>CM030368.1:186682609-187882609 GCA_017893485.1 Hemerocallis citrina | reverse complement strand
ACAGTCTCACTCAATCAAGGGGCCCATAGATATTGCTCATGTTATGTAAAAGGGACAAATCCTTTTTAAGCCACTCACATCCCTCCGCATGATTTGTAATATATCCAATTGTAGACTTTATAATCACCTTATTACAGGCAATGTTTGACGACATTAAAATATATAACTTCTCATGTAGAGAACCGTAGTGTCTTCAAGTCAAATGACTACATACACCACGGTCACTGTGAGAACCGCTTATAACACTCACGCAACAATCCATGCAGCATTCTCATGGTGGGTCAGTCCAGTACATTATTACTCTAATATGTACCCATGTGAAGACTTGATATCTCATATCCATGACCCGTGAGATATGGTCATCAATCTATGCACATACTAGTCTCTTTGTATTATTGTTATCCTAATTCACAATAATACTTGACTAGGGACATTTAAAAATAGTGTTCTGATTACAACCAATAGGATCTCACAATCAAGTCATGCACTTGATATCCTATGGTATTGAACATACTATTCTAAGAACTTTATTATATTCATTTAATCACAATAAACAATACAATAAATGAAATGCCTCATATATGAAATAAATATCATGATACAATGTAAACTAGTAATGTCAATACACAACTGGCCTCTAGGGCATACACCAACAATGCCTTCCATTGCAACTATAATCGCTCACAATGTGCGAAGTCCTAGTCCTAACCACAACCACCATATACCTAAATGCTACCATCTGATGATACCTTTCAAGCAACATAACTTTATTCTAATTCAACTGGCCCACCAGCCAGGTCAATCCAGGCATACCTGCTGGCAATAGTATAAATAGTACCAAGACAATATGAGTAATGAGGGAAGTCGCCCTCCCGGTCGAGGAGTGAATATGAGTAGGCGTAAGGTTTGTCCTGGAAAGAGAGGTTGAGGAGTTAGAGGTAGAAGTCGGGGGCGGAGGACGATTCAGAGTCAAAATTGATGTGGATGATGTCGTTGATTAAGGAGAAAGGAACAGGGTGGAGGAGGAGAGGGGGAATGGAAGGCGGAGGAGGGGGGGAGTAGGTAGGGGAGAGTGAGGGGAGGAGGTGGGGGAAGTGTGAGATGGAGAGGGGATAGAAATGGGAGGGGGAGAAAGAGATGAGCTGCCGACGAGGTTGATGTGGAAGGGGACGGGGATTTGGAGGGAGGGTGGAGGAAAGAGATTGGAGGAGGGATGTGAAAGTGTCGTTAGTAGAGAGGGGGTCGAGGTAGAGATGGGTGGACAGGAAGGAGTCCAGATCGGTAGGGGTGGATGTCATGAATGGAGGGAGGAAGAAGATTAGGAGGGTTAGGGTTTTTCACATAGCTGAGATTTGGGGGGGAGGGAGAGAGAGAGGGGGGTTAATGAAAGGATTTTTCTAGTTTTGGTTTTTTGAATTTTGAATTGAATTTCTTTTTTGGGTGGTTTTCATATAGGTCTCATACAAACCTCTTTTTTGATATTAGTCTCTCATTTAACTTTGAATGTATTTGGTTAGAGTAGGAATAATTTGGATCGAATAAACCCATTTTTAATATAAAAAAAAATCTTTAATTCTGAGGTGTTCTTATTCTCTTAATGTGGTTACTTTGCACTTTTGGTCTCAATCTCTTTTAGACTATTCTACTAAATATTTTTTATTCAAAAGATATTCAATGAATTAATGTTATACTTTGTTCTCAAATTGATCAGTTTGATCAGTTTTTAAGTTGAACGAGGGACTAAAATGGAAATAACGGTTTTTGGGGGACTAATCAAGAATATCAATCTTTGTTGGGGACATACAACAACAACAACAAAGCCTTTTTCCCAACTAGTTGGGGTCGGCTACATGAACGCTGGTTTTCCATTATGCTCGGTTTATCGCAATATCTTCTGCAAGGTCACAATCATATCTTTGCTCACTGTTTCCACCCAAGTTAGTTTAAGTCTTCCTCTACCCTTAACTCTACCTTCAATACTTATCAAATCACTCTTTCTAACGGGGCACTATTAGATTTACGTGTGACATGTCCAAACTACCTGAGGGGATTCTCTCTTAACTTATCTTGGATTGGAGCTACCTTTAGCATGTCTTGTATATACTCGTTTCTAATTCTACCTTTTCTTGTTTTATCCACACATCCATCTTAGCATCCTCATCTCCGCTATACTCATTTTTTGGACATATTGTTTCTTTATTTTTCAACACTCTGTTCCATACATCATTGCTGGTCTAACAGCCGTCCTATAAAATTTTCCCTTCAACTTCAAAGGTATACGTTTGTCACACAAAACACTACTGTCACTTCTCCACTTAAGCCACCATGCTTGGATCCTATGTATAACATCTTCATAAATCTCCCCATCTCTTTGTATAATCGAGCCTAAATATCGGAAACGGTTTCTCTTAGGTATCTCTTGACCTTCCAACTTCACTACTTCCTCAGTTGTGTTCCAGAGATCACTAAAATTACACTCCATATACTTTGTTTTAGTTATGCTTATCCTAAAGTATCTAGCTTTCAAAGTTTCTCTCCACAATTTAGTATTGACTCTTACTCTAGTCTCGCCCACTAAGACGACGTCATCGGTAAAAAACATACACCAAGTTACCTCATCTTGTATTCCTCGTGTCAATTCATCCATAACCAAAGTAAAGAGGTAGGGACTTAAAGCCGAACCTTTGTGTAAACCTACTGTAATAGGAAAATCAGTGGTCTCTCCTGTGGTTGTTCTAGTTGTGGTCGTTGCCCCTTCATACATATCCTTAATTACCTTAATATACCGAATAGTTACTCTTTTATTATTTAACATCCACCATACTATATCTCTAGGAAATTTATCATATGCTTTTTCTAGATCAATAAAAACCATATGTAGATCTTTCTTATTCTCCCTATATTTTTCCATAAGTCTCCTCAGTACATAAATTACTTCAATTGTTGACCTCCCAGACATAAATCCAAACTGATTCTCAGACACTGTAGTTTCTAGTCTCAGTCTATGTTCGATCACTCTCTCTCAAATTTTCATCGTATGACTCATTAATTTAGTCCCTCGGTAGTTGGATCAATTTTGTATATCTCCTTTATTTTTATATATAGGTACTAAAATATTTTTTCTCCATTCATCAAGAATCTTCTTAGTTCTCAAAATTCAATTAAATAATTTTGTTAGCCAACTCACTCCTACATCCCCAAGACACTTCCAAACTTCTCATCCGGTCCTAAAGTTTTTCCTATTTTCATCATTCATAGAGCATTTCGAACCTCCGATGTCTTAATTCTCCGGAAAAACATATGCTCTCGACTCTCCCTCGAGTCCTCTATATTTAAGTTACCCACAACATTTTCATTTAATAATTTCGCAAAATAATTTCGTCATCTTTCCTTAATTTGCTCATCTTTTACTAAGACTCTTGAATCCTCGCTCTTAATACACCTAATTGTATTCAGATCTTTTATTTTTTCTATTCCTTTGTTTAGCAAGCTTATAAATATTATTTTCTCCTTCTTTTGTTCCTAATTTTGAGTATAAATCATCATAAACTTTTTCTTTTGTATTCATTACCGCTTTCTTAACTTTTTTTCCTAACGGTCTTATATCTCTCCAAATTCTCTTCATTTCTACTCTTTTGCCATATTTTGAAGGTTGATCTTTTTTTCTCACAATATTTTGGACTTCTTCTTGCCACCACCATGTTATTTATTTAGCAACCCTCTACCCTTAAATTCTCCAAGTACCTCCTTTGAAATTTCTCTTATGTATGTAGCCAATTTAGTCTACATCTTATTTGTCTCCCCTTCCCAATTTCATGATGCTCCTTTAATGACTATATCTCTAAGAACTTCTAGTTTCTCTCCCTTCACCCTCCCTTCAAGTTCCACCACCTAATTCTTGTGTTCCTAGTCTAATTCCTTGTACATATGTGTTTCCCAATCTTAACATCCAATACCTTTAATCTATGTTGTGAGGTTAAACATTCTTGCGGTATAACTTTACAATTTTTACATGTCAAGCGATCCACCTTTCTAGTGATAAAAAAATCAATCTGACTCTTACTTACCCCACTTTTAATGGTTATCAAATCTTTCTCCCTTTTCTTAAAATAAGTATTTGTTAGTATAAGATCATACGAAGTCGCAAAATCTAATTGAGTCTCTCCACCATCGTTCTTATTTTCAAATTCATCTCCTCCATGCACCCTCACAAACGTGGAACAAAACAATCTTTTTTTCTTTCTCATCAGCACATGTTTGTGAACACAGAGAATGGCAACCAAATAAGATTAAGTATTGGACGATTTTGCACATGGAACTCACCTGCACGTTGATATGTGATCAACATAATGAACTAATTTGATCTACTTAACTTG
The DNA here is from genome assembly GCA_017893485.1 of Hemerocallis citrina. Taxonomy (NCBI): domain Eukaryota; kingdom Viridiplantae; phylum Streptophyta; class Magnoliopsida; order Asparagales; family Asphodelaceae; genus Hemerocallis; species Hemerocallis citrina. The sequence goes on along the minus strand of CM030368.1, from coordinate 187,878,233 downwards.
GTGATGTATTATGTTCTGCATCTTAGTTGCAGTTCATTTTTTAAAAAAATAAAGGTGACAACGTCACTGCTTCATTAATAATTATTAACGAAACAAATAGATTAGTTTACAACAAAAATATGCAAAATATAACAAAGTTCTACAACAACAACTACTCAAATCTTAATAGCATCTACTAAAGAGATAATGTAGATACAGATACTACTGAAAGGATGGACCAAAGCCAACGTCTCATCCTTTCCCATCCACGTCCCTCCGATGGCGCTACACTACTACTCTTCTTCTTCTAATTGCGGCCTTTACTTTGACCCAGCGTGTCCTACCCAAATATAAATAAATGCACAAATTTTATGCATCATGACTGAAAATTTTATGGAAATCTATTGTATTTTTTTTTTGAGGGAAAAGGTGGAATCTGGCCACCCTGTTTCATTAATAAGACTTTAACGAAACAAACCCAGAGTACTGGGCCGAAGTACAAACTACAGACAGAAATAAAACATACATGAAGCAACATGACGCGTACAAACAACAAATCCCTCCAACAACCCTGGAGGGTGGGCCGACAAACCAGCTCGGTCCAGCAAAATTGTAAGTACGTCAGTTTAGCTTCGTACAGTGCCTCCACGACACATGCACACCCACCTGAAACAAGTCTGTTAGGATTTTATCACCCGCCGATCCCTGCCTTCACCTCGTTGGGGAGACCCCATCTTTGGGCCCAAGCCCCGTAGATCGACAACTGACCCCACGGTACATGCACTCACACCCTCCCACCATCTCCACCACTCATCCTACAAACGTGCCAGCAGCTCCCACAGCCGCTACCAAAGAAATAGCCGTGAAGAGGATACCTTCACCTCTCACACGATAGTGCTTTCTCAGACGATTTCTCACCTAAACAACTACCACCAAACACCACGCTCCAGGAAAGAGCCGTGGAGAGGATACCTTCCCTTCTCTCACGCTCAAGCTCTCTCCGGCGATTTCTCACCACACAGACTTATCTCGACTCAAACTCCCAATCCGAGGGAAGAGGCGACACTGTCACGTGCCAGTGGCCTAAACTAGAGGAAGCTCAATAGCTAGATAGTAGGCGATGTGAAGACTGTACCGGCGACATCGTAGGATACTCCAGACCAACCGTACCCCAACTCACACCCCCACACCCCCAACACCAACCAACTACCGGCCTGGCCCCACGGGCCCCAAACCGAAACACCGACCTCACACACTTGAACCTCAACTCCATGGTGTTGGCGACAACAGGCACGGGAGGATGCTGTGGCGCGACATAGTCACTCCGCGACAGTTGAGACAAGCACCCCGAAAGTTGAGACAAGTAAGAGCACATCACGGAGGGACCACATCTTTGGGCCCAAGCTCCGCAAACGTGCAAGACAACCTAACTTCTGGCATCTTCATACACACTACCAACCCTCGCAGATCGCCATGAATGGCCCCGAGAGTGTGAACATGGTGGCAAGCGCGCAGAACACCCGGACACACATCTAGCAAATCATGGAGGGACCCCATCTCGAGTCCAACCCCACAATCGTACAAACCTACTTGCTTCACACCCCCAACCACAGCAAAAGCAAGCACTGGCCCCATGCCGAACCACCGGCCTCACCCGGTAGGCAAATCAAACTGGGCCAACAAGGGAGGGGGGGCACAGCAGCCTGACCCCACGGGCCCCATACCGCACCGACTGCACTCAGCCAGGTGGGCCGTCGCCGTCGCGTGGGGCGGCGCATCTCCAACGGCCAGGCGCCCGACCAAGATCCATGGCGCTCCGACCTCCATGGCGCTCGCGATGGGCCTTCGTCGAACCGGGAGCCGTCGCGTCATCGGAAAGGGCGGGCCACCGGAGCGGTGGATGCGCAGCATAGATTGGGTCGTCATGGAGCTTCGCCCTTCGCGCCGGAGGCTAGCAAAACGGAGACGACGTTGTGCTACGGGAGGTGGCTTTGAGCGATGAAGCGACTCGGGGGTGGGGGGGTCAACCGTCGAATAGGCGCGATCGGAGGGGGGACAACGGCGGGACCGTGGGGGCAGCGGCGGCGAGGCCTAGCCGCCGCCCCTAGGCTTTTCTTAGATCTAGGTTTGGTTTTTTGGGGGATTTGGGGTTAGTTTCTCTCTCTAGAAAGTCTAGAGAGAGAAACTCTTTTTTAAAAAAATAGAATTTTTTATTGTAATTCATTTTTACAAGCATATTATTGGACGTTATGGTTTGAGAGTCCTGATTTAAGTTATATATGTATATATATGGTCTTCTTAGGGTCTTTTTATGGCATTTATGCTGAACAATATGTAAATTGGTTTAAGCACTATACGATCTCAAGTTGGGTGACCGGCCTATGCACTGTACGTGATATCCATAAACTTGAAGAAGTTTCATCTTCTTTTGACAAATGTAGAAATGTACTGTATGAAGATTTTCCCCTTTGTGTTTCCAATGATTATAATGGAAGCTACACTGCTTGTCCAAAAACTGAACAACATGAGGAAATACTTTTGTTCGTTAGTTGGGGGGGACGACATAGAAGCGAGGATGGGTTATTGCCCACATTGAATTTTCAAATTTCCGAGAAGCCCTAAACATCAAATGTGTGAATTTGTATTGCATATAAATTTTAAGAGCGTCAGTTTTTTTGTTGAAAGTGGTGAATTTTTGCCCTATTAACCCACTTTTTTAAAATATTGAGGGATCTGACCCACTTTTGAAAATAATTAGCAATCTGAGCCAATTTTGGACACCTCAGCATAGACTATTATTGGGAACAACGGCATAAATTATTTAGATATCGTTGTTTTCAATAGCGGCACCTATTTAAAAATAATATCTTGTGTCGGTATTTGTAGTAACGACATCAGTTATATTATTCTCAATTGTTTGCTCTCTTAGTTGCGAAAAAATTTGCAAGTGTGAAAAAGCCTATAACAGATGTCGTTATCACCAACAACGGCATTCGCATTACAGATGTCGTTGTTAGGGATAACGGCATCAGTTATAGAATTTTTGGCATATAAATAGTGGCCCCCTTCTTCTCCTTTCCCCTTTCACTTTACATCTGCTTCCTCTCTCTCTCTCACTCCCGAAACCCAAAAATCCTAGAACTCTAAAACCCAATATCCTAATTATTGGAGTGCTCTTCTACATCCTAAACAATTTCATTAAATACCCATCCATAAACCCTAATTGTGATTCCCTCCTATTTCCGTTGACGTTGATATTTGACGCTCATTTCTTCTACAGCTCTTCTAAAATTCAAAATTGTGGTATGTATTCAAAAACCCTAAATTTCTTTTAACCGGAGCTATATTGGTAGTATAGTATAAGAGATTTAGATGAGATTCACCAAAGTTGTAGTATGAATGGTTTGTTGTAATTGATGTAGTCTATAATTGACAATGTTGTACATTAGACAAGTAAGAAAAAATGGTCATATATTATAATAGTTATATTTTTAATCCTTATATTCATAGTTGAGTATGTATGAATGGATGTTCATATGAGATTTGATTATATAGATAAATATATAGTGTGTGGAGATGTTGTAGTGGGGATTGTTATGAGTAGTATTTCGATAAGAGTATTCGGAAGCTGTTGTTATCTTCACACATCATTTCTTAATTTTGTTAAAGAAATATGGCTTATTAATTTTGTTATCTTGATACATCGTTTATTAATATTGTTGTTGACACATGGTTTTTTGATGTTCAGAAATAAATGGATGCTAGCCAACCATCTTCTTCCCATGACGTGGGTGCATCATCTTCGCACGCACAACAAGGAATTCCTGGTCGATTAGACCCAACCGTACTCTATTTGTAAGAAGATCATAGGTCTCAGGCGGTGTGGAATGGAGATACCAAGAATATGAGTTTCCGAATGCATACCATATTGCCGATGCCCGTTGAGTAACGGTTCAGATCCGGGTCGAACCTGCGAGCCCAAGCGAGTCGACCCGGGTCGTCAAAACTGAAGTTCCACCCGTTCAAACCGGCTGGCTTGACCCGGTGAACAGTCTCAACCTTCCCACCAACTCGCGGGGCGACCCGCAAGTTTCGAACCATTTGACCCATACGTTCCAAACGGTTTACTCGCGCGGGTCGATCGTTCAACCCACGCGGTCCAACGGACGAATTCAGAGCCTAATGGCTGTTTTAGCCGTTTTTTTGGTTTTTTTGTTTTTTTGTTTTGGTTCTTATTTTTCCCCTATAGATACCCCGTAAACCTCTCTAAAAATTTCACACCTTACTCTCTTACTCTCTCTACTACTACTACTCAATTCAATCTCAATTCATTGAAATTTTTTCAACAAAGAAGCTAGCAACATAGAAGAGACAAATTCCGATCGTATCAAATTCAACTTTCAACTACGTCTACTTCAAGTCTTCAACTCCTTAAAGGCTCCAACAACGAAGCACTCTTTCTTTCTATATACGAGTCCGGACTTCTACTTCTAGTTCTACTTTTATTTTCACTCTAATTCTATATACGAGTATTCGTGAAGTACGGTATCAAAATTTCATAACCCTCTTATTGTCTTGATATTTTTTTTTAGTTAAATTTTTTTTTTCATATTTGTTTGTTGGTTTTTTGATATTCTCTCTCACAACCCTCCTATTGTTTTCTAGCTTTTTTTTAAAAACTTATCTCGCCTAGATTGACATACACTACTATAGCAACATGTCTATATCACAAGGTAGTGGCCGTAGCCAAAGTGGATAAAATTCCACCTGCACTTCTCGTAAGCCTCCTATTATCCCACAAATTGAGCCCGCTGAAGAGTACCCTATGATCGGTACACACGATGTGTTCCCACAAGACATAGACATAGAAGAGGAAACACAAACACAACCAACCGAGAAAAACACAACCGGGTAATAATAGGAAAACTAGAGGGGAAACTAATGACACAAATTTTATGACTATTTTCTGGGCAAAGAAAATCCGGGTGTAGGTATAAAAATTTATAAAACTTGTTCCAAGCCAAACGAATGGAAGAAAGGTGAGGGGACGGGTACAATAAAATGACACATCCAAAATGTACAAAAAAAACTTCTTATAGACCTACCTGGCTAACAAAAAATTCACCCTAGGACCGGTGTAGTTGATAGCCACTCTTATGATCCCGAACTTGTTCGTCGGAAAATGACCCGACTAGTAATTAAGGAAGAGTTACCATTTTTCTATTCAGAGAGTAGGGACTTAGAGTCTTTTAATCAAAACACATTAAACCCGCATTTTAAAAGAATCCCTAGGAATACTTTGAAGTCAGATTGTTTTAAAATATACATCGAAATGAGAGAAGGTTTGATTGCTATTTTATGGAATTTAACTTGTAGAGTTTCTTTAACTTCCGATTGTTGGAAGAGTTGCAACAATATTCTAATGATGGGAATAACTTGTCATTGGATCAATAGTGATTGGATTCTTCAAAAAATGATCATATCACTTGCCGAGTTGCCATATCCCCATAGTGGTACTGAAATTGCAAATCATATTTTAGAAATTTGTAATTTTTTTTCATATTCGTGATAAAATTATGTGTATTAGTTTTGATAATGCATCTAACAATAATGCATCAATTAGTATATTACCAACACAATTAGCTTCTCCATGTGACGATAATTTTCATATTAGAGGTGCATTTCATATTTTAAATTTATGTATTCAAGATGCATTAAAAATAGCTGACCCATATAGTTAACATTAGAAATTGTGTATATTTTATTGCATTAAGTGGCACCATACTTCAAGAATGGAAAGCATGGTGTAAGCTTAAAAATGTACCTTTTAGAAAATTTTCAAAGGATGTTTAACACCGATGGAACTCTACTTTTGATTTGCTGCATATTGTTACTGAATATAAAACATGTATAAATAATTTTTGTATGGCAAAAAATATGCCAAATTTTCAAATGACTCCCGAAGCTTGGTTTTATGCCGAATCTTTGTTAAAATTTTTAGCACCTTTTAAAACCGCAACTTTAAATTTTTCAAAATCTTATGAATCTACTTCTAGTAGCAATTTTATTCCAATAGTTACTATGATGCAAACTTTTAAAGAAATGATCGATGATGTTTATATTGGTCATATTGTTAAACCTGCATACACCAAAATTTTGAAGTATTTTAGTCCTTCTATGTTGTATTGTATTGCTACTGTGATGGATCCTCGTATCAAATTAGAAGGTACGAAGAGTTTGATTATTTTTTACTTTACTTGGAGATTAATCTGAAATTGATTGTAACACATTTTTAGCTAACTTTGAATCGACATTCAATAACTTGTATGATTTTATGATAGAAGTTTTGTGTCTAGTAGTACAACTAGTTTAGTTAGTTCTTCTTATGCTACTTCTAGAGGTAAGGGTAAAAGTAAATTATATGATGCCACATTTAATTTACTTGCACAAATTCAATCAAAAAAACTTAGGACTAACTAACCAAATGAATTACATTGGTATAATCAACAAGATTCTGAAAGTTTTACTTCTACACTTGATATTTTACAATGGTGGAAAGACCATGAACATACTTATAGTATTCTTAAATATTTGGCTAAAGATATACTAACTCCTCATGTCTCTACAGTTGCTTCAGAATGTGCATTTTCTTCAAGTGGCAGGGTTCTAACCGATTACATGAATCGCTTGAAGCTCCAATCGTTGGAGATGCTCGTCTGCGCAGAAGACTGGATGAAGATCGAAAATAAGACTCAAGGAAAAGGGTACGACACGTCTACAAGTGGAAGCAACTTGCCGGAAGAACAACAACCACAATAATGAAAACCAACATGAAGAATTGAAGACCAACAACAACAACAACAACAAATTGAAGACCAAAAAATTGAAGAAAATTGTAAATACATAAAAATTAGTAAAAAAAACTTTGTTTCTTATAAAAAAAAGGTTGAAAAATTGAAGAAAATTGTAATTGTATAGAAAAAATTAGAATAAATCTTTGTTTCTTACTTTAAAAAATTGGAATTTTGTATAAGTTGAAATCATATGAATAATATATACTTTTTTTTAGCAATTTCACTCTTTGTTTCTTATTATTATTATTACATTTTTTATCATACTTATTATTATTATTATTATTATTATTATTATTATTATTATTGTTGTTGTTATTATTATTATTATTATTATTATTACATTTTTAAGTTAAAAAAAATTGAAAATCGACGGGCCAACCCGCGACCTGACCCGACCCGGGTGGGACCCGAATGGGTTCGTGGGTTGGCCGGGTCGATATTTCACTATTTCAACCCGACCCGAACCTGCCCGAATTCGGTTCCAACCCGGGCTAGTCTGACCCAAGGCCCGATCAACCCGATTGCCAACCCTACACCTACCCGTTGATGAGATGACGGTCACGTAGGGTTGGCAAACGGGTCGACCGGGCCGGGTCGGGTCGAACTCATCCGGGTTAGAACCCAACTAGGACGGGTTCGGATCGGGTCTGAGTGGCAACCGGGCTGGGTCAGGTTTGAGTGGCAACCGGGCCGGGTCGGAATTGCATAAACTTGACCCGCCCAACCCGCGAACCCATTCGGGTCCAACCCGGGTCAGGTCGGATCGGGTCGGCTCGTGGGTTGGCCTGTCTATTTTTTTTAAACTTAAAAAAACGTAATTTTAATAATAAGAAGAAGAAGAATCAAAGAGTGAAATTGCCAAAATATATATATATATATATATATTATTAATATGATTTCAACTTATACAAGTTTACCAATTTGTAATAAGAAATAAAGATTTTCCACAAATTTGTTTTATACAATAACAATTTTCTTCGATACAATTTCAATCATCTTCAATTATCCTAATTTTTTATAACAAACAAAGATTCTATACAATTTTTATACATTACAATTTTCTTCTATTTGTTGGTCTTCAATTTGTTGTTGTTGTTGTTGGTATTCAATTCTTCATGTTTGTTGCTATTGTTGTTGTTGTTGTTGTTCTGGCTAGTTGCTTTCACTTGTAGTCGTGTCGAACCCTTTTTCTTGAGTCCTATCTTCGGCCTTCATCCAGTTTTCCGTGCAAACGAGCATCTCCAACGATTGGGGCTTCAAGTGATTCCTGTAATCGGTTAGAACCCTACCACTTGTAGAAAATACACTTTCTGAAGTAACTATAGAGACATGAGGAGTTAGTAGATCTTTATCCATATATTTAAGAATACTATAAGTATGTTCATGGTCTTTCCACCATTGTAAAATATCTAGTGAAGAAGTAAAACTTTCAGAATCTTGTTGATTATACCAATGTAATTCATTTGGTTGATTAGTCCTAGCTTTTTTTGATTGAATTTTTGCAAGTAAATTAAATGTGGCGTCATCTAATTTATTCTTACCCTTACCTATAGAAGTAGCAGAAAAAGAAGTAACTAAAGTAGTAGTACTACTAGATGAAAAACTTCTATCATAAAAATCATACAAGTTATTTAATGTCGCTTCAAATTTAGCTAAAAATGTTCCGCAACCAATTTCAAATTCATCTTCCCTAAGTAAAGTAAAAAACATTTCAATCAAACTCTTCGTACCTTCTAATTTGATACGAGGATCCATCACAGTAGCAATACAATACAACATAGGAGGAAGATTAAAATACTTCAAAATTTTGGTGTATGCAGGTTTCACAATATGACCAATAAATGCATCATCGATCATTTCTTTGAAAGCTTGCATCATAGTAACTATTGAAATAAAAATGCTACTAGAAGTAGATTCATAAGATTTTGAAATTTTGAAAGTTGCAGTTTTAAAAGGTTTTAAAATTTTTAACAAAGATTCGGCATAAAGCCAAGCTTGGGGAGTCATTTCAAAATTGACATATTTTTTGTCATACAAAAATTATTTATACATGCTTTATATTCAGTAACAACATATAGCAAATCAAAAGTAGAGTTCCATTGGTGTTTAACATTCTTTGGAAATTTTTTAAAATGTACATTTTAAAGCTTACACCAAGCTTTCCATTCTTGAAATATAGGGAAACTTAATGCAATAAAATATACACAATTTCTAATGTTAACTATATATGGTTCGGCTATATTTAATACATCGTGAACACATAAATTTAAAATATGACATGCGCATCTAACATGAAAAATATTGTCAGATGGAGGCTTTAATACGGTTTTTAATATATTAATTGATGCATTGTTATTAGATGCATTATCAAAACTTATACACATAATTTTATCACGAATATGAAAAATATCACAAATTTCTAAAATATGATTTGCAATTTCATTACCACTATGGGGATAGAGCAACGCGACAAGTGATATGATTCTTTTTTGAATAATCCAATCACGGTCGACCCAATGACAAGTTATTCCTATCATTGGAATATTGTTCCACCCGTCCAACAATCGGAAGTTAAAGAAACTCTACAAGTTCAATCAAAGCTTCTCTTATTTTATTGTACATTTTAAAACAATCAGACTTCAAAGTATTCCTAGGGATTTTTTTAAAATGCGGGTTTAATGCAGTTTGATTAAAAGTTTCTAAGTCCCTACTCTCGGAAGAGGAAAATGATAACTCTTCCTTAATTACTAGTCGGGCCATTTCCCGACGAACAAGTTCGGGATCATAAATGTGGCTATCAACTAGACCGGTCCTAGGGTAGATTTTTTGTTGGCCGGGTAAGTCTACAAGAAGTTCTTTGTGTACATTTTGGATGTGTCATTTTATTGTACCCGTCCCCTCACCCTTCTTCCATTTGTATGCTTCTGAACAAGTTTTACAAATTTTTATACCTCCACCCGAATTTTCTTCGTCGGGAACATAATCATGAAATTTGTGCCAATCACTAGTTTTCCCTCTAGTTTTTCTACTATAACCCAGTTGTGTTGTTTCGGCTGCTTGTGTTTGTTGTTCTTCTTCTATGTCTATGTCTCCCACAAACACATCGTGTGTACCAATGTATTGGGTCATAGGGTACTCTTCGGCGGGCTCATTTTGTGGGACAATAGGAGGCCTACGAGAAGTGCCGGTGGAATCTTGTCCACTTTGGCTACGGCCGCTACCCCGTGATCTAGACATGTTGATATAGTAGTGTATGTGAAAAATTTAATTACTATCTTGGCGAGATAAGTTTTTTTTTTTAAATCTAGAAAACAATCGAAGGGTTGTGAGAGATAAGATCAAAAAACCAATAAACAATTATGATACAATAAATTTACACTACAAAAAAAATATCAAGACAGTAAGAGGGTTGTGAAATTTTGATATTGTACTTCGCAGATACTCGTATATAAAATAAGAGTGAAAATAAAAGTAAAAGTAGAAGTAGAAATCCGGACTCGTATATAGAAAGAAAGATAGCTTCTTTGTTTAAGCCTTGGAGGAGTTGAAGACCTGAAGTAGACGTAGTTGAATGTTGAATTCGATACGATCGTAATTTGTCGCTTCTATGTTGCTAGCTTCTTTGTTGACAAAATTTCAAAGAATTGAGATTTAATTGAGTAGTAGCAGTAGAGAGAGTAAGAGAATAAGGTGTGGAATTTTTTAAGTGGTTTAAGGGGTATTTATAGGGGCAAAAAAATGTCTAAAATAGCAGTTGGCTGTTTTTTTTACCGTTGGACCTGCGGGTCGAATGACGGGTCAAACAGTTCGAAACCCGCGGGTCGACCCGCGGGTTGGTGGGCGAGTTGGGTACTGTTCACCGGGTTGAAGGGCCGGGTTCGACGGGTTTGAAACCCAAATTAGATGGCCTAGGTCGACCCACTTAGACTCGCGGGTTCGACCCGGACCCGAACCGTATATTAACGGGCCAGGTTTTGGCGAGCGAGTTGCGGGTCAGCCCGGCCCGGTTGCCAACCCTACGATCACGTTACAAGATATAGCCGTCATATCGAGTCTTCCAATTGATGGGGTGGAGGTGATCGAAAACCTCATGTTCAATAAAGTAATGTTGGTTAGAGATTACCGTGGGAGGGAGGTTGAAGAGGAAGATAAAGGTGTATTCGTCGGCGAATCAATCCGATGTTTTTGGCTCTATCAAGATTTCAACAATAGTTTTGGAGAGAAACCGGAACCAACCGACTTCGAAATTCAATGTTACACGATGGCGTATCTTATGTCGATTATCGGAGGTATTCTCTTTCCAAATTCTTCTGGTGATGTAGTCCATTTAATATACCTTTCCTTGATTGCCGACATATATATATATCCGGTTGATATAGTTGGGGAAGTGCGGCGTTGGCTTCCCTTTACCGTGCCCTGTGCAATTATTCAATAGGGTGGATCCAAATGACGGGGCAGATGGGGATATTACAAATTTGTTGTTGAGAACGAATACACCTCGGCCGCCCGCGAGTAACTATTCTTTCAAATAATTGGAGAGTGCTTAAGGAGAATTTAGTGTTGAGGGCTCCTTTAGGTGTGTATTGGACCGATAAACTCACAGGAAGAGATAACCCATGTGGTGTGTTGACGTATTATAGAGATGAGCTCGATCAGCTTCGAAAAGAGTACGTCATTTGGACACCGTACACGACCGAAAGGGTACAACATCTACCCCCACTATGCACGGAAAACAATCAACTTTGGTTGACACGAGCTCCACTTATAAATTTCTCTATCGTGGAGTTCTATTTCACGGATCGAGTCCTATGACAATTCAATGCACAACAATTTATTTCGGAGAATAGGATGTACGACCAAAGACTTCACAATATTACCAGTCAAGGTCGATTGCCAAGTATGGATTGGGCCAATCACCACCGCTCACATGTAGCAATATGAAATGAGAGAAAATATGACTTGGTCGTAGAAGGGATTGTACCATACGACGAGTCGTTGCAAGAAGCTTATATGGCATGGTACCGTCGTATTACACGTTTGTTTATTACTTCACGATCGGCTATCCCCGCGGGTATCCAAATACTGATACCGAAGCACCAAGTAGAACAACAACCGATACATTCCACTTTGCAACCTATGTATCAACCAAAGGCCTCCTCGTACCGACTCATGCTAAAATTATGCTTTTGTTAACAAATATTCATTTAAAATTTTTGTAGACATTTTGCGTTTACTTGTTTAACAAATTTTGGTTTACTTCTTCTATTATATTTTATTGGTGTTATAGATTGACAACACATGGGATATTGCGTGGAAATGTGCTCGTGTGTTGAAAAGAAATGCTTCGAAAGCTTGCAAGGAGATAGCTCGAGAAATCATCTATCCATGTGGTTTATCACTTGAAGAGGTTGGAGACGGCTCGGCCTTCGTAGCTCTTTTAGGATCATCCGAAGTTACAACTCAACCGCCCTGACCAAGTACTAAACGAGCTCAACCTCCACCACCACCAACAAGACAAGTTCAACCTCCTTCACCACCACCAAGACAAGGTCAATCTCCCCAACCACCATCTAGACATACGAAATCTTCATCTTCACATGAGCAACGGCGGAAGAGTGCCCGACATCCTCCTGCAGATTCTCAATTACCATCACAAGGGGTTGTAGAAGAAGAAGTGGAGCATGAAGAAGAGATGGGCCCCCGTGTACCTGGGACACAAGATATTGTAGAATGTAGGAGGAGAGTCCCATCTCAGAAGAGGAGGCAGCCGCAACACTACGCCTAGTTAGGTTAAATGTGAAAATGTATAATTTTGTAACCTTTGAATTTCCCAATCTTTGAGATATGTTTTAAAAGTGAAATTTTATTAGATTTTGTTAATTTGTTAACCTTGGTTGAATGTCAATTTTTGGCCATTCATATATTGTGTTGCAAATATAAAACTTGATGCTATGTATTTGCCAAGAATTGTTTATTGGTGTCACTTATTATGTATATTTTATGGTGTTCATAGTTTCCATTTGTTGGTCATGTGCAAATTGAAGTCTTAAACTAATGAAAGTTAGGTATGTGAATGGTTATGCATGTGAATAATGACATCTGTTACCTATAATGTTATTTCCAACAATGGCAACAGTTCAAATCATGCACAATTAATTTTAAATTTTAATCTTACTTGTTTTCGTTATTGACAACAACGGCAACAGTTAAACTTATGTCGTTCATTAGAACAACGACATGAGTTATCTCTATTTTTTAGGTTGGACAAAGTGGGTGCCAAACTCTCTGCCTCCAAAGACGTTGTTTGCGACAACAGTATAAGTGCAAACAATGTCGTTATTCTGAACAACGGCATCAGTTAAATCAATATTTTCCCACCGAATAGATTTGGTGCCAAATCCTCTGCCTCCACAGACATTATTGTAAATAACGGGATGTCGTTATTTAGAACAAAGGCAACAGTTCAAATTAAAAGAGAATTTTGATTAGTTATAAATTTGAACTGTTGCCACTAATCCAAACAACGGAATCAGTTAATATGATCATTGATACAATCGTAGAATCAATTTTCCCATGATCTTGATTCAATGTCGGATTCACACATGTGTGCGGACCATCAATCTTCTTTACCATGAAATAAGTACGGCCTTTTGTGACAATTGCACGCAATCGCCAGGGACAACCCACTACATTTACATGTTCGAATTTTGTTCAATGTCCTCGGGTGAATGTTTGATTGGTGCATATTTACAATTGACATAGTATAAAATAGGGGTCGATTTCACCGTCACACATTCTTGATGGTTCTTCACGGAATATAGCTTCACTTGATGTTGTATACTATCTTTAGTTGGAAATTTTTGACCTATGGACAGTTCATCCGTGTTCGAAAAGCCGATGGAAGACTGTGCATGTTCGTGTACGGTCGCACGGGACATCCATTCACACATTTGAACCTTATGTACATATGCACTAATGGATTGATTGGGCAACACCACATTGTTCACTGGCACATGAACGTTGACATCATTAACCGGAGCTTCATCGACATCCTCCTCCTCCTCAACTTCAAGACCGTGATCCTCATCTTCTTCCTCTTTAAACAAATCGTTATTTACAATGGTGTTGTCAAAGTCTTGCATTACCATGTTGGTGTAGACAATATTTTTTGTCGAGGTGAACGGATGTATCGGCTCAAATTATGTGGTAATAGGTTCTGTTGGAGTTGTGCAAATGTCTTCTTCTATATTTGGTATTCTTGCATGTGACTCGGCTGATGGTTTCAAACTCACAGCTCAGCTTGGACTTGGAATAACAACTGGCCTAGAGTTTTGAAGTTTCATTTGCTCGATATATAACTCCAATGCAGTCCAACTGCAACTTGGATTAAGTGACCTAGCAATCATGGACCTCAAAGAATTATCATTATCTACGGGAACCACCATGAAATATTGCTCTTCCCCTTTACCGGCAGCATAACAGGCTTTGATTTTGACACTCAATTCACCTCTATTCCAATTAGTAACTTCAAATATCTTATCTATTAGTTGTGAGTATATAAAGTTACGGGGAACCCAAATAATGACCGGTTCAACATCGCTATAACAATATCCAATCTTCGGATCTCTAATTATTTCACCCCCAAAATATAACCAAATAGGTATATCATATTGCATACATAAACATAAAGATTCAAACATATTCAAGTCATTAACTAGTCATAAGCATAACCTATGCATACATATCAAACATATGGTTATAATAATACCTTCAAATAAGACCGTATCTTAGATTGCTTGAAAATACGTCGTGGATGAGGAATGAGATGAGATTGAGAGTGAGGAGGTAGGATATATGAAGTTTGAAAGGATACAGTTGTGGGATTTTGGGTTTTAGAGTTCTAGGATTTTTGGGTTTCGGGAGTGAAAGAGCGAGAGGAAGCAAATGTAAAGTGAAAGGGGGAAGGAGAAGAGGGGGCCATTATTTATATGCCAAAAATCTTATAACTAATGCCATTATTCCTAACAACGGCATCTGTAATGTGAATATCGTTGTTGGTGATAGCGGCATCTGTTATAGGCTTTTTTCAAACTTGCAAATTTTTTCGTAACTGAGAGAGCAAACGATTGAGAATAATATAACTGATACCGTTACTTCAAAGAGCGGCACGAGATATTATTTTTAAACATGTTCCGCTATTGGAAACAACGGCATCTAAATAACCTATGTCGTTGTTCCCAATAACGGTTTATGCTGAGATATCCAAAACTGAGTCAGAACGCTAATTATTTCTAAAAGTGGGTCAGATTCCTCAATATTTTCAAAAAGTGGGTCAGTAGGAAAAAAAATCGAAAGTGGGTCAGTAGGGAAGGAACCATGTAAGGTTTTGACATTTGATTGCCAATAAAACTATGTGCATTATATGTTTGATCTCTTTCTGATTAGCTTTGAACTTAAAAAAACAAGAAATATAAGGGGAAGACTATAAACTGACATAATTGCTTACACAATAACAATAACAACAAAAAAGTGTGGTAAGAGGATTGAAAGGTCTTATCAATTTGTGTGCTAAGAAACTCAATTTATTTGAAGATTGAGATAGATGAACCCAACCTGAAGATAGGAGTCCAAATATTAGGACGTAAGTTTGGTTTAGTGACTTTGATAATTAATTGATACATGTAGTTTTAAGGGCCCATCAGGCTTAAAAGCTTAAGTCCAAAACCGACCAATTTAATAAGCAGGCTAGAAAATGGTGCCCAAACGCTGACTAATGGTTGCATTAGAGCATCCACTATCGTTATTGTTAAAGCATCCACAATGGTGTTTCTCATTTTTGAGAAAATGGCATCTATAGTAATAAGAATTAGGGATTATATCTGTAGTGATGGTTTGCTAAAATTTGAGAAAAGCGATACATGTTGTTTTGCCCGGGGATTTTTTTTTTTAAAGTTGATTAATTAATAATTAGATATTAAAATAGGTTAATTAAATAAATTAAATAATAAAATATATCCTAAATCCCTTAATTAATCACTAAACCTAACAATTAATCAATAAACCTAACTAAAAAGTGGGTTAGTGGGCTGGACGGGACATGTTGTCCCGTCCAAGCCTAAAAACCTTGAATGGGACAACATGTCCCGTTTGAGCTATTTTTCAATTTTTTTTTTGTTCGGACGATACATGATCATTAAAATTTAAAAAAAAAATTGTCAGACGAAACAACATGTCTCGTCTGATCCCATTAAAAAAAAAAAAAAAAATTAGGGACGGAACAACATGTTCTGTCCTCTATAATTTGAGAATCGCAATTTCGTTTCTCTGAAATGAGAAGCGACTGTAGCAATTTTGCCAAAATATGGCAAAATAGCAAACGACTGCAACACCTTGTTTCTCAAAAAATGAGAAATTGGCAAATATAGCAAACGACTGTGGATGCTCTTAGAATATGCATATTTTAGATTTGGCAAATAGCAATGAACGAAGAGGGTTGCTATTGTTTATAGCCAAATTTGACAGATCGAAAATAACAATATATTCAGACGGAAAATCATCCTCTGTCTAACTCTTTTTTTTATTTTTTTTAATATTAAAAAATTATAAGACGGAAGGTCATCTTCCGTTTGAAAAATTATTATTATTATTTTTGACTTGCTTTTTGGCCGGACGGAAGAAGATCTTCCGTCCAAACCTTCTTTTTAATAAAAAAATTAAATAATGGCATTTTTTTGACTGGTTAAAGGTAGTGTAAGTCCCTACCTCACAAAATATATTAATATAAGAGTATGAACAAGTACATATACACAAAAAGGATCAAGATAGTTCAGCATACAACCTCTGCTGAACTCTTGATCCAAAAATATAACTTAGTAGTCTATCTTTACAAAAGTAAAATTCATTACAGTGACCAAAAAATAACTTCCAAAAGACAACAAATAGCTAATACTAGGGGAAACAACCCGAGCAACTACCTTCTCCACTTCCCGCCTTATCAATCCTGGTCAGAGCCTGCTTGAGGAGGACATCTTGTGTGCCAACCATTTCCACTTCTCGTACAAGTTGCTCCTTCTTCTTGCTGCTCTAGAATCCATCTAGCCAAGATCAAAACCAAAAGATTGCATTAGAAATAATTTCCCTTGGTTGTAAAATCTTTGAAGAAAAAATGCGATCATTTCTAGCCAACCAGATACTCCAACAGATTGATATTGTGAGTACGTGCCAGGTGTGTCTGTGTACATGTTCCCCAAAGCACCATGAAGTAAAGCATTCATGCAAATCAGCAGGAAAAGTGTGAATGTGGAAGAGTGTAGTGAAGAAGGTCCAAGTGTTAATGGCAATTGGGCATGCAAAGAAGATATGGTAAGCCATCTCGACAGGAGCTGTGCATGTCGTGTCTCCCAACCAACCTTTGGAGCGGAGGAAATCCTTGGAGTTGAGTCTATCCCAACTCAACTGCCAGATGAAGATCTTGCATTTTCAGGGAGGCTGTGGAAGTCCAGGTGGCTTCAAAGTATGGGGATCGGAGGCCAGAAATAATGAAGAAGTAATAAGCTGACTTGATAGTGAAGGTTTCTGAGGGTGTGAGCCTCCATGAAGGGGAGTCCCCTGAGTTTGAAGGATGACAGTCTGCAATCAGATCTAGCAATCTCCGTTTCTCTTCTCGAATGGTGGGGTTAGAGATGCATTGAAACCTTGGTCGCCAATGCCAGATGTTATTGATCCAAGCTCCTTGGGAAGGAACATTCGCATCCAGGTTCCATGCCGCAGCGGCAAGTGTAGGGCACAGGGAGGTTATGTTGTTGCCATTGCTCCATCTTGATGTCCAGAATTAGATCTGGTTTCCATTTCCTAGCTTCCAGTTGACATTATGCAAGAATTGCTCCTTGAGAAGGAAGATACCTTTCTAGAAGTTTAAAGCATTTGAGGGGCATATCAAGATGTTAGAATTGCCTTCATAGTATAAGCTCAACAGCGTTTGGCTAACAAGTGTGTCTAAAGAGACAATCTTCCACCACCATTTCATGAGTAGGGCTTCATTGAAAAATTTTAGGTCAAGAATTCCATGTCCTCCTTGTTGCTTGGGTTAGCAGATATTCTTCCACCGCATACATGCCACCCCTCTCACATCAGTGTCGAAACCACTCAAAAAAAATTTACTTCTAATCTGATTATTTCTTTTGATCACCCAACTAGGGAGTCAAAAGAAATAGGCGAAGTAGACTGGCAAAGCACAGAGTACAGAATTGATTAGTATTAATCTCCCACCTCTAGAAAGCATCTTGCCATTCCATACTGAGAGTCGTCTTTCAATCTTGAGAATGAGTGGTTACCAATCTCTTTTGCTAAGTTTCCCTCTAGTGAGGGGCATGCCATGGTAGTTAATCGGTAAGCTTTCTTGTTTGCATCCCAGAATGGTCGAGAAAGCCTAAAGCTTCGCTCTTGATTTCCCAAAGTAAATAAGAGAGGACTTGTCAAAATTTATGGCCAGACCAGAGACATTTGCAAATAGTTGCAGTGCCACTTTAAGGTTAAAAACTTTCTATTCATCTCCGTTGCAAAAGAGCAGAGTGTCGTCTGCGAATTACAGCACCGTCAGATTTTTAAGAGAGCCCCTAAAAGGAAGAGGAGAGAAGGCACCATTTCTTCGACCACTAAAAAGCATTTGAGCAAGCACATCAACAGCTAAGATGAAGAGCATTGGCGATAGAGGATCCCCCTGCTTGAGTCCTCGCTTGGAGTTCATCGATCTTCCCCCCCCCCCCTCCATTTATGAGCACTGACGATTTGGCCTAACTAAGGATCATATGGATCTATCTGCACCATGCTGGTCCAAAGCCTCTGGCGATTAAAAGTTTATCAAGGAATTCCCAGCTCACAGTTTCAAACGCTTTAGTGAAGTCAATCTTAAATAAAATTTTATCAGAGTTGCATCTACTACAGAGGTTGATAGCTTCATGGGCCACAAGAAAGCAGCAACAGTTGATTTATCTTTCAGGAAAGCACTTTGAGAGAACGAGACAAGAGAGTGGAGGATTGGGCTTAGCATGTTGGTGAGGATTTTGGTGAAGATCTTGAAGGAGCTGTTGAGCAAGCTGATAGGTCTATAGTCAGAGACAGTATTTGCACCCTCACATTTGGGGATGAGCATAATGTTGGAGTAATTTAGTCTATCTAGATCACAGTCCCCTCTCTGCACCGATTGTAGCATGGCAAATACGTCATCTTTGATAGTGTCCCAAAAGACCTGATAAAAACTCATCGAGAAGCCATCAGGTCCCGATGCTTTGTCGCTACTCATACCAAAAACAGCTGTTCGAACCTCCCCCAGAGTGAAACAGGGCATCTAAATGCCCTAAGTTGATGTCATGAGTGGATAGAGAGAGTGCAGATCAACCATAAAATCTGACTGAGGAGCTATATCACAAATCTCCTGGAAGTGATTTTCAAAAGCAGATCTGATAAGAGTGGGAGATGTTGTAAGTGTTCCATCAATAATGAGAGCGTGGATGAAGTTTCGCCTCCTCCTCCCATTTGCGATTGAATGGAAGAATTTTGAATTCACATTTCCCGCCTTGATCCATTGTACTCTTGACCTTTGCCTCCAATACACAGCTTCGGTCTTGATAAGGCCCTGGAGTTCTAGTTGGGTTGCTTTGAAGGAATCATCAGTTGAGAGGTTTTGCTCAGCTTCAATCTCCAGTGTGAAGAGCTTTTCTTGGAGTTGCTTTTTTCGAGTTGGGATGTGACCAAAAGTATCATTCCTCCATCTCCTAATTCTTCTCCTGAGAAGTTTGAGCTTGTTTGCAAAAATATCAGCCGACGCACCAGAGTAAGAAAAAAGCTTCCACCAATCTCTAACCGCAAGTTCGAATGAAGAATATTGCATCCAGGCTCTCTCGAATCTAAAATAGTGGACTTGATGGGTAATTTCTTGAGTGTCAAGGACAATGGGGCAGTGGTCAGACGAGATTATGGGGAGGGAGTGCTGAATACAATTGGGAAAAGATGATTCCCATACTGCAGAGATCAAGAATCTGTCTAGCCTAGTCATTGAGGGGGAGGTTCGGTGTTTTGACCATGTATACTTTCTTCCTGAGAGGGGGAGACCAATGAGAGCGAGATCTTATATGAATTCACAAAAATATATCATGTCTCTATTGGAACCCCTTCAACTAGAGCGCTCAATGTCTGAGATGGTGACATTAAAATCTTCACATAGGACCCAAGCATCCTTGAGGCAGCTTCGTCGTTCCTGAATCTCATAAAAATTGAGCTTCCTATCCTCCATTTCAAAGGGTGCATAGACAGTTGTAATTGACCATTCCTCTGATGATGTGCGATGCTTGAAGGAAGCAGAGACAGAGAAAATATCAGTAGTAGAATAGGTGCAATCAAGAAGTTGGTCATTCCAACCTAGAAGAACCGCTCCATAACTGCTAATGGCGTGTAAGTGGATCCATCTGGTGATAATGCTCCCTCCAATCGATGAGAGCTTGCAGGGTCCTGGATTCTTGAGCTTGGTCTCTTGCAGGCAGATTACAGAGGAGGAGGAGCTGCGAATACCTTCTTTAATAAGTGAGCATTTGTTAGGTTTGCCCAACCCTCTTACATTCCAGCTAGTTATCTTCATCGAAAAAAACAAATTGCAACAAATTGCACAAGAACACAGATGAAAATTTCTGATCCTCAGGACCATAGAACGGAGCATTTAATCAGAATGTTCTAGTTGATCCGAGTGATCAACTACAACCTTCTGAGTGCCCTTCAAGACATGCACTTAGTGTGGCCCTTTAGCCTCCACTCCAATAGATTCAGCTACTTCAAGAATATCCTCATTTGATAAATGCTCGAAAGGATTAAAGCGTGCATTAGTAACTGAAGCAATTGAAGAGGAGGTACCTGTCGTCTTCTTCTTGATTGTGGTAGACAGATGTTTCATGAAAGGCCAGGTACTTTTGATCTTACTTGCTGATCTAGAGCGTTTCACCCTCTTAGAGGGACCATCTTCGAAGCCAGGGGGATGGGATTGTAGATTACTGACAACAATATCTCGATTGATTCGGTCAACGGTCATTATTGCATATCGTTGCTGAGTACATGAACTATAAAATTTACCACTAAGTCTAAACGTAATTTATTTGTATGTAGCAACCATGTGGTAAATGAATGGGACGCAAGAAGTGCTACATTAGTTAGGATTAAAATGAATAATAGACTTAAGAATTGACACAACATTGACACTGCATATTATTCCTCATTGTTCCTATTGATATCATTGATTATTGTTACTGAATATTGAATCGTTGTTTATAGCCATTGCATCGATTATCGTGATATTGATTATTGTTATTGTCCCATGTTATTGATTCTCATTGATCCATTGAAATCATTGTTATACCGAATATTAAATTTCTCTTTTTAGATGAAGTGTTTACAGGTGTTGATGGAGAATTACTTGATGGATTGGGAGAACAACATTGGTGAAGAAATTGATAGTATCGTCGCTTAATAAATTATTACTTTGTCATGAAGACTTAATTATTAGACTATTGTTATTTCATTGTATTGTGGACTTTTGACCCCAATAATGCTATTTTTGTTTTCGAATGTTGGATTATTATTGTACTTGGATATTATATTGTGGTAGGGTAAAAATGGCTTAGGGCCCAACCAGGGCCCAGTACAGCTCTCACTCAAATATGGGAAAAACAACAATCTGGTTCGGCTTCGAACCCCTTCAGGGTCGGCACCGAGCCCCAAGTTCACCCCCACAGACCTAGTCTCCTCGTATCCGACGAGTCTCGATGGCCCTCGGTCTCTGATCCACGACAGCCCCACGGGCCGTCCGTCCAGCCTGGTAAAGGATAAAGATGACCTGGCACAACCTAGGCCATCCGATCCTCCCAGGGGCACAGGAGCCCCATGATCAGCCATGTCAGCTCCAAATACCACCAAGGGCTTTGCCACGTCAGCCCTATACCACTCTTGGCACTGCCACGTCAGCCCTAAACCCCCTGGGCCTTCTGCCACGTCAGGCCCATGGGCTTTCGGGTTCAGACCCGGCCCCCAAGCGGATCCAAACCCGGTTGGAATTCCCTATAAATACCAGACCCTCACCCACCTTTTCAGGTAATCAATCTTTTACCACCTAAATTTCCCTAGTTATTGCTACTCTCTCACAGAGTCTGACTAGATCGTCGGAGGGTCCGCCGCCGGGATAAACCCCGGTGTTTCAGGACCGTCTGCAGGTACCCGAGGCGAGGCGATCCGAGCCGATCCTCAAGAGCCGAAGCGAGCCTCCCGCTCGTCGTCCTGTGCCGCACTCTTCCCTCATTACAAATTGAGTCCGAACTCACACCTGGTGCATCCACACTGCGACCAAAAACAAACCGCATCAGGTTGGCACCGTCTGTGGGAAGTACTTTATTCGGTACGGACGACAGTCCGAGCCTTGCCAACGACACTCTCCCTCGACCCGATCTATCATGGCTCCTCGAGTCCGAAGATCGGCCCGTTCCGCCCGACCAGACGGGCCTCCTCCCGAGGGGGCCCTCGACGGAGGGCAAGCATCCAATAATCCGGGTGGAGACCCCGGACCCCAGCGAAGCGCTTCACACGTCGCCGAACCCGACCTCCGTCGGGTCATCGTAAACAGAAGGGCTAGCCAGGCTAGGGGAGGGACCGCTTCCAACTCGGTCTCGAACCACTCCAGGCCCGCACAAAGGGAAAGGCCGCCGGCACTCAGTCGCATCGGCCGAATTCTTGCGCCCCGACCCGACCCTTCCGACCACGGCGGGGTCACCAGGGGCGAGTTCAGAAGCTTCAGAGAGGAAATCTTGGAGGCCCTCTATGGAGCGCCGAGATCCGCGACCTATAGCCGACCCCTTCAAATGAGCGAAGGGATGAGTCGCACCCGTGCACCGACCCCCCCTCCTGAGCGCGCAGACGAGGTGCTCCGACGTCTCCTAGAGATGGAGAATCGACTCGAGCGCATCGGCGACAGGAATCCCGACCTAGTCCAAGGACGGAGGCCTTCTCGACCTCCATTTTCCGTCAACATCATAACAGCGGAGATCCCCCGGAACTTCCGACCCCCGCAGTTCGAGACTTACAACGGCGAGGGTGATCCAGCTGATCACATGGAGGGCTTCAAAACCCTCATGATGATTCACAGCGCTTCGGATCCCCTGCTGTGCCGAGCCTTCCCGGCCACCCTCCGGGGTCCGGCCAGGGATTGGTTCTCCAAACTCACCCCTGGCTCGATCTTCTCGTTCGACCAGCTGAAAGCCGATTTCCTGGCCCACTTCATCACAAGTCGGGAGAGCGAAAGGACGAGCGCTTCCCTGCTCAACCTCAGTCAGAAGGAGGGAGAATCGCTCCGTGACTTCGTCAAGAGGTTCACAACCGAGGCCAGATCCGTCTCTGCCCTCGACGCAAGGGTCGCCTCGGCAGCTTTCCGGCACAATGTCTGCCACAACCAGCTAAAGGTCTCCTTGGCGAAGAGGCCACCTCTGGACTTCCCTGACCTTCTCAACCGGGTCGAGAAGTATATACGAGCTGAGGAAGCTCTGAACCCAGAGGGCAGCAAAGAAGTCGTGGGGAAGGGCAAGCGCAGGGTCGATGATGCCGAGCCTGCCAAGAAAACAGCAAGGGAAGGGGTCGGTGCGAAGAGGGCACCTCCGGTCCCTCGCTTCGAAAGGTACACTCCCTTGACACATAACGTGTCCGCCATCCTCTTAGAAATCGAAGACGAAGGCATTGTCCGACTTCCTCCCCGATCAAACAACAACAAGAAGCGAGACCAGCGCTTCTACTGCCGTTTCCACCGAGATCATGGGCACGAAACCGACCAATGTCGGGCCCTGAAAGACGAAATTGAGGACCTCATCTCACGGGGATACCTCTGAGAATTTACCAGAGAAGGCCCACGGGATCGGCGAGATGCTAGGAACCGGAGGCCTTCGCCTCCGAACCCTACTCCGAACCGCATCCAGGGTCGGGATCCCGAACCCGAGGGAGCCGCGGATACGCCATTCATCTTACACTGTGTCCACGGGGGGCCAATGGGGGGAGAGTCAAGTACTTCACGAAAAGCCTTCATCCGAGAGGTGAATGCTGTCCAAGACAACCCCTCGCCCAAGTTGCAACCGGTGCCTGTCTCCTTCTCCGGAGAGGACCTCGAAGGCATTCGCCTCCCTCATTGCGACGCCCTCGTCATCAGCCTCCACATGGCTAATTGTGAAGTTCGACGAATTCTCGTCGATAACGGCAGCTCGGTAAATATTCTCTTCCTTGAGGCCTTCGAGAATCTCAAACTACCCAGAGGCAAACTCAAGCCAGCTGGGTACACCTTGCATGGGTTTTCTGGCGTCCTTGTCGTGATAGAAGTGATTGTTACTCTCGACGTCACCGCGGGATCGGCTCCTGTCAAGAGGACCGAGTCCATGGACTTCATGGTGGTAAACGTCAAAGCAGCTTACAACGCCATACTCGGCCGGCCCGGACTATGCTCCCTTCAAGCGGTACCTTCGGCATACCATCTGAAACTTAAATTTCCCACCCCACGAGGGGTCGGCATAGTCCGAGGTAGCCAGGAAGCAGCACGGTCATGTTACATGACCACCGTCGGAGGAGGTGTGTTCCCCCTCGACGCCGTTGAGCTCGAACCCGAGAGGGACGGTCCTGCCCCAGGGCCTGTCGATGAGCTGGAGGAAGTCCCGTTCAGCGCCGAGGATGAATCAAAGTGGTTCCGGTTGAGCCGCTCGCTCCCCGAACCGCTCGCTCCCGCTCACCAGCGACGAGGCCAGCTACGCGCTGAAAGATCTTCATGAGGGGATCGGCGGATGCCACATGGGGAGCAGGACGCTCGCTCGAAAGGCCACATCAGGGGTACTATTGGCCGACCATGCTCCAAGACTCGCAAGACCTAGTCAAAAGATGCGGTCCGTGCCGAAGGTTCTCCCCTATCAAGAGACTTCCTCAAGCTAATCTCCGATCCCTGGCTAGTCCTACCCCATTCTCCATGTGGGACACGGACCTTGTGGGCCCCTTCCCCGTAGCGGTGGGGCAAAAGAAATTCTTAATAGTCGCCATCGACTACTTCACCAAGTGGTTCGAAGCCGAGCCTCTGTCCAGCATCACCGAGCGCCAAGTACAACAGTTCTTTTGGAAGAACATCATTTGTCGGTTCGGAATTCCTCGGGTCCTCGTCACAGACAACGGAATCCAATTCCCAGGTCAGAACGTCCAAACCTTCTGCGCGGACATCGGCATCTAGCAGCGTTTCTCCGCTATTTGCCACCCTCAGTCCAATGGCCAAGCAGAGAACGCGAACAGGCAAATCCTCGACGGCCTCAAAAAGCGCCTCGACAGTTCCCCCAAAGGGCTTTGGGTCGAAGAACTGCCTAACGTGCTATGGGCGTACCGAACCACCAAGAGGATCCCCACGGGGGAGATGCCGTTCACCTTGACCTACGGGATGGAAGCAGTCATCCCCGTCGAGGTTGGCCTGCCTTCTCCCCGTATCATGGTCTTCGACGAAGCTGACAATTCATCCGGCTTGAGGGCCAACCTGGACCTCGTCGCCGAAGTCAGAGAGAAATCCTCAATCCGAAGAAGCATCTACCAACAACGGATCGAGAAGTTTTACAACAAGAAGGTCCGCCCCATAAACATCAAGGCGGGGGACCTCGTGTTACGAAAACTGTTCATCTCCGATCCAACCAAGAAGAGGAAATTGGCTCCCAACTGGGAGGGACCATACCGTGTAGTCGAGGCTGTACGCCCTGGTACATACCGACTGGCAGATATGGACGGCCGGCACATCAGCCGACCCTGGAATGCCGAGCACCTAATGAAGTTCCTAGAAGAGCGAACACAGGTTCTAGCTTGGCTAATGTAAATAAAATCTTTTGTAAGCTTTCATGTGTAAAGGGCAATTTTAGCGACCCTCCCTATCTTGTATGAAAGAAATCTCTTTTTTCAAACTCCAAATACCTCGGTCACTCCGACCTAACACCGAACAATGGGATCGGCACCCGAGTCCTCACTCCGGTATCGTCCCCAACGTCTCGGTAGGTCCGACCCGGCTTCAGATCAGGGAGTCTTCCTAATGCCCCGCGCCGATCCCTCACGGATCGACGGAGCCGAACTTCACCTCCGCCACCATTCGCTACACTATCAACCAGAGCAAAGAGTGAAAAGAATTCCTTATTCATACTCCTTTATTTTGTTCTGAGAAAACAAACAAAGACCGTTACAAGACCACATCACTCATCACAAATTGGAGGAAGTCGCCGTCTTAGGGCCCTTCGGGTCCGGCAAATGGCGGGACCACTCCGACCGAACGACTAGGAGCCCTCTCCTCGTCATGATGGTCTTTAGGCTCCGCCACGGTCGACACACCAGCCACAGAGCTCTGGGCATCAACTGGTCGCACGCGCTCCAGCAGCAGCAACGCCGAGGGTACCCCCTCCGCTCGCCGACCTCCTGAGGAAGATGTCGAGACACCCAACATTGTCTTATAACGGTGTATCTCCATCTCCTTCTCCACAATGACATCGCGGAGTAGCCTCTCAGAGGAGGGCCTCTGCACCGATGCACTCGACATAGTATATCCAAGGCCAACACTTCCGAGGTCCCGATCCACCATCGCCCTCCGCAGTCGGCTCGCCTCCTCACTTAGGGCTTCAGACTTGTTCCGGTAATAGTTAAAGGCCGCATCAGTGTCACGAGCCCCCTTTCGGTAGCGAACCAACGTGGCCTCCAGGACTTCAACCTTGCTACGGAGCCACGCCACGTCGGAGCGACGGGGATCCACCTCGGAAAGGGGAGCCACAACCTACAAGAGAATCAGCCCTCTCAAAACACATCGGCAAAAATGGTTCGGAAACAACCGAGGTCAAAACACTTGGCCAGTCAAAAATCGTCTTTTATAAATGAAATCACTTCATACATAAAAGGCGGTGGCCAGTCCGCGGGAGGCAAATACAATCGAGAGAGGGAAAAGGAAAGACAAAAATTATACAACTTATTTTCCCACCTCAGCATCGGCCGGGTTTACAGGAGGGTCGGCAGCCGGGTCGTCAACGGGCCCCTCTTCATTGGGGGTCTTCGGTGTCCCCTCGACCTCCATGTCATACTCGAAGTTGGATAGGTCGACAGTCGGATAGAAGTGCCTCACGTGGCTGAGGGCCTTCGCATAACACTCATCCTGGGCCTTGATCACCATCAGCTGACCCGCATCCGTTAACTCCTCCTTCTCCTTGGCGAACTTCTTCTTCAAGGAGACCACCCTCTTCCCCCACTCCGCCTCCTTGGCATCGAGCTCGAGCTTCAACTCCTGCTCCCTCTTGTGCGAGCCCTCGAGCTCAATCCGCATCTCCTTCATCTCCCGCTCGCTCTTATCCGCCCGAGCTCGCTCTTGTGCCAGGGCCGCTTCGTAGAGGTTCTTTACGTTAGCCCCCTGCACGCAAGCCTGCGACCAACAAACGCAGATAAGAAGAAGACTTCCACAGAAAAAATTAACAAGGGGGATGGGGTCGGCGAGCTTACCAGCACGGTGGCCTGCGCCAGGTGCGTGAACGCCACCTCCACGGGCTCGCTCTCCATCTCCTTGCGGTCTCGAGGGGTCTCCAACTTCTCCACCACCTCAACAGCCTGGGCCTCCTCGGTCAGACAGTCCCCCATCCGAACCGACCAATCCAGTGCCCACCGTTGCCGCAACATCACCACCACCGGGTCCTCTTCCTCGACCTCGACCAAGGGACCTTTCCCCTTGTCAAGATCGGACGCCTTCGCTTGACCCTGGCCCTTCGAAGTAGCCGCCCCTTTGCTCGTCTCTGAGCGAGTCCTCTTGGTCCTCGGCTCGAGCTGGGCCCCCGAGACGGCTAGGGACGATTCCCTCGGCCTCTTCGCGCCCCCTCCTTCCCCGGCCTTCTTCTGCCTCTCGGCGAGCCTTCGAGCCTTGATCGATTCAGGATCCATACCTGCAAGAAGAACCAGTAAGGACAATGAGCACGAAGGAATAACAAAGCCAAAAGAAAGGAACAACTACATACTAAGCACGGCCGGGCTCAGTCCAACGCTCGCCAGGTGGGCCTCCGTGACCTTCGTCCAATTGATACTGTATGACAGACGAAGGCGCTGAACAAACCCCCACTCCTCGGCCGACAGGTCCCTCGGCCTCAGCGTTTTGTAGCTCGGCTTAGAGTGGTTCCATCGAGTAGGGATGTTCCAAGGTTCCTCACTCCGGATCACCAGATATTTTTTCTTCCACTCCTTGATGGAGTCCGGATGACCATGGACGACCTTCCCCTTACTCCGAGGCGAGATGTAGTAGACTCCCTCAGCCGACGAGCTGATCATCAACATCGCTCGGAACACATTCAGCCGTAAGGGTACCTTCTGCTCCTCACACATCAGCACGAAGCAGATGATCTGCTTCCAAGAGTTCGGCCCATATTGCATCGGCGCCAAGGACGCCCAGTTCAGCACCTCGCGAACAAACGGATGGACTGGCAGCCTCAATCCAGATATGAAGGCGTCCACTGGGAAGACACAGTACCAAGCACTCAGGGGGTCGGTCGGCCGCAGGGTAGAATTCGGCATCATGAGCTCGTAGCCGGACCCTATGTGGTACGCCAGCTGCAAAGCCTCCAAGTCACCTGCCTCCAGAATGCTCGGAAGTGTGTCCATCTTCACTCTCTTCCGGCTCGGCTACGACGGCTGGACCCCAAAAAGCTCCTTATCAGTAAGGTCGTCAGGGTACCGACGGAACGGCTTCGGTTGTACGGGCGACCCTGTCCTCAAGTTACGATAAACAGGTGCCTGACTCGAGCCACCGGCCCTCGATCCCTTCTTCTTCGGAGCCCTCTTCTTATTGGCTCCTTCCGGCGAGGGGGTAGATAAACGCCCCAGACCGGTCGGAGCGGATCTCCTCCCGGCACCTCCTATCGGGGCCCCTTCGGCTTCACCCTCCTCTTCAAGAGCCAACTCCAGAACCTCTACTTCGTCCGAACCACCGCTCCCCCCCTCAGAGTCGCTGCTCTCCACCACAAGAAACTTCCGAGATCGCAACGGCCTCACATTGTACACTGGCTCCTCCTCGCCTACCGGCTCCTCCCACGTAGTCGAATCGGAAAGCTCCACATTATGTACAGATTTCCCCTCAAGCACGGGCTCCTCCCACGAAGTCGATTTGGAGGCAGGTTTCACTTCCCCCCTAGACGTCGACGCTGATGAGCCAGACTGAGCCCTGTCCATCTGTGCTTAAACTAAACAGACTTACCAACTAACCTGGGGTTGCGTCGGAAGAACGAGCCTGGTGCAGCAAACTATGGGGACGAGCGCTGAAGTGTTGAAAGATTTTTTGAAAGAGAAAGAAGCGAGAAAGAAGTGGGCGATAGGGAGAGAAGGGGGAACATTTATAGAGGATGAAAACGACTCCTCGATTTCCGCAATTACTGTTCACCGATTGACGTGTAACTGCCGCCTGGAAAATCGTGCCACGTCCTCGAAACGTGCGCTGATGACGTCACCCAGTTCCAAGCTGGCAGCCAGACACAGGGGTCGGTTCGGATGAAGTATTCGGCAGAGAAAATTTTTCATTTAAGATTTAAGGCTCCAGGGCTCGGTCGGCTCCCCTCTCACCCGCGAACAGCTCAGGGCTTACGGCCTCGGCAGCCGAAACCCCGAATTGTTCGAGGATGGAAGGAAAGCCACCATCACCTGCGCCCCGGGCTCCAGAGCTCGGTCGGCTCCCCTCTCACACGCGAGCAGCTCGGGGCTTACGGCCTCGCCAGCCGAAACCCCGAACTGTTCGAGGGTGGGAGAAAAGCCACCATCGCCTGGAACCCTATCGGAAAACAGATCGGACCGCCTCCCCTCGGAGACGACCCATCTAACCGAGGCTCTTCAGCTCCAGGCCCGGAATACGGTTGATCACCCTCCCGTCCTGATCTCTCTCGGGCCAAACAACCGTGTCAGGGCCGTCTGACCCGAAAAAGGATCCGGACGGCAAAGTCACCACCAATCCAAGGCTCCTCATTCCCCGGTCTGGATTTCGGCCGTTATCCCTCTCGCCCTGATCTCCCCTAGATCTGGCTACCGTATCAGGGCCATCAGATCCAAGAGAAGATCCGGGCGGCAGAGTAACCGCCCCTCCGGCACAACCAGGGTTAAAATTTTGCAAGAGAAAGATGTCCGCCGAAGCAGACACCTCTGATGGCCCGTGGACCACCCTTGCTGTGATCAAACCGGCTAAGGGGAGAGGGGTATTTATAGCCTCCCCCATAGGCCTGCCGTTATAACATCGGGAAAGCCAAACGACAGAAGCCTAAGCGCCGTGCATTTATTAGGCGGCGCCATTAATGCCCCTAGGAAATTGGAACATCTGCACAGATCCCGGAGCGCCTTCAATGCTCCGCAAGACAGCGGACCGCCCCGCTTAATCCTTCTAAGGCATAACGGTTCTCCATCACCCTTGCCGACCCATAATCCCTCGTCATCTCGAGGTTCGGTCTCGCACCAGGGTACTCTTCTTCGGAAGACTCAAAGGCTCGCCATCACCCTTGCCGACCCATAATCCCTCGCCAGTGCGAGGTTCGGTCTCGCACCAAGGTACTCTTCTCCGGAAGACGCAACGGCTCGCCATCACCCTTGCCGGCCCATAATTCCTCGTCATCTCGAGGTTCGGTCTCGCACCAGGGTACTCTTCTTCGGAAGACTCAAAGGCTCGCCATCACCCTTGCCGACCCATAATCCCTCGCCAGCGCGAGGTTCGGTCTCGCACCAGGGTACTCTTCTCCGGAAGACGCAACGGCTCACCATCACCCTTGCCGGCCCATAATCCCTCGTCATCTCGAGGTTCGGTCTCGCACCAGGGTACTCTTCTTCGGAAGACTCAAAGGCTCGCCATCACCCTTGCCAACCCATAATCCCTCGAAAGCTCGAGGTTCGGTCTAGCACCAGGGTACTCTTCTCCGGAAGACGCAACGGCTCGCCATCACCCTTGCCGGCCCATAATCCCTCGTCATCTCGAGGTTCGGTCTCGCACCAGGGTACTCTTCTTCGGAAGACTCAAAGGCTCGCCATCACCCTTGCCAACCCATAATCCCTCGAAAGCTCGAGGTTCGGTCTAGCACCAGGGTAATCTTCTCCGGAAGACTCAACAGCTCGCCATCACCCTTGCCGACCCATAATCCCTCGCCAGCCCGAGGTCCGGTCTAGCACCAGGGTAGTCTTCTCAGGAAGGCTCAACGGCTCGCCATCACCCTCGCCAGCTCGAGGACCGGTCTAGCACCAGGGTAGTCTTCTCCGGAAGACTCAACGGCTCGCCATCACCCTTGCCGACCCATAATCCCTCGAAAGCTCGAGGTTCGGTCTAGCACCAGGGTAATCTTCTCAGGAAGTTTCAATGGCTCGCCATCACCCTTGCCGACCCATAAACCCTCGCTGGCTCGAGGCTCGCCCTAACATCAGGGCAACCCCCTCATGAAGACCCAGCGATTCGCCATCCCATTTCTACAACCATAAACACTCCTCCACGGCTAGCTCCCGCACCCCCGCAGGAGTAGGGGGCTTGTGTGGTAGGGTAAAAATGGCTTGGGGCCCAACCAGGGCCCAGTACAGCTCTCACTCAAAAATGAGAAAAACAACAATCTGGTTCGGCTTCGAACCCCTTCAGGGTCGGCACAGAGCCCCAAGTTCACCCCCACAGACCTAGTCTCCTCGTATTCGACGAGTCTCGATGGCCCTCGGTCTCTGATCCACGACAGCCCCACGGGCCGTCCGCCCAGCCTGGTAAAGGATAAAGATGACCTGGCACAACCTAGGCCATCCGATCCTCCCAGGGGCACAGGAGCCCCATGATCAGCCATGTCAGCTCCAAATACCACCAAGGGCTTTGCCACGTCAGCCCTATACCACTCTTGGCACTGCCACGTCAGCCCTAAACCCCCTGGGCCTTCTGCCACGTCAGGCCCATGGGCTTTCGGGTTCAGACCCGGCCCCCAAGCGGATCCAAACCCGGTTGGAATTCCCTATAAATACCAGACCCTCACCCACCTTTTCAGGTAATCAATCTTTTACCACCTAAATTTCCCTAGTTATTGCTACTCTCTCACAGAGTCTGACTAGATCGTCGGAGGGTCCGCCGCCGGGATAAACCCCGGTGTTTCAGGACCGTCTGCAGGTACCCGAGGCGAGGCGATCCGAGCCGATCCTCAAGAGCCGAAGCGAGCCTCCCGCTCGTCGTCCTGTGCCGCACTCTTCCCTCATTACAAATTGAGTCCGAACTCACACCTGGTGCATCCACACTGCGACCAAAAACAAACCGCATCATATATCTTGCTCCATTTCAAGTATTATTATTCATGAGATTATTATTATTGCATGCGCATTTGTTCTGTATTGATTATATTGTTGAGTTAATCGGATAAACAGCTTATGGGTGACGTTAGCCATTCGCTGGGCCAATGTCATGTACTCGTATTTCGTATTTTATGGAAGCGGGGCGTGACATCTACCGCTGGTTGGATCTTGGAAAATAGGGATAATAGGATGGTGACCAGCTTTCCTTTCCATATCATTTCACGCACCTCCTCATTCGAATGTTCGTTAGATGAGTCAGTAGGGTTGTATGAGTCTTGAGTGGGGCCTTGAAGTGCTGCGTTGTTGTTGCTATTAGAGGATTCTGAAATCGCGACAATAGGGGAGTCCAGCTTAGCAGGAATGAAATTCAGGACGGGACCCTCCACAGACTTCGAAGCAGTTTCGGGATTAGGAAAAATCCCCTCATTCAAGCCGGATTCCGCCAAGTTTGGAATATTCAAAAAATATCCCAAAATATGATCTGCATGCGGAGATTTCACTGCAATTGGGCTCACCTTCCTAGAATCATGGGATTTTGAATTAGCCTGACCGGCTTCGCATTGGCCTTCGACCGCCAGAAGCTGGCACTTCCTTTCTCTTCGGAAGATCCCACCGTGGTGAAAAGTTGGACTTTTCCATTCTGAACATCTTCTACAGGGATCGGGTCTCCAAGGAGCAGTATGGGGACATCATGAACATGCTTTTCATGGTTCCAAGGTGCGGTGTACTTGACAGTGAGGTTCTTTGGGATGAGCGACAGATCTTCCACTTCAATAAGAGAAAGTACTTGGTCTCTGGACTCTGCTTCTTTCATCTCCCTGCTAAAGGTAATGAGCTTGCCAAAGGTCTGATGAGGTACTCAAGCGACTCATGGTTCCACAAATGGAAAGGAAGATGAGGGAGGTTGATCCAGATGAAACTCGGCTTCGGCCTGAGCCTGGCCCCAAACTCTAGCAACCAATGGGAGAAAGTAGCATTGAATCCCGCAAAGTGAAAGATGCCATCCGCAATCGCACCTTCAGCTTTCATAGTTGTAGGGAATTTGACATGATAAACACCATCACTAACCCTCTTCAGGGTCCACCATCTACCTTGCCTCCCCCAAGAGAAGTTGAAGGCGCACTCAAGGTCCTTTGTGAGGGGGATAAGGCGGGGATTAATGAGGTGAAGGAAAGTGCTTGCATGCAGTGCCGGTAGAGCTTGGGAGATGGCATTGTTGTAGGGGATCTCTACCTCCAATGCATCACGCCGATTGTAGATTGGACAATCACGCACCTTGTGGCCATACTTTCTACAGTTGAAGCAGTGAAACCCCAACTTTCGGCATTCGGTCATAGCATGACCTCCTTCGCCACACTTTAAACACCTTCGCTCCATCTTCTTCGAAAAGGGGGTTTTTTTGGGTTAGGAAAGGTCTCTTTTTTGGGTAGAGGACTGAGGGTTTCAGTTGGAAATAGGGTTTGGGGTGGTAAGCGGGAGTGGGAGTGTAATGTGAGGGGACAGGGAGATGTGAGGGTTTGGATTGAAAAGGGGATGGTGCGAGGATCGAAAGGGTAAGGGTGTAGGGCCATGATGACGATGAGCGGGGGGGGGGGGGGGGGGGCGAAGCACCCGAGCGTAAGATCTGCTCGAGCCCCGAGGAACCCGATGAACGAAGGCATTCTCTATCCTCACCCTTCTCCTCCGTTGATAACCTCTTGTTAATTTCTAGCATTTTCAAATTCAATCTAAACGATCAGATGCCCAAATAGGTAGGTTTTCCGTGGAAAATACCAAAAACTAGAATAATAATGCCATTTTCGTAATTATGAGAAGATTTTTTTACACTGTAGCCGGACGGAAGTCGTCCGAGTTTTTTTTTTAATGGCATTTTAAAAAAATGAATGACATTTTTGTAATTTTTGAATTTTTTTATTCTTTTTTTAATTAATTTTTAAGTTGGCGGATAGAAGATCTTCTTCTATCCGTCATCTTTTAATATTAAAAAATTCACAGACGGAACATCTTCTTCCGTCTTCTATATTTTGGTAATTGCTAAAAGTCATGTGTTTAGCAGTGCACTGTTCATCGAATTGCCAAAAAATGGGTTTTTGGCAAACAATAATGGAGGTAGAAATATCAAAAAAATGCATATTTTGAATTTTAGCAAACGATAGTGGATGCTCTTACCTAATCCCAAGCATATGCTTTAATTCATGTCAAACCATTTGGACTCGGGTAATGCTCGGGCTAGTTCTCAACCCTGCACATTATCATCTGAAATGACAAAAACATTCAAACTTAATCTCTAATATTATTGTAACACCCCAAATTTCATTTACATGTAATTCGTAGTACAACAGGATCTTTTACTTCATTTCGTACAATTTTACAAGGAAATTAAAACTTTTTATAACACAACAATATTTAATACAGAGTTACACAGCGGAAGTTAAAATAAAATACAACATGAAATACAACTCAATAACAGAAGCTTTAATCATAAATATAATCTTTATTATCAACCATCTTTAAGTCCTTGCCAATCCAATCAAGCTCTGCACTGAAAATCTGTGGGCACGTCAGTTGTTTACAACCGACACAATGTTATAAACGATGATTCTAACTATGCCGTAATATAACGATTCTTTAATACTTAACAACCACTAACTTGAATGAAGACAAAGTGTAAAAGAGTGACTATCCTAATCATGTCAGTGTATGCAATGACTTAATACCTAATGCAGATGTTTACGCTAGGATGACACTAATGCATACATATTCGGATTCTATGCATCACATACTGCATAGGTCCGAGGGCAAGCACCTACGTACTCCACATTGTAGGGTTAGATCTCTCGCCATGCAGCTTACTACAATGACTACTACAAGCTTTAGGCACTTTGCAAGTATTGGCTCTCGTCCTTGGAATACTGGAGACCAATCCCACTCCGTGGATCATTTTGTGGCCCTTACGTCCATCATCCCGGAATACTGGGGATCGTCTCACTCTGCAGGTCATTCTGGAGCCCTCATTACACAAGCATCCCATGAGCGTCACTCTCGTCCCGAAATACTGGAGATCGTTCCCACTCTGTGGATCATTCTGTGGTCCTTACGTCCATCGTCCCGGAATACTAGGGACCGTCTCTCTCCAATGATCATTCTGGAGTCCCTAACTCACATTTGCAATTGTTTCGTCATATCTCCAACTAATGTCTATCCTTAAGTTTAAGTTATAGTTATTTAAAACTAAAGTTTAGCTTACAAAGCGGTCTTAAACAAAAATACTGAGACAGTCAACCCATACTGGTTACTTCTCAAAATCAATTTTTCATTTTCATTTCTTTGCCGGTACCCGGGTCTCAACAACTTGGGGTACTCATTCCCTTGTTACTCATGTTCTTAATTTTCATGTATTCATATTTTATTCAAATTCTTTCATTCCTTCTTATTTATTCATCCATAAGTACAATCTCAACTTATTTATTTTCACAATACACTTTTCATATTCATCAAAACTTTCTCAATACAAGTTAATTAAGATTAAAACATAACCTTTTAAAATTCATCTTTGAAAATTCATCTCATCATTTTCCTATGATTTATTTTGAATCAATCTTAACATCTTTAATTATATATATATATATATATATATATATATATATATATATATGGGTAAAAGGGATATGAGCAACTTGCTCATTTAGTAAATGAGCAATTGATTATGTGGCATGCATGTGATACATTGGACAACTAACCCTTTAAGGATTTTCCAATCACATGTTTGACACATCATCAATTGCTCATTTACTAAATGAGCAAGTTGCTCATACCCCTTTTTCCCTATATATATATATATATATATATATATATATATATATATATATATATCGAGTTCGCATCTCATCTAAGCATGAATATGATCTTTATTTTCCCAAAAATATAACTTAAAATAGTGAGAAATATTCTCAATCACTTCATCTAAGTATCATTTGTAAAAACAGTAAATTCGAGTCAGAAAACTGTACTTCATGCTATTTGTAAAAATCATAGAAAATTATATAATTCACGAAACTTTGCATTCTTTATATCAAAATAAAGGTATACATGTCTACTACAATTTCTTAGTTATAAGTTTTCTCAAAATACTGTATCTATAACCCTGAATTCTTCGAAATATACAGTATGGTCGAAATACTGTCAATTGTACGGTTTTGAAAAATTCATTATAAATTCAACTCTTTGTGAAAATTTGATTTCATAGAATTTTCAGAAAGGTTAACGAGTCTACTACAATTTCTTAGTTCTGACTTTTCTCAAATTATTTCATTTACAATACTTAATTAATCAAAAACCGAAATGTGCACAGATTTCTAGCAACTAGTCAACTACTAACCAGTTCTGAGTTTAGATTTTATAAAAATAGTAAACGACCTCCAAATCTTATGAAATTTTAAAGGAGTGTTCCTGACACATACAAGATTCTCTCAATAATGTTTTAGTTCTAGATTCCAACTATTTTATTAGATAGGATTTTCTGATGTGAAAACAAAATTCAAAACAGTAATTTGGCATGAATTAGCAATTTTGAGTACAAACATATATCCATTTCATATAATGTATTACTATGCACCCAAACAACATCATTGCAACCTATATACAAGATAATCTTTCAATTAGCATGTATTTTCATTCTAAATATCATCATGAGAAATTAACCACCACTCATATTTATGATCAATTTTATATAACAATCTTCCTACACATGCATGATACTATAAAATTTAGAAAGTATTCAAGAACCACCCACCGTAGTTGAAGAAAGAAGAATGGAAGAAAACTCCTTGGATGTTGCTCCTGGTTCCAACAAGATGCTAGACTTTCTTCCTCCAAGCAAGAACTCAAATAACTCTCTTTTTCTTCTTTTCTTTTCTTTCTTTTCCTCTCTTTCTTTTCTTATCTTTCTTATCTTTTATTTCTTTTGATATTGGGTGCAAGATTTCATGAAGAAATGGGGTGGTATTTATAGAGTTTGAGAAGACTCTTCTACTACCCAAATTAAGTGTTTAAATTCATAACCTACATAACCTCCATCACTAATTGTCCACTCACCATTAATACCACAAACTCCCAACTCTTCTTCTTTTTTCATGAATTGGCCAACCCTTGGATTTCCCACATGTGCGTACTTCTCATTTAGTTAGTTGTTATTTATTTGATTGTACATGTTGTTACATGACAAGTGTAGGATAAAAATGTTTATTAAAAATGTAGGTTAACTAATGGGCTTTTCTTTTAAATAATTTTTCTAATGGTCTTTAAGATGATCTTTAGGCCTTTTGGGTTTTTTTATTAAAAATAAATAAACAAAATTAGAAGAAAAAGTGTATATGATATCTTAGAAAATTTTAGAAATAAAATGCACATAAAACTTTACGTGCAATACACATGCCAAATACTAAAAATTAATTTGAGAGAACGAAAAGCAGTCCAAAATACAAAACATGTATATTTAATAATGTTATGGATATTTTACGTAACGAAATATATACGTAATCGACACATGTATTGAAAGCACGTGCAATGTACGTAAAACACAAAGATTAAAATAAATATTTTGAGTTGGCTAAAAATAGGATTGAAATGAGTTTTGAGAAAACGGAAAACATATGAATAATCGGAATATGATATTTATATAAAAATACGTTACGAATATTACTCGTAACGGTACAAAATACACATGCGTAACACGCGAGGATAAAATTGTCATTACTCAATTTTGCGGGGTGTTACAATTATAATGGGAGAAGGCCTTAGTGTCATTTGTAAATCTACCAGTATGTGCAATGCACGTACATAACTATTATGAAAGAGGTTTTAGGTTTGAATCCTCCTTACGTCAGAATTTTTATTTTCATTTTAAAAAATATTAAAACGTGCACGTGTAAATTTCTAGTATTAAATAAATCAAAAGAGGATTAAATCCCTAAAGTTAAAAAAAGTTTATCGCCATTAAATTGGGAAAAAATATAAATATGTTTCCAAATTTTATAAAAGTTAGTTGCCAAAATTTTACAAAATAATCTATTGCCAAATTTAAAAGAAGAACTAAATTTGTTACTAAATTCAAAAGAATGAAGAAAAATCGTGAGGAGGAAGAAATAAATGGGATGTGTGCATTATTGTGTGTGGAGTCTATTCCAGTCTACTATCTCTAATCTCTGATCTCTATTATTATAATGGGAGAAGGCCTTAGTGTCATTTGTCAATCTATCAATGTGTGCAACACACATGCATAACTATTATAAAGGAGGTCTTAGGTTTAAACTCAGACTACTTCTAAATTTTTACTTTAAAAAACTATATTTATTAAAACGTTCATTGCATGTGTAAATCTCTAATATTATAATGATAGAAGACCTTAGTGTCATTTGTAATCCATCAACGCGTGCAACGCACGTACATAACTATTATAAATGAGTTCTTAGGTTCAAACCCAGACTACATCTGAATTTTTATTTTAAAAATTTATATTTATTAAAACATGCATCGCACGTGTAAATTATTAGTATGCTATTAACTAAAGATGATACAAACAAGAACTTTTTGCCGTACTGACCCACTTTTTAAAAATATTTAGCAATCTGACCCACTATCGAAAATATTTAGCCAACTGATCCAGTTTTGGACACGTCAGCATTAACCGTTATTGGAAATAACGACATAGGTTAATTCTATGTCGTTGTTTTCAATAGCGGCATCTCTATAAAAAAAAAATCAAGTGCCGCTATTTGGAGTAACGATATCAGTTAACTTATTCTCAATCGTGTACTCTATGTGACTTGGAAAAATATGCGAGTATGAAAAATCTTATAGATGATACCACTATTCCCAACAACGACATTCCCATTACAGAGGTCGTTATTAGGGATAGCAGCATCAGTTATAGAATTTTTTGCATATATAGATGATGCCACTATTTATATGTAAAAAATTCTATAACTGATGTCGCTATTCCTAAAAACGACATCTGTAATGAGAATGTGGTTGTTTAGAATAACGGCATCATCTATATGATTTTTTCACACTTGCAACTTTTTCCAAGTCACATAGATTACACGATTAAGAATAAGTTAACTGACGCCGTTAATCCAAATAGCGCACGCAATTTTTTTTATAGATACCCCTATTGGAAACAACGACATAAAATTAACCTATGTCGTTATTTCCAATAACGGTTAATGCTGACGTGTCCAAAATTTGGTCAGTTAGCCAAATATTTTTGAAAATGGGTCAGATCGCTCAATATTTTCAAAAAGCGGGTCAGTAGGGCAAAAAATTCGATAAACAACACTCTGCCACCTACAGGGTTTACAGGGTTTACGGTCGATCGTGCGGTCGACCGGTTTGCTCTCAGGTTGGTTCTTCATTTTATAAGCTAAATTGGTTTTCGGTGGACCGGTTCTTTCACTGATTGCTCATTTTTCATTTGTGCTGAAAGAAATCTATTTACAGTATTCTATTATTTTGATTTCTTGAAATTCAATCATCTTCTTTCTTTGTTCTATGCCACGCGTATGTATTGGGAAAATCTCAAATCTATGATACCATTAAGAGCTCTCACTGCATATCAAAGAGTATCGCGATCAACGGTATCATGTAAGTAGATTTTCCTTACGTTTTTTATTAAAAAAAAGTATTATCTTCCCCAAATTAATCTCCTGTTTTGCTTAATGTATGTTAATTTAATGGATTTAGGGGGAGTATGTGATATTCTTTTATGATATTCTTCTGCCCCCTCTTGGTGTGTTCCAAAAAGGGGTAGAACTTTTTATGAATGCTTTTAACTAAAAGTTACTGAAATAAATTTAATCTTTACAAATCTCTCTTAAATGTTCTTTATCTATGAAAATCTGTGTTACTGAAAATAAATTTAATCTTTACAAATCTCTCTTAAATGTTCTTTATCGATGAAAATCTGTGTTACAGGAAGTGTTGAATTAAGGGGGAGTATTTATATGCTTTATTGTTCATTTTTTATTTTCAACATTCAAAGGTATGTTTTGTTCACACCAAAAGGGGGAGATTGTTGACTCTTAGTTTGGTATGCACAAAATGTACCTATAAATACTAATAAGTTTAAATTGAGTTGTTCAGATTTTCAGGATTAAATAATATCAATAAAAGATTCAAAAGAGATTCAAGAATAAGTAAAGAAGGAAAGCAATAAAGAAGGATTGCGAGATCAAGCAAAAGAAGAAGTTATTCAAAAAGAAGCACATGTTAATTAGTGCCCAAGAAAGCTAGCAAAATTAGCTATTGGGATTCCATATCTGTGATATTTTATATGTATTTAATTGATTGTGAATTGATTAGTATATTGTAAGAATATAAAGTGGATTCGTCATGAACAGCACGATTGCGGTCGACCGTACTTCAGTGTCGGTCAACCGCACCATAGTCGACCGCATGTTATAGCAATATAATGAAGCAGTCGACCATTCATCTTTTGACTTTTCGTTTAAAGATGAACGGTTGACCTTCCCCTAATTGCGGTCAACCGTAACTTGCGCAGTTCATTTTTTTTGAATGTATCGTTTCTATTTTTGATAGATACACTTCTCCGTCTATATATTTGGACGAACCCACTGTGTATTCTTCACTTATTATTCTGAGAAAAATATTATGAATTAATCAATTCAACAATCAATCTGAGTGTGTGTGATAATTATTTTTTTCTTCAGTCACGATCATTAAGGATCTTGAGTTTTTCTTTTCTTCCACTTCGGTGAGATTGACGGGGCTTGTGTTAGAAGTCCTGTGGGTGTAATAGGTCTCTCGGCCTGAATCCGAGAATCACTGTACAAGGGTTTGAGTATAGTGGAATGCTTGTGGCAGAAAATTGCTACAAGTAGGTGGTGTGGACGTAGACCTGGAGGTCTAACCACATTATATCGCTGCGTCACTTGTGTTTGCTATGTTTGCATTTCTTATCTATTCTTATTTACTTTGCAACTTAATTTTTTAAATTTTTTTTAATTCCGTACAATCACCCTATTCACCCCCACCCCCCACCCCCCACCCCCCAGGGTGATTTACAGTGGTATCAGAGCAAGGTGCTTATCAAAAGGTTAAAAGCTTAAGCAAAAGGTCCAATGGCCGAAATCCCTCCTCCCGAAAACTTGTACTCATCGGATCCATTCGTCTACAATGGGACAAGTCTTACACGCTCACCATATTTTGATGGAAAATGCTATGATGTTTGGAAAGTTCATATGTCTCATTTCTTACAGATACTTGGAGAAGAAGTTTGGAATGTGTGCACAAACAAAACAGATATTCCGGTCAGCGATGGAAAGATGGCCTTCTAAAAAACAGAGCTAGCACTAAAAACTATAAATTCCAAAGCTATGACAACTCTGTATGCAGGATTGAACAATGAAGAATTAATGCGATGCGGGCAAAATTGTAAGATAGCATACGAAATTTGGAACAACATGCTGAAACGACATGAGGGATTCGCTTCTGAGGTAAAAGCTAAAGTAAATTTATGTTTTTATAAGTTTGATGTTTTTCGTATGTTGCCAGGAGAAAACGTAGATCAAATGCTTTCCCATTTCGATATCATTGCACACGAGCTTGAGAGCTTAGGTAAGGGGTTGGATGATGACCGAAAGGTCGAAAAACTCATAAGTTGTCTCACGCCTGAATGAAATGTAAAAGCTGCTGCAATGAGGGAGACCCTTGAGGAAAAGGGATTCGATTACTACACATTCCAAGGAAAGCTGAAGACATACGAGATGGAAATGACAGAAACCAAAAGATACAGGCAGAACATCGGGATTGAACTAAAAACTGAAGAGAGGACCATCGCCCTGAAAGCAGAAAAATTCCGACCATCAAAAGCAGAATCAGACCGTGAGGAGTCAGACGAAGATATTGCCTTATTGACTAAGCAATTTCGTAAGTACCTTAAACATAAAAAAAATATGGCAGGTACCAAGGAGAAAGAGAAAATGATAAAGAAGACGTATGCTACAAATGCAAGAAGCCTGGACACATTCTGGCAAATTATCCCGTCTCACAGGACAAGAATAGGGACTACTACCACTCTAATTCGGAATTGAAAAAGAAGGCGCTGAAGGCAACATGGC
Source organism: Hemerocallis citrina (assembly GCA_017893485.1). Classification (NCBI taxonomy): domain Eukaryota; kingdom Viridiplantae; phylum Streptophyta; class Magnoliopsida; order Asparagales; family Asphodelaceae; genus Hemerocallis; species Hemerocallis citrina. The sequence goes on along the minus strand of CM030368.1, from coordinate 187,835,890 downwards.
TAGACTCAGATTCAAGTGAGGATGAGCAATATCACAACAATGTTGGCTTCATTGCTCTTGAGAATGGTGAGGTGCAATCTCCATCTCAAGAAGAGGTAATCAAATAACCCACTTATGATGAGTTAGTAGACATGTGTAATGGACTAAAAGATTATGCTAAGAAAATGAGTCTAGAATTGAGACAATACAAACAAATTTCAAATGATTCTCATGACTCTTGCATTGCTAAAAATAAAAAACTAAAAAATAAAAATTCTTTAATCATGAAAAAATTCGAGTCATTTAGAAAAGATCATGATGTATTGCTAGAGGAAAATGAACTTTTAAAACAATAAATTCAAGAATCCTTAGCAACACATATTGAAAACTTAAGAGAAATTCATGAAAAATTTGTTTATATTACTAAACTCACTGATGATTTAAAAGAATGTAAAAGAAAATTTGATGAAATAGTGGAAGGTTGTAATGAAGCCCTTGAGCAAAATAGAATACTTGATGCCATACTAGACACTCTTCATTAGAACACAAAAGACGATGAGATGACTAGCAAAAGACTTTGTAAAAGAGTAATTGAGCTCGAGAAAATTGTTGAAAGATATGAAGGGCCCATACCTTATTACAAAGAATTCAAGATCTTATCATGATAATCAAGGACTTGGTCACGAAGAGCCAATACACCATCAAAAATCTACATCATCATGTCATACACACTTGCACAGTCACCAACATAATTACAAAGCAACTCAAAGCTATGCAAGTGTGCATAACGCAAGGCATAATCGTATCACATGTCACTAGACTCACTACTGCTATAGACTATGACATATTTCTTATAATTGTTCTTTGAAAAGGAATACTAATTTTGTTTGGGTAAGAAACAATGTAAATGCAGGTCCAAAACCTACTTCGACAACTACAAAATTCCATATAGGTGGTTCGACGCCCTCAAATTAGAAGATCGCATGCACCTTGATAGAAGATGCTCGATAGTCACAACAAGTTATACTAACAAAATTTGCATCTCTATCAAGGAAAAAGGAGAAGGACCTTAGCCCTTCAGATAAGTATAACACTGGGTAAAATATACACTAGCATTAATTTATATTAAGATGACTCATTTTAAAAATGAAGTGCCTAAAGCATCTGTTATCTACTTAAAAAATACATGTATTGTGTGAATTTTACAACATATAAGTATGTCATAAACTGATCTAAAAAAAATATGTTGATGAAAAATGACTTTGCAAGAATCAAAGTCAGTTGTATGATCGGTCGACCGACCGGTTGACTGTGCTATACGTAGGATCTTGATTTATCAAAAATGGCCCGATCGACCGTACGGTCGACCGACCACCTTTCGGCCAAAAATCCTTAACCAAAACTCTTGCTCTCTTGTGGTGCGGTCGACCGTATCTTTGAACCGGTCGACCGACTCGCTCGGCTGCTTTGGTCTTTCTCTTTCTATGACAGCTGGTTGTCTAGTATAAATACCCCTTTATCCCCTTTCTCTCAAGCCTCACGATAAACCCTAGCCTCCATACACAAACCCATCAAATAAACTTCATTCTCTTGCCTTTTCTTCAAAGTTCTTAAGTGCCTTCTTCTTCATTGATTCATGGCTTCCTCCTCTCACAAATCAAAGGGTAAGAAAGCTATTGCTTCAAAATATGTCACTAAGATGGTATTATATTTCGAAATTCTAATTGAGCTGATCTCTATTTTTCTGCACTTTATAATGCTCCGGTTGTTGCCAATTGAGAGATAAACTTAGTATCCTTATGTGGGCAATTTTCGGTTATGGTTAGGATTCTTAGAGATTTTGGGTGGGAAAATTACCTTAATACACCTAGCACTCATTCCGAACCCCTAACCCAACAATTCTATGCTAATCTTGAAGGATTCAAGACAATGATCTCACTCTCTCTTCTATCATTCTTGGAAGAAGAGTTAAAGTTACTCCCGAATATCTCCGTAGGAGATATGAATTTTCCGAAGGGGAATTCGATGCGTAGATTTTAAAACCCTTAATTGTAAACCCAGCCACAACAAAGATACTGTCAAATCCATGATTGTTCAACCTGAATTCTCTCATCTTCCTCGTCCCACTCCCACAAACTTTACTGATTCTGCCCGTGTTTTAAACAAAATTATCAATGCAAATATTTGGCCCAAAAAGAATGACAAATCTGAAATTCGGGTCGATCAATCATTCATCATCTTTCTTATTCTTGGTGAATATAAATTTGATCTAGCCACATTTATCATTCACACAATGAATTATGCGACTTCTAGAAATTGTGGCCTTTCCTCTAGTTCTCTCATCTATAATCTTGCCATTGACTCTCGCATTGATGTTGGGAACTTTCTTCTGCGCAAAAATCCTCTGCCCATCCTTCCTCAACAAATGGGCATCGATGTACCATTTACTCAACGGGCTCGTCGTCATCAAGCTCAACAACAAGAGCGCCAAGCTGAACAGCCCCCACAAGCCTCTTCCTCCTCTCGTCGCAAGAACACCACCCCCTCTTGCTCATCATCATTCGTGACTCATACGTAGTTTGCTGCTCATTAAATGCAAGTATATGGTTACTATGTAAACACGATTGGGTACTTGTAAGGTAAAGATGATTGGGAAAATCTTCCTCCTCCGAATAATGAGGAAAATGATGATGAAGACGATCAATACAATGACGACGAAGATGATGGTGATGATGATGAGGAATAGATTCTTGATGTCTAGATTGCAATCGATAAATGTAATATGACCTGATAATTTCATGTATGTTTTCTGATGATATGTAATCACTATCAATATGCTATGTAGGAATCACTTCTATCATGCTTATCTGGCTGTTCATTTCTTCTTTTGTATCAGTATTTCGGTCAATCGTGCGATCGACCGGTCACACTTCTGGCCTCTACAAGTCTTCGTTTTGTTTTCACAAATTGGGTTTCAGTCTTTGCGGTCGACCGGTTCTCTCTTTGTTTTTCGTTATACCATCAAATTTGTTTTTACAGGGTTCACGGTCGACCGGTTTGCTCTCGGGTTGGTTCTTCATTTTATAAGCTAAATTGGTTTTCGGTCGACCGTGCGGTCGACTGGTTTTTTCACTGCTTGCTCGTTTTTTATTTGTGCTGAAAGAAATCTATTTACAGTATTCTATATTTTGATTTCTTGAAATTCAATCTTCTTCTTTCTTTTTTCTATGCCACGCATCTGTATTGGGAAAATCTCAAATCTATGATGCCATGAAGAGCTCTCACTGTATATCAAAGAGTCTCGCGATCAACGGTATCATGTAAGTAGATTTTCCTTACGGTTTTTTATTAAAAAAGTATTATCTTCCCCAAATTAATCTCATGTTTTGCTTAATGTATGTTAATTTAATGGATTTAGGGAAAGTATGTGATATTCTTTCATGATATTCTTCTGCCCCCTCTTGGTGTGTTCAAAAAAGGGGGAGAACTTTTTATGAATGTTTTTAACTGAAAGTTACTGAAAATAAATTTAATCTTTACAAATCTCTCTTAAATGTTCGTTATCTATGAAAATCTGTGTTACTGAAAATAAATTTAATCTTTACAAAACTCTCTTAAATGTTCTTTATCTATGAAAATTTGTGTTACAGAAAGTGTTGAATTAAGGGGGAGTATTTATATGCTTTATTGTTCATTTTTTATTTTCAACATTCAAAGGTATGTTTGTTCACACCAAAAGGGAGAGATTGTTGACTCTTAGTTTGGTGTGCACAAAACATACCTATAAATAGTAATATGTTTAAATTGAGTTGTTCATATTTTCAGGATTAAATAATATCAATAAAAGATTCAAAAGAGATTCAAGAATAAACAAAGAAGGAAAGCAATAAAGAATGATTGCAAGATCAAGCAAACGAAGAAGTTATTCAAAAAGAAGCACATGTTAATTAGTACCCAAGAAAGCTAGCAAAATCAGCTATTGGGATTCCATATCTGTGAGATTTTATATGTATTTAATTGATTGTGAATTGATTAGTATGTAACATCCTGAATTTTCATTTATAATTAAATATAAGTTTTGTTTGATTTCACGTGTTTTGCACGTGCAAATTTATGTAAATTAACCCATAAAAATTATTTATTTTTATGTCATGAACAAGTATTTTATTTCTTCTCTTTTAAAAAGCCTATTAGTATCTATTATTGTTAATTCTTAAAGGCCTAATTGTTTAATTCTAACCCACACTAATTAAATTAATTAAATAAATTAAGAGCCCACTAAAATAAGCCCATTAGTTTATTCTCATTTAAATGAGACAACTTGTAGGGTAGACTTGTTTTTGTAACAAATAAATTAATAACACATGAACATTTAGTAACTAGGTGTGCATGGAGAGGTACGTGCATTGCACCTACACGTGCAATGGAGCATGAGGGGAGTGGCCGGCATACACTTGAGAGGGGATGGGGTGAGTGGGGAAGTGGAAAGTTGGTTACTTGATGGTGGGTAGTTCTTCTAACTCCCTAGTACATCCTAGCCCTTCATCTAAATGCATCTCCACCCTTCATTTTGCCTTGAGTAGTGTATAAATATCCCCCCCCCCCTAACCATTCATCTCTTTGCACCATTAGAAATTTGTAAAGCGAGTGAGAAGAAAGAAAGAGTTGTAGAAATTTGTGTGTGAGAAAAGATTGTGTTGCCGCTAAATTTGGTGTGGGGGCAAATAGATGAATTTGTGGATTCTTAGGGAAACTGAATAGTAAACCTGTATACCTGTTCCGTCGGTCTTCGATCGTCGATCCCGCCGTAGACCTGCAAAAAGTGCGAGACACCGGGGTTGTTCCCGGTGACGCACCCTCCGACGCTCAAGTCAGTAATATGAAAAGACTATGAAAGAGCGAAAAAACTGGTGAAAGATTGATTACCCCTTAATGGAGATGGATGGGGGGTATTTATAGGCGTCTTAGGGAATAGTTTAGGAATGTAATCCTCGTGATCTGATATGGAATATTCCCCCCATAAACAGATTAGGAATGTAACCTGATAAGGTATATTCCCTGTAATCAGATAAGGAATTTAATCCCCAAACCCTAGTGAAGAGATAGATGTACATCAGGGACGTTGATCAAGATTAATCAGGGGTCCTAATTTTATCTTGTTGGATCGGGTGTGCAGCGGTTAAAGACCCGCACCCTCTTGTTGGTGGATCCATTCGTGGGTTATTGGGTCCTTGGGGAGAAGACCCAATACCCATTTTGGACCCTTTTGTAGGGGAAATTACCGTTTTACCCCTGGGTTTCAAGATTCGTACCTGATTTGGACGGTTCCGATTAAACCCCATTTTTAGCCATATCACGAGCCCCCCACTCCTAAAGGCTAAATTTGATCGGCCTTTGAGGAGTAGTTTAACTGTTTTTTAATGGCTAGCGGAGTTGTATCGGAGTTCAAATGGAGGGTTTGCGAATCTTGAGGGAGGTAGTGTGGTGATTCCTTATGATCGGGTGGTGTTCTTGTGTGAATATCTTCTCAGCTTTGTAATCTCTCGGTGAATAGTTCGGTCGTTTCCCTTTGTTGAGAGTCGCGCTTCCCGACGTCAGAACTCTGACCCCTCCCAGAGCTCGACGACCAGGATGCCGAGGCCAGAGATCGGTTCGGCGATTCTTTCCGAGGGGGAGAGGGACCTCGGCGTGGTCGCGAGCCTAGAGAGGGGGCTCGTCGAAGTCCGAAGGCCAGATTTCCACGTACAGGGGGTCGGAACTAAGGGCGTCTGGCAGTCAACGTCGACCTTAGGCCCATAATACGGTCGGTGGCAAGAACGTTCGGAGCGGGTGCCGAACTCAAGTCCGTAGTGCGATCGGTGACAAGAACGCTCGGAGCGGGTACCGAACTCACGCTCGTAATACGGTCGGTGTCAAGAACGCTCGGCAGCTGGTGCCGAGGCTTGAGACTTAAAGATTTTTTTTTGGAGATCTCGATTGCCGAACTCAAACCCGTAATACGGTCGGTGGCAAGAACGCTCGGAGCGGGTGCCGAACTCACGCCCGTAATACGGTCGGTGTCAAGAACGCTCGGCAGCCGGTGCCGAGGCTTGAGACTTAGAAATTTTTTGGAGATCTTGACTGCCGAACTCAAGCCCGTAATACGGTCGGTGGCAAGAACGCTCGGAGCGGGTGCCGAACTCACGCCCGTAATACGGTCGGTGTCAAGAACGCTCGGCAGCCGGTGCCGAGGCTTGAGACTTAGAAATTTTTTGGAGATCTTGACTGCCGAACTCAAGCCCGTAATACGGTCGATGGCAAGAACGCTCGGAGCAGGTGCCGAACTCACGCCCGTAATACGGTCGGTGTCAAGAACGCTCGGCAGCCGGTGCCGAGGCTTGAGACTTAGAAATTTTTTGGAGATCTTGACTGCCGAACTCAAGCCCGTAATACGGTCGGTGGCAAGAACGCTCGGAGCGGGTGCCGAACTCGCGCCCGTAATACGGTCGGTGTCAAGAACGCTCGGCAGCCGGTGCCGAGGCTTGAGACTTAGAAATTTTTTGGAGATCTTGACTGCCGAACTCAAGCCCGTAATACGGTCGGTGGCAAGAACGCTCGGAGCGGGTGCCGAACTAACGCCCGTAATACGGTCGGTGTCAAGAACGCTCGGCAGCCGATGCCGAGGCTTGAGACTTAGAAATTTTTTGGAGATCTTGACTGCCGAACTCAAGCCCGTAATACGGTCGGTGGCAAGAACGCTCGGAGCGGGTGCCGAACTCACGCCCGTAATACGGTCGGTGTCAAGAACGCTCGGCAGCCGGTGCCGAGGCTTGAGACTTAGAAATTTTTTGGAGATCTTGACTGCCGAACTCAAGCCCGTAATACGGTCGGTGGCAAGAACGCTCGGAGCGGGTGCCGAACTCACGCCCGTAATACGGTCGGTGTCAAGAATGCTCGGCAGCCGGTGCCGAGGCTTGAGACTTAGAAAATTTTTGGAGATCTTGACTGCCGAACTCAAGCCCGCAATACGGTCGGTGGCAAGAACGCTCGGAGCGGGTGCCGAACTCACGCCCGTAATATGGTCGGTGTCAAGAAAGCTCGGCAGCCGGTGCCGAGGCTTGAGACTTAGAAATTTTTTGGAGATCGTGACTGCCAAACTCAAGCCCGTAATACGGTCGGTGGCAAGAACGCTCGGAGCGGGTGCCGAACTCACGCCCGTAATACGGTCGGTGTCAAGAACGCTCGGCAGCCGGTGCCGAGGCTTGAGACTTAGAAATTTTTTAGAGATCTTGACTGCCGAACTCAAGCCCGTAATACGGTCGGTGGCAAGAACGCTCGGAGCGGGTGCCGAACTAACTCCCGTAATACGGTCGGTGTCAAGAACGCTCGGCAGCCGGTGCCGAGGCTTGAGACTTGTTGATTTCGACCGAGCAGAGGAAGTTGAAAGAGTTTTTGCTCTCCTCGAAAAAGTTTTGGGAGTCTGCCGAATTCACGCTCGTAAGACGGTCGGTGTCAAGAACGCTCGGCAGCTGGTGCCGAGGTTTGAGATTCGACGGTTCTGACGGATGTGACGGCCTCTGGGTTTCTGATAGATGTGACGTCCATTAATGCTGCATCCCCTGGGCTTCTGCTGACGTGACTGTCATTAATGAGCCGTTCGGCCAGGCGTGGCAAACAAGGCGACGGTTGGAGTCGCCTTTTGTCGTTTTGGGGAGGTGGGCCTGTGGTAAAAGCCCATTAGCCTCGATTGACGCGCTGGCTCTCTATAAAACCCCCACCCCCTCTTCATTTTTCACTTTTCAACTCTTCGCTCTGTTGTTTTCGTTTGAGATTGCTAGAGCTCCAGGTGATCGCTGACCTTTTTCCGGCGAGCTTTCCGACGACATCTCCGTTCAAGGTAACTTATATTTTAGTCTCTAATCATGTCTGCCTCCGTCTCCTCTTCTTCTTCCGAGCCCTCCCTTGAAGTCACCGAGGCTCCGACCTCTAGCCGGACTCACAAAAGCAAGAAGGTGTTCGGCAAAGATTCTGTTGTGGTGGAGCCGAAGCGCATGGGGGAGTTCGGTAGATTACCGGGGCCGCTGACTGGGCTTCACAGGGTTCGGGAACTTCCGGAGGAAGACGCCGAACGCATTGTGTATGGGAGGGCCCGGTCGTTCGAGGAGAATACGGCAAGGGAGATGACAGAGGCCGACGAGACGGTGTCGATCCTCAGCGAAGATGACTTGGGAGTGATCCGGGGTTGCTTTCAGATCCCGGAGGAGTACGAGCTTATGTTGCCGGGTCCCGGGGTTAGGGCCAACTCGCCGATGCCGGTGACCGTGTATTGCTGGCCGGTCGATGCATTTATCGCCGGGGCTCGGCTGCCCCTCCATCCGTTCGCGGTTGCTGTATTAAGCTGGTTCGGGGTCAGCCCCATCCAGCTTATGCCGAATGCATGGAGGGTGATAAATGGCTTCGTACTACACTGCCAAGCCACTGGGATTCAGCCGGAGCTGAACGTGCTTCGGACCATCTACCAGCTACATCAAGGGAATAGGTCGGCGTACCGGTACTACTTGACTCCGAGGCACGGAGGCAGGCTTGTTGTGTGCCCTGATTCCATCAAGTACTGGCGCGAGAAGTACCTTCTGGTGCGTAGTCCGGAGGCCTGGCCCATCCCCGTTAGTTGGGTGGAGGGTGTGCCGAAGAAGGTGAAGGCGCTGCCGACACTTCGGCCCGAAGATGAGGAGGCTGTACGGGTACTCCTGGGTCGGCCGAAGCTTGACTGGAAGGATCTGACCGAGGACGTCCTGTTTAAGGGAGGGCTCGTTCATGCCGATCCCAGTACGCGGCTTCCTTTATTCATTATCGTTGTTTTACTTCTTGCGCTTCATTTTTCATGACTTGCTCCGAACTAATCAACTTGTCTTATGGTGCAGAGTCTATGGATTATCAGACGGTGTTGGCGCTGAGGGCAGGCCTCGCCAACAAGGCTCCGAAGAAGAGGAAGAGGGTGGTCTCCAAGTTGCCGACGGCAAAGGCTCCGAAGGTTACCGAGGTGACCGAGGAGGTGGAGATCCTAGAGAGCCCGGCTCCTGATGGCGTGGTCGCTTCGACGTCGACTAGGGTCGGCGAATTTCCCATCGCCGCAGCCCTCAATATGGCGACGCCGCCGCTGACGAGGGAGGCAGAGGTCCTCCTGACCGAGGCTCACAAGAGGATCCACGTTCCGGACTGGCAAGTTCGGAAGCATGATGGGTTCCTCGGCAATTCCTTGGCGAGCATGGAGGCCGTCAAGCACCTCGCCACGCCGAAGGATCGGGCGGCCATGGAGGCCGGACGGGAGGGAGACGACGTGATCGAGATAGCTCGCTCGGCGGTGTCGGTGAGTGTTGGATCTATCCCCCCCCCTTTTTATGCCGAACCCCTTAAGTTATAATTTTTATGACTTCCTTGCCTTCTAATCGCAGATCGTCGTCCATTTTGGGCACCTTACCGAGAGGCTGGCGGCCCAGGAGAAGGAGATGAAGAAGGAGTCCGACCAAGCTCGGAAGGAGAAGGCCCAGATAAGGAACGAGCTCGACAAGCTCGAGCTGAATTTCGAGGCGAAGTCGGCGAGGGTTGCCTATCTCGAGGACAGGGTCGCGACGCTGGAGGACAATCTTTTTCAGCAGAAGGAGGAGGCGACGCTGGAGGACAATCTTTTTCAGCAGAAGGAGGAGGCGGCCAGGCAGTTGGCGGAGGCTGCCGAGGCCAAAGCGGTGGCGGTGAAGCAGGCGGAGGATGCGGCCCTGGAGAAGGCGCAAGGCTACCTCGCTCAGAACATGGCCAAGGCCTTCGCCGATGCTCTCGCCCGGGTGACGGAGGCCTACCCCACCGTGGACTGCTCGGGTTGGAGGTTGTTCCCGGGGCACGTTGAAGGCTTCGACCCCGAATCGGAGGGGGAAGAAGAAGAAGAGGAGGAGAGGGGCGACGACGAGCCTGCGTCCGACCCCAACGCCGGAGTTCAGGGGTCGGTGGTAACCCCCTTGGCGACGGTGGCCCCTTCGGAGGTGTCTTCCCCGAACCCCTCTCGCCGCCCCGGGAAAGAGGTCGCGCCCTGACTCCGTTTGTTTTTTTTTTCTCTTTTTTTTTTGTTTCTGAAGTGTAATGCCTAATAGCGGACTGGCCACTGCTACTTTTTTGAAATGAATGAAAAACACAACTTTTTGGGCTCGATTTTGTGTCTTTGTACGTTGACTGTTGAGTGCTCGAGCATTTGTTCGAAAGATCCCCCGAAGTCTGGGACCTAGACAACATCTGAATTTTTGTTGTTTGTTTGCGTCTCTTTTCAGCTCGTCGTGGTAGCCCAAGATGTCGAGCGCACAGGCTCGGATGACAAGGTTCGCGCCGAGGCAGGCCTCGGGGCGACGAGGCTAAGTCTGGCGAAGTGTAGGGAGCGACTTTACGAAGTCGAACTGGGACTGCGCCGAGCCGAGAGTGAGCGAAGCCAGCTTCAGCTCATCTTGGGGCAGCAGGACAGCGACATTCGACGTCTGGAAGGCAGGATTGCCGAGATGACCCCCTCGGGTGAGGGCGAGGGTTCGCCGGCAGCCTTCACCAGCAGTCTTCGGACCAAGTGCTTTCGCCACACGTTGTCAAAGGTAACGACGGAGAGGGACAATCTGCTTTCGGAGATCCAGCACTTGCAAACTGTGGAGATGGAGCTTCGGACGGAAGGGGCGGAGTTGACGACTAAGGTGGCCAAGCTCACAGCTGAACGGGATGAATTAGCGGCCGAAGTCGATGTGTTGAAGAGAGCCACGGTAGATAGGAGCATCGAAGTCACTCATCTTCGTCACCTCATCGCGAGCCACGCAGGCGTTCCGAACTCGGCAGTACCTGCCTGCTTCGAGGTCGAGGTGAAAGATGGCTCTTTGAGGGGTCGGATTTTCGAACTGGAGGCAGAGGTAGCCCGCCTCAAACCTCGTTCGGGGCCAATTAATGTGAGGAGCACTTCATGTACCCGGGCGGAGAGCGAGCGTGGCATCACTTTTTACGAGATGGCGACCCGTGCGCATCTCGGCTATCTGAGCCCGGGGGATGCGCAGAGTTCTGTGGCCGTTTCGTCGAGTGGTGCATCCGTTGGCGTAGCTGCCAGGAGTAGTGCCGAGGACACGTCGCAACTCGCCGGCCTGGGGCAGGTCTCTGGAGGAAAACGTCGCCGACCTCAGGTGTCTTTGAAAAGAAACATCCCTGCGCCTCGGAGGCATTGACGATCATTTTTCTTCTTCCCCCTTTTATTTTTTGAAAACTCTTTGTATTCAGCCAAGTGTAACGGGTCGGATAGTCGATCCTTGCTTCTTAATGCTTTGTAATCATGATGCGTGTAAGAGTTGTTTTTTAATAAGATTGGAGTTGACTCGCCCGTTGCTGTATTGTTACAGTTGTTCCACTCTTAGTTTAGTCGTGGAGTTGGCTTTAGTAATTCGGTCGGAGCCGAGGTTCGAGACTTGATGTTTTTTGGTAGAGCTTTGGTGTCGAACTCGAGCACATAATAAGGTCGGCGGTAAGAACGCTCGGTGTGGGTGCCGAACTCATGCCTGTAATACGGTCGGTGTCAAGGACGCTCGGCAACTGGTGCCGAGGCTTGGGACTTGTTGATTTTTCGGGGATCATGGTCGCCGAACTTACGCCCGTAATACGGTCGGTGGCAAGAACGCTCGGCACGGGTGCCGAACTCGCGCCCGTAATACGGTCGGTGTCAAGAACGCTCGGCAGCTGGTGCCGAGGCTCGAGACTTATTGATTTTTCGGGGATCATGGTCGCCGAACTTACGGCCGTAATACGGTCGGTGGCAAGAACGCTCGGCACGGGTGCCGAACTCGCGCCCGTAATACGGTCGGTGTCAAGAACGCTCGGCAGCTGGTGCCGAGGCCCGAGACTTAGAAATTTTTTTGGAGATCTTGACTGCCGAACTCAAGCCCGTAATACGGTCGGTGGCAAGAACGCTCGGAGCGGGTGCCGAACTCACGCCCGTAATACGGTCGGTGTCAAGAACGCTCAGCAGCCGGTGCCGAGGCTTGGTGTAGGACTCCGTACCATTCGACGGTTGTAGGAGCAATTCCGAATGGCGAACTACTTCTAGTTCGCTTAGGTGTGAACTTGCGAAGTATAATCGAGCCAAGTGTTGGACTCCGGAACCATTGTTAGATTAAGGGTTGTGGGAGCATTTCCGAACGGCGAACTACATCTAGTTCGCTTAGGAGCGAACTTGCGAAGTAGAATCGAACCGAGTGTTGGACTCCGGAACCATTGTTAGATTAAGGGTTGTGGGAGCATTTCCGAACGGCGAACTACCTCTAGTTCGCTTAGGAGCGAACTTGCGAAGTAGAATCGAACCGAGTGTTGGACTCCGGAACCATTCAACGGCTGTGGGAGCAGTTCCGAATGGCGAGCTACTTCTAGTTCGCTTAGGAGCGAACTTGCGAAGTAGAATCGAGCCAAGTGTTGGACTCCGGAACCATTGTTAGATTAAGGGTTGTGGGAGCATTTCCGAACGGCGAACTACCTCTAGTTCGCTTAGGAGCGAACTTGCGAAGTAGAATCGAACCGAGTGTTGGACTCCGGAACCATTCAACGGCTGTGGGAGCAGTTCCGAATGGCGAGCTACTTCTAGTTCGCTTAGGAGCGAACTTGCGAAGTAGAATCGAGCCAAGTGTTGGACTCCGGAACCATTGTTAGATTAACGAGTTAAAAGCAGAGAGATGTAATAGCAGTGAAAATATGAAAAAACTTTATTTATTAATATCTAATGCCCGGCCGCTTCTAAAGTTGCTAGCCGTTATTACAGTGGAAAAAATAAACGAAGAAATCACTACTAGCAAAAGGAAGGGAATGGTTCGACATCTCGAGTTACTTAGAGAGGCATAGGTGCCTTCTCTTGGTATTTCAAAAGATGGTCGGCATTCCAGGTCCTGGGAATTTCTCTGCCTTCGAGATCTTCTAGCTTGTATGCACCGGGGCGGATCACTTTTGAGATTTTGTACGGTCCCTCCCAATTAGGGGCCAGTTTGCTTTTCTGTCCGGGGAACGAGATGGCCAATTTTCGGAGGACTAGATCCCCTTCTTTGAGGTCCGTTGGGTGGACCCTTTTGTTGTATGCAAGCTCGATCCTCCTTCGATAAGCTTGCTGGCGTATGGCCGCTCTCTCTCGGATTTCATCTATCAGATCTAAGCTTGCTCTGAGCTCTCTGGCGTTCTGTTCTTCTTCATAAGCTATCAGACGAGGAGAGGGTATCCCGACTTCTAGGGGGATGATGGCCTCGGCCCCATAGGTGAGATTAAATGGGCTCTCGCCTGTTGGGGTCCGCTTGGTGGTGCGGTGATTTCAGAGCACATTTGGCAGCTGATCGACCCACAGTCCTTTGGAACACTTGTCTAATCTCTTCTTGATGCCCGAAAGAATCTGTCGGTTGGCATTCTCGGCCTGGCCATTCGACTGAGGATGGGAGACGGAGGAGAATCGGTGTTGTATGAAGAGGTCCTCACATAAAGCTCGGAAGGCGGCTCCAGTAAACTGTGTTTCATTATCCGTGACTATGACTCGGGGAACGCCGAACCGGCAAATCACATTTTTCTAGAAGAATTGAACAACCCTATGCTCGGTGATTGTAGCCAGGGGCTCGGCTTCTATCCATTTAGAGAAATAGTCGACCGCCACGACTAGGAACTTTAGCTGTCCGGGGGCTGGTGGAAACGGCCCTAGTAAATCCATCCCCCACATAGCGAAGGGGATCGGACTTGATAGGGAGGCGAGTGGTGTTTGTGGGAGGCGTCGGATGTCGGAATACTTTTGACAGGAGCTGCATTGCCGAACGTGTCGTTCGGCGTCCCGTAGGAGAGTGGGCCAGTAATACCCGTAGTTCAACACTTTGCGCGCCAGGGCTCTGGAGCCAGAATGGGCCCCACCGATGCCCTCGTGGAGCTCTTGCAGGGCATAGTCGGCTTGCCCGGGGGAAAGACACTTTAGGTAAGGGCGACCGTCCGCCTGGGTGAAGGAGCGTTTATATAGGATACCTTCGATTAATGTATAACGCTCAGCTCGGGTCCTGATCCTTCTTGCTTCCCTCGGATCTTCGGGGAGGAGTCCGTCCTTTAAGAACTCGACGAGGGGTTTCATCCAGTTGTCTTCGAGGAGGACGGGCAATGTTTCGATGGAGTCAGGCGACTTGTCCTCTATGCTCGGCTTCAGGAGGACTTCTATCAATACAGTCTGCTCCAGACCTTGAAGGGAAGAGGAGGCTAACTTGGATAAGGCATCGGCCTGGGCATTTTCTTCTCGGGGGATCCTTTGGATGAGGGTCTCTTCGAACAGTGCCATGAGGTTTTTAACTTTAGCCAAGTATTTAGCCATTCTATCATCGCGGGCTTCATACTCGCCGAGGACCTGATTGACGACCAACTGAGAGTCGCTGAAGATCTGTAGCCGTTGTGCCCCTGCATTTCGGGCCATTCGAAGTCCGGCTATTAGTGCTTCGTATTCGGCCTCGTTGTTCGAAGCTTTGAAGTTTATACGGAGGGAGTATTGGAAGATGAAGTCATCTGGGCCTGCCAGGATGACCCCTGCCCCGCTTCCCTCGTTGCAAGAAGACCCGTCGACATAGACCGACCAGACGGGTGGTCCCTTCATTGTTTGGCTGGACTCGGGGATTGTAGTTTCAACTATGAATTCGGCCAGTGCCTGTGCCTTGATCGCGGTCCGAGGCTGATAAGTTATATCATGTTGGCTCAGCTCGATCGACCACTTCATGAGGCGACCGGAAGTCTCGGGCTTGTGAAGGACCTGTTTCAGCGGCTGGTCGGTAAGGACGACCACCGAATGGGACTGAAAGTAGGGTCGAAGCTTTCTCGCGGCCATTACCAGGGCATAAGCCATTTTCTCAATCTTCGGGTACCGGAGCTCGGCGTCCCGAAGCACCTTGCTGACGTAGTAAATGGGCTTCTGAGCCCTTTCTTCTTCTCTGACTAAGACCGCACTAAGTGTCTGTTCGGAAGCTGCCAGGTAGAGGTAGAGTGGTTCGCCAGGTATCGGTTTGCTGAGGAGAGGTGGATTGACGAGGTAGGCTTTAAGCTGATCAAAGGAGTCTTGTTGCTGCTGCCCCCACTCGAATCCTTTAGCCCCCCTGAGGGCTTTGAAGGGCTTTGAAGAACGGGAGGCACTTCTCCCCGGACTTCGACAGAAAGCGCCTTATGGCGGCTAGGCGACCAGTCAATCTCTGAACTTCTTTAACATTTCTAGGAGGGGCCATGTCCAATATGGCCTT
Source organism: Hemerocallis citrina (assembly GCA_017893485.1). Taxonomy (NCBI): domain Eukaryota; kingdom Viridiplantae; phylum Streptophyta; class Magnoliopsida; order Asparagales; family Asphodelaceae; genus Hemerocallis; species Hemerocallis citrina. The sequence goes on along the minus strand of CM030368.1, from coordinate 187,820,645 downwards.
GATCTTCTCCGGATTTGCTTCAATTCCTCGTTGGCTAACCATGAAGCCGAGGAATTTCCCTGATGAGACGCCGAACGCACACTTGTTCGGGTTGAGTCTCATATTGTGCTTTCTTAGGACGTCGAAGGCCTCCTGAAGGTCGGCCACGTGGTCTACACCTCGGACGCTCTTTACAAGCATATCGTCGACGTACACTTCCATGTTCCGGCCGATCTGGGCCTGGAAAACCTTGTTGACGAGGCGTTGGTATGTTGCCCCTGCGTTCTTTAGGCCGAATGGCATGACTCTGTAGCAATAAAGGCCTTGGTCGGTCACAAAAGATGTCTTCAGGATATCCGGGGGGAACATTCTTATCTGATTGTAACCCGAGAAAGCATCCATGAAGCTGAGGAGCTCATGTCCCGAGGTTGCGTCAATCAGAGTGTCAATGCTCGGTAGAGGGAAAGGATCTTTGGGACAGGCCTTGTTGAGGTCGGTGAAATCAATGCAAATTCTCCAAGTCCCATTGGACTTCTTCACCATTACTACGTTTGACAACCATTCAGGGTAGTTTACTTCCTGTATGAATCGGGCCTTTAACAACTTGTCTACCTCTTCTTTGATAGCGAGCTGACGCTCGGGGGCGAACTTGCGCCTCTTCTGCTGAACCGGTTTGGACCCCGGATCGACGCTCAGGCGGTGGACTAAGAGTTCTTCGGAGATACCGGGCATATCTGCTGCGGACCACGCGAAGAGGTCTTGATTGGTTCGGATGCATTTCACAATATCTGAGTATAGGGCGGACGGGAGGGTCTTGCTTACGAAGAATTTGCGGGTCGGCTCTTGTTCAGAGAAGAGCACCTCCTCCAGTTCATCCACCGGCTCGGAGGTCGGTCTTGTAGTGTCTTGGGGAATTTCCAGAGTCTCTAAGGAGAGGACGGGCCCAAGGGTTGAGGTCATGTAGCACTTTCGGGCCTGCTCCTGATTGCCCCTTACTTCCCCAACCCCGGACCGGGTGGGAAACTTCATCTTAAGATGGTATGCTGAGGGGACAGCTTCCAGAGCTGCGAGGCCAGGCCGACCCAAAATGACGTTGTAGGCGGCGGGAACATCCACCACCATGAAGTCCATTGGCTCGGTTCGGGTGGTAGGAGTTTGACCGGCAGTTACATCGAGGGTGATCACCCCTTCAATAGTTACCGGAACCCCCGTGAACCCATGGAGAGTGTAGCCGGCGGGCTTGAGTCTGTCTCTGGAGAGCTTTAGGCCTTTAAAAGCGGAGAGGAAGAGGATGTTGACGGAGCTGCCGTTGTCTACTAAGATCCTCTCTACCTTGAAATTCGCCATGTGGAGGCTAATGACGAGTGCGTCACAATGTGGGGTGCAAACCCCTTCTAGATCTTCGTCTGAGAACGTGACAGGCACCCCGAGGCCTTTGGAAGGAGGTGTGGCTCGGACTGAATTGACTTCTCTGATAAATGCTTTCCGAGAGGAGTTCGAGGAGCCCCCCATTGGACCCCCATGGATGAGGTGGAGGACTCGCTCTTCCTCAAAGTCTGGCGTCTCTTCTCGTTCCGGACGCTTGTTAGCCCCGCGAGGCGGGGGAGGGAGTTCGGCTCGGTCCTTTCTTACAAATTTCGTCAGTTGCCCCCTCTGGATAAGGGCTTCGATCTCGTTTCTCAGAGCACGACAATCGTTGGTGTCATGCCCATGGTCCCGGTGATAGCGGCACCATTTCTCTCTATCTCTTCTCTTGGCGGGGGTGTTCATCTTGGGAGCTGGAGGCAAGACCCCTTCTTTCTCGACTTCCATGAAGATGGCGGAGATGTTAGTGTTGAGGGGAGTGAACTTCTCAAATCTAGGGGGAGGTCGGCGCTGGCCGGCATTATCCTTCTGGAGCTTCTTAGCTCCTTCTTCTTCCGTTCCCTTCCTCTTAAACCCGGGGGTAGACCCCTCCCAATTGGGTTGTTGTTCGGCCTCTTCGGCCCGGATATACTTTTCTGTGCGAAGGAGGAGGTCGGAAAAATCCTGTGGTGGCTTCTTAGCGAGGGAGGAGCGGAGGTTGGAATTGAGGACATTGGATTGGAACGCTGCGGTAACAACTGACTGGTCGAGGGATGCGATGGTTCTGGCTTCAGCTGTGAACCTCTTCACGTAGTCCCTCAATTTCTCCCCCTTCTTCTGATGGAGGTGCAACAGCGAGATGCTGGTCTTCTCAGTTCTTCGGTTGCTTATAAAATGGGTGACGAAGAGGGTCTCGAACTGTTCGAAGGAGAATATTGAGGCTGGGGCAAGGCGAGAGTACCATTCTCGAGCTGGGCCCTTGAGAGTTGCGGGGAAGGTTTTGCAGAGGAGGGCATCGGAGGCCTGATGGAGGAGCATCAAAGTTTTAAAACTTTCGATGTGATCAACTGGATCGGTCTCTCCGGTATAGTTCTCAAATTGGGGAGGTTTGAAACCGAACGGCACAGGTGCATCCACTATGGTCCGGGAGAAAGGGGGTCGGCTAGTACGTAGGGTCCTCCCCCTGAGCTCCTCTTCTCGGTTTATCTGACCCAGGCGCCTTTCTACTTCATGAAGACGGCGGTTCATGGTGTCATCTCTCCGACGGTAGTCTGCCGAGCCTCGGGACTCGTCTTCGTAAGAGGGAGAGCGAGGGCTGCGACGACGGTAACTTCGGGAACGACGAGGACTTGGGGTACGCCGGGAGTTGGTAGGCGCAGGACGAGGAGAGGGGGACCGTCGGCGAGGGCTTCGGACCGGAGGAGGGGACGGGGCTTTCGGCTCATTAGGGTTTTGACGGTGGTTGAGAGCCTGCAGGATGGTCGCTTGGAACTGCTGGAACTCGGCACGGGTGATTGGTGCCTCATTGTTCCTGGACTGTTGCCAACCTGCGGGGGAGTGCCTTCTTCGGTAGTAATCGGGGAACTCCTTCCTCCCTCTTCGGCCGGGGGACCTGTGGTACCGGTGGCGAGGAGACCGCTCACCCGGATGGTGCTGGCGGGAGGCTCCCTCTCGAGCCCGCTTTTCTTCCAGATGGCGGCGGAGATCATCCTCTTTCTGGCGGTTAAGGGCGGCATTGTGGTGACCAGAGGCTCGGGGGTGATGGGAGGCCATAGAGTCCGTAGAGGCGTTGTGGACGGAGACTTGTTGGCGAAGAGGCTGTTTCTGAGGGTTAGGACCCTTTGGATGCTGATTAGGAGGGGGAAGGTTCTGTTGGAGCGGGTCTTCCCCCGTAGGGGGAAGCTGCTCTTGTTGTTGAGCGGGATTCTGGGGGACTTCTTGCTGCTGATCAGGGTTGGGTATTCGGTTGGACCCCCTTGACCTGACCTTGCGAGGCGGCATGGCTGGAGGAGACCTGTTCACCGGGAAGAGGAGAGGTCTCTATTCGTTAGTTTCCCACAGACGGCGCCAATCTGTTGCCGCTAAATTTGGTGTGGGGGCAAACAGATGAATTTGTGGATTCTTAGGGAAACTGAATAGTAAACCTGTATACCTGTTCCGTCGGTCTTCGATCGTCGATCCCGCCGTAGACCTGCAAAAAGTGCGAGACACCGGGGTTGTTCCCGGCGATGCACCCTCCGACGCTCAAGTCAGTAATCTGAAAAGACTATGAAAGAGCGAAAAAACTGGTGAAAGATTGATTACCCCTTAATGGAGATGGATGGGGGGTATTTATAGGCGTCTTAGGGAATAGTTTAGGAATGTAATCCTCATGATCTGATATGGAATATTCCCCCCGTAAACAGATTAGGAATGTAACCTGATAAGGTATATTCCCTGTAATCAGATAAGGAATTTAATCCCCAAACCCTAGTGAAGAGATAGATGTACATCAGGGCCGTTGATCAAGATTAATCAGGGGCCCTAATTTTATCTTGTTGGATCGGGTGTGCAGCGGTTAAAGACCCGCACCCTCTTGTTGGTGGATCCATTCGTGGGTTATTGGGTCCTTGGGGAGAAGACCCAATACCCATTTTGGACCCTTTTGTAGGGGAAATTACCGTTTTACCCCTGGGTTTCAAGATTCGTACCTGATTTGGACGGTTCCGATTAAACCCCATTTTTAGCCATATCACGAGCCCCCCACTCCTAAAGGCTAAATTTGATCGGCCTTTGAGGAGTAGTTTAACTGTTATTCCATGCCTTTGAGTATTCCATGCCTTTGAGGAGTAGTTTAACTTGATAGATCATGATAATGCATGGAATACCCAAACTTGATAGATCATGATAATGCATGGAATACTCGATTTTTATGAACATGAAATGAGATTAAAGAGTAGAGTGTAGCTAAGTTCTTATACCGGCATTGGATAAATTCTTTTGAGATAAAATGTTGAAATGAAAGACCAAGTTTGGGTCGTTATTATTGATTGATGGTTAAGACCGGTATAGAGGAAGTGCTAACTCTAGGGTATTGATTTTATTCATGATTCAAATAATTAAGGACAATACAATAGTGAAGATGTGATGAAAGTGAGAGACAAACAGAAGTATGAGGGCCCCGGATTCACGGTGTGAGAACTTTTACAGAGTGTCTACATGATGCGTCATGTCATGACGTGAATCTATCTCCAGAATTATCAGGATCATGACGACGCTTGTGGGGTGTTTGGTGACTATGTAGTTTCATTGTCCCATGACGGAGGCTGAATTGTCCATAGGCTGTCTACATGATGCATCATGTCATAACGTGGAATTCTCCTCCAGGCTGTCTGGACATGGGCTCGTAGCTCATAGGACATCTAAGATACTTACCATAGTTACCGTAGTAGTTTAAGTTATAGCGAGGGATCCAACCCTACAAGATGAAGTACGATTAAAGGCTTGCCCTCGGACCTATGTAGTATGTGATGCATAGAATCTGAACAAGTGCGCATTAGTGTCATTAAATATAAATAACTGCATTAAGGACTAGTGCACATTCACACACGATATCAATAAGATTGTCCCCCTTAGTTTTGTTTGTGACAAGTGTGTGCGTTCTAAATAAGAGAAATTTATGTATTATATCCTAGCGTCAATTGACGTGCCCACAGTTTCTATGCAGGATAAAATTGATGACAAGACTAAAGATTGAATGCTGCTTAAAGAAATGTTCAAGTTGTTGTTTAATTTATGTATCATGCTGTAATTTATATTTTCGCTGCGTTAATGTAATCATTGTTGTATAAAAAGTTTTAAATTCCTCGTAAAATTGTACGAAGGGAAGTGTAAAGATCCTGTGGAACTTCGAATTCAAACTATTTGGAATTCGGGGTGTTACATAGTATATGGTAAGAATATAAAGTGGATTGTCATGAACAACACGATTGCGGTCGACCGTCCTTCAGTGCCGGTCGACCGCACCACAGTCAACCGCACGTTATAGCAATATAATGAAGCAGTCGACCATTCATCTTTCGACTTTTCTGTTAAAGATGAACGGTCGACTGTCCCCTAATTGCGGTTGACCGTAACTCGCACAGTTCATTCTTTTTGGAATGTATCGTTTCTATTTTTGATAGATACACTTCCCCGTCTATATATTTGGACGAACCCACTGTGTATTCTTCACCTATTAATAATAAAAAAATCTGAACTAATCAATTCAACAATCAATCCGAGTGTGTGTGATAATTATTTGTTTTCTTTAGTCAGGATCATTAAGGATTTTGAGTTTTTCTTTTCTTCCACTTCGGTGAGATTAACGGGGCTTGTGTTAGAAGTCCTGTGACCGTACAGGAGTTTGAGTATAGTAGAACGCTTGTGGAGGAGGATTGCTACAAGTAGGTGGTGTGGACGTAGACCTAGGGGTCGAATCACGTTATATCGCTGCGTCACATGTGCTTGTTGTGTTTGCATTTCTTATCTCTTCTCATTTATTTTGCAATTTAATTTTTTTAATTTTTTTTTAATTCCGCACAATCACCCTATTCACCCCTCTAGGATGCTTGACAAAATTGAGCAACCTGATGCTCGAGTCACTGTCAGACATACTAAGTCAAATATCATATTTACTTTAGTTACATAATTTACCTCCTTTGTGAATGATTAATAAGTCCGCATTATACCAAATTGAGGATCTATTGTCAACTAGTGCAGAGTTTATTTGTTTCACAATCTGGAATACAGATCTGAACATTTTGGGTTTGGTTATTGCTGATAATCTGTATCATTTTAAAACATGTTATTCTTGCGTCCACTGGGAAACTCTTTTTTAACTGTTCTATTCTCATTAACTTAGGAGAGAGAGAGAGAGAATATGAAGAGAATTTTTTAATGATAAAGATAAAAATTACTAAAAAGTAGTGGCCCTTGTTTTTAGGTCCATTTAAAAATAAAATACTGAAACTGATCCTAACTTTAAGAAAATTAAAAATTAACTCCACTTTTAGTGGGGATGTAGGAAAGTAGTTAAAGTAGTTTAGAGTTTGCATCATAGAATGACTCTTATAATAGTAGAGATTAGAAATTAAATAATTAATTATATAACTAAAATTAATTATTTAACTAATTATCTTATTAAACTAATTAACTATCTAGACCACAGCCATCCCCCTCCGACTAAACTTGAGAGCCTGTTTGGGAACCCAAAAAACTAGGGAAAGGAATGAAATACTGCGGATAGGTCCATCTTATCCTATTCCACAGCCTGTTTGTTTGAAAAAGAAAACAAAGGAAACAACTAAATTTCATTCCCTTGGGAAAGATCTCAACCGATTATTAACCCGAAAACCGTTATAATTATGTTACTACTTTTCCTCGTACGTACAAACTTCTGAAGATTGTTTCTTCCAAAAAAAATCAAGAATGCGAAGCTGTAAAGGCTGTAGGTGAGTTTAGAGTTTAAAAACATATAGGTTCCCTGAGAACATAGGTTATTTAAAATGCCGTAATCCATAGTATTCCATTGTTTGCCAAACAAAACTATGGAATGGAAAGAAGAAAAAAAACAATTCCATTCCACTAGTTGCCAAACACACACAACTTATAAAGTTAATTCATCCCTTTCCCTTTTTTTCCATTCCTCTCCATTCATTTTGATTCCATTCCTATCCATTCCCCAACTTAAATGTTTCCAAACAGACCCTCGAAGTTGTGTTCGGATTTTTTTTTTAAATTCAAAAAATTCCTCGAACGAAACTTCCGATGGATTAAAAATAATATAAAATTTTTCGGACAAAATTTAAAGTTTCGTCCATTATAACATGCATATTGATATCCTCTGCCAAATATAGCAATCTACTGTAGCGCAAATAAAAAAAATGTATAATAACACACGACTCCAGTATGCTAAATGCTATAAAATAAAATTCCAGTATGCTAAATGCTATAAAATAAAATTATATAAAATGCAAATATACCACACACGAATGTGGACGCTCTAATGCTTTGAAACAGTGATAGGACTAGATAATCCTAACCACAAATTCGGATCCAATATAATCAATTTTGGAAAACTCAGAGCATCTGTAGTCGTTGGGAGGAGAAAATATGCATATATGCATAAATGGCAATAGCAATCGAAGTTTTGCTGCAGTCGTCAAAAGCTATTTTTAGCTTTTTATAATAAAATTATAAGCGACGGGACTTCATGTGCCGTCGGAGGGGGAAAAAAACAGCTAAAATTTGTGGGACGGCACTCGAAGTGATGTCCGAGCGAAAAAAAAAAACAAAAAATTAAATGGAGCGACGGCACTCGAAGTGCCGTTGGAGAAAAAAAAAATCGAAGTGCAAAATAAAAATTACAAAAAAAATTACAAAATTTACAAAAAATTACAAAAACAATTCAAAAATTACAAAAAAACCCAAAAGTGGCTGGACGGCACTTCAAGTGCCGTCCGACCATTTTGGGCTTTTTTGGGCTTTTTTTTTGTTTTTTTAATTACGAATTTTTTTTTTGTGTGGGACGGCACTTCAAGTGTCGTCCGACCATTAAAAGTAAATTTTTTTTGTGCGACGACACTTCAAGTGCCGTCCGACAACTTAAAAAAAAAAATCGTGCGACGGCACTTCAAATATGGATAATTCTCAAACCCATTCTCATTTATAGCAAACGACTGTAGCGAAATATGGATAAAATGGATATTTGGCAAACGAGCGCAGCGCATTTTTTAGCCAAATATCCATTTAATCGATATTTAGCAAACGACTACAGATGCTCTCATAGATCCTTCATTACCTAGTGGGTTTGAATTCAAAGTGGACCTGCAAAATTTTTGTAGATCAACAAGTGAATTTTGTATAGGTCATTATGTAAGGCCCCAAGCCTACAAGCCTCTTTGCTACTCAAAATCGTAGTCACAATATTTGCAAATTATCTAAATTTGTTGTAATTAATTTGCAAATAAGAGGTGACCAGGATAAATCAGCGAATTATTCTTCAATTCGCGTTGCTAACAGTAGGTTCACAAATTTCTCGCGTATATTCGCAAATAAACGAAGAATTCGCTAATTATTTTGAAAGTAAAAGGATTTTTTTTAGAATAATATATATTTTTTATACAGATGATGAGAAAAAAAGACGCTCTAATGGATGAATGAGAGGTTGAAGACCAAAATGAAAAATTTAGAGTTATTTGCAAATGATTGTTATGCCCATCCCCTTTTACATAATCAAACTCGACTATAAGGTTTGACGGTAAGTTTGAAGTGTCCCGTTATGAGTTAGAATGAGTCAAAATTTACTTTAAAGACAACTTTCTATTACCCCCAAGTCCTCTAGTTATTTTTTTGAAAAATTACATCATAGTTTACATCTATATAATAAAGCACAAAGAAAGCTATCAAGTGGCTCTCCTTCAATCCCCTCAAAATCAAAGGCCCAGATCTAATCTTACAAAACACATTTTGCCTCTAAAAGTTTTCCCCCAAAACTCAAATTCAAATCCCCCACCCAAAACAACTCCTTTATTTATTTAATTATTTCTCTATCTTTTATCTATCTCTCTCTCTCTCTTCTATTAAAAAATTAAGAAAATAAAATTTTTTAAAATTTTAAAATATTTAAAATTTTAAAAATTTTAAAAATTTTAAAAATCAAAATAATTCAAAAAAATCAAAAAAAATTAAAAACTTATAAAAAATTTATAAAAAATACAAATTTTAAATTTTTAAATTTTTTTGACATTTTTAATTTTTTTTTGAAATTTTAGAATTTTTGAAATTTTAGAAAATTTAAAAAATTTTAAAAATTAAAAATTAAATAAAATTTTAAAATTAAAAATTTTAAAAATTGAAAAATTTGAAAATTTGAAAATCTCAAAACAAATTCAAATCCAAATCTAATGTTGAACCCCAATCAAGAGATCGTCGCCGATATCTGATACGCTGTTGATTCCATATCGGTGACTCCACTCCACCAAATCGAGCGCGAATATCAAGCGACTCCGCTCCACTGAATTGAGAGCCTCTATATGCGATGCGACGACTCTAATTTCATCTCATTAACTGAATTTTCATTCTAATTTTTAATAATTTTGTGTGCAGAGATTACTCAGTTTTTTGCTGACTCGAATTTTGTGTGTGCATAGAATTTAAGTTTAGAGATGTATGATTGTTTTATTTTTTGGTTTAAAAATTTTAATTTGGTGATTTATTTAATGAGTTTTTTATTGGTTTTGATTTAAGGTGTACGCAAGTGAGAGATAAATTATTTGGTGGGCTCAATTTGGGCTTCCAAACCATAACAGGACAGGTAAGCTGACTAGCAACCTAAAATAACTTGGCAAATATGCAACATTAATTACTTTACTATAAGAGAAAATACTATCGTGAAGTGTTTTCTCTAATGGTTATTAGAAACCATGGATAAGAGCATCTCTAACCACGCTAGCTATTTTGGCTAGCTAGAATAGCCAAAATAGATAAAAAATGGATAATTTGGCTAGCGAAAAAACCTCACACTCCAACCATGCTATCTATTTTGGCTAGCCATAAATGTTTTAATTTTTATTTACTCATAAATAGTTACAATAATATTTTTTAAAAAATACTACGAACTCAATCTAATAATTTTATTCATTCAATTAATTTCATTTCATTCGCAACCTTTGGGAAGAAACAAAAATACCAGTGTTTATTGTCCGTGTCGCTGCCACAAGTGTTCTACAAGATCCAACTGGAGTTGGGAATGCACCCGTTTATCTCTGATGCGATGATGAGTTTGAATAAATGTAAGCAGTTCAGGCGTATAATCATGTGATACTTCTATGGACGGACTTTCCTCAACTGCATCATAATTAAAATCCTTATTATTATCTTCTCTCTCATCTTCAACTATCATGTTATGCATTATTATGCATGCCGTCATAATATCATGAAGCGTCTCTTGATCCCAAAAACGTGCTGATCCACGAATAATTGCAAAACGTGCTTGAAGAACACCGAATGCTCGCTCTACATCCTTCCTTGCCGATTCTTGAGCTTCAGCAAAATATTTATTCTTATTACCTTGTGGAAATGGAATAGTTTTTACAAATGTTGACCACTCTGGATATATACCATCTGCAAGATAATATCCCATCGTATAGTTATTACCATTGATATAATAGTTAACCTTGGGCGCTCTTCCATTAGCAAGATCATGAAAGATAGTAGACCGATGTAGCACATTGTTGTCATTAAGAGCTCCTGGTAATCCAAAGAATGTATGCCATATCTAAAGATCATGTGAAGCCACAGCTTCTAAAATAATTGTAGGTTTATGAATGTGGCCAGTATACATTCCCTGCCATCCAGCTGGACAATTCTTCCACTTCTAGTGCATACAATCAATACTTTCTAACATACCTGGAAAACCACGATCTTCGTTCATTGCCAGCAATCGAGTAATGTCATTATTGTTTGGTGATCTTAATACCTTATCTTCATTGGTGATCCCACTTTGGTTTCTTGATTCTATTTGAGCATAGTAACCACAGTAGAAGTTAACTTCTTTTTGAATTCTGACCACCGATTCATGAGAGAATTTGCATTGCGCTCAGACTTGAACTTTTTGTTTGCATGAAAGTATTCATGTATTCTATCCCAATATTTACCCATTGTTTGTTGGTTTCCTTGTATCGGATCTAAACCAATACTAAGCCATGCATGTACAATGAGAAGGTCCTCTTCCGATGTGAAGTTACCCCGTCTTTGTGTTTTCTTAGTAGATGAATTAATTGTTGCTCGATTTTCTGGTGGTATCACGGTAGGTTGATCTATGAATTGAGTACACTCGACAAAATCTGGACTAAACAATTCATCCTCGAAGTTTGATCCTTCACGCAGCAGAGCAGTGTAAGATGTATTATTATGTGAATCCATCTAACCATTACAAAATATTACTATGAGATTAGATAATTACTATGAGATTAGCTAATAATAATATAGTAATAATAGTCACACATAGCTTGTCAAAAATTAGATAATTACTATGAGATTAGATAATAATAAGTGCATCATAGCCAATGATAATATAAGCCAATGCTAAGTCCTATCAAGAGCAATCTCAGTCAGATTAACAAATACCATATCCTTGCCGTAAATGTCTCAAACCAAAGTCTCTTGACCTTTGCCCCTGCTTCTTTATTTGAACAAAACAAACATGCATCTACATTGGCCATGTAGTATACTATGAAGTCTGAAGGATGAATAGTTCTATCCTGCATCTTCTCAATATGAAAAAGTGATTATGAAGTCTAGATTACTATGCTAAAAGGACATACATCTGAATTTTGAAATAAGGAAGATTTACAAATTTCTCAGTTGTTTAAAGGAGTTAACACCAAAACATTGTGCCGAAGTGCAAGCTAAAACTTCTTTGGTATTGTGTTCAACTTGTCAAAAATTTACAGTTATCAGCTTCTTTCAATGCTCAAAACATCATTAAGCTCCTTAATTTTGCATGGGTATTGGCTGCAGAGTAACATGACTCCTTTAAAAGAAATAAGATGGAAAGGAGGTGAATTAACTAAAACTAGTCACATTGCATAATGTTCACTTGAAAAATTATCGAATGAAAAGGAGATCTAATTCTCTTGAGGTGATAAATTAATAATATACATCACTAAGAACACAAATCAACATTCTGAACACAATCATGCATAAAATCAGATGCAAGTCTGCTGCTGTACATCAAAATAGAAGGATTTTTAGCAAAGCAAATAGAAGCTTATCACAAGGCCAAGAATGCTTACATAAGCTAAAACCTTATAATAACCAACATAGACAGAGATCCATATAAGAGTGAAAATATATGTTCAGGCTGATACTATCTTCTATCTACTTATATATATCAAGCTGATACTATAGTATATGTCATTAATATAGTATATGTCTTCCTTGAGCAGACATTATAAACAGACATTATTAACATCTATAATATATGCTCATATTATAAACTCTAATATGGTTGTCAAGTATAATCATATTAGAGTTTATAATATGAGCATATATTATAGATGTTTAAGATGTCTGTTTATAATGTCAGGTAACATCTATAATATATGTCAGGTATAAGCAACTTCATGTGAAGCTGATGAACCTCTGTTCTGGCCATTTGATCAAAAATCATATTGCATTACTGAATTTGGTAATAACTTCCTTTGTTTGTCACCTCAAAAGATTGAAACAAGGAGTGGAGTTCATAAACATGATGGTTAAAAAAAATGATGGTTCAAAAAGAGTCAGATATCTGATACTATAGTAAATAATAGTATCAGGTATCTGATACTGTATCTGATACTATTCTTTTAGAAGAGTAAGTCACTAGGGCAACTTCAATTTATTTTTAGAGAGAAAGTTTTTAGCTGAAGTTTCTTTTAATTTTAATATCATGCAGCTTATGTTTTAGTATCTTATGCTATATGAATTCTTAATTTTAATTTAGAGTTGATTTATAAACTAGCTGTTGTAAAAATTGGGACAATTCACATATAATTAAACTTTTTTTCTGGAAGTAATATTTCTCCTCTTCTAATCATGGAGTTATAAACACAAAGCAAGATATGAATAATGAAATTCATTGTATTTCTGTTAACCTATTTTCATTAAGAGAGTTCATAAAGTTGAATTGCAATTTTCATTAAGAGTGTTCATAAACTAATCACAGTAGAACTCGTATGCCATTACATTCATAGATATATCACTGGTGACTTACTCTTCTAAAATAATAGTAAGGTATCTGATACTATAGTAAATCAGATACTATAGTAAGCTCTAATATTGTTGTCATGTATAATCAAGATGATACTATAGTAATGTCATGTAAGGTTCATGTCAGGTTCACAAAACTTCATGTCAGGTTCACAAAACTTCACAAATCAGTTTACTTCGGTGCTTATAAACATTTCACTTCACAGAAGACCATCTCCAAACCCAATGAATAAAATTACCGATGCACCAATCTACCAAGAACAAAATTGTAATCCTTTGTTTATAAACATTTCACTTCACAGCTTATAAACATTTCACTTCTCGTTCCTCAATTTGATTAAAACATTTCTAATCCTCAAGTTGTGAAGTGAAAGAATAATGATTGGGGGTAAGAACATCTCCAAAATTCTAAAATGACGACATTTCTAATCCACAGGTAGCTAACAATTTTCATATAGATTATTTAAACAAGAACAACAACTTCGATCCAAAATTCATATCCAAAACAGTTACACCGATTCATTTTTATAATGGAGTAAATTCATATTGCAGTAAATTCATATTCAAAAACCACAAAAAAAAAAAAACCTAAAAAAACATATTATTACCTGATGAAGAAGAAGAAAACCCAATGAAAAAGAACCCAATGAAGAAGATGAAGAACCCAATGAATAAAATTTAGGAGCACCAATCTACCAAGAACAAATTGAAGAGATGCAAGAAGAAATTGAAGGAAATCAATGTCGATTTAAATAAGCGGGAAAGAAATCTTACCGTTATACCTCCCTTGATCTCCGGAATAACGAGTATGGCGAGTGGGATCGAATCGCCAGATTTGGCGAGCGGATCGCGAGCGAAAATCGGCTCGCCAGGATCTCGAGAGATATGGCGAGTCCGTTGGAGAGGATTTTTGGGGATTTAGTCGCTATATTGACGATTTGGGAGGAATAGCGAGCTGCGTTGGAGTTGGTCTAACATAACATATAAGAACTTTTAGTGTAAGTTTGGATATATAGGATTGGGATGAATGGAGTTTACCAGTGAAGGGTGCAAACTCTCCACTCAAGAAAGACAGCTAAAGTAAATTTGTTATTTATCCATTTTAATTTTTTTTATAAAGGTGCAATGGGGAGACAAAGTGGAGATAAAAGAAATGATTAGCTTGGATTAGAGTTTTGAGAACTTCATGTATTTCATTTTGGTTGAAATAATAATCAGAGGTATTTCAATTGCAAACTGAGTCTCAGATAAACAAATGTTTAGATTATTGGTATTGTAGATACATTCACACATGCACTTGCGTTACCATTATATTTAGGCATGCTCATAGTGGTTATGGAATTAGAGTAAGCTCTATAAAATCTATATGATAGTGTCCTTACATAACTATTACAAGTATCTAAAAATGATGCTGAAGTTAAAAAAAACTCTATACAGTGTTTCTAACAAACTATATGCATTCCAGGTAAGTCCAAACTAATGATCAAGAAGGCGATGGTTGAGCTTAAAGGTAGATATACTGCTTTCTCATATAATATGTTTACTACTTCAATTAATTTGCTGGACCTCCTAAACTATTTTATAATCAAACCAGGTGCACCGTTCCGAAGACGTGCGAAATTACTCCTAGTGGTGCAAACTTGGTATATATACAAGTATATATACACACGTGTCAACAGGCAAACCTAGTATATATACAAGTTTACATAAAAAAACACACATATATATACTAGTAACCTGCAAGTGCGATGCACATTTAATCATTTTTATATAGTAAATAATAAGACGTAATCTCGCATCGAATCTGAGATCTCCCTTTACTTATACATACTCTTTACAAATTACTCCTAGTGGTGCAAACTTTTATAATATATGAGTGGCACTTTTGTAAATAATTATGTTGTACGTAAATTTGAACTTTGAGGGTATTATGGTAGCTAACAATAGCTGAGTAAATAAATGGTTAATATCGCTCCCACTTAAAAAATAATGGTTGTGATTAGATGGTTGAATGTCTACATGTAGATTGTCTACAAATGACAACCCTCCCATTATAATATTATTAGTAATTTACATGTGTGATGCACGTTTTAATAATTTCAAAAAATAAAAACTCTGACGTAGAGAGGATTTGAACAGGAAATCTTTTTTATATTAGTTATGTACGTGCATTGCACATGTTGATCGAATGACAAAATGACAAATGACGCTAAAGCCTTCTCCCATTATAAAATTATTATTATATTATATATATCTCTACTACTATAATGGGAGAACCCCTTAGTCAGTAACCGCGTCAGTAACCCAACCCGTGCGTTGCACGGGTTGGGTTACTTTGGTAAATATTTTCGAAAGTGGACCTGTTTGGTAAATATTTTCGAAGGTGGATCAGTTTGAAAATTATTTTCTTTTTAACTATGGACTAACTTGGGACAATATTTTCGAACGCAGACCTGTTTTGTAAATATTTTCGAAAGTGGATCGGTTTGGAAATTATTTTCTTCTTACCCTTTTTATGATCCTTCAATTTTTTCCACGTGCACGTGTGCACGTGTATAATACTAGTATATATAAATGAACTTTACCAAGCTTGCACTAAATTTACTGAGTTTTTTCCAAATTTCGTACATTTGAACATAACCGGATTATTTTTGAACAATAAATTTGTGACTATGCTCATAACAAAGTAGGATGTTCCGTATTTTATTTATGCGCCCCTTACATACCCTTGTTAGAAAGCTAAAAAATACAAAAATAATAGGAAAAAATTGCTTACAAATGAGAAAAAAAGAAAGAAAGAAAGAAAGAAAGAAATAAAAATAGGTCATAACTAACAAGATCAGAAGTTTTCCCACTGAAAACTAAAAAAGAAATCAGAAAACCCTAAAATGTACAGTCCATTTCCTGTACTCCACCATTTTTCTGTCTCCTCATTTCCTCTTTCCTCTCTCTCCCTCCATTTCTCAAGTTGCACCCGTTCCCAAACAAAACCCTAAAAACCTAAATCCTCCAACCCACCTTCCCCTCGCCTCAAAATTTGACCATGGAAATGCTCCAAATCGTCGAAAGTTGCACCATCCACAAACCCATCAAGAACTCAATCGAGTTGATAAGGGTGGGTTATGATGGCCCTCCCTATACCTCCAAGATTGCCCAGTCTGGGACTGATTGGGTTCGTCCCATCAATCTCGACTCCTTCCATCGCCGTCGGCATGGCTGAATCACAGGTTGATTTCGTCTCATACCAAAGTTTGTTATAATTTATTATTATTTCCCTAGTTTCATTGGTAATGATTATCAATATTTGCACCTTGAACATGTATAATTTAAGTATATTGGATGTATATGCACCGAAAGGAAATGAATAGGCAGGGAAAGTAATTGTGCTTTGATTGTCAATGTAACTTACGATATCTATATGACCGAAATCTAGTGTTTTTTGCCTACATAGGCAACTTTTTGAAAATATTTGCGTTTTTGGGCCAATTGCCCAACTATTAACGCTTTTGGGCTACTTTGTGCCACGTCAGCAGCGACCGCTATTCCCAATAGCGGCCTCTTCATTTCGAGGTCGCTAATGGGAATAGTGACCTATGTTTTAATATTTTTTGAATTTTTTGTTTGTCGTCGCTATTCCCACTAACGACCTTAGTATAATGAGGTCGCTGAGGAGATTGTGTTTCCTACTGAGGTCGCTATTGGGAATAACGACCTTAGTATACTAAGGTCGTTATTCCCAATAGCGACCTCAGTTTTAAATTTTTGGGAAAAACTCTTTAGGAATTGCTAAGTGTCTCAATACATTCATTCGAGCTCACTAAACTCATTATACTAAGGTCGCTAGGGGGAATAACGACGGCAAACAAAAAATTCAAAAAAATTTAAAACATAGGTCGCTATTCCCATTAGCAACCTTGAAATGAAGAGGCTGCTATTGGAAATAGCGGGCGCTGCTGACGTGGCACAAAGTAGCCCAAAAGTGCTAATAGTTGGGTAACTGGCCCAAAAACGCAAATATTTTCAAAAAGTGGCCTATGACGGCAAGAAATTCTGAAATCTATCTCCATTTTATATGATGGGTTTGGGTTAGGTCCTCGGTGCGAAGAACCGTCCACCTACCTTTTATATTCGTGATGATAAATTACATGTACTTCTTTGTTGAGAGTTAGTTAAAGTCAATTTTTTTTTATCACTTATCTAAAAGCTAAGTGGACGGTTCACAGGGTGTCAAGGACCTACTAGGAGCACACTGTGCTATATACTTAGCAAGGTGGTTTTGTTGGCACACAACCCACTATAGACGAAAGGGTGAAAATGCTCTTGAGGGGGAAGACTGAACAGGGCAGAAAGAGTGGGACAGGAGAAATGGTGGGGACATGTGCACTGCACGTAGGGTAGCTTAGTTTTGACTAACTCAAAATAGTGTTTATTATGGCATGTAGAAATCTATGATGGTAGTATAGTTTAATTTGACATGGTTGGGAGGCACATTTTTCGTTCAATAATGTGGCTTGGCTGTAAAATTAAAATGAATGAACTGACCTAAAAGTATTTGTTGAGATGTATGATGCTTTCTTGAATGTTTGTTTTCATGGTTGGAACATGTTCTAACTTGTACACAGAGAACTTGCCTTTTAGATGTATAAATATATTGCAAAAACCGTTAAGATGATATGTTTAGGATCTAGTGTTTCCAAGAGAGGTCAAGAGTCTGAAGTTTTGGGCTTCGAATTCAAGCCACACTTTTTATACAACTCACCCAAGCAAATGCATAAAGACAAAGGAGAACTGCATGTAGGTCGCATGGTGGTTGGGGGGGGGGGGATGAATATAAAAAGGATAAGTTTGATTTCTTTAGGAATATTAACTTCTGGTCAAGTCATTTTGAAAGAAAATGGGTGGTTCCAACGGCAAAAATTGGTAGCCATGTAGTTAACAGTCAGCCATGCTTATGTTCTTCAAGTGAGCCTATTTTTTCTGTACATTTCCTACATTATTTATCGCTAATAGCTTTCAAGAATATATCCTAAACTTGTGATTTGTTGCCTTATTATTAAGCTCAGAAAAGTAGAAAGAAACTAAATAGAACTTCTAGTAATCTCGATTTTTTTGTTCTGCATCACTATCGAACTATTTTGTGACCATATAATGCTGTCAGGACATGTGTTGTTATTCTCAAAATTGGATGGATCAAAATGGTTTGAAAATTGTCAGGCAATTTTTACACGTGGGGTGCATCTTCTAAATTGTAATAATGGCAAATGATTTTATTGCAAGTAGGAAAACGAGGAATTTGTTAGAACTCATGCTCATCCATATGGTTGTTTTAGTCAATTCATCAGTTTGCTTTTGATTATTATTTGAATTGCAAATTGAGAATTAATGTAGTGACTATTAAAAAATTGTGTGAATGCATAATATGTAAAACAAATTTGTTGTCACTTAATTATTATATTTCCTTAGATGGCATATGCTAGCAGCATTGATTATCTTTCCACATAAGGTGAATTCATTTTGAATATGCAGTAATTATCAATATTTTGATGTACGACAACTTCCATATTAATAAATAATCACCATTAGAAACTTTTGGTCCAATAGACAACTCTGAAATGTATCCAGGTTCAGTTAAGAAAATTAGGTTAACCACATGATTGTCAGGAAATTGACTACATTCATTCCCTCAACTTTAAAATTGATAATAAACAATCATTGTAGCAAGTCATATTTGGTAGTTCTAATATTCTCATCTCTGCTGCATAATGTTGCTTACCTTTTGTTTCTTTTACAAACAATTAATATGACAATTGACAATATATTTTTTTATTGTATTCGTAGCTTTAGAATGATAAATATTATCTTTTCCCTCATTTTATATCTGGACGTTTTTGAAATACTTGTCCACAACGTAATGTAAAAGATTAATTGATTTGGTGGAAATTAATGAAGTTTAAATGAGCTCAGGCAGTAAGGACTCCAAGGGCGTGTCAGTCTAAAAATCTTTATACCCCCTTCAATCTATAAAACCACTCATTCTGTGCCCCCCCCCCCCCCCCTGCACTAACCTTTTTGACCGAGAGAGATAGAAAACAAAAGGGGTTGTTTTTTGATAGAGAGTGAGAAAGACGAACGGGTTTGTTTTGTGAGCCAGAGAGAGAGTGACAAAAGGGTTTGTTTTGTGTGTGTGCGTGTGTGCGCGCTCGCATGCGAGAGAGAGAGAGAGAGAGAGAGAGAGAGAGAGAGAGAGAGAGAGAGAGTGCAGAAGTTCGGTTATTCTCTGAGAAATTTGACAAACGGGTTTGTTTTGTGAACGAGAGAGATAGTGTTAAAAGGGTTTGTTTTGTGAGTGGGAGAGAGAAAGAGGGAGATTTGAGAAACCCCCATTATTTAATTTTCTTTTCTTCCTTTTCCCATCAATATCATTTCATCAAAAGTCCCAAATTGATATTTTTTTCACATTCTGAAGATCTTTTTCTCTGATCTAGATCAATTTTCTTCCAAGTACCCATTCAATTTTGGGATACTAAGTTGTCCTCTCAAGTATTTTTGGTTGGTATCTGATATTTTTTATGTTTTTTAATCCCACTTCTTCCTTTGATCTTTCTGTTCTTTTAATCTTTCAGAAATGGGAGATCCAGAGTCTCTCTTTCCTAATGTTCTGTCGATGCACTCTGAACCCCAAGAATCGGGGATTCCAGCCGAAAATTGGCTGGTGGCGGAGGAGATCACCAATGGTTTATTGTTGCGAATTCTGCCAACAGCTGAATCTGATGAAAAAAGAAGATCCATCACTGATTATGTGATCAGACTAACACGAAATAAACTCAATATTGAGGTTGAAAATTCTGATCACCCCTTCCTTCATTTCCTTGTAAATGATCCTTTGTGTTCACTGAGTAAATTACAGTAGGATTTCTGTTTATTTCTTATGTTTATCTTTATATCAGGGGCCTTTCGTAATTATTTATCTATTATTTGCTTTCAGGTAGTGGGCACTAACTGTAATTATATTATTGAAGTGAATGCCATTAATTTTTTTTCCTGTATTCAAAGTTTATTTGATTTTTGCTGATTAATCTTTAAACTGATACCAGTTCCCTTTTCTTGACCTACGCTTATCATTTTTTTCACTCATGCATGCATTCTATTTGGCTGCATTTTCACATTTTATTTCATGCATGGGTTCTATATCAGTTCTACTAGAATTATGGGAAAATTCTGCTTTGGCTGGTAAAAAATCTGCAGAACTTTTGGTTGTTTCCCCTCCAACTTGTTTGCTACCATCCCGTGTCACATTCTGCTGGAAATATTTAGTTTGTTGAGATGGTCTGTCATGCCTCTCTGACTTTGTCGGCGAGGTTGTCGAGTTTTTTCTCACCCAAGGAAAATGATAGGGAATACAAAGGAGAATCTTCTAGACGAAGAAGAAATTTAAAAAAAATATCTTGTTGTTTTATTTAGTTAGAATTTGATTCTTCGGTCTCTATAGACAAGAGTAACATAGTATTGTATTTGGTTGCTAGTTTTAGTTTAGTTTAGTTTAGTTTAGTTTGATAAGGCAAATAAATTTAGGATTTTGTTTGATTTATCTTGTAAACTTATTCAGAGTCCACTTTATTATTGAATAAGTGGAATAGTTAATTATGAAATTTTGTGTGCTTTGGGCTGTTTGTATTCCTCGTTTTTGTCCACTTGTTAGATTTCCCTTCATTCCCTATGCTGCAAATCCCCTTTCAAACCCAGTTCTTTATTTCTCCTGGTTCTGTATCATTCTGACTTTAGGATTTTCATCCTCTTACTAGTTACTACCATTAATTTGGAGAAGGATGTCTTCGTAATCTCCAAGTTGCCGCCTCTGTTTTTCCATGCATGCAAGTAAAGTAAACAAGAATAATAGAGTAATTCGTAGTACTTAATTGGATTTGTTATAGAACTACACGATTAGCTCTCTCTTGAAATTTTGTTTTATTTACTATATCTAGAGTCTAGACACGTTTTGGACCTTGGTTCTAAAAAATCGGTAAAAACCTTGTTTAAACTGTTCGTTTAAATAGATTTTGAGCTTACCGTTATGTGGGTTCGAAGGTGGTTTTTAATGGATCCCTTCTTTTTTGTGAAAAGGGGGTTAAAAATGGGTTGAACGGGTATGAAACCTGTTTTAGGGTTTAAAAGGATTTATTCTTAAACTGTTTTTGGGCTTGGGTTCTGAATTTTTATGAAATAATTCTATTATAACCCGACGTGTTAGTATATAGTGATCCTGACCTGTTATACTTTACATGTTGCAAATTTTATTATTATTTGTGCATATGATACATCAATAATGAAATCTTTATTATCTGCCATTTTCCAATTTCTTCCCTTTATTTATGGTTTTTTCTATATTTTATCCTTCATATTTACTATGCCTAAAATATTTTTATATGAAAATTTGAAAATCCTTTTTTTAACGTATAAACCCCATTTAAACAAAAAAAACATCCAACGGTGCTTGAGCGTTTTGATCCCGTTTTCGTTTTTCGGTAACCTTGTTTTGGAGTTAAGATTACCTTTGTTTGATTAGGGTGGTGAAGTTGTTATTAAAGGAAATTAACCAACAAGGTAAAAGGGTGTGTTGGAAGTTGAGAGAAGTAAATGCTCTGAGGACATTCAATGTGGAAGAGGAAATGTTCTCCACCGTACTCTGAGCTTCTGCATTTTGTGGATTGACTATTCTGAAGTTTCTTTTAGATTTCTGGTCTTTTCACAAAGTTGTTTCAGATTTTTTATCCTTAGGTGGAGAATTGTCAAAGGAAACACTTTAGCTTAGGATGGAGTTTAGAAGAAAGTGTGATTGTTAGTGAGGATGGAGGAAATATGGTGATATGGTGTAGATGACATGGCTCCATCAGGGCCATCAAATCTCCTCATCAGATTTCGCTCATCCCAGATCATCAAGTCAACAAGTCCAACGGGCTTCTGCCAACTCAGGCCTACAGGAAAACGGGTCCGACCCGGCCCGTTAGGGTCCCAGACCTGTTTACCCCTGTCTATAAATACCATACCCCCTCCTCCTTGCCCAAGGTAATAAATTTTCTTCCCTTTGAACCCTAGCTACTGTTGCTTTCTCAGTGACTGACTAGATCGTCGGAGGGCCTGTTGCCGGGATCTCTTCCGGTGTCTCTAGGCAGTGTGCAGGTACCCAGATTCAAGCCAAGCCCTCAAGATCCGAGCCGAGCACCCAGCTCCTACCTCTCTCCTATTACTCCCAAGCCGAACATACAGTCCGAGGGTCAGATCAACGCCAGTGCCGTTACTTCCAACACAAATTACAAGAACTCATATCTGTTACCCCCACACCTAAAAACAAGCAGCATCAGGTTGGCGCCGTCTGTGGAAAACTCTTAGGTACTGACGCCAGTTTGATCTCAGCCAAGGATCCCATCTCGAATCCAGGCTCTTTCATGGCTCTCAAAGCCAGAAGGGCCGTCACCTCTGCACGTCGTCCTGACCCTCCTTCCCTTCACAGCCGCGCGGACGTCCAGGGCTCTAACCAACCGCGGGTCAATGACGCTGCCGGACTCGGACCAGGCGCTTCTCACTCAGTCGCGACTGATTTGCGGCGTATCATCCAGAATCGGCGGGTCAGTCGAGCCAGGGGAGGGGCTACTTCCAACTTGGTCCCGAACCAGGGCAGACAGCCGACCCCAGAACGGGAGTGGGGACACACCACTCGCCCCGAGGACCTCCACCCTCGCATGACCCGATGGGGCAAGCCCCCAGTCACAAGGGCTGAGTTCCAAAACTTTAGGGATGAGGTTCTAGGCGATCTGAGGCGGTCCTAGGACCGAGGCGCAATGACTCCTACCCTCACTCAGAAGTCAGGGGCGGCGAATCCCACGGATCGGCCTGCACGCTTGAACAAGAAGATGCCATCCTTCGATGCCTCCGGGAGATGGAGAACCGCCTCGCCCATCTCGGCGAGGGCGGGCCGATGCCGGGCCATGGTTACAGGCCGATCCGACCTCCATTCTCCACTCAAATCTTGAAAGCCGAGATCCCCAGAAATTTCAGGTCTTCCCAATTCGAGACGTACAACGGTGAGGGTGATCCCGCTGATCACATGGAAGGGTTCAAAACCCTCATGCTGATTCACAGCGCATCGGATCCTCTCCTATGCCGCGCTTTTCCTGCCACCCTGCATGGTCCGGCTCGGGAATGGTTCTCGAAGCTCACCCCCGGCCCGGTCTTTTCGTTCGACTAGTTGGAAGCAAGTTTTTTAGCCCACTTCGTGACCAGCAGAAAGATTGAAAAGACGAGCACGTCCCTTCTAGACCTCAGACAGAAGGAAGGAGAGCTAGCCCGCGAGTTCGTTCGGAGGCTCACCGCCGAGGCGAGGTCGGTCTCCTCTCTCGACGCAGGCGTCGCTTCTCCAGCTTTTCGACACAATGTTCCCTCCTTAGCTAAGAAACCACCCATCGACTTCCTCGACTTGCTCAACAGGGTCGAGAAGTACATTCGAGCGGAAGAGGCCCTACACCTTGAAGGCACCAAAGAAGTTACGGCCAAGGTAAAGTGCAAGGCAGAGGACGTTGAGCCCGCCAAGAAAGTCGCGAAAGAGGCAGCTAACCTAAAAAGGCCTCCGTCCCCCGTTTTGGAAGATATATGCCGCTGACACAGAACGTGTCGACTATCCTCTTGGAGATTGAGGACAAAGGGATCGTCCAACTCCCTCCCCGACCGAGCAACAACAAGAAGCGGGACCAGAGATTCTACTGCCGCTTCCACCGGAGCAATGGGCACGAGACAGACAACTGTTGTCATCTTAAAGACGAGATCGAGGCCCTCATCCAGAGGGGATACCTGAGGGAGTTCACCCCGGCCAACCCAAGAGATCGGAGGGATCCGAGGAATTCGAGGCCTTTGCCTCCCCATCGAACGATCAACCGGCGACCCGAGCAGGATCCCGAGCCTGAGGAGACTGGGGGGCAGGCCATCCTACACTGCGTCCATGGCGGACCCATGGGAGGGAAATCCAACACTTCCCGTAAGGCCTTCATGCGAGAAGTTAACTCTGTCCGAGACCATCCCTCCCCCCAGGTTCAGCAGCGGGCAGTCTCCTTCTCCGGAGAAGGCCTGGAGGGCGTCTGGCTCCCGCACTGCGATGCCCTCGTCATGGCAAACTTCGAAGTCTGCCAAATTCTCGTGAACAACGGAAGCTCAGTCAACATCCTCTTCTTGGAAGCTTTTGAAAACTCAAGCTCCCCCGGGATAAGCTAAAGCCGGTCGGGTACACCCTTCACGCGTTCTTGGGCGTTCCCGTACAAATCGAGGGGATCATGACACTAGATGTAACAGCCGGTACGACCCCCATTATACAGACCGAATCAATGGACTTCATGGTGGTCAATGTCAAGGCGGCATGCAACGCCATTCTCGGCCGACCCAGCCTCTGCTCATTTCAGGCGGTCTCCTCGGCCTACCACTTGAAATTAATGTTCCCCACTGACCTCGGGGTCGGTGTTGTTCGAGGGAATCAGGAGTCTGCACGTTCGTGCTACATGCCTGCGGTAGGAGGCAGGGTGTTTCCTCTTGATGCTGTCGAGCTTCCACCTGAAAGAAACCAGTCCGAGTCGGAACCCTCTGATGAATTGGAGGTCTCATTCGAGGCAGAAGACAAGTCTAAGTGGTTCCGTGTGAGCCGCTCCCTTTCCCTCGATCTGAGACTGACCCTAATTGATTGTATTCGCCGCAATATCGACCTCTTTGCTTGGATCCTGTCCGACATGCCCGGAATTTTCGAGGACCTTATCATGCATAAGTTGAGCGTCCATCCGGGTTCCAAGCTGATTCATCAAACGCGACGTAAGTTCGCTCCGGAGAGGCAACAAGCAGTAAAAGTGGAGGTGGACAAACTGTTGTCCGCCCGGTTCATACAAGAGGTCAGCTATTCCGAACAGTTGGCTAACGTCGTGATGGTGAAGAAGGCCAGCGGGAGCTGGAGGATCTGCATAAACTTTATGGATGCTCTGATCGACATAACGTCGGGTCATGAGCTACTGACCTTCATAGATGCCTTTTCAGGCTATAACCAAATCCGGATGTTCCTTCCAGACATCGCTAAGACGTCCTTTGTTACCGACCAAGGTCTCTACTGTTACCGGGTCATGCTCTTCGAGCTTAAAAATGCCGGAGCCACCTACCAGAGACTCGTCAACCGAGTTTTCAAAGAACAGATCGGTCGTAACGTGGAGGTATACGTCGACGACATGCTCGTCAAGAGTCGTCGAGGAAGCCTTTGGCGTCCTTCGATCCCACAACATGAAGCTCAATCCCGCCAAGTGTGCCTTCGGCTTCTCCTCGGAAAAAATTTTCCGTGTTCGTCGTCAGCCAGCGCGACATAAAGGCAAATCCCGAGAAGATCCAGGTCATAATCGACATGGTTCCTCCCAGAAATATTAAGGAGGTTCAACGGCTCACGGGAAGACTGGTGGCCATCGGCTGCTTCTTCTCCAAGTCGAGAGAGAAGTCACTTCCCTTCTTCAAGGCTCTGCGAGGAGCGAAAGTCTTCGAATGAGGCGACCCCAGCAACAGGCGTTTGACCAGCTAAAGTCCTACCTCGCCAACCCCCCACTTCTGAGCAAACCCGAACCGGGCGAACTCCTCTTGCTATACCTTTCAGCCTCGGAAAACGCACTCAGCGTCGTGCTCGTCCGAGAAGAAGATGGGGTTCTGAAGCCTCTCTACTATGTCAGCAAAGTCCTGCTCTCGGCTGAGACTCGGTAAGCAAAGATAGAGAAGGTTGCCTACGCCCTGGTCATGGCCGCACGAAAGCTCCGTCCTTATTTTCAGCCCACTCAATCCAGGTCCTTACAGACCAACCCCTCAAGGCCGTCCTCCACAAGACAGAAAATTCCGGCCGCTTAGTCAAGTGGTCGATCGAGCTGAGCCAGTACGACATCAGCTATCAACCTAGGACAACCATTAAAGGGTAGACCCTCGTTGAATTCATCACAGAGTGCACCATCTCCAAACCTTCCGAAATTCAAGAGGGAGATCCTGTTTGGGAAGTCTATGTCGACGGCTCGTCTTGTGAAGTCGGAAGCGGCGCAGGCATTATCCTCAAAGGTCCCGACAACTTCATCCTCCAGTATTCTCTACGTCTAAACTTCCACGCCTCTAACAACGAGGCAGAATATGAGGCTATGATCGCAGGGCTCGCCCTGGCACATAAGGCTGGGACTAGGATTCCTAACTCGTGGTCAACCAGATCACCGGGGTGTATGAGGCTCGTGACGCTCAGATGGTCTGATACTTGGCACTAGTCCAGCAACTCTTAACTACTTTTGATTTCACCTCGGTGGAACAAATCCCTAGGTACCAAAATGCCCATGCTAACTCCTTGTCGAAACTTGCCTCATCGTCCTTCGAAGGCCTCGACCATACAGTCCCAATCGAAGTTCTCCTTAAGCCTAGCATCGACCTCCCCGTGGCCCTCTGCCTTGCCACCGAGCTTCAATCGGACGACTGGATGACTCCCATCCGGAAGTTTTTGGTGGAGGGCAAGCTTCCTCATGATCGGACCGAGGCGAGGAGGATCAGAGTCCGTTTGGAAAGATTCACCCTAATCAACGAGATGCTTTTCAAGCGCTCGTACACAATGGTAGACGGAAGACCTTACCTTCCCTGCTTGGGCGTCGATGAGGTCAAGTACGCACTGAAGGAACTACATGAAGGAATCAGGGGGTGCCACATGGGGAGCAGGTCGCTCGCCAGAAAAGCCCTAAACCACGGATACTACTGGCCGACCATGTTACAAGATGCCTAGGATCTCGTAAAAAGGTGCGGCCCTTGCCAGAGATTCTCCTTGGTGAAGCGTCTTCCACAAGCCAACCTCCGCTTCCTGGCCAGTCCGACCCCCTTTGCCAAAAGCGACAGGCCAAAGGAAATTTCACAAAGTGGATCGAAGCAGATCCCCTGACCACAGTCACAGAACACCAAACTCAACAATTTTTTTGGAAGCACATCATTTGTCGGTTCAGGATCCCGCTGGTACTCATCATTGATAACGGGACCCAATTTGTGGGCAAGAACTTTCGAAAATTTTGCAAAGACATCGGTGTCCAGCAACGCTTCTCATCGATATGTCATCCTCAATCAAATGGCCAGGTCGAAAATGCGAACCGTCAAATCCTTAACGACTTGAAGCAGTTGGATAATTCACCCAAGGGGCTGTGGGTCGACGAGTTACCGAGCGTACTCTGGGCGCACCAGATAACTAAGAGAATCCCCACGGGCGAATTAGCATTCAACCTAACCTACGACACTGAGGCGGTTATCCCCTTAGAGATCGAGCTCCCTTCGCCCAGGATCATGGCCTTCAATGAGAACTCAACAGATCTCAGTGCCAATTTGGACCCAATCGACGAGGTCAGGAAAAAATCCGCCATCAGAAGAAGCATATACCAACAACAGATCGAGAGATTTTATAACAAGAAGGTCCGCCCAACCAACATCAAGCGAGGTGATCTCGTGCTCAGAAAGTTAGTGGTATCCAACCCCAGCCAAAAGAGAAAGTTGACCCCTAATTAGGAGGGCTCGTATAAGATCTCCGAAATGGTACGCCCCGGCACGTACCGATTCGAAGACCTGGGGGGTAGAATAGTAAAGAGGCCTTGGAACACGGAACAGCTCATTAAGTTCCTCGAAGGGGAGGACTAAACTCCTTTTGTAACCGAACTTATGTAACCGTCCCCCTGTAATCGGCACTACGTGCCCCTCCTTTTTGTGTAAATGATAAAGTGTAATCTTTGTTTCTTCCTTTTATTTTTATTTTTGTGCATATTTCCTGCATTCGGCAATGACATCGAGCCACGCCCTAGCTTTCTGATAAGCAGGGGGCTCGACGCTTAGCATTGACCTCGAGCCCCACCTTAGCTTTTTCGCAAGCTAGGGGGCTCAACGCTCGGCATTGACCTCGAGCCACGCCTTAGCTTTCTCACAAGCAGCGGGCTCGACGCTCGGCATTGACCTCGAGCACGCCCTAGCTTTCTCAAGCTATATGGGCTCGACGCTCGGTAATGACCTCGAGCCACGCCCTATCTTTCTCCAAGCATGGGGGCTCGACCATCGGCATTGACCTCGAGCCACGCCTTAGCTTTCTCAAGCTGTATGAGTTCGATGCTCGAAAATGACCTCGAGCCACGCCCTAGCTTTCTCAAGCTATATGGGCTCGACGCTCGGCAATGACCTCGAGCCACGCCCTAGCTTTCTCACAAGCAGATGGGCTCGACGCTTGGCAATGACCTCGAGCCACACCCTAGCTTTCTTGCAAGCTGGGTGGTTCGATGCTCGGCATTGACCTCGAGCAATGCCCTAGCTTTCTCACAAGCAGGAGGGCTCGACGCTCGACATTGACCTCGAGCCATGTCCCAGCTTTCTCAAGCTATATGGGCTCGGCGCTCGGTAATGACCTCGAGCCACGCCCTAGCTTTCTCCAAGCATGGGGGCTCGACAATCGGCATTGACCTCGAGCCACGCCCTAGCTTTCTCAAGCTATATGGGTTCGACGCTCGGCAATGACCTCGAGCCACACCCTAGCTTTCTCAAGCTATATGGGTTCGACGCTCAGCAATGACCTCGAGCCACGCCCTAGCTTTCTCACAAGCAGAGGGGCTCGACGCTCGGCATTGACCTTGAGCCACACCCTAGCTTTCTCAAGCTATATGGGCTTGACGCTCGGCAATGATCTCGAGCCACTACCTAGCTTCCTTGCAAGCAGGGGGCTCGACGCTCGACATTGACCTCGAGCCACGTCCTAGCTTTATCACAAGCAGGGGGCTCAACGCTCGGCATTGACCTCGAGCCATACCCTAGCTTTCTCAAGCTATATCGGTTCGACGCTCGGTAATGACCTCGAGCCATGCTCTAGCTTTCTCACAAGCAAGGGGACTCGACGCTCGGCATTGACCTCGAGCCACGCCCTAGCTTTCTTACAAGCAGGGGGGCTCGACGCTCGGCAATGACCTCGAGCCACACCCTAGCTTTCTCACAAACATGGGGCTCGATGCTTGGAAATAATCTCGAGCCACACCCTAGCATTCTCAAAAGCTATATGGGCTTGACGCTCGGCATTGACCTCGAGCCACACCCCAGCTTTGTCAAGCTATATGGGCTCAGTGCTCGGTAATGACCTCGAGCCACGCCCTAGCTTTCTCCAAGCACGGTGTTCGACATTCGGCATATGCTGCAGACAACGCCCTACCTTTCACAAGTTGGGGAGCGACGGTAAAATCAAATTTCATATATCATAACACCTTGAAAGGCCACAGTACAATAGAGATTATTACAACGGTTTTTTTACCCAACCTAAAGTGTTTCTCATGGGGCTTTTTTGGCTAACACGGGCCATCTCGAGCCCCACTGAGCGGGTCCGCCCTTTAGTGATCTCGTCCGACATCGTCGACATCACCAGTATAGACGTTCCGGCAACGGAGCTTTCGGCATCAGCCGGCCTCGCCATTTCCAAAAAAGGGTCGGGGAGGGATCCAAGACGGAGGGGTCGCCTCCCCCAAAAGAGCAGAATCGGGACCCACCTGTACCAAGCATAACCCTCAACCTGTGAATCTCCATCTCCTTCACCACGACCTCACGAAGAACGGAATCGGAGGTCGGCCGTTTGGTGGAGGCATCAGACATCCACCAGTCCGTCTCGGCACTCCCCCAGTCTCGATCGGCTATAGCCTTCTTCAAGCGTGCCGCTTCTAAACCGAGCTCCTTGGACTTGTTCATGAAATAGCTTATGGCGGCTTCCCGATCACAGGCCTGTTTGCGATAGCGAATGAAGACAGTCTCCTTGGACTCTAGCCTGTTCCGAAGGCGCTTGACCTCAGCAGAACTGAGGTCGGCTCCTAGGGTCTCGTCCACCAGACAAAAAGGAGAGGAAACAAGATTTCACTCCAAGCTTTTCAAAAACAACAAGTCATACAGTTCGGCCAAAAACATATGTTTATATTAATTTTCCCAAAAAATCGTTACAAAAAGTGGTGGTCAGTCCGCGCTCGGCAAATACAAAAAAGGCAAAAAAGATAAAAACTACATCTTAGGGGGGATCTGCACCAGTTCGTCGGCTGTTACCCCCTGCCTCTCTCTCGAGGGTCGGGTCTCTCTCCACCACGTCATCCATTCCCGCGGGAGTCAGCGGAAGCACGGGTGGCTCCCAGCCGTAGTGGAGGTGGTCGATTTTGGCCAGAGAGTAAAGAAGCAAGAAGTGCTCCTTCACCCGATCATAGGCCTCGTCTTGGGCGTTCATCACCTCCTCCCCTGCCGCGGCCTGCAGCTCCTCGTATTCCGCAGCCGCTTTTGCTCGAACCTTCGCAAAGGCATGAAGATGCTGGTCTTTTTCGGAAGCAAGGTCGGCTTGAAGGGCCTACGCCACCCCCTGAGCTGTCATCAGTTCGAGCTTCAGATCCTTCGCTTCGCACAAGAACCTGTCGGCGTTCCTCTTCTCGGCCTTCAAGTCCTCGTAGTACCTCTTCAGCTGCGCCCCGGCCATAGATGCCTGATTGAAGGGTAATAGGCAAAAATTAGAAAGCGACTCTACTAAGTAAAAAGTTAAACAGACAAACACCTACGGGCTTGAGCCCACTTCATGTAGCATGTCTCGACCGTCTCGGTCGCCAGGATAGACTGGTCGCGCGCCTTGGCGAGGTGGTCTACGACCCAGACCGAGATTGGGCCCTCTGCCAGTGTGTCTCCCTCCTTCACCGACCAATCAGGGGCAAACGGTCTGAGCCTCCTCTTACCCACCATCGCCTGGGCATCAGGGCGCAAGGAGGGGGTCCCGACTTTCAGGACATCAGCAACCTTGCGGCTGCTGGAGCTCGGTGCCGACTCGGGCGCTTCTCTGACAGAGAGGGCCTTCGCCTTCTTATGGGGCCGTTCCGAGGGGCCTTCGGAGCCCCCCTGAGCGGATCCCACCTTCGGCGTTGCCTTCTCGGCTCTCCTCTTCTGGGCCAGATCCTTCTGGGCCTTTCGTGCGTCGAGCTTTACCTGGTCCATCGCTGCAGGGAAAAAGAGGGAATGTTAACACGAAGGCAGAAAGTTAAATAAAAATGAAACGAAACATACAAGGGTCGGCTGGGCTCAGTCCGGTCCGGACCAAGTGCAATTCTATCACATTCGGCCAGCCAATGTTTGTCCCTCGACGATCCGATCAACATCAGTCCACTCCGCCTCCGTCAAATCTCTCTGCCTCGGGGATTTGTGGTTCGGCTTGTAAAAATTCGAAACTGTAGGAATTTCCTAAGTCACCTCGCTTCGGATCACGAAGTACTTAGCCTTCCACCCCTTGATGGAATCTGGGTGCCCGTGCAACACCTTCTTGTGGGGGCGAGGCGATATATAGTATATGCCCTCCTGATCTCCAAGCGAGCTCACCCTTAAGACGGCCTAGAAATACTTCAGCTTCAAGGGCACCTTCTTCTCCTCACACTTCAAAATGAAGCAAACCAACTGCTTCCAAGAATTGAGACCATACTGCATCGGACAGAGATCCCCCACCTCAGCACCCTTTTGATGAACGGGTGCAACGACAACCTTAACCCCGAAACGAAGGCGTCCTCCGGAAACATGCAGCAACCGGGG
This sequence comes from Hemerocallis citrina, assembly GCA_017893485.1. NCBI lineage: Eukaryota > Viridiplantae > Streptophyta > Magnoliopsida > Asparagales > Asphodelaceae > Hemerocallis > Hemerocallis citrina. Next base: position 187,788,923 of record CM030368.1, on the reverse strand, counting down.
GCCAACTCGGTGGTAGGGTGGAGACCAGGGCTCGGGATCATCAACTCATACTCCCGCCCAATGAAATAATTGGCCCTTATCACGGGCAGGTAGTCCCCCTTCAGGACGCACTGAACTTTGTCCATCTGTATCTGGGTCCGGCTCGGCGAAGACACCACCCCAAATTGAACCAAGTTCTCAACATCGCCAGGATACATCCTGATAGATCGCGGGTTCTTAAAGTACGGGACGTCGAGCCCGTGTGTGGGCTCGAACTCGTCCGACGTCCTTGGACTGTCCGGAAGGCACCACTTCCTTTTCTTCTTTCGAATACGAGGAGCCCTCGGAGGAGACGGTGTCGCCAAAGGCGGAAGAACCTCTTCTTCCTCACTACCCCCCTCCGCCACTCCTTCCTCGACTCCTTTCTCGACCTCCTCACCTAGTACTTTCACCTCGAATTCCTCGACTCTACCACATACGGCTTGCGACTACGGAGCGGCACTACGTCCAAAACTCGGTCGTCAAGATCCCAAGACCTGGAGTCCGACTGACGATCCCCCTCATCCTGACCAGAGGCACTCGCTTCGGAACCGGACTGAGATCGCGACATAACAAAAGCAATACTAACCTGGATTTCGTAAACGGAGAGGTCAACGGAAAAGTTGTCGCCGACGGCTAGAGAGAGAAGCTCCAGTTTTTAGAAAGAGAGCAAAGTGAAGAAATGGGGAGGGGTGGAGGATTAACTATCGACGCCTCGAATTCCACGTTAGATACCTGACCGTTCAAACTTAATCATCTAGATCTAACGGCTGATAAGATTTCAACGCCTCGATTCTCCCCCCCATGACGTCAGCATCACATGTAACACCCTTGTTTTTCCAACAAGCTGTATGGGCTCGTTGCTCGGCATTGACCTTGAGCCACGCCCTTGCTTTCTCACAAGCAAGGGGGCTCGATGCTTGACATTGACCTCGAGCCACACCCTAGTTTTCTCAAGCTATATGGGGCAATGACCTCGAGACACGCCCTAGCTTTCTCACAGGCAAGGGGGCTCGACGCTCGGCATTGACCTCGAGCCACGCCCTAGCTTTCTCACAAGCAGGGGGCTCGATGCTCGGTAATGATCTCGAGCCACGCCCTAGCTTTCTTACAAACAGGGGCTCGACGCTCGGAAACAACCTCGAACCACACCCTAGCTTTCTCAAGCTATATGGGCTCGACGCTCGGTATTGACCTCGAGCCACGCCCTAGTTTTCTCACAAACAGGTGGGGCTCGATGCTCGGCAATGACCTCGAGCCACGCCCTAGCTTTCTTACAAACTGGGGGTTTGACGCTCGGAAATAACCTCGAGCCACACCCTAGCTTTCTCAAGCTATATGGGCTCGACGCTTGGCATTGACCTCAAGCCACGTCCTAGTTTTCTCACAAGCAGGGGGGCTCGACGCTCGGCAATGATCTCGAGCCACGGCCTAGCTTTCTCACAAACAGAGGGCTCCGACGCTCGGAAATAACCTCGAGCCACACCCTAGCTTTCTTAAGCTATATGGGCTCGACGCTCGGCATTGACCTCGAGCCACACCCTAGCTTTCTCAAGCTATATGGGCTCGATGCTCGGCAATGACCTCGAGCCACGCCCTAGCTTTCTCACAAGCAGGGGGGCTCGATGCTCGGCATTGACCTCGAGCCACACCCTATCATTCTCAAGCTATATGGGCTCGACGCTCGGCAATGACCTCGAGCCACGCCCTAACTTTCTCACAAGCAGGGGGGGCTCGACGCTCGGCAATGATATCAAGCCACGCTCTAGCTTTCTTACAAGCATATGGGCTCCACGCTCGGCATTGACCTCGAGTCACACCCTAGTTTTCTCAAGCTATATGGGTTCGACGCTCAGCAATGACCTCGAGCCACACCCTAGCTTTTTCAAGCTATATGGGGTCGACGCTCGGCAATGACCTGAAGCCACGCCTTAGCTTTCTTGCAAGAAGGGGGCTCGACGCTCGGCATTGACCTCAAGCCACCCCTTAGCTTTCTCACAAGCTGTGGCTCGACGCTCGTCATTGACCTTGAGCCACACCCTAACTATCTCAAGCTATATGGGTTCGACGCTCGGCAATGACCTCGAGCCACGCCCTAGCTTTCTCACAGGTAAGAGAACTCGACACTCGGCATTGACCTCGAGCCACACCCTAGCTTTCTTACATGCAGGGGGGTTGACGCTCAGCAATGACCTCGATGCTCGGCCCCCGACCCTTGGTGCTCGACGCTCTGCGTTTTTACACTCCAGGGGATGTCTCTCGTCCTACCCTTGTTTTTAGCCCTCCGAGACTCTACAAGTCATACTCACCAAATACACCGCTTCTCTCTTCCTGCAGAGACAAACTACTCATCCATGGTTGGCTTACACAACCCTCCAGGAGTGGGGGGCTCCTAATATGGTGTAGATGACGTGGCTCCATTAGGGCCATCAGATCTTCTCAGATTTGCTCATCCCAGATCATCAAGTCAACAAGTCCAACGGGCTTCTGTCAACTTAGGCCTATAGGCAAATGGGTCCGACCCGGCTTGTTAGGGTCCCAAACCCATTTACTCCTGTCTATAAATACCAGACCCCCTCCTCCTTGCCCAAGGTAATAAATTTTCTCCCCCCGGAACCTTAGCTACTGTTGCTTTCTCAGTGACTGACTAGACGGTCAGAGGGCCTGTCGCTGGGATCTCTCCTGGTGTCTCTAGGCAGTGTGCAGGTACCCAGATCCGAGCCAAGCCCTCAAGATCCGGGCCGAGCACCCTGCTCCTACCTTTCTCCTGCTACTCTCGAGCCGAACATACAGTCCGAGGGTCAGATTAACGCCAGTGCCGTTACTTCCAACACAAATTACACGAACTCACACCTGCTGTCCCCACACCCAAAAACAAGCAGCATCATATGGTTACGCAGGTTGGAATCCTTCCCAAAACATGGCATAGTAAGGGTAGACTTGTTTATGTTGTTTAATTGGATTGAACTTCATTTATCTTGAACATGGAGTGATGATCCTAGATAGGTTGACTGAAGGAAGTGCAACGATTTTCGTTGTTGATATTTATGGAGAGTAGTTATTTTGATTGTATTTACCACATCGATTTAACTATTATCTAGACAATCAAATAATGTGATTTAAACCACATGTATGGGTATGTGTTGCTCTTAAGGAAGTGCAAACAATTTGAACAAGATTTTGTTGTTCCAAAATTGCGAAAGGAGGAGAATTGGACAGTTCATAGTAACATAGAGGTGAAACCGCAAATTCATTGTGGGGTATGAGGTTAGATTCAGTTAAAGTGCTATGAGCCTTGGTAGAAAGAAATGAGGCATATGAAATATTGAATCAAGCGAAATGATAAAGTAAACTCATTTTGAACATCTTCAAGTGTTGCAAACTTGCTATGGTACAAGTTCGAAGTGGAGGTTTGTTAGGATAACCTTTTATTCAAGAGGAGAAAGCCCAAATTGTAATAGATAGCTACTTGATTAGTCAATTTCTTAAAATAGAGTATGTCAAAGAAGATCATTAATCAATTGGATATATTTATTGAGATGCCATACATTTTGTTCCCTGAGTAGTGATAAGTTGTTTGATGGGTTGTCACACTTTATCCCTACAGCTTACAATGGAAACACGTTTAGTGGCAGCACATGAGATAACCTATTCACACGTGAAAACTATTGGGAACTTCTATCAAGGAATATAAGATAAAATTATCTGTTTACATAACCTTGAGAGAAACACTAAATTTTCAAATGACAATTTTATCACACTCAAACAATCATAATTAGATTTTACATATCATAAAACTAAAAATCTGCCTTGCTACCATGTAGGTTGCTATAGCAGGCTAGTTTCAACTTTCAAGATCCATTATGTAGAATATACTAAGCAAACTTTATCCACCAGACTCCATCTTGCATGCCAATTAGGGTTGCAATTGAGCCGAGCTAAGCCGGGCCGAATACCTTCAGGCTCGAGCTCGGCTCGTTTACGAAACGAGCTCAATTTTGAGCTCGAGCTCGGTTTGAGCCGAGCTTTGACCATATTCGAGCCGAATAGCTCGCGAGCTTAGCCTAAAAAAATAAAAAAATAAAGCTCGAGCTCGGCTCGTTTACGAAATGAGCTCGGATTTGAGCTCGAGCTCGGTTCGAGCCGAGCTTTGACCGAGCTTTGACCGAGCTCGAGCCGAATAGCTCGCGAATAGCTCGATTCGTTTGCAGCCCTAATGCCAATCTAGTGAAAAGTGATTAATTCACAAGTAACCTACACATTAAATGAGGACCTATGTCGGTTATGGGGATACACGATTTTTCAAGAAAAGTATGATATGCGTTTTTGGGTGTGTTGAATATGAAATATATAACATATTTTAATAAATATTATCTTTAAAAAATAACAAATTCAAGAATATTATAGTAAATTAAAAAAAAAAAATCAAATTACCACATTCTAACAAATTATCATTTAATGCCAATACCAAAATCAAACACATCATAGAATTGATCTTCATATGACAAGTCCATTCCACTCCAAAAATGAAGCTTCTTGAAAACTACAAAATTTAAGTTATATAAGAAAAACATAAACTAAATGTTTTAAGTCAAATATAACCAAGGTTTCAAATGTCTTAGGTCGGTTTTGTATTGGCCTCACAAATTTTTTGTCGGGTAGGATACATCGGGGGATATATAGGAATATCTAGTATATGTATGGTTGTTATGTAGTATTCAAACAATATATCCTAAACTTCATCGACATATCTACACACATTACATTATCACATATCATTTAAATAACACAAATAATAGAAACTAATTGAATTAATGAGCACAACACACATTATACATAGTTTATGTGGATAAATGGTTTTTCGGTTTGATTTGATTCAAACTCGGAAAGTAAACCCATTATAAAAGCTGACACGAGCGACACATTACATATTCCTTTCTTCCAAAATATCGCCTAACACCTGATATGTCGCCAACACATTTTAAGAAAGTACATTAACTACATCTATATAATAAAACACCAAACAAAGCTATCAAGTGGTTCTTCTTCAATTGAAACAAAATCAACGGTTCAGATTCACTCTCCCAAAACATATATTTTCTCTCCAAAAAGTCCCCCCCCCCCCCCCCCCCCCAAAACCAAATCCCGCCACCCCCCCCCTCTATTCTTTGTTTCTTTATTTAGAAATTTAGATTTTCAAATTTCAGGTTTGTAAATTTTCAGAATTTTTATGCTTTTTTTTATTGCTCATGTTACATTGAAAAAAACAAATATATTTATCAACAGTTAAATTTCATCATTTTCCACCCTCAAAGTTCTAAGAAGTTGGATTTTACACCCCCATTTATAATTTTTTTTCCACATACTAATGGAAACATGGATTTTTATTTACAACTAATTATTGTCATACTATTCAAACTTGAGCTACATAATTGTTGTTTTACTGTTTACAGGGCTTTTCGTGTGCTGTATCGTTTCGAAGACGTGCCGTACGCATGTGCCCACGGGCAAATCTAGTACATTTATATGTCGTGAAGGACAGTCCAACAAACCTACATTTTGGGCGATATTTTGGACACGTTGGCCTACATTTAAAACCTTGAATATAACTAAACTAATCTTTTGATTTTACGCACCTAGGAGCATCCACTTGTACAAGAGCACACGAACACACCGAAAGAGTACCGTATTCATTTTTTAAAAATAAAAAAATCGATTAAAATAATTGGGTCGTACCCGAGGTGTACCCTGGATCACCTGCATCTGATTTGAATCTGACTTGCACCTGATACTGGTACGAGGTCTAAAATAGAGTACCTGTGCTTCATAGATGAGTACTTGAGATCTTTGATTCCTCGCTAATAGATGACACACGTTTGAATTCTGATATTATTGTTATTACTATTTTTTTGGGAAATGTTATTACCGTTATTATTATTATTATTATTGTGGGTTTTTCCATAATCACACCCAAAAGAGTTGGTATTTCCAAAATAGCACCCGAAGTTTTCATATATCCAAAATAACATCTATAACTATTTAAGTTATTCCAAAAAAGCACCCGCCGTGAGCTCCTCTGTTAAGTGAAGGGAGTATTTACGGAATATTCCTCTTATCAGATTAAAACCCGTTAAGAAGCATATGAATTGAGTCCACCCATTCCGTTTCCACTTCATCCTCATCCACCTCATCCTCATCTTCACTATCCCGGATATCATGAACCTCCACCACATCCTCGTCCTTCCCATTATTCCCATCAATCTCCTCCCCCATCTCCTCATCCCCATCCTCCCCCCCCCCCCTCCCCCCTCCTCGTCATCAACATCCTTCCCCCCTTCATCCTCATCATTTACCTTTTCCCCAACCGCCACCACACGAAACCCATTCGAATGACCATTCCCCTCCCTTCTACCTCCCGCCATAGTCTCCTTTTCCTAATCCGCATCAATCTCCTCATCCTCATCCACATCCACAACTCCTCCAACTCCATTATTTGCAGCAACAACAATTTTCCTCCCCCGATCCTCACCGTCCACCTCACCACTTTTCGGATGTTGATTTCCACCATCGACTGGTCTAGCTCCAGCTTGGTTTTTTGGAAAAGAAAGAAAAGAACTAAAGTGAAAAGTAAAGGAGATGTGAAGAAGTACTGAAGCGGCATGGGCAAATTGGTCATTTTACCCCTTGTCGTAAAAAACCTAACAACGCCAGGTGCTTTTTTGGAATAACCTGAATAGTTATAGATGCTATTTTGGAAATATGAAAACTTTGGGTGCTATTTTGGAAATGCATAATCTTTTGGGTGTGATTATGGAAAAATCCCTATTATTATTTTATTTATTATTTTTTTAGTGTGCTAAGCGTGCATATTGCACACTTTTAAATCACATGAACTTTGTATTTGCATTAAAGGAAAATTAGTGAATGATGTAAAATCAAAATAAAACTATTGCAAAAAGTTTAAGCACACATCATGTTGTTTCCCATTGATTTATGCCTGCAGACTTGCATTTGATAGAACATCGCTTCCAGACTTTGTTTGATACAATTGTAGCAAATAGTTTAGAACAGATGTGAATCAGAACATACCAATTTAAAAATCAGTATATGAAATCAATAACTCAATTAGTATGAATATATGTAATACAAGATGCAAAATGCAAAATTAGCAATATGAATACAATATAAATAGTTAAACACCCCTTAAGTAGTTCTTAGATCATTATAATTGTTGCTCAATAGCATGAGAATGCATTGTTGCATACTATTCGCATAAAAAGTCACCTCGGCATTAACTATATAGATTTTCCTGAAGGGGAGATAGAAATTTGAAAGACAAACAGATGTCAAAAGCTAGAACAGATACCTACAGTCAGAATGGATCTCTAGGTTATTACAGTTGTATGAAGGCTAGAAGTAGACTCCTAAGGTCAAGAACAATACACTAGACAAACAATATCGCAGACTCACATTAATGGATACAAAAGCATAGCTGGACTCATGTAGGTTTTAATTTTACAAATATATGCTTAGTTGATTTAAATATACAATATATCTCACTAGTAGTGCATATTTGAATAATTTACCCAGTTATTTTAAAAATATTACTGACTAGATATAAGTCTTATATGAATAAAATTCATCATAAATACTACTTCCCAAATGTGCTTGTGACCAGTGTTCTAAAATATGGAAATATGTGGTGGGAAACCTTGTGTTTGAGCATCCATTTCCTATAAACTAGGTATCTTTTAATTGTATGCTCGTAAATATTTTATGCAGGGAACATAATCATTATGTGCTGTATACAAGGGTGGAGCCCAAGTTGGGTCATGGTGGGCCGAGGCTGCCTGGCCTTTATCCAAAACATCCTTGGAGTATACAAAAATTTTATTTTTGTGCAGCCAAATATTTAAGTTTACCCCATTCTACATTATATGTTTAGAATGAAGTTTACTAGGCCTCCAGTAACCCCTTTTTAGAGCTGGGATATTTTCTTTTTAACCACTATTACGAAACCAACTTTCTTTAATAGCTTAGTTTAAATATTATTAATATCGACTTGTTTTCTATATCAATTTTTTATACCCTTTATAAGCATAATTAAAACAATTATCCATTAATGAAATAGAGAATATTGTAACTGGCTTAAGATTGTAAATTTGTAATGATTATCGAAGAATCACTACCTAAAGGTAAAGTATTTTAAATACAGGAGTTTACTAACAATTTTAACTTTAATTTTTATTTGTGAAAAATCGTTGAACTTTGAAGTTTGAACTATCAACTTTGTAGGTTTATATTTGTTTTTATCAAAGGGAGTTATACTTTATGCTTTATCTATTAAAACATATTCACTTTTTTTTATAAATATAATCTGTTCTCATTTGTGATGTTGATGCAAGATTCAGTCTTTATTTTGTGGTTTATGTTATCTGCATCATCTTCATATAAGTGCCACTATGCTATAGAGAAGCAAAACTCATGCTTAACAGATTTAATTTTTTCATTCTTTACTTGGTAAATAGGCATGAAGATTTTATTATTGCACATTTTCCTAGACTCCGTATAAATGTTCCCTGATTTACCAACATATCTAACTCGTCTGCCTTTTCGATATATGGGATCCACATGTGCGCTGCATATGCGGTTTATCAGGTATGCATGTGGTTTATATGCTTTGTCCTGCATACCACGTTCTGCAAGATTGAACTTGTTCAAGGATTATTCCATAGTGTACACCTATCCCCATGAGCAAAGAGAATATATATGTTCAATCTTTTGGTCGATTCAGATCAACAAGTTTTGAAGAGGTCGATTCAATTGAATGTTTACTAGGGTTTTCTCCACAGCAAGTTCCCCAGAAATATTGAAATTCCATGCAAGTCAACAAATTGCTAATTCCAAATTAGTCTCTTGATCAACTCCAGAAGTTTTCACTTTTCTGTCAGAATCGCAATTGCAACATCTTAGAAATTTCGATTCATTGAACCAACTTTCCAGAAAAAAATCATAGAAGGGTCTCATCTCTCAAGAGTCAGTCTCTTTCTGCCCTTGTGCCCTTGTGATCTTATTCTCTTCTACACCAGTCTAATTATAATTTTTTATCCAAATTAAGTTCAATGAGTCAGAGTTTTCATAATATTGCACATGGGTTGCGAGGATCACTTCTGATCTCTTGTCAAGTGGATACAGGGACTATATGGAAATAACGATTTGTGGGGGACTTAAATGGAATCCGAGTATTTGTGGGGAACTTGCATGGAAAAAACCCTATTTTAAAATTCTAGTTTCAAAATTTGCGCTACTTGTATCAAAGCAAATCTATATGCGTGCAAACCTTGTTTGCTATAAAATAATTGACTATATACATTGTATAAAGAACAATGCGGTAACAAATTAGTGCAATATAATATGACGGATGCTAATGTAAGATGTCTTATCCATATTTATATACCTAGTTTATTTTAGGTAGATGTTTTATGATATCTCAAATGTAGAAAACTATGTGGAAATACAGTTCTACGAGGTTGAACAATAGCTAACGAGAAGTTCTTTACCCACAATACAGTTCTACGTAAGAGGTTGAACAATAGCTAATGAGGATAAGTCCTTTGCCCACCCCTTGATGTCTAATGCCATTGCTAACCATCCACTACTCGAATCAATCTTGAAAAATCCTCCATAAATAGCAAATAACATTGTAAATGCAAGGTACACCAAACCAATGGGGAAGAGTCACAGGAAAGGGAAGGTACACTAGACGATGTTTGATCGCTTGCTATGATTAGGAAGGAAGTTGCACGACTTTTGAGGGTGCATTTTGGGAAAAATGTAACTCGATGTATTTTGATGTTTGTATTTTGGTTGGTATTTTGTTATATGTGGGAGTCGATGGGGCTCTCGTTTTGGGAAAGGGAATGAGTATCATGGCCCGCCTGTGGGATACATGAATATCATTGCATGTTTGTTGGGTTCTTTGTCATGTATGTTTTATTAAAAGCTTTTAATGAAACACGGGGGGCTACGGCCAACCTTTCACGATCAAAAAAAAAAAAAACATTGTAAATGCATTAATTTAAAATTTCCTATCCAATTCCTAACTCTTTAGGCTAAAGAGATGAAAAGTCACCAAATAAGTTGATCTGGGCTCTACTGCCTAACTTGTTCTAAAGCACTGGCTGGTAGATCTCCTGGCAGCGCAGTGTGGTTCTTTGGTTCAACTTCCAGCTTAAATCTACATTTGAATGAAATAACTTATAACAGTTTCCTTTATGAAATTGAACACATTCTTGCTAATTTGTTGGTTTATGAAATGCTTTTTAGCTTGCTTCTTTGTGTTATTATATAGTACATACCTGAAAATATGTGATATGTGGCCCTCGTACTGCAGATTGCTTCCATTAACTTGATGCAGATGTCAACAGGTACTTCCTACGGGGTCAGTTCCACTAAAAACATATCTTCCTGGTGGAGATATTGATCTAACAGCTCTAGGAAGACCTGGTTTTGAGGTTGAGATGGTTGAAGCAATTTGTTCTATGCTACAGTCAGAAAGGGGAAATAATCATGCAGAGTTTCTTGTAAAGGATGTCCAGCTTATAGATGGCAAGGTTCTTCACTTGCCCACCTCCATTTTGTTTTTTATTGTTTGAGAAGAATTCATAATTGTCTTTTCCACATGATTTTTACTAGTGTATCTCTATTAAACTTAATTACAAGAGGGAATTGAAGTTATGTGTAGTAAAAAATAAATTAAAAGCTGTTGTCCTCCATGACAGTTTGACAGAAGATAAGTGGAGAGTAAGGAGTAAAAGGGGAGGAATGGAGATGGAATAAATTTCACTGGTTGAAGGCACTTAACCAAGTTTCTGACTTATTCTAAATAATGAGTTTTCTCAATGGAGTTGCAATTGTTTTATTGGAATTTAAGAGTATCTTGATTTTAACTAAAACACTTCATGCCTTGTCAGTTGGTTATAAAGACATAATTTATTCCTTAAGAATAAATATGACCCATGACCAAATTTAAACTTCTATCCATGTCATTCTAGCCTGAGGCTTCTCTTCCCATCATAATCTCCAAAATTGTGTTCAGACATTTTCTTCATGTGTAATTCTTATTCTGGTTGCCTACATGTATCACAATTCACAACAGTCCTAGCTTGATTTGTTTTATCAGAGTTTCTAGCCCTAGTAAATTCTAGCTACAATCAGTGCTAGAGTTCATTTAACTAATATTATATAACATTATTCGCTTTGAGGTTGTGACAGTTCTAGTTAAAAATAAGGAAACTTAAAAAAAATAAATCACTTACCAAATTTGTGTCATTCATCATAACATCATTTGTTAAAGGAATATTTATGATTAACACCTGAGATGTGAGCTAAATTTTGCAGAAGAACCTGCTATCGTTGAGGGTTTTACACTTGTATTCTAACTGTTTGGTTGTTTAAACAATGAATAATCTACTAATAATTGGCACAACAAATGAATGTTTTTGTGATATTACAATATTCATGGGTGAGCTTAGGTCGTTCAGATTTGTAAACATCATTGATTTTGTAAGATTTGTATACCTCTTTGCTAAGTTGGAGAACGTACTGAAAACGTAAGACCTTTAATTCAGAGTATTTTCTGTGTCACTGCTTTCAAAATCAATTATGTCACAAAAGCTTGTCATTGCCGCTGATGGATCCAATCAGGATTATAACATCAACAGTAACCTGCATGAACATGTCACACCTTTTCCTTTTTTGAGCATTAGATGGAAGATCACTGTCTTAGAAAATTCACCAACAGTAACCTGCATGAACATGTCACACCTTTTCCTTTTTTGTGCATTAGATGGAAGATCACAGCCTTAGAAAATTCAGAGTTTCAGTTGAACTTCAATAAAGTAAATAATATGATTACTTATAATCTGTTTCGGTTTACACTGAAATATTTGAATGCATTATAATGCTTTCATCTCAATGTTTTTTGCCTTTTTTTTAAATCTCAATTTTGATTCTTCTTCAAGGTGCAGATGCTTTTGATTTCTGTGACTAATTTTTCCTTTATTTTGTTGTTAAACCTTTATTAAGGTTGAAGGTATTTGCTGTCCATCTTTTCTCTGTGTTTCTGTAAGTGAAGGAGATGGAACGACTGAGCTGAAACTTAGAGATGAAGATAGAGAGAGAGAGAGGTAGAAAATGAGAATTTTCGAGTTGAAGTATTTTTCCTAGAGTTTTGAAAGCGAAATCAAAGGGACAAAGTGATATATAGCCTGAGGTGCCAAACGAGCAATTTCCTAAAGAAAGTGTAGTAAATATCTATAAATAATTTGAAATTTGCAGCAAAAATTTAAAGTGGAATATTTATTAAAAAATTTTTTGCTTGATTTAAAAATTCATCAATCCAACAAGAGAGTGAGGAAGGAAACTACTTAAATATGAAAACTTAAAGGAGAAAAAAACCAATTAAAATATGAAGTACAAAGAAGTAGTAGATAGTTTCTTAAAAGTTTTCCTTAGAATTATCAGTAACAAAAGGTTCATCAGTCCAACAGATTGGAATTTGGTCTAAACAGGAAGAAAATGAAGAGTTCACTGAACAAAAAATAATTAAATAATCAATTTGAATTACACATAAAACAAAATGATAATTTAGTAAATTATCAAAATAAAACCTTTAGAGTTTGATGGTTGTTGGCAGCTCTTGCAGTTATTGAGCACAGTGATGGTTGCAACTCGCAAGGATCATTAGTGATCAAGAGGAGTGGAGAAAAGGCAGGAGTGTTTAAAACATGATTAAAATATGACATGCAAACCATAAAAAAAGATAAATCTTTTTTCTTCAGTATTTTTTCCTTCACTAATTGTAGCAAGGGTGGCATAGTCTCAACTCTCTAGAGTCAATGAGAATGGCAAGAAATCAACGAGGCCTGTAAGAGAGCAGATGACCTGAAGGAGCGTTGTTTTTGGTTTATTTGGTAAGATATTATGAAAGAAGGGGAAGAGAAAAAAAATCTTAATATTCCCTGTTGACATATTCAATTGAAAATTATTGTCTACTATTACGATCAATTGACTACGAAACATGATAGAAAACTTGGATAACAAAATGTCAAGTCTTATTGTATTCTTCACTAAGGAAATCCCTTTTAGATTCTAGCCTCAGCGACTGATCGTTGAAATCCCTTTTAGTGTTTGGAAGGCTTCAACACTCACTTGCCTTGTATAGCTTGCCTAGATTGTTAGGAAGGTGTCGTTTGGGCTGAGTTTTTTAGGCGCATTGTTCTGAATTTTTACCGAAGTTCAGTTTGGAACATGTTGAAACATTATTAAATATCACCTTTATAATTTTCAATCAAAATTTTCAGAATTTAGGGCTTAGGCGTGATGTTTTTAATTGCATTTTTGGGAGGGTTAACAACTTAAAGCCATTGAAACCCGACTCAGACTGACCCAGTTATTCATGAGCCCCATCTAAAGCTTGGATGCCTTATTGCCTTACTTTGTCTATAATCCGATTCCACTGCTTCACATTATCTTCTTCACATTGTCTACTACTCTTCGGCTCCTTGTCTTCTCCAGTTTGTCACAGTCATTTTCTGTTCGTCATTACACTGAAGCATTAGATACAGGGAGCATTTTACAAAAACTTCAAGTTTGGGTCAACTAGGAGACTAGAAATTCTGAATCTCTCTTCACTTTTTGATTAATTGATGCTAGAGCTAATTTGAGTTCCGTTCGGATGTTTGTGTCGTGTACCTGTAGCACTTCATATCTCTATCTTTGAATTACTTAAGTGGCAACTTTTTTCGCGCACTTCTTTAATCTTCTCTCACTACATTGTGATAAGCAAAAGACTGAGAACTTGAGAGTAGACAGAGGGAGCCCCCCAGAGCTGCCAATATGATATTGTCACTCCTATGCATTGACCCCTTGAATGAGCATACAGAAGCCGCACATTCCATGTATTATACTGAACTAAAGCACCTCTACCTTGAAATATTTTCACCCTAAAAATAAAAAGAATTGAATTCTTCAAGTTTATATTGTCATGTATGTATTTATATGTGGGATTTTTTGGCATATATCTGTCCCTGCGTTTTATATATTTGCATATTTCCTCGTATTTTTATATTGTTTTGCAAATATATGCATCTCAGTTTTACTAGCTTGTTCAACAATAACTTTTAAGAAAATTCTAATATCAATTTTTAAAAAAATATACGTTTAAAAGTTTACACTATGAATTTATTAGAAAATTTATTCAATCTGATATAGATCCGAACAGTGCCCTTAAAGTGTGAGAATAATTGTGAAGTTTAACTATGCAATATAAAGATATATTGCTCATATAGGACCTAAAATAATATAGCATTAGTTTCTTAATTTTTCAAAAATGATAGGTAAGCAAGATTTAATTCATCGAAATTGAGTATATACTTGAGTTGTATTTAATGTTGACTGAAACAAGGGCATATCTGCAAAATAACCCAAAAACACAAGGTAAAATATGCAAATATACAAAAGCTAAGGAGAATTATGTAATTCCATATAAATAGGACGCATATGCGAAAATTCCTGTAATTTATATTGCAGTACGCGTTTTCAAGTTGATTACAGTTTATAGGGTTGTAATCAATATTGCTTGAATTATATATATGATATTGTGATACATATTGTATGTGTAGGTTATATGCATCATATTTAGCAGAAATTTTTATCGACACACATTACAATAATAACCCAAAAGTTTCCCGACATTTAAAATCTTGCTGGGGGCATCATGGCCACATTTTCTTAAAGACTCTTATCTCACCTTATGTAAGGATTGTTATTGTTTAATGCAAAATTTGATTCGTGTATTGCAAAATAATACAATTGTCACTACAACTGCCGAAGATCATGTCATTGAAATTATCGCTTGAAATTAATATGAATGCCAATTTTTCTGTAAGTAAACTACTTAATTGTCTTCTTCTGAATCATGCTCATGAGTTAGGTGTTCTAATTAATTTAATTAAACTTCTCTTATTAAGATCTAGTTATGTGGAAATATATGAACACATAATTCTTATAGTATAATTTTGTTATGGTTGTGTACTTTTACTTTTATTTGTCTTGCACGCAGTTTTGTGGATGTATATTGGTTTAGTTAGAAATAAAAATATTCTTATTAGGGTGATAGTGTTTGCGATATTTGGTAAATGTAAAGTTATTATGGAACACTTCATTATATATATTTTCCTCTGAAATGGCACCCTCCATGACAGTTATGAAATATCCCTGCCGTTAACCATCCAACATGAAAGTTCATT
Source organism: Hemerocallis citrina (assembly GCA_017893485.1). Taxonomy (NCBI): domain Eukaryota; kingdom Viridiplantae; phylum Streptophyta; class Magnoliopsida; order Asparagales; family Asphodelaceae; genus Hemerocallis; species Hemerocallis citrina. The sequence continues at coordinate 187,773,594 of CM030368.1, read as the reverse complement.
TCTTGCCATGGCGCTGACATCTGCCAATAAAAGTTATATTCTTTCGGCAAATTCTATTCCAGGCTTATTTTTGAGTCTGCTGGTGCACATATGTTGATGGTCCATACCAATACACCATCACTGTGGAACATGTCCACATGTTTCTGTTGATTGCGGGAAAGAACTCAGTTCATTTTCAAGTGCCCTAGTAGTAAGCCTCTTCGCTAGTGAGCAGGAAGTCGGGGATTTAAACCCCTGGTTGCACAATTCCCCAATAATGGGATGAGAATGTAGGGTAGGTGGGCTGCTACAGCCTTGCCCCCCCCCCCCCCCCCCCACCCCAATCAAACAACCCAAAAAAAGAAAGGAAAAAAAACTCTGTTGATTTGAATTTTATGAATTTGTTGAAAAAGGGGTAGGTGTGGGATGCTGTCTTATATTGAGGGAGTAAAACAAAATAGATAAAAGTATGTTTAAGACTTCAGAGGAGTTTTCCCTTTTGGTTTTAAATTCGATTGCAGACATATCCCCATCTCAATTCCGATTTCCCGATCAAATTTTAACAAGTGGTACGAGGCCCTGTGTGGGCTTATTAGTAGTCTTATAACCCGAGATGATGGAAAACATTTACATTCTTTAGTGGGAAGCAAGTCTACAGGACCCCCCCCCCCCTCTCCCAACCAATCAAACAACCCAAAAAAAGAAAGGAAAAAAAACTCTGTTGATTTGAATTTTATGAATTTGTTGAAAAAGGGGTAGGTGTGGGATGCTGTCTTATATTGAGGGAGAAAAACAAAATAGATAAAAGTATGTTTAAGACTTCAGAGGAGTTTTCCCTTTTGGTTTTAAATTCGATTGCAGACATATCCCCATCTCAATTCCGATTTCCCGATCAAATTTTAACAAGTGGTACGAGGCCCTGTGTGGGCTTATTAGTAGTCTTATAACCCGAGATGATGGAAAACATTTACATTCTTTAGTGGGAAGCAAGTCTACAGGACCAGCAACTATTTGATTTCTTTTATTTTGGTTTGTGTGCCTGTCGAAGTAATTGGTCTCTTAACGTGCATTGTTTTGTTTTTCCATAAAAAATTGAAGTCAATATAACTTGAGGTATCAATATGAGTAACTGATCTCTAAATTAATTTTGGTTTCGTACCAGGTAAAGCTTGTCCAATGCCTTGTCCAAGGCATCAAAGTTGATATTTCTGCCAATAAATTAGGCGGAATTTCTACACTATGCTTTCTGGAATTGGTACCATCTTTCTTCTATTCCTTTTATGGTAAAATAATGAGTGAGCCCTTTCATTTACTAACCTCAATCAATATTGGTTGTAGGTTGACCGTTACATTTCCAATCAACATCTCTTCAAGCGGAGCATTGTGTTGGTTAAAGCATGGTGTTACTACGAGAGTCGTTTATCAGGTGCATGTCATGGGCTTTTATCCACGTATGCATTGGAGACTCTAGTCATGTGCATCTTCCACCTCTTCCATTCATCTTTGAATGGTCCCTTCGCGGTGAGTTCTCAGGGGCAAAGAAGCTCAGCAGAAACATCTGCAAATATGTTAGGCCTTACCTGAAGCTTAATTTATTTGTTTTTTGTAGGTTCTTCATAAATTTCTGGAGTACTTTAGTAAATTTGACTGGAATAACTATTGCGTATCTGTGTATGGTCCTGTCCCCAAGTCTTCTCAGCAAGGATTAGTAGGTATGTGGTTTTGTTCAATATTCTCATATCTGATTGTAATTACTAATCCGTGCTCCCTCTCTCTCTCTCTCTCTCACACACACACACACACACACACACACATTTTAACCACCAAATTGTTTTGTGAATCTTTTCTTAATGCAGCTGAGGAACATGGATGGGGATTATTTAATAATGAGGACTTCAAGAAGGCTGTTGATTTGTTCTCAGTATCTATTAAGGTTTTTGAGTATGAATTTGAGAGATTTGAATGGAAATCTTTAAACATTCTTGATCCTTTAAATGGGAAGAACAATATTGGGAAGAGTGTGAACGAAGGTCAGCATGCTCTAGACATCTTTTAATAAATTATTATTTTCCGGAACTGTGAGAATACTTGCTAAACTTCATGAATTATGAGTTTGCCTGAGTATTGATTACACCTGAATTGTTTCTGCGTATTGCACTTAATTGTACAATTGCAAAATCTTTATAAAGCGTGGTTTACGTTATTATACTGATTTGATGTCTTTTGTAATTCTGACCTGACATTTGTTCATTCTCACTCAGGTACTTCAAAAAGAATTCGAGGTGCCTTTGAATATGGCAGTGGAATTCTTAATGGGATACTCCTACAACCCAAAGATTTGATTGCTAAAGAACTCTGTATATTCTTTACAACTATCATAGAAATGGGTATCTATGGTGGAGGGCCTGGTCCTGAGTTGCGGGCTGCTTTCTTGGCCAGTTTGCAAACGAAAGCATTGGATAAGGAGACCCCATCATCATCCTTGTCAGCATCATTATCATTATCTAATTTGAAGGTTGAGATTGTGGATGCCCGGAAGATCAGTCCAAGTAGGCTCACCAACTCCAGTGAAGATTTGTGCACTAGGATCAGAAAGATGAACTTGAATGCAAGGTCTTCTGGTAGTAAAATCAAGGATACAAACAAGAGCAGCATTGAAAATGAAAAAGATAAAGCAGAAAGGAGTGAAGTATCATCCCTTCCTTGGTTAAATTTAGTTGGTGAGTATGATCTCCACCACAGAAGTCTGTTATTTGCTATGTGCACGCTACAGTCATTGGGTGCCATCATTACTTCATCGGCACATCAGTGGCAGAGTATGTACCTGCATCTTGGTGCTACTGCTTTTGGGCCTGGCTTGCCATTTAATCTTCCAGAGTATTTCCCAGCCGTATCACCTTATCTTTCTATAAGATTGGAGGATCCTCGAAGATATCATGGAACCGGCACATTTATACCTCGCACTAAAATGGTACATCCCCCATTAAATTGTCTGCTTACTGTGCTAAATAGGTTTCCTTTTGTTTCGATGTATCCCCATAAGTCCAGGCTTCTTTCTTCATTTTTAATCTATGTTTGTTCTTTCTTGGGTTCTCTTCGCGCAGGGCTATAGTGCCAACAAAGAGAGACGGGGATCACGGGCTCCAACCCCAAGGTCCCATCACACTCCCCAAGGGAATTTATACAGAAACAACTTTGTTCATGGAGCTGGAAATAGTCGACCAATTTGTACATTTCGACCACCTCGGTTATATTTAGAACAACAGCAGCAGCAGCAACATCAACAGCAACGTTTTCTAAATCAGCAGCATCAACCGCAGCAGCAGCAACATTTTCTAAATCGGCAGCAACATTTTCTAAATCAGGAGCAGCAGCAGCAACATTTTCTAAATCAGGGGTCGAGCCACTTCTATCAGCCACCCTTCACTGCACCCGCTGAATGGCGACCTCCTTTCTCAGTACCTTGTGCTGACCAGGTACCCGGGCGCTTCTACAGACCATCGCTTCCTGAGAGGTAAATTCTGTATTTTCATCTTGTGCCATTGCAATAAGTAGATGGTGTGACGAACACTAAATCCTATAACATATCTTTCATTGGATTCACTCAGAAATAGGGATGGACATGGGTCGTGCCTAGCTTAGTCCAGACCCAACCCATAGAAGATGACGTGGGTCGTGCCTGGCCTAGGCCCACTATGAGACTAAATCGATAAGCCCATACACTAATCCTATGGGCATGGACTACTTGTCGGATGGGCCGGCATATCAAGACATTCATTTGTGTCTATTTTAGTGTTATCAAGACATTCATTTGTGTCTATTTTAGTGTTCTATATCATGCTTATGTAATGCGACTTCAAAGTCTATTTCAAGTATGTAGTATCTAGGATCCAACTTCAAATCGGATACAAAATGCAAATGAGAAAAGAAAAGTAAAGTTCTCTTAATATTCCTTGACTCATCATATCTCCGCCCAATTATAATTATTAAAATTTGTGCCACTTCACGTGCTTTCGTGCCGACCTACGCCCATGTCCACCCCTGCTCAGAAATGGTTTATCATTAAGAGTTATGGTCTCCCCCACTTCGAGTCGCTGATAAATAATTGCAATTTCTACCGCATTATTGTATATCTTGTTGATTAATGTTTATGAGGTTTCAAAATTCTACAAGACACTGGCAACTTTGATCTTGTTGATTATGGATCGACCAAAAAAGAACTAACTCTACCATTTGAATCATGCAGGCCGTATCATCTGAGAGACAGAGATCAGTTCCCCGCTCTTCCAGGCCACAAACAGCAGCGGTAGGAAGTTTTTCTTCTATATGCTTACAACATAAAAGAAGGAACGGTGCTGCAGAAGCCAGAAGAAAAGGAGTGCCCTCATCATTTGCTTTTCACCTTTTCTTCTCTGTTAAATATTCCCCTTCTTGCCCATGGCGGGTATTTGAGTTGGATCATCCATCTTTCTTTCTTTTTCGATGCGGGACCCTTTCACTTTACTGGTGGTCTGATTCTGTGTTGGTGGATTCTGCGTGGAGAATGTTTCTGTGCGCCAGGCATCATGACGTGCATTATGTAAAAATAAAAAGAAATTAAAAAATTGGAGGTTTGACTAAAGAAAAAAATAGTGGATGGTTTAAGATACAACAATGACCCGAAGAAGGTAGATGATATTTTTCAACTTATTTTTGTTGAAGCTTTTAGCATTGTAATCTACCTTTTCTCCCTTTTATCAGTGGGGTTGTTGCAGCCCTCATCCACAGTGACTCCTTTCTCTTTCTATCTCTAGTGACAATGTAGTTTCCATGTAATATGACAAGCAACCAGTTGGTGTTTATTTTATCATCCTTATCTGGAATCATTTTGTTGCTATTTTTGCTCAGACTACTTCCAGTTATCACTTTTCAGTTTTCAGTTTTCTCTTTAAATCGCCAGCTTTCAGATGGAAAATGCATTTAACTGTAAATTGAACAAATCCATAATTCGAACATTGCAAACTTCCCTTTTAGGCCCATGGCATTTAACTGTAAATTGAACAAATCCATAAATTGAACAAATCCATAATCCATAATTCGAACATTACACAGTTTGTGGATATGTTATTAAGTTTGTTGTTGGCTATGAATTTATTCTGTGTAATTAATTAATGAGGTGACTGTTGTCCGTCCCTCTGCTGCTTCGCTCCTCCATCATGGCAATTGCGGGTTGGTGCAGGCACCCTTCCTGCTCCATTATTGTCTTGGACTGTTATCTCTGGGGCATTAATTTCAGATGTTGAAGGTTGCTTCATTTTATTTTGCTAAGCATGTTGAAGGATGTTTCTGGGCTATAGGTAGGTAACGGCACAGACCTGTATGTTGCCAAGGATGGTGAGCTCGCTCGCTGACCGTCAGTCAGCGCTTCTCCATGGTGATGCGTCGATTGGTGTCATTGGTGATCTGTGCAAGGTTGACCTTCTTTCAACCATTCACTTGAAGGAATAAATGGAGATCATGAAGGTTGACCTTCTTTCTAACCGAAGAGCCGAATTCACAGGAGATTGAAGGAGCGTAAAAAACACGAAAAGCACTTGCATATTTTTAAGTAAATCTAAAACCATCCGAGTTGTTTGTTTGCTTGTTTTTGACTTTATATGATCGAGTCTAAATGACTCTGATATAGGATAAATTACGCAGCATCAATCAGAGCCCTCCGATCTCCTCTGGATCTTCCCCTTTGTGATCATCAAGCCAGCTACAGCCTAATGGGCCTCAGCCAGCTCAGGCCCATGGATAAACGAGTCCAACCCGGCCCACCAGGACTCCAGACCCGTTTACCCCTGCCTATAAATACTCCACCCCCTCCTCACTGTGAAAGGTAATCAATATCTTCCTACCTGAATCCTAGCTGCCCAGTCTCTTTTCCAGTGACTGACTAGACCGTTGGAGGGCCTGTCGCCGGGACTTCTCCCGGTGTTCTGAGGCCGTGTGTAGGTACACAAGACCCAGCTGAGCCGAGCTCCTGGATCCGAGCCGAGCACCCGTCCTCCCTTCTGAGCTCCTCTGCGCTCAAGCTCCTGAGCTGATCCCGCTATCCGGGGTCGGACCGACGCCAGTACTGCGTAGGGACTTTCACCATACAAATTGAGAGAACTCACTTGTTGCCCCCACACCTCCAAAAACAAACCGCATCAGGTTGGCATCGTCTGTGGGAAACCTTACCTCTTCAGTACTATCGTCCCTTCGAGCCCAGCCAGAGTCATCACCTCGGGCCAAGCTCCTCCATGGCTCCCAAGCCCTGGAGGGCCGTCACCTCGGCACGACATCCGGACCTCAACCAGCATAGCCGCGCGAATGACCAGGGTTCCAACCAACCCCGGGCCAATGGCGCGGCCCAACCCCCCATTGCCTCAGATTTACACCGCATCATCTCGGACAGGCAGGCCAGCCGGACGAGGGGAAATGCCGCTTCCAACTCAGTCTCAAACCATCACCGTCAGCCTTCCTAGCCGCATAATCCCCTGTAGAACCCGGGGGGACAAGCCCCCGTCACGAAGGTCGAATTCCAGAACTTCCGAGAGGAGATCCTTCAGGCCATACGTAACGGTCCGGCTACCGAGGTCTACCATAGCTCCGCCCACACGTCAGCAACAGGAGCCAGCGAGTCCCGCGGATCGAATCGTCCCTGGGAAGTGGCGGACCCCGTCCTTCTCCGATCGGAAGAAATGGAGAACCGCTTCGCCCATCTCGGCGAGGGCGGGCCGACGAAGGGTCGCGGCCATCGTCCGACCAGACCACCTTTCTCCCCCCAAATCCTCAAAGCTGAGATTCCTCGAAACTTCAGACCGCCTCAGTTCGAGACCTACAATGGCGAGGGTGATCCAGCTGATCACATGGAGGGGTTTAAGACCCTCATGATGATTCACAGCGTTGCGGATCCCCTCCTCTGCCGCACATTCCCTGCCACCCTCCGGGGCCCGGCTCGGGAGTGGTTCTCCAAACTCGTCCCTGGCTCACTCTTCTCCTTCGAGCAGCTGGAGGCGAGTTTCCTTGCCTACTTCGTGACGAGCAGGAAGGTACAGAAGACGAGCTCTTCCCTTTTGGACCTCAAGCAGAAGGACGGGAATCCCTTCGGGAGTTCGTTAGAAGGTTCACCTCGAAAGTGAGGTCAGTTTCCTCCCTCGATACAGGAGTCGCTTCTGCCGCCTTCCGGCATAATGTCCGCCACCCCCAGCTCAAGGCTTCTTTGGCCAAAAATCCGCCCTTGGACTTCCCCGACCTACTCAACAGGGTCGAGAAGTATATCCGAGCTGAGGAGGCCCTCGATCCGGAAGGCTCAAAGGAAGCCGCTGCCAAGGGGAAGCGCAAGGTCGATGACGCCGAGCCCTTCAAAAGACCCGGGAAAGAGGCGATTGGTCCCAAGAGGGTTCCCCCCGTCCCTCGATTTGAAAGATATACGCCCCTGACTCAGAATGTCTCGGAGATTTTAAAGGAAATCGAGGACAAGTGGGTCGTATGGTTCCCTCCTCGATCGCCTAACAACGGCAAGAAGCGAAACCAGAGGTTTCACTGTCATTTTCACCGAGACACCGGGCATGATACGGATCACTGCCGAGCCCTCAAAGATGAGATCGAAGCTCTTATCTTGTGAGGGTACCTGAAGGAGTTCACCCAGGTCAACCACAGAGAACGAAGAGAGCCGAAGAGCCCGAGGCATTCGCCTCCCTCTCAGACGAACAATCAACGACCTGATCGAAATCCGGAGCCTGAAGAAACCAGCGGACACGCCATCCTACACTGCGTCCAGGGCGGACCCATGGGGGAGGGGGGAATCTAAGACTTCTCGGAAAGCCTTCATCCGAGAGGTCAACTCCGTTCTTGACCATCCCTCCCCTCGGGTTCAGCAGCAGGCGGTATCCTTCTCAGGAGAAGACCTCGAAGGCATCCGGCTTCCACACTGCGACGTCCTTGTCATCAGCCTTGACATGGCCAACTTTTAGGTTCGCCGAATTCCGGTAGACAACGGCGGCTCGGTCAACATTCTTTTTTTAGAAGCATTTGAGAACCTCAAGCTTCCCCGAGAAAAGCTGAAGCCCGCCGGTTACACCCTCCATGGATTTTCTGGTGTCCCGGTGCAGATCGAGGGAGTCGTAACACTAGACGTGACCGCAGGAACGGCCCCCGTCCTCCGAACCAAGTCAATGGACTTTATGGTTGTCAAGGCAGCCTACGACGCCATACTCGGTCGACCCGGGCTCTGTTCGCTCCAGGCCGTCCCCTCAGCCTATCATCTGAAGCTGGAGTTCCCAACTGACATCGGTGTTGGGGTCGTTCGGGGCAACCAGGAATCGGCACGATCGTGCTACATGACCACGGTCGAGGGTGATGTGTTTCCCCTCGACGCCGTCGAACTCCCACCTGAAGAAGGTCGTACCGAGTTGGAACCCGCGGACGAATTGGAGGAAGTCCCCTTTGATGTCGAGAACAATTCCAAATGGTTCCGTGTGAGCCGAACCCTATCTCCCGAGCTAAAGCTGGACCTGATCAACTGCATCCGCCGAAATGTCGACCTCTTCGCCTGGAAACCGTCCGACATGCCCGGGATCTCCGAAGACTTAATCATGCACCGTCTAAGTGTCGTTCCCGGGTCCAAGCCCGTGCAACAGAAGCACCGCAAGTTCGCCCCGGAGAGGCAACAGGCGGTGAAAGTGGAGGTAGATAAGTTGTTATCCGCCCGATTCATTCAAGAAGTCATCTACCCCGAGTGGCTGGCTAATGTTGTAATGGTGAAAAAGGCTAGTGGCACTCGGAGGATCTGTATCGACTTTACTGACCTCAACAAGGCGTGCCCTAAGGATCCTTTTCCACTCCCCAGCATAGACTCTCTGATTGACGCGACGTCGGGTCACGAGCTCTTAACTTTCATGGATGCCTTCTCAGGTTATAATCAGATTCAGATGTTTCCTCCGGACATCGCCAAGATGTCCTTCGTCACCGACCAAGGCCTCTACTGCTACCGGGTCATGCCCTTCAGGCTTAAAAATGCCGGGGCCACCTACCAGAGGCTCGTCAACCGAGTCTTCAAAAACCAGATTGGTCGGAACATGGACGTCTACATCGATGATATGCTTGTCAAGAGCCGAAGAAGGAAGGATCATGTTACCAACCTCGAGGAAGCCTTCGACGTTCTTCGGTCTCACAACATGAGGCTCAACCCCTCTAAGTGCGCCTTCGGCGTCTCATCCGGGAAGTTCTTGGAGTTCGTTGTCAACCAGCGTGGCATAGAAGCCAACCCAGAGAAGATCCAGGCCATCATCGATATGGCCCCGCCTCGGAACGTCAAGGAAGTTCAACGGCTCACGGGTAGAATGGCAGCCATCGGCCGCTTCCTCTCCAAGTCTGGGGAGAAGTCCCTCCTTCAAAGCCCTGCGGGGGACGAAAGGATTCGAGTGGGGCGAGCCATACAACAAGCGTTCAACCAATTAAAGTCCTATCTGGCCAATCCCCCGCTCCTAAGCAAGCCCGAGCCCGGCGAACCCCTCTTCCTATACCTCTCGGCCTCGGAGAATGCGCTCAGTGCCATGCTTGTCCGAGAAGAAGACGGTCTTAAAAAACCCCTGTACTATGTGAGCAAGGTTCTGCTCTCAGCCGAGACCAGATATGCAAAGATGGAGAAGATGGCGTACGCACTGATAACAGCGGCCCGTAAGCTCCGAAACTATTTCTAGGCCCACTCCATTCAGGTCCTCATGGACCAGCCCCTAAAGACCGTCCTCCACAAGCCAGAGAGCTTTGGCTGCCTGGTTAAGTGGTCGATCGAGCTGAGCCAATATAACATCAGCTATCAGCCCTGGATGGCGATCAAAGGGCAGGCCCTCACCGAATTTATTACGGAGTGCACCATTTTCGAACGATCTGTCACCCCAGAAACCGACCCAATGTGGGAGGTCTATGTCGACGGTTCGTCTTGCGAAAGAGGGAGCGGAGCAGGCGTCATCTTAAAGGGCCTCGATAACTTCGTCCTTCATGTAATACCCCGATTTTCATTTATGAAAATTATTTATTTATTTTTGTACATTTTGTGCACGTGCAAATTTTGCAGTATAAAACCTTATAATTACTTTCAATATGGATAATGTGTGTGTGTGTGTGTGTATATATATATATATATATACATACATGTGTTCTCTAATTATTTTTATAATAGGCCCATTTTCTTCAAATAAACATAAGCCTTCTTTTCAGCCCAAATCTAATTTATTATTTTTTTTAAACCATTATTTGGCCCATTAAATGAAGCCCATGAGCTATTTCTTCTTTTATTACAACTTGTAATGTAGAATATTTTTATAAGAGTATTTTTATAAAAAATATAATGTACAACTTTTTAAATGGAGAACAAATGAATGCACGTGCATTGCACGTACACGTGCAAGTAGCATACATAGTGGGCCGGTTTTGGTATGGAGGGAAAAAGGAAAAAAAGAGTGGAGTTATCGGTGGTAGTTGTTTGAATCATGGTTTGTTACTACAACTTCCCCTTCAATCCTAACCTTTTATTTTTAACTCCTAGATTGATCCTAGCCCTTCATTTGCTCCAATTTTTAGTATAAATGCCCCCCCCCCCCCCCCTAGCCTAGTTATTCTTGTACTTTTCATTTCCCCAAAACCTATAGTAGAAAATATAATTGTTAGTAGTGTAGTAAGTGAAATAAAAAAAAAGATTGAGAGTTGTGGGTTGTGCTTGCACCAAAGGAAGGCCGGCATCAAGGAGGGCTCGGGATTGCACTTTGAAGGCCGGTTTTGCACATCAAGGAGGAGGAGGAACGCTCTTTTGGCAAGCTCGCGAAGGACTCTTTTGTTTAGGAGGTGTTACAATATTTATTCTCTCCAAATAAGGTGGATTATTTTCCATGTTTCTAATTAGATATCATGCTAAGGTTGATTAAATTGATAATGCATGAAAGAAACTAATAAGAGCACATTTAATTGGAAAAAGTCTTGTTAGTTGATTGAATTGATGCTAAATAGATTGCATGTTATTCCATCATGAATCTTAAGTTGTATGTGAATTGTTTGTAGCTATGGAATGCTTGAATTAAAATTTGTTGTTAGTATCAAAACTAAATTCAAATGCTAGTAGATGAAATTGTTGCTTTATGTGCTTAGATGGACTTTTGTGATAATGTTTAGCATGAGTAACCTAAAATATATTTTTGGGTTTGTAAAAGAAAAATAAATAGAGAATTGATATAAGAAATATTAATGTTAAGTTGTATAAGAAATATCGAAATGAGATGTGGTAGTAGTAGTATACAATTTAAGTTAATTGTATGAAAAATATGTGTTTAATTACTGGAAAAATTATTTTTAAATTACTGGAGTATTAAACTATGTTTAATTAGACATTCTGGAGATTTACAAGAAATTTAGTAAAAAGCAACACTCAAATGAAAGCTTTTGAACAACGAAATGTTCTAATTGAACAGAGGATGGATTTAATTAAAATGCGAGTTGTATTCAAGACAACTTGAGCCTATAGCTCAATTGGTCGGGAGACTCTCTAATGCTACTGTGTGTGCGGCTTGTTCCCTTGGATCACTGGTTCGATACTTGAGAAACCCAAATTTTTATGTGCGTTTGTAAAATTTAATGAATTTCCAACCCGAGAGCATTTAATACTCTCAATCCCCTTTTATATCGAACGGCAAAATTGGCCACATGGCTAGAGCGTGCGGCTTGCTTCCTGTGGGTTGCTGGTTCGAATCCTGGCCTCGGCCAGAATAATATCTTTTTGGAAAAAATGACTTTTGTGGTTTCTTGATGTGTAAAAATTATGGAAAAAATTACTATTATTATTCTAAAAACATGTGTGACTTATGAAAAATAAGTTGGGAGTTATTGGGATAAAATAAAGTATATTTGGGAATAAAATTGTGGTTGGAACTATAGTTTTCACTTGTATATTTTGTGAAAAATGCGTTTTTTCAAAGGACTTGAGATAAATGCTAGAAAAGAAAATATAACAAAGAAAGAAAGTATATATTGTGAAGTTGGTATGGATTATTCTTATTAAAGAATAGTATGACACTAATGAGTTTGTGAATATTCATTTTGGCTATATATTTGGTGATATGATTTTAATGTGGAAATAAATGTTGTGGAATACACGATGTATAATTGAACTCCATGAATGGTTATTTTGACTCATGAATAATTTAGAAATCATGTGATTGGAAAAGAGAAATGTTATTGAGTATGACAACTCAAACATGTGAATTTGTGAATCGAAATTGGAAATTAGGGTGTAGCCAAAACTCACACCGACAAGTGAAAAGTGATGAAATAAGATTATTGATATTGAAAAGACCAAGGTTGGTCATGTGAAGTTGAAGAAATAAGACCGGTAGTAGTGAGAGGGCTAACTCTAAGAGATTAATTTTGTTCATGATTTCATTAAATTAAGAATTTAGTACATAGTGAAGAGGTGATGAAAGTAAGAGAAAAACACGAGTATGAGGGCCATCGGATTGGCGGTGCGAAAGTGAGCCACAGAATGCATGCTTGATGCGTCAGGACATGGCGTGGGCACTACTCCGGAATTATCGTCCCGGTGGCGACGCTTGTGGGATGTTTGGTGACTGCAAGAGGCAAGAGGATCGTGTGCCATGAAGGAGGCTGAATTGTCCATAGATAGTCTTCACGATGCGTCGTGACATGACGTGGGATTCCCCTCCAGTTTTTCTGTACATGAGCTTGTACTCATAGATCATCTAGGATACTTACCGTAGTTACAGTAGTAGATTAAGTCACGACGAGGGATTGAACCCTACAAGATGAAGAACGATTAAGAGGCTTGCCCTCGGACCTATGTAGTATGGGATGCATAGAATCCGAACAAGTGTGCATTAGTGTCCTGTAATGTAAATGATTGCATTAAGGACTAAGTGCACAATCACAACACGACATCAATAGGGTATTCCCTTTAATTTGATATGTGACAAGTTTGTGTTTGTTAAATATGGAAAATCAGTTATACTGTTTCCGGCATAGAGAGGATGGCCGTGTATAATGTTCATCGGTTGAATAAACTGACGTACCCACAGTTTTGTATGCAGGGTAAATGACATGATAAAGATTAAAGGAGAAATGATGCTTAGCGATTATTCAAATGTTGATGTACCTTTATATAAATGTTGTAAAATTGCTTCTGCTGTAAAATGTAAAGTGTAAAGATTCCTATGTAACTCTGATGTAAAGTAAAAAGTTTTAAATTCCTTATAAAATTGTACTAAATGAAGTGTAAAGATCCTGTGGAATCTCGAATTCGGTGTATTTTGGAATTCGGGGCGTTACACTCCAATATTCTCTTCGACTAAATTTTCCGGCCTCAAACAACGAGGCGGAGTACGAAGCTATGATTGCGGGCTCACCCTCGCGCACAAGGCCGGATCTAGGCATGTCAAGGCCTTCAGCGACTCCCAGCTCGTGGTCAACCAGATCACCGGGGAGTACGAAGCTCGCGACGCTCGGATGATGCAATACTTGCCGGTGGTCCGAAGTCTCCTATCCTCGTTTGAATCTCATTCAGTGGAGCGCATCCCCCGAGAACTGAATGCCCAGGTGGATTCATTGTCAAAGCTCACCTCATCATCTTTCGAGGGGCTCGACCGCACCGTTCTGATCGAGGTCCTTCTCAAACTGAACATCGACCTCCCAGAAATTTCCTGCTTTAACACTGATCTCCAACCCCACAACTGGATGATGCCCATCCTGAAATTCCTTTCGGAAGGCGAACTCCCTCAAGATCTGTCCGAGGCGAGATGGGTCAGAGTCCGATCGGAGAGATTCACCCTGATCGACGGAACGCTGTTCAAGCGCTCGTACACGGTGGCCGACCTCTGCTGCTTGGCACCTAATGAGGCCAGGTATGCCCTGAAGGAATTGCACGAAGGGATCGACGGATGTCACATGGGGAGCAGGTCGCTCGCCCGAAAAGCCCTAAATCATGGATATTACTGGCCGACCATGCTGCAAGACGCACAGGATTTCATCAAAAGATGCAGGCCCTGTCAAAGGTTTTCTTCAGTAAAAAGACTCCCGCAGGCCAATCTCCGATCCCTGTCCGGTTCGACCCCCTTTGCCAGGTGGGGGATGGACCTGGTCGGCCCCTTCCCTCAAGCAACGGGTCAAAGGAAGTTCCTGGTGATGGCCATCGACTATTTCACCAAATGGATCGAAGTCGAACCTCTGGCCTCGATCACCGAGCATCAAACTCAGCAATTCTTCTGGAAGCACATCGTATGTCGGTTCGGGATCCCTCAGGTACTCATCACCGACAACGGGACCCAATTCGCCGGCAAGAATTTTTGAAAGTTTTGCGAGGACATCGGGGTCCAACAGCGCTTCTCGGCCATATGCCACCCTCAGTCAAATGGCCAAGCAGAAAATGCCAACCACCAAATTCTTGATGGCCTCAAAAAGCGATTGGACAACTCTCCAAAGGGGCTCTACGAACTCCCGAGCGTACTCTGGGCATACCGGACAACGAAGAAGATACCCACGAGCGAGTCGCCCTTCAACCTAACTTACGGTACCGAGGCTGTTATCCCCTTGGAGATCGGTTTACCATCCCCCAGAATAATGGCCTTCGATGAAGACGACAACTCGGCAGGTCTCAGGGCCAACCTGGACCTAGTCGATGAAGTCAGGGAAAAGTTCGCTATCCGAACGAGTATCTACCACCAGCGGATCGAGAAATTCTATAACCAAAAGGTCCGACCCACTAACATCCAGAAAGGTGACCTCGTCCTAAGAAAACTAGCGGTCTTAGACCCTGACAAGAAGATAAAGTTGGCCCCTAATTGGGAGGGACCCTACAGGGTTATCGAAGTAGTGCGCCCCGGCACCTACCGACTCGCTGACATGGGAGGCACCCCTATTAAGAGACCCTGGAATGTGGAGCACCTCATCAAGTACCTCGAGAGAGAGAGGACTGAAGTCTTTTTGTAAACCAAACATGTGTAACCAAATTTTTTTTATAAGAATGTTAATTCCTTTATCAAAATTTGTTAGCTCGAATTGTGTAAACCCCTTATGTAACCCCGCTAAGCCTCGATGCTGTATGGTGAACTCGAGCATAAGGGCAGCTTTCTTAAGCTAAGACAATGGGGACAAGCACTGTCCGCCGACCACCAAGCCTCGACGCCGTATGGCGAACTCGAGCACATTGGTAGCTTTCTCAAGCTAAGGCAATAGGGCCCAGCGCCCTCCACCGACCCCCAAGCCTCGATGCCGTATGGCGAACTCGAGCACATGGGTAGCTTTCTCAAGCTAAGGCAATAGGGTCCAGAGCTCTCCACCGACCCCCAAGCCTCGCCGCCGTATGGCGAACTCGAGTACATGGGTAGCTTTCTCAAGCTAAGGCAATAGGGCCCAGCGCTCTCCGCCGACCCCCAAGCCTCGACGCCATATGGCAAACTCGAGCACATGGGTAGCTTTCTCAAGCTAATGCAATAGGACCCAGTGCTCTCCACCGACCCCCAAGCCTCGACGCCGTATGACTAACTCGAGCAAATGGATAGCTTTCTCAAGCTAATGCAATAGGGCCCAGCGCTCTCCGCCGACCCCCAAGTCTCGACGCGTATGGCGAACTCGAGCACATGGGTGGCTTTCTCAAGCTAAGGCAATAGGGCCCAGCGCTCTCTGCCGACCCCCAAGCCTCAATGTCCTATGGCGAACTCGAGCACATGGATAGCTTTCTCAAGCTAAGGTAATAGGGCCCAGCGCTCTTCGCTGACCCCCAAGCCTCGAAGTCGTATGGCGAACTCGAGCACATGGGTAGCTTTCTCAAGCTAAGGCAATAGGGCCCAGCGCTCTCCGCTGACCCCCAAGCCTCGATGCCGTATGGCGAACTCGAGCACATGGGTGGCTTTCTCAAGCTAAGGCAATAGGGCTCAGCGCTCTTTGCCAACCCCCAAGCCTCGATGCCGTATGGCAAACTCGAGCACATGGGTAGCTTTCTCAAGCTAAGGCAATAGGGCCCAGCGTTCTCCACCGACCCCCAAGCCTTGACGCCGTATGGCGAACTCGAGCACATGGGTGACTTTCTCAAGCTAAGGCAATAGGGCACAGCACTCTCCGCCGACCCCCAAGCCTCGATGCCGTATGGCGAACTCGAGCACATGGGTGGCTTTCTCAAGCTAAGGCAATAGGGCCCAGCGCTCTCTGCCGACCCCCAAGCCTCGACGCCGTATGGCAAACTCGAGCACATGGGTAGCTTTCCCAAGCTATGGCAATAGGGCCCAGCACTCTTCGCCGACCTCCAAGCCTCGACGCCGTATGGCGAACTCGAGCACATGGGTAGCTTTCTCAAGCTATGGTAAAAGAGCTCGACGCTCTCCGCCGACCCAAGCCTCAATACCGTGTGGCGAACTCGAGCATTCAGAACTTCAGCTAACCACCCTATTCGAAAATTTCTTATTAAAGTTTTAGGACGCTCACCCTCAGGCAAGCGCCCCGGACCTCGGATCTTTGGTCGGCCCACCTCTCACCCGCGAACAACCCGGGGTTCACAGCCTTTAGAGCCGAAACCCCGAATTGTCTAAGGGATGGAGGGAAGCCACCGACCCGGGACCCTCACTCTAAAAAACCTCGGTCGGCCCACCTCTCACCCGCGAACAACTCAGGGTTTAATGGCCTTCAAAGCCAAAAACCCTGAATTGTTCGAGGGCGGAAGGGGAGCCACCGACCCTGGACCCTTCGAACCCCCAGATCTACGGTCGGTGCACCTCCCACACTCTAGCAAGTTTCGGCAGATCCTCGAGGTCTAGGACCTTGATCTACCAAAAAATGCTAGAGTATGGCAAGTGAGCCACCGATCCGGGACTCGCAGCCAAAAAATTCCGCGATGGGGCGCCCACCTATGGCAAGCACTCAAAATTTTTCTCTGGCAAACTTCTGATAGGGGGTGGGGGTTTTTATAGCCCCCTGAGCAGCCATTTAATGTCATGGAAGTTGAAACGGCGGAAGTCAAAGTGGTGCCTCATTAATTAGCGTGGGAAGGCGAAACGTCACCTCATTAATGACGTTGGGAAATGATCCAATACTCCGACCGCGTCAGGACTCCTCCTCCTCACCGTCTCCATGTTCGAAGCCGACCGTAGCTCCAATCAAGCGGATCAGTCCTCAGTGACAACTGAACCCAATTCGAGCCCCCACCTTCTCATTCGACTCCGAGGCCGAATGAGCGTCCAAACACTAATCCTCAACACACACTCAGCAACAAGTTCAGACGGGTCGAAAGTCTTATTCTTTATTATAACTTCCAAGGGGGGCACAATATAGAGACTTATTCTTTATTACAATCAAAGCCTCATCCTAAAACTACCCTCAAGCCCCCTCCGTGCTTGGGCGGGTCAACTCGAATCCCGCCGAGTGACTCAGCTCCACAGCATGCCCCGCCGAGCCCCTAGGATCGGCCACTGAGGACACGCCGACCATAGAACTCTGAGCATCGCCCGGCCTCACATACTCCAACCTAGGGTCGAGGACGGTTCACGCCTCGAAGAAACCCCAATCGCCGAAGGGATCGACCTTCCCAGAATTGTTTTGTAACACTGAATCTCGATCTCTTTCTCCATAATGACTTCACGAAGGAGCAACTCCGATGTAGGCCGCTGTACCAAAGCACTTGACATAGAAAATCCGAGGCTCGCACCACCGAGGTCTCGGTCGCCTATTGCCTTCTTCAACTAAGTCGACTCCGCGCTCATCTCCTTCCAGAAATAATGGAAGGCAGCGTCGTGATCACGAGCTTCTCTCCGATACCGGTCAAGGGAGGACTCCAATACCTTGATCTTGCTTTGAAGCCACGTCACCTCGGATCGTCGAGGGTCAGCCTCGGCAAGAAGAGCCAACATCTGATGGAAGCAAAATAAATTGAAAAATTACACAAGTCTATGACGGTCGGGAAAACATCAACAACCGACCCCAAAAGCAAAATCAAGGTGAAGGGTAAAACAGTTGGCCCACAAAAAATATTTGTCATAAATTATCAATTCGTTTACAAAATACTGCGGTGGCCAGTCTGCGATTGGCAAAATACATTCAAAAAGAACAAAAAGAAAGGAAAAGCAACTACGACTACAAGACTACGAGCCCACCTCTCCCTCGGCTCCAACGCCAGCCTCGGGGTCAACCACAGGGTCGGCATTCCCTCTTCCGACTCTGCCGTCCCCTTCAACTGGCGCCTCGTGCACGGGGGTCTTCGGCAGCCCTTCGATCTCCATATCGTAGTCGAAGTGCGATAGGTCCAAGGTCAGGAAGAAATGCCTGACGTGGTCTATCGCTTTGGCGTACACCTCATTCTGCACCCCGATGACCATGTCCTGGGCCTTGCGATGAGCGCTGCCTTCTCGGCCTCAAACCCTTGCATCAGCGCCACTTCCCACTTCAGTGCGTCAGTGGCCATCGAGGCCAGGTCGGCCCTCAGAGTCTGCTTCCGCTTGTTCGAGGCTTCCAGGGAGATCTTCAGATTGACCATCTCGTGCTTATAGCGGTTGGTCTGTCTCCTCTCATACTTCAGCTCCATCTCATGAAGCCGCCTCACCTGGTTCCCCGACATACAGGCCTGCAGTCGAAGTCAAGACACTTGGGAAAAAATAAAGTTCTTAGAAATCAATACAAGGAAGACGACACCGAAAGCCTCGGAAACTTACCTGCACGTTGGCCTGAGCCCACCTCATGTAGGCTGCCTCAGTGGTGTCGGCCTTCATACTCTGCCGATCTCGGGGCGTGGCCATCTTATCCACAAACTCCACTGAGACGGGGCCCTCACTCAAGGTATCCCCCTGGCGAATGGACCAGTCTGGGACCCAAGGCCGCAGGCCCTCCTCCCCGACCATCGTCTGGGCATCGGCGCGAAGAGGAGGGAGGTGACCCTGCGAGACCTCCGACACCTTCGAGGCCCCCTTGCTCGGCATGAGGGCAACCTCCTTCGATTGTCTCGACTTTTTTTTCTTCGTCTTCGGCTTGGAAGGAGCCTCGGAGGTCACTCGCGAGGGAGCCGCCGCTTGCTTCCCCTTCTCGGACTGCTCCGCCTTCTCCCTCTTCAGGGCCAGCCTCCTCGCCTTAATAGCCTCGGGATCCATCTCTACAAAGAAACCCATCAACAAACGATGAGCACAAAAGAGAAGTACGAAAATAAAAGTGAACGAAAAACATATAAGGCGGGGTGGGGCTCAGTCCGGCTCGGATCAGGTGGCTCTCCGTCACTTTTGGCCAACTGATGTCGTGACTCTTCTGGAGGCGCTCCACAAATGCCCACTCCTCGGCCGAGAGATCGCCCTTCCTCGACCCCTTTTTAGTTCGGCTTGTAGAAATTCCACCTCGCCGGAATATCCCACTGATCTTCGCTCCGGACGATGAAGTACTTTCTCTTCCACTTCTTTATTGTGTCCGGGTGTCCATGCACCACCTTGCACCCGCTCCGAGGCGACACGTAATAGATCCCCTCGAACTCGCCGGACGAGCTCACCCCCAACATGGCTCAAAAGATGCTCAACCGCAGCGGCACCTTCCTCTCCAGACACAACAATATGAAGCTGACCATCTGTTTCCAGGAGTTCGGCCCAAACTGCATTGGACACAGTGAGGACCAGTTAAGAACCTCCCAGATGAAGGGGGGATGGGCAGCCTCAGCCCCGAGGAGAATGCATCCACGGGGAAGATACATTACCATGGTGCCAACGGGTCGGTCGGCCGAATACCAGCACTCGGAACCATTAGTTCGTACTCCGTGCCAATGAAGAAACTCGCTCGAATGACCGGGAGGTCCTCCCCCTTCAAGATCGTGGGGGTACTGTCCATCTTGACCTTCACCTGGCTCGGCGAAGAGGGCTGCACGCCATAAAGAACCTTATCCCCTATGTCGTCCGGATAGTTCTTGATCGACCGAGGTTGCGGCAAAAAGGGGACCCCTAAATTCCGAGACGCAATCGTCTTATCAGGGTGCTTGGTAGAGTTACCTTCACCCTCTTCTTCCGGACCTTACGAGCTTTCTCGGGCGACGGGGTCGCCAAAGGCTCGAGGGTGGAGGTCCTCTGGGGGAAGTCCGTCCCCCAGGCCTGGCCGCCCTCGGCCTGACCACCCTCGGCCTCATCCTCTCTGTCCTCTTCTCCTTCACCCTCATCTTCACCCTCGTCCTCGGTACCCTCCTCATCCGAACTACTACTCTCCACGTCGAAGGGTTTGTGAGCCTGCAGAGGCTCCACGACTAAAACCTGGTCCGTCGTATCCCACAAGGTCAAAGCTTCCGGAGCATCCGAAGAGGTGGTGGTATCCGATAGCCCCGTGTAAACGTAGATGTCGGAGGTTGAGGCGAAAGAACCGGACAGAGCCCTAGACATGACTAAAAGAACTAACCTGTGACTTGGTCGAAAAAGTGGCCGGAAAACTGGTTGACGGTGACGAAAAGCGCTAGAGAGAGAAGCTCTGAATCCTAGTGAGAGAAAGCAAAAGTAAGAAATGAGAAAGTGGGGGGAGGGGAGCGAGTATATATAGAGGAGTGGGATCCCTTGATTTTCGTGAGAATCAGTTACAGTAACTGCCTCGATTCTCACAAAAGTAGTTACTGTTACTTCTCGATTCTCGCGAAAAAATGGTTCACCTAATGGCTATGAGAATCTTCGAGCCGCTCATCCTTCCGCCCCCCTACAGCCTCGATGGTCGACTACATCTCGAGCACAGGGGTAGCTTTAACAGGCTAAGTCATTTGGCCTCGCTCGTCCTTCCGACCCCATACAGCCTTGACGGACGACCTGCATCTCGAGGACAGGGGTAGCTTCAACAGGCCAAGCCATTTGGCCCTGCTCGTCTTTTTGACCCCCTATAGCCTCGACGGTCGACCTACATCTCGAGCACAAAGGTAGCTTCAACAGGCTAAGCCATTTGGCCCCGCTCGTCCTTCCGACCCCCTTCAGCCTCGACGGTCGATCTACATCTCGAGCACAGGGGTAGCTTCAACAGGCCAAGCCATTTGCCCCGCTCGTCCTTCCGACCCCATACAGCCTCGACGGTCGACCTACATCTCGAGCACAGGGGTAGCTTCAACAGGCTAAGCCATTTGGCCCCGCTCGTCCTTCCGACCCCCTACAGCCTCGACGGTCGACCTGCATCTCGAGCACAGAGGTAGCTTCAACAGGCCAAGCCATTTGGCCCCGCTCGTCCTTCCGATCCCCTACAGCCTTGACGGTCAACCTGCATTGCGAGCACAGGGGTAGCTTCAAATGGCCAAGTCATTTGGCCTCGCTCGTCCTTCCGACCCCCTACAGCCTCGACGGTCGACCTGCACCTCGAGCACAGGGGTAGCTTCAACAGGCCAAGCCATTTAGCCCTGCTCGTCCTTCCGACCCTCTACAGCCTCGACGGTCGACCTGCATTGCAAGCACAGGGGTAGCTTCAAATGGCCAAGTCATTTGGCCTTGCTCATCCTTCCGACCCCCTACAGCCTCAATGGTTTACCTGCATCGCGAGCATAGGGGTAGCTTTAAATGGCCAAGTCATTTGGCCTCGCTCGTCCTTCCGACCCCCTACAGCCTCGACGGTTGATCTGCATCGCGAGCACAGGGGGTAGCTTCAATAGGCCAAGCCATTTGGCCCCGCTCGTCCTTTCGACCCCTTATAGCCTCGACGGTCTACTTACATCTCGAGCACAGAGGTAGCTTCAAATGGCCAAGTCACTTGGCCTCGCTCGTCCTTCCGACCCCCTACAGTCTCGACGGTCGACCTACATCTCGAGCACAGGGTTAGCTTCAACAGGCCAAGCCATTTGGCCCCGTTCGTCCTTCCAACTCCCTACAGCCTCGACGGTCGACCTGCATCTAGAGTACAGGGATAGCTTCAACAGGCCAAGTCATTTGGCCTCGCTCGTCCTTCTGACCCCCTACAGCCTCGACGGTCGACCTACATTTCGAGCACAGGGGTAGCTTGAACAGGCCAAGCCATTTGGCCTCACTCGTCCACCGACTCCAGCTGTCCCCAAAACCACAGGAATCCTCCTCCTACTCTCCGCCCTGAGACTTAACTACTCCTCCACGACCAGTCAGGCACCGTCCCGTAGGAGTGGGGGGCTTGTGATATAGGATAAATTACGCAGCATCAATCAGAGCCATCCGATCTCCTCTGGATCCTCCCCTTTGTGATCATCAGACCAGCTACAACCTAATGGGCCTCAGCCAGCTCAGGACCATGGGTAAACGAGTCCAACCCATCCCACCAGGGCTCCAGACCCGTTTACCCCTGCCTATAAATACTCCACCCCCTTCTCACTGTAAAAGGTAATCAATATCTTCCTACCTGAATCCTAGCTGCCCAGTCTCTTTTCCAGTGACTGACTAGACCGTTGGAGGGCTTGTCGCCGGGACTTCTCCCGGTGTTCTGAGGCCGTGTGTAGGTACACAAGACCCAGCTGAGCCGAGCTCCTGGATCCGAGCCGAGCACCCGTCCTCCCTTCCGAGCTCCTCTGCGCTCAAGCTCCTGAGCTGATCCCGCTACCCGGGGTCGGACCGATGCCAGTACTACGTTGGGACTTCCACCATACAAATTAAGAAAACTCACACCTGTTGCCCCCACACCCCCATAAACAAACCGCATCAGACTCCAACCTATTATACATGATCGATCTCTCTCTCTCTCGCATTAGCCCAATTATCTATAGCAGGTAAGTTAAGCTTACTCCGTTTGCCACTAGAAAGAAGTTCTACTAAAAAATTGTATGAAGGAAACTGGCATGAAGATCATTAATATCACCATATTTACTGGTAAAAAACCTACTAATTCTTTCCTTCCAAAGAATCCAAATAATACACATCATAGCAAGATCCCAACCAAGTCTATTTTTCCCTTTTGACTCTTTTAAATCTTCATTAACTCCACCAACCTTTCATAGAACCAGGTTTCTCTCTAACCTTCCAAGCATTTTTGCATAAAATCCATGAAAGTTGAATAAAGTTACAATGAATAAATAAGTTCTTCATGAGAATAACACAGTGCATTTTTGACCAAAAGCAAGATTTTGTTTATGCAGATTATCAAGATTCTAACCTTCAAAGGAGCAATATTTTGTCATATAAACCTCTAAAATGGGGAGATAACTCCATCTCAATTGAGGAAAGAGAAGAAAGATTTCATAGTAATGTTAACATATGTGGATGCTCTCTTATCTCTTTTGTATTATTCTCTCTTTTCTCCTTATGCTTATCACTATTTAGTTTTCATCTCTAGTTCTTTACTTTTGTAATTCTATAAGTACTTGTTTTAATACTTCAATAAAGATTTAACACATTATTTCTCCAAGTATCTCTGAATCTACATGGTATCAAAGCATCCTCTACTTTCATAAGGTTTATGCTGTATTTTTCTTCATTGTCGGGGTGGAGTAGTTTCTGCTTTCATAAGAATCACTCCACCTTCCCTCACCTGCAACTAGATCTCGCTTTCGTCTCATTCCTATCTGACTGCTCGTCAAATCTAGCGCACCTTTCCTATGCTACAACCATTGCACGCATATCAAAGCACAACTCCAACTTGGCTTCTTCCAACAATAACAACCAGTTTCAGTATGATGACTCTCAGATCCGCGTTGCTTTTTAGTATGAATGCTATGTGCACTGCACACCCTGCTGCCTTATCTCTGTAGTCTTATTCTATCTATTTACTTTTGTAATATAAGTACTTATCTCAATGCTTCAATAAAGATTAACACATTATTTATCTCAAATATCTCTGAATCTAACAAGTAAAAGCACCTGTGTTAGACCATTTTCATATAATATCATCTCTGGCTTGGTATTGATAAGAACCCAACAAAACAAGAAATCTGATATAATTAGGGAATTCCGCATTGGATAATGTTCTTCAACTATTCTCTTTATTGATAGCTAGTAATTTACACGTGCGATACATATTTTAATAAATATATATTTTTTAAAGTAAAAGCTATGACGTATTGGTTATGTACGCGCGATATACGTAAGTTGATAAGTTTACAAACGACAACTTCAATTCTCCCATTATAATATTAGAGATAGAGAATAAAGAACCCTTGCATGTTCCTAGTCGTCCTTCTCCCGCTCATCCTCATCCACATTACATGGAGATACGACTGCACGAAAAAGAAAGGATATAACGTTAAGATTCAAAATTGCATAAGATGAAGTACATCATTCAATTGATACAACTAAATTTGAACTACCTCCTCTTTAGCTGCTACTTGAGGAGCCAAGAGCATTTTCTTATAATCTCATTGATCATTAAACCACGTTTATCATAAGAACTAATAGTTATTTGTTATAGAAAAATTAATTTTAGAAAAATTGATTTTGCCCCTCGAATCTTCGGGATTTTCCCCCTCTGGAGCAGCAATCTTCTTTGGAGAAAAAAATTGGTGCCAAGTTATTTAGCATGTACAATGGCACATGAGTGTTTTTCTTTACAGTAATTACAAAATGAAGTGAATGGTTATATGTTAGGAAACAAGCGGTGCTACGACTCAATTTGTTTAGGGAATTGGTGAAATTCTTCCCTTTCGAAGATTTTGTTGAGACTTTGATACAATCAACACAAACCACCACAAACCACCAAGTAAGATTAGATACCACCACAAAGGATAACTTCCATTCCTTGAGAGCCTTGAAAACCTGGAGCTTCTCTCTCTTCTCCCCAAAAACCCAACACTAGCCATGATACCCCCCTCCACCTTCCCCAGCTCCACCACCACATAAACCACCCAAATCAGCCACTTTCTTGCTCCTTCTTCTTCCCCACGCTCCCCCACATACTAAGTTCTTCCTTTTCCTTTCTACCTTTTCGCCATTGCCCTCTAGTAATCGCCACTAGCGTTCTCTTCTAGAGATGAAAACACAGAGAGGAGCTGAGAGATCTGAGAGAGACTTACACCGTCAAGGAAAAGGAAACTCAAATCGCTACATCAAGGGAAAGCGCAAGAGGGAAGACGACTTCGATCGCCGACTATCAAGGAACACCAGAGAGAAGCCCTGCTACGGCGCTCTCAAAGAAAGAAGCCCTCCAACTATCCATAGAGGACGTTCGAGGGACAAATTTAGAGGAAGAGACTATAGAGATAAAGATGAGGGACGAGAGAGGAGATCGCAAGACAGGACTCCGACAAACGCAGGGAAGGAACCGAACGGCAAGAAATCTTACGCCGAAGTGACAAGGACACAGCGGAGGACTATGGGATCGAAATCAACTATCCGAGGCAAGTATCACCGGTGGAAGAAGCCAAGAAGATGAAGGAGGACGACGAAGGCGAATGGATCCTCGTTAAGCCAAAGAAGAAGAAAACATCGGAGCATCAAGTGAAACCCCATAGCACCGCCTCTAAGTCTTCAAGGTCGGCGTCCACCACTCAGTGCCACAAGTGTGCCCAACACAGCCACACGATAAGCGAATGTCAAAACTAATGGTTCTATTATGCGTGCAAAGGATATGGCCACATCTCAACTGCTTGCAATAAAAGGAAGATGACGGATCACCCAACAGAATCTAGACCAATTCCGAAGCTTCCATCCAAGGGAGAATCTCACCAGAGTAGAACAGAGGAAAGTGCGGCGGGGGCAAGAAAGGTGATTAAGGCGATTATTACTCCGATGCCAATAATGGCGGAGTTCGAAAGAAGGTACTCAACCTGCATCATGATAAAGGCCCAAACAGGGAACCCTACTGTTTATGAGATTGAGAATGTATTGACAACTAACACAAAGAGGTCGTCGGAGTGGAAATGGCATGCTCAACAGCTAAACCAGAATGTTTTCGTCGCCCATTGTCAAAGCGAGGAGATCATGCAAGAGGTTCTTCAGCTGAGAGGTTTAGAGGGGGAAGGTCATCAAGAGTTCTTCATCACATTCTCACGATGGTCGAGGAAGGTAGGAGCACTGAAGATGAAGGCACTGCCGTCGATTTGGGTTAGGCTTTTCAATCTACCATTCCACTTATGGGTTAGATCGGCATTCCAAAACCTCATTAGGAGCTTCGGTTATCTTATCGAGATTGACAAAAGCACTCTATTGCACAATTGGCATGATTTCACTCGCATAAGAATCGGTATAGAATCGAAGGAGGAGGTTCTGTCCACTATTCAAGCGGAGTTCGACAGAGAGGTGTACAAAATCAGGGTGGTGACAGAGGTGAAGAAAAGAGTTTCGTTCAATGGGGAGAGGGAGGAAGTGGATTTGCCTGATTCAGAAGAAACGAAATTGCAAGAGGAAGAAGACGAACGTGCACCATTGGATCAGGGCGGTTCAATCACAGTGTCCCATAAAAAAAAAGAACGCGAAAGAATTTGAAACGTTAGATCTAAAGACGAAGAAGGCGGAGCGTCCAATTCAAAATAAAGTGTCTTTACATCTGGCAGGAGACGTGGGGGGGTTCGAAGCGCCTCACAAATGTCAGATCAAGATGGGACCTCTTCTCAGACCTGGCACAGATATGCGAGATGGACATGCCAACTCAGTGAAGCCAAATGAACGTCACTTCGATGTGGAAAGGTCCACTGTGCAGAGACGTCCAATCAGAGAGGGCAGAGGAGGGAGGGATGGAGACGTTTACTCTGGGAAGCAGCAAGAGGGTCTATTCGAGGGTGATGGGTCCACTGTACTGCCTATCGAGCGACATGTCGATATGGAAAAGGAGCAAGGGGGTATTCTAAGGAGACGAAGTAAGGGTTTAAAGCAAATAGCTGTGGTCTCAAGGGAATTAAGTTGCATTAATGAGATGAGTAGGGAGGAGTTCAATGAGTCTATCAAGATAGCAGTAATAGAGGTAATCAAAGGAATTAATGGGATAGGCCAGGAACAGGAAATGGGAACAAAAGAGCTAGAAGAACCGAGGCAGCTAACAAAGGTGGTCCAGGATCTAGAGTTGACAAATGTTTCAATCAACGGAATAGATAATGAGGAGTTCAATGATGCAAAGATGCAGAAGTTGCAAGAAGAAGAAGACCACATAAGGGAAGAAGTACAAAGGATACAAATGCAGGATTCTAACCAGGAGGATTACTCAAAGGAATTCTTATCTAGTGATGGAAGAGGGTAGAGAATTAAAGCTCTAGACGGAATGGGCAAGGATTCGCAGATTTCGGAGTCCGACACGGATAAATGGGAGAAACGGGAATTGGCAGGAGAAGAAACCGAAAGTAGGCGAACAATAGAATACAAGAGAAAGAGAAAAAGGCAACTCGACAAATGGGGGGAATAGGGACCAAGTGAGGACCTGATTCGAGTAGCGGCCAAGGCAAAAGAACCGGCCTCAACATGTGGAGGTATTTCTACTTGTAATGTGTCTATTTTGAATTTTATTCCTGATGATACTTTGCTATACTATGCTGGTCTCTTCGGTCTAGCCACCGGTGTTATAAAGCTGTGCAGCTTCATACAGTGAATGCTCTTTAGAGGAAATATGGGTAGAATATTACTATAACGGGTAGAGGACCCAAAAAGAGTAGAGATAGAGAGAGGGGGTTTAACTAGTTAATTATGTTATACATCTTCTGGAACGTTAGGGGTATGAGACAGGGGGCAAAGAGTAGGCTAATTAACAAAACAATCTCTTAGTATAACCCTTCAATTTGTGCAATACAAGAAACCAGAATAGAGAATCCTAGGGTGGAAAACTTTGAGAGGATTAGAGTTCTTAGAGGTTTCCAGTGGAGATTTAAATCGGCAACAGGGTTTTCGGGATGGATTGCTCTAGGAATCGACTCATCCAAGTTTGAAATAACTGACGAGATGATTGGGACGTTCATGGTATCTGTAAGAATTAGGCGGCGAAGCGATGATTAGAGTCATGTGGTAACTTCCGTTTATGGCCCTTACGATTCGAGAAGGAGAGAGATGATGTGGGACGAATTGAGAGCAATTAGAGAACGATGGATGGACCCTTGGGTGGTTGGAGGAGACTTCAACATTACCAGATTCCAGCATGAGCAAAGAGGTAGGGGGCCAAGCGGTAATGACAGATATAATTTCAACTATACCATAGATGACCGCAGCTCATGGAACTAAATTCGTCCGATAGAAGATTCACATGGAAGAATATGCAACAGACTCCGATCCTTGCGAAGATGGATCGGATTTTGGTGTCCGCGGATTGGGAGGAGGCATTCCCATTGGCAATGATCAGAACCATCACAAGATACACTTCGAATCACACCCCTTTAGCGCTACAATGCGGTGGCAGACAAAGAAACGACCGAAACCCATTCCGCTTTGAGAAAGCATGGACTATGCATGACAACATCTGAAAGGTTATTGAAGAGTCATGGAGTGTGGGTACTGAGGAAACCAATGCAATAGGCAATTGGAACACGAAGACTAGGAGATTGCGTAAGAGGCTGAAGGACTGGGCTAGGCAGGAGTTTGGCGAGATCAAACGCAAGGTGGAGGAGCGGGGAGAAAGAATTAGGGTATTAGAAATGGAAGAGGAGGGAAGAGATTTAGTGGTAACGGAGTTGGAAGAGCTGACTGATAGCAGATTTAAAATACATTAGTATGCAGAGATGGAGAAAAATTATTGGAGGCAACGATCCAGGATTCAGTGGCTTAAGGAGGGGGACGCTAACACAAAGTTCTTCCATAAAGTTGCTAACGGAAGAAGAAGGCAAAATCGGGTCCTTGGTATTAAGGTGGGAGACAGGTGGATCGAGGAGGAGGGGGAAATCATAAAACATCTAGAAGACAAATTCAAAGAACTGGTGGGGCAATCAAACACGCATAGATGCAAGTTACAGCAGGACTTCTGGGAGGACAATAGAATAGACGGTAGTGAGGGGATAGAGGGACAGTTTTCAAAGGAAGGTATACCAAGCAATCAATAACCTTGGGGAAGACAAAGCTCCAGGACCCGACGAGCTACCGATCTTCTTCTATAGGCTATACTGGAAAGTAATTAAAAGGGACCTTATGGAAATCTTCAAAGAATTTCACGCCGAAGCTGCGGACATCGACAGACGGAACTATGCAAACATAATTCTTCTCCCAAAAAAGAGCGACTCTAGGAGGAGTGAGGATTTCAGACCAATTAGCATGCTTAACAGGTCATTTAAAATCATCACAAAGGTTTTAGCCTCAAGATTTGCACCGGACCTAGATGATGTAGTCGGCGTATCACAGAGCGGTTTCATTAAAGGGAGGGACATTATGGACCGGGTCGCATCAGCTCACGAGATAGTCTATAGAGGAAGTAAAGAGATTTCTGATGGATTCCTGCTTAAACTAGACTTTGAGAAAGATTACGACTCCGTATAGTGGGATTGCGTGGATGAGGTCCTGCAGCTGAAAGGGTTTGGAGATAAATGGAGAGCGTGGATTATGAAATGCGTCAGGGGGAGGTGGGAATCGTTTATACAAATCAATGGCAAAACAGGAAAGGAAATCAGATGTCGAAGAGGTCTACATCAGGGGGACCCATTGTCCTCATTAATATTCGCATTAGTGGTTGATGGTATAGCTGAAATGATCAGAAAGGGTAAAGCGGAACGACTTATCTCGGGATTTCGGATAAAAGGAATCACGGAGGGCATGTCAATTTTACAATACGCAGATACATGATTATCATCGGAGAGACAAAGGAAGAGGAGATCTTGGCAATTACGTTAATTTTGAAATGCATTCAAGCATGGGCAGGATTGAAAGTCAATTTCAAGAAGATCTGCATTACTCCTCTAAGGGATAATTTATCCACCTCGATTAACACTATCAAGAATATGTTGGGATGCAAGGTGGCTAGCCACCCAATTACATATCTTGGCACTCCCATTAGACCGGGTGCATTATGGAGAGAGGACTGGCAACCTTTAATAGAGAAAGTGGAAAGGAAACTGGCAGGATGGAAAGGACGATTTCTTACATTCGGAGGGAGGATAACATTAATCAATTCAGTGCTCAGTAGCCTTCCGATTTATCTGATGTCGATCTACGAACTCCCGAAGTGGGTTATCAGCAGGATCGACAAGAGTACAAGAAGGTTCCTCTGGAAGGGAGTGGACGAACAAAACAAGGGATACCATCTGGTCAAATGGGGAAGGGTATGTAAAAGGAAAGAATTCGGGGGTCTAGGAGTCTTAGACCTGAGAGATATGAACTGGGCACTGATAAGCAAGTGGTGGTGGAAGCTAAATAGGAGAAGGAACAATTGGTGGGCCAGTTCCTTTAGATCATACCGAAAAAGAAAAAAATTTAGATTTGGAGGAAGAAGCCCATACGGGAAGACATCATATATGTGGAAAGGAGTGGCGAAAGTAAGATATATTTTCCAGACAAACACATCAGTTAAACTTGGGAACGAAAAAAATACACGTTTTTGGAAAGATAAATGGTGCGGTAACAACACTCTAATGAGTTTGTACCCGGAAGCAGCAAGGAGTATGGTAAGTACAGATTCGCCTTTCGCGGATGTATGGCGAAATGGCAGATTGAAGCTACAGCAAGGAGAGGAAGTGACATAGGAGAGTGTCATACAAATTCAAAGATTGAATAGATTCATACGAAATGAAGGAAGGAGCACTGGAAACACAGAAGACGTCAAGACTTGGTCCTTGGATTCGAACGAGAACTTCACGGTGGCATCCCTTTACAGCAGACTGAATGATGGGGGGATTAGAAGCAAAAATAGCAAAATTATATGGAAGACACAAGCGCCTATGAAGATTAAAGCTTTCCTATGGCTAGTCACGAATGATGCAATTTTAACAAAGGTTAATTTAGTAAAGCGAGGAATGCAGATTAGTATGGACTGTATTAGATGTAGCAATGGCATTGAAGACTCGGACCATATCTTTTTCAAATGTCATAGGGCTAAACTAACTTGGGAGGTTGTTAGTCGTGGGTTTGGGGCTTTGCAGAATCCTTCCTCAATTTCTGAGGCTTGGGAGTTAAAGCGAGGGGGTAGGATAAAAAAAGAGGATAAAGGAGCTTGGGACCTGGCAGTGACCGCGACAATTTGGGGCTTGTGGCTAGACCGAAATAACTTGTTTTTTCGTAATTGCAATCATAGATTTTCTGTTCTTATGTATCATATTTACAGTTCATTTATGCATGGGCAGGTCAGGCAAGGCAAAGAAAGAAGATATGCAGGGAGAGAGAGTAGATGGAAAGTCCAAGCAAGGATGGGGACAAGACTTTATTTTGTATTTGGTGTTTTCCGCTATTGTATCTTCTTTTGATGTCGTTCAGTTAGACTGTTAAGATGTGACAGGGTAGTTTTTTTTATTTTGCTTTGTAATCAATTCTACTTTGTTTCGCTAATCTTTCATTAATGGAACGATGACGATGTCATCTTTATTCTCAAAATTAGATACCACCAATCACACAAAGCACACAAGATTTTTTTGGTTGGGGCATTCACCTTAATCTAGGGGAGGAAGAACCTGAGATATTATTTTAACTAGAGAAGATACAAAAATGTTACAGTTCTTACCATGACCCTCTCTTGAGTCTAACTGGAACTTGCTTGCTGTTTACAATGTAGAAACCTCTCACCCTCTCAGATAAAGTACACTATTCTTCTATTTGACACTCAATAGTTTCTTAGATCTAGAGTTACAATGATTATATAGATCTAGAGAAACCATAGTTTAGATACGCTTGATACACTAATTATCCAATTACTACTGAAGAGATAACCCTACATTCAGAGTTGTACAATCTGACTTGAAGACGAAGTTGGATTTCTCACGTATCAGTCAGACCTGAGCCCAACAACCCATCAGCGCCGCATACGATTGACCGATCTCAAGGTGCAATTAACTATCCCCCTTGCGCAGGGCCGACCCCCAATGGAGGTCGAGGAGGCAGCTACCTCGGGCCCTCGAATTTTTTTCAATTTTAGGGGCCCCCAATTTTTTTTCCATGTATTTACATATACGTATTTTGCGCATAATATTTTTTTTGGGCCCCAAATTTAATTTTTTGGGCTTTTGATTTTAAAATTAGTAATTGGGCTGACTTATTTTAGTTGGGCTTGAATTTGTATGAATATTTTTTTCTCAAATCCCTAAATCTCCATATATTTATGCACATATATTGGTTTTTAAGAATTGTAGCAAAAAAATATTTCAAAAAAATATTTTGAACAATTTTTAAAAAAATAAATTTTGTATGGAGGCCCCATTTCGGGAGTTCGCCTCGGCCCCCCGTAAACTCAGGGCCGGCCCCGCCATCGCGGGAAACCCTGTACAGTCGGGCGGTCGACCGTTCCCTTAGTGCAGTCGACCGCAACTGCTACTATTGTTGCTGCTGACTGCTGTCTTTATCTATCTTCAGTCATTCGCTTCGATCCTTCTCATCTCTTCATCGTCTTTTTCATCGAACATGTGTATGCAAGACATATAAACCCAACATTATATAGTTTGCGAAGTTTTAAATGTGTGTTTCAAGTTTCAAGTTGATTGTGGATTTTTAATATTTATCTTCAAAATTTATTAATAATTTTTTTGTTATTATTATTGAATTTTTTTTATGTTTAGTTAAAAATGTTAACAAAAAAGAAATGAACATATACTTTCAAAAAAATAATTTATGTATTCATGATTAACATATTATATCACATACACTTTCAAAATAAAATAATTTATGTATTCATGATTAACATATTATATCCAAGATACGGCATGAAAGGGATCCGAAAAAACATGTATTGATTTTAAGTATAAGTTTGTGTGTGCGTGCGCGCGTGTGTGTGGGGGTGGTTTATTTGTTGACCAAAATGACCAACTTTTTGAAATTATTTACCAAACTGACCTACTTTTGAAAGTATTTATCAAAATGATCCACTCGCTATCTCACATAGTGAATTTGGTTAAAAAAAATATCGCTTTCTGAGATAGCGAGTGTATGTTGAGGTGTTAAAACATAAAGAAGATTTTTAAGTTTAGACTCGCTATCTCAGATAGCGAGTTTGGTGAAAACAATATCGCTATCTGAGATAGCGAGTGTATGTTGAGGTATTTCTCCACCACTTGAAAAAAAACTTGAAGAAAAATACCAAGTTTAGACTCTATATCTCAGTTAGTAAACACACTCGCTAACTGAGATAGCGAGTGTCGATTGGAAAGTTTTTAAAGACTCGCTCGTTGTTTCGCTATTTCTTTTTTACTTCTCTCTTTCCATTCTCTCTCACAACTCCAAAATAAACCCAAAACCCTAGCTTCCCAAATTCTTTATTTCACCAACAAAATCCGTCCAAAATATATTGAGATCCACTTCATCACTCACAACGTTCTTTACCCCCACACTCAAAACCTTAAACTCATCATCCAAGATCCCGAATTGTACCAGTAGCTAAAATTCATACGAATCTGTGATAGCGACCCCGGTTGTACCATGGTCGCTATCTGAGATAGCAACTGTGAGAATTTGTAATTTTTCGGAGACTTCAAAGTCTCCGGAAACTCGTGATTTTCACAGTCGCTATCTTAGATAGCGACCCTCTTTGAACCAGGGTTGCTATCTGCGATAGCGAGCCTAGTTATTTTATTTTCCAAAAAAAGTTAACATTTTAAATTTTTCCTGTGTATATAATGACTTGGCTTTAAATACACATACATTATGCCATATAATATCTCAGATAGAAATAAAGTGGTTATATCTCAAACTCAACTAAATATGCACAATTAACTAAAATGCACAATTCGGGATCTTGGATGATGGATTTTAAGTGTGGGAGTAGATAGCGAGTGTAGTTGTACTCAATTTTTAGAAAATTTTGAATATGAACTGTATATAATTACACTCGCTATCTTAGATAGCGAGTAGTTCAAATGAAATCACTATCTCAGATAGCGAGTGTTGTTGTACTCATTTTTTCATAGAAATTTTGAACATGAAATATATAAAACTACACTCGCTATCTCAGATAGTGAGTCTAGTTCAACTGAACTCGCTATCTCGAATAGCGAGTGTAGATCTATACATTTGTATGTTTAAATTTTTTTCTAAAAAATAAGTACAACTACACTCACTATCTGAGATAACGAGGTCAGCTAAACTAGACTCGCTATCTGAGATTGCGAGTGTAGTTATATACATTTCAGGTAGAAATTGTATATTTAAAATTTCTGTAAAAAAATGAGTATAACTACACTCACTATATGAGATAGTAATGTCTGTTGAACTAGACTCGCTATCCGCGATAGCGAGTGTAGTTATATATATTTCAGATAAAAAATGCATATTCAAAATTGTTCTGAAAAATGAGTACAACTGCACTTGCTATCTGAGATAACGAGTTCATTTGAACTAGACTCGCTATCTCACATAGCGGATAGGTCAATTTGGTAAATAGTTTCAAAAGTGGGACAGTTTGGTAAATACTTTCAACAAGTGGGACATATTTGTAAATAATTCAAGAATTTGACTATAACATTTTAAATATGAGTGCAAAAACACTGTCCCAAAACTAAACATAATAAATAACCTTTCTCTTTTCCAATATATGGACGGGAAATCCATCTTTATTGCATTTGTCTCATCTAAGAATCTCATACAAAGTAGAACATAACATAATCAAGTATTAAGTTGAAGAAGAAGATTGGTCTAATTTTACATACAATGTACAGTTATTTATTTATTATATATATCAACCTCAATAAGTTTTAAACTTTGTAAATGGCTAAAAATGCGAATAATAATGATGATTATAAAATAACCAATGCAACAGTAAAACAGTTTTTATTTCACTTGTTGCTTGAAAAATAAATCAAGCAACCCAACTTTGATAGTCACCAAGATTTATTCAAATATGTCTAATTGAATGCCAAATTAGAAATACAAAAATACACGATGTTTTTTTCTTCTTCTTTTCTTTTCTTAATTCTTCTTTAATACAATTTTTTAAAAACGAAAGCAATGTAAAGATTAGAGGATGAATCTCCATTATTAATGGACTGAAACCATAGCATTACCTGTCCATTTTGTAGGTTAGATAAAAGAGGTGTGGGATAAGTATGTATCACCTAATACATAAATAAGATAAGTATATATGTATTTTGTAGGTTAAATTGTTAATTAGATAAGGAAATGAATGAATTTTTCCCAGTATACGAAGAGTTTTATACAAGAATTGTTGCAAGATAGTTTATGCAATTGGATCTTATTAACTTATTTATAAATCTGGTTTTTTGAAAAAACATGGCGCGAGAAGAGGAGCAAGAAGAAAAAAAGTGTCACGTGGCACAAGCAAATGAACCAAAACTCAACTTTATATATATATATATATATATATATATAAATATATGTGTGTGTGTTCAATTGCAAACCGTGCAGCCATGATGAATCCCCTACAAATGTTTTTAAGTGAAGGGGTATTTTCGAGAGTTCACCCAAAATACCCCTTCACTCAAACTCACTCTCCCTCCATCTCCCGTTCCTTTCTCTCTCACGAAACCCACAAAACCCGAACCCTCTCACTCTCCTGAAACCCACGAAACCCATACCCCCGTTAACCCCTCTCATCCTCCTCCTCAGGCTTAAGCTCTTCAAACCTAAAGCCTCCTCCTCCTCCTCCCGAAACTCAGACGCAGTGCCTCTCTCTCTCCTGCGACCACTGACAGCATCTCCGACACCATCTGACACCCTTCTCCTCCTTAAGGTCATCCTCTCCCGACTCTTTCTCTCTCTCTTCAAATATGAACCCCCTCCTCCAATCTCACGGTGCCTCCTCAAGCCCCTTCTCCAACCCAATTTCGACGTTAAACTCCGTACACAACAACCTCATCTCTTATCACCAACAACTACTATGCCGTTAAACTTCGTATTGTGCAAGGTAATCCAAAATCCTAGCTTTATATGATTGTTAATTATTTCTTGCTATTTATAATGAATAAAAGCATAAGTATTTTTTAAATTCTTTTTGGTGATATGTAGATATATAGATGTAGTTGTTTGATGTTTATAGATGGTAGAATTCTTGATGTAGTTGTTATTGTTTGATATTTGTAAAATTATAGATGTAGTTGTAGTAGTTGTTGTTTGATGTTTATAAAATTATTGCGGATTGGTAAGGTTTCATTGAGATTTGTATGGATTGATTGGTAGTTGTTATTGGTAATTATTTCGGTTCGGTTAATACAGTTTGGTCATAATTAAATGCGATCACCATAGAGATAGCCTTTTTTGTTGGAAAATTATAACTTTATAATTGAATGGTAGAGCTAAAGAGTGTGTTGTTATAGATGTAGTTGTAGTTGTAGTAGTAGATGTTGTTGTTGTTGTTGTTGTTTGAAGTTTATATTAAATTATAGATGTAGTTGTTTTATGTTTATAGAAGACTACTTATACATCCTAAGGATTGTGAAGTAAACAAATACAACAGTTGTTTGATGTTTATAAATGAATGGTAGGGCTAAAGAGTGTGAAGTAAACAAGATCCTGAGGAACCTGGTTGCATATGAAACTTGATGTTTGATGTTAGATTTCTTGATTTTTTAATAAAAAATTGGTTGCAGTCTTCACATGTTAAGGAATGCATAGATGTTTGATGTTAGGCATTGTAAACGACACAATAGAATGGTGTTTGATGTTTATTACATTATGTCATAATTGTTTGATCCAATAGGGTGATTGTGCGAAATAGAGTGATTGTGCGGAATTAAAAATTAATAAAATAAAGTGCAAAGTAAATAAAAGGGTTAAGAACAGCAAACACAGATGACGCAATGATATAACGTGGTTCGACTCCCAAGTCTACGTCCGCACCACCTACTTGCAGCAATTCTCCGCCACAAGCGTTCTACTATACTTAAAACTCTTTGTACAGTGATTCTCGAATTCACGTCGAGAGACCTATTACACCCACAAAACTTCCAATACAAGTCCCGTCAATCTCACGGAAGTGGAAAAGAAAGAAAAACTAAAACTCAAGATCGTTAATGATCCTGACTAAAGAATACAGAAAAATTAACCTCTCACATTCGAATTGATTATTGAAAGATTAGTTTAGAATATTTTTCTCAGAAGTAATTGGTTGAGGAATAAACAGTGGATTCGTCCAATATAAATTGGCGGGGAAGTGTATCGATCAAAAATAGAAATGATACATTCCAAGAATACACACCGTGCAAAGTGTGGTCGACCGACATATTGGTGCAGTCGATCAAAATATTGGTGCGGTCGACCGTTCAGCTCTCTGACGTAAAGTAGAGAGGTGAAAGGTCGACCACTTCTCAAGCAACTCAAGATTGCAGTCGACTGCGATGCGGTCGACGTCATAAAGTACGGTCGACTGGTATCGCGCTGTATATTCCGAATCCACTCTATTTTCTTACCATAAGCTAATCAATCTTTAATCAATCTCATACAATTAAAATCTCACAAAAATAGAAAGAAAACTCAGGGCCTGATAGCTTTCTTGGAGACCAATTAATCATGAACTATTTTTGTATATCTTCCTCTTTTGCTTGTATTTGCAATCGTTCTTTATTACTTTCCTTGTTTGAATATTCTTGAATCTCTCTTGGATCTCTGGTTGATATTGTTTGATCCTAAAAATCTGAACAACTAACTTTAAACTTATTAGTATTAATGAGCACGTTTTGTGCACACCAAACTAAAAGTCAACAATCTCCCCCTTTTGGTGTGAACAAAACATGCTAGAATGTTTAAAAATTAAATTAGGCCACACAAATACTCCTCCTGAATTTAGTATATCCTGTAACACAGATTTTCATAAGTAAGAGCTTTTAAGAGAGATGTAAATACTCCCCCTTAATTCAATACCACCTGTTATACGGAACTACAACATATATGATTAGTGTAAAACTTTTGAAAACATATTTGTAGTTGAAAACATTCATAGAATCATTGTAAAGCATTTGAAAACATTTCATGAATACTTTAGACTTTACATATTTGAAAACATTCCAAAAAAAATTCTCCCCCTTTTTAGAACACACCAAGAGAGATTAAGTAGAAGAAAGGTGAACAAGATATTCCAATGAAAGCACGCTAAAAAAAATTCATTAATCAAAATAGACAGGAGGGATAGAGTTTGAAAAGGATGAAATGTTAATGTAAAAGAGTGGAAGAGAATCTTCTTACATGATACCGTTGATAGCGAGAGTTTTTGCTATACAGTGAGAGCTCTTCATAATATCATAGATTCGAGATCCTCCCCAATACAAGTATAATGCATAAAAAATGAATTTCAAGAATCATAAAAAATGGTTTTAACAAAAATTTTAACGAAGACCAGAGAGGAGATCGGTCGACCGTACGGTCGACCGCAAAAGGGACGCTTCAAAAATGAAAATTTCCCGAGAGCATACCGGTCGACTGCATGGTTGACCGCAACACCAACGAAAGTCACAGAGGACGGACTGGTCGACCGTACGGTCGACCGCAAAACTGATAAAAACAGATACACAACATACACAACTAGATGGAACTCTATGTCATCAAATTTCATGCATACATTAAGATAATACATTTGCAATTACAATTTAATCTACTCATTATCTTCTTCTTCTTCTTCTTCTTCTTCTTCACCTTCTTCACCATTAGGTGGAGGAAGAATTTCCCAATCCTCTTTTCCTTGCAGGTATTCAAGTGTGTTTACATAGTAGCCGTAAACTTGCATTTGATGAGCAGCAAACTACTCATGAGTCACAAATGATGATGAGGAAGAGGAGGCATTTTTGCGATGCGAGGAGGAAGGGGCTTGTGGTTCTTGTTCTGCTTGCCTTTGCTTGTTGTTGGGCTTGGCGACGGCAAGCCCGTTGATTGAATGGAACATCAATGCCCATTTGTTGAGGGAGGATGGGCATATGACTTTTATTAAGCAAGTAATTCCCGATCTCAATACGGGAATCAATGGCAAGGTTGTAGATAAGCGAGCTAAAGGGAAAACCACGATTTGTGGAGGTAGCATAATTCATCGTACGAATGATGAATGTAGCAAGGTCAAATTTATACTCTCCAAGAATAAGAAAGATAATGAAAGATTGATCGACCCTAATTTCTGATTTATCATTTTTCTTAGGCCAAATATTAGCATTAAAAGTTTCATTAAGAACACGAGCGGTATCGGTAAAATTGGTAGGAGCGAGATGAGGGAGATGAGAGAATTCGGGTTGGACAATCATGGATTTAACAGTATGTTCGTTGTGGCCCGATTTATACTCAAGGGTTTTAAAATCAAGATGATAAGCATCGAATTTCCCTTCAGGAAATTCGTATCTCCCTCGAAGATATTCAGGAGTGATTTTCACTCTCCTCCCAAGGATGATAGAGGAGAGAGTAAAGTCACCATCTTGAAGACCATCAAGATTACCGTAGAATTGGCGGGTCAAAGATTTAGAATGGGTGCTAGGAGTGGCAAGATAGTTTTCCCAACCAAATTCTCTAAGGATCCTAACATAACCGAGAATTGACCCCCTAAAGATGACAAATTGATTTCCCGATTTGCTACAACGGTACCATTTGCAAGTGCAGAAAAGTAAAGATCAGCACATTGAGAACTGCAAAAGATAGTACCCTATCTAGTGACGGATTTGGAAGCTATAGCCTTCTTGCTCTTTGATTTGTGAGAGGAGGATGCCATTGTAGCAAAAGAGAAAGGAAGCACCTCGAAAAATTTGAGAGACAGTAGATTTCGATGATGGGTTTGAAGATGGAGGCTAGGGTTTTCGGGTGTTTGAGGGGTTAGAGGAGAGGGGATATTTATATTGGAGAAGAAAAAGTGAGACAACCGACAAGGTCGGTCGACCGATTTTCGTATACGGTCGATCGCACCACATGGGAAAGAGTGTTTTAACTTGATGAGTAAGGTCAGAGGGGTGGACCGTCGACCGCGCGGTGGACCGGTCCACTATCGACAGATGCAGAGTAACTCAGGAGTACGGTCGACCGGTTATTTAATTTTAGCAAGTAAAATTCATGCAGTTCATGGATCCACATTTAATATAAATTTAAGCAAGTGTAGATTTTACCCGGTGCTGTACTTATTTGAAGAACCAAGGTCCTTCACCCTTTTCCTTGATAGAGATGCAGATTGCTAGTATGACTTGTTGAGCCTCATGTTCATCTTCTATCAAGGTGTTTGCGATTTTCTACGTTGAGAGCTTCAGACCACCTACAGGCAATTTTGTAGGAGTCCATATGGGTTTTGAGCCTGCATCAACACTCTTTCTTACCCACAAGTTTAGTGTCCCTTTTTAATGAACAGTTATATGAAATATGTCCTAATCTACAGCAGTAATGACATGTGATACGACTATGTCTTGAGTCATGCACACTTGCATAGGTTTGGGTTGGTTTATGATTATGTTGGAGATTGTGCAAGTATGTATGACATGATGATTTACATTTTTGATGGTGTATTGGCTCTTCATAACCAAGCCCTCGATTATCATGATAAGATCTTAAATTTTTTGTAATAAGGTAACTGAGCCCTTCATATTTTTCAACAATTTTTTCAAGCTCAGTTACTCTTTTACATAACCTTTTCCTAGTCATCTCATCGTCTTTTGTGTTCCAACGAAGAGTATCTAGTATAGCATCAAGAATCCTATTTTGTTCAAGAGCTTCATTACATCCTTCCACTACCTCATCAAATTTCTTTTTACATTCTTTTAAATCATCTGTGAGTTTGGCGATATAAACAGATTTCTCATGAATTTCTCTTAAGTGACCATCATGCATTGCTAAAGATTCTCGAATTTGTTGTTTTAAGATTTCATTTTTCTCTAGCAATACATCATGATCTTTTCTAAATGACTCAAATTTTTCCAAGATCAAGGTATTCTTATTTTTCAGTTTTTGATTTTTTGTAATACAAAAGTCATGGGTATCATTTGAAATTTGTTTATATTTCCTAAGTTCACGACTTAATTTCTTTGCACAGTCTTTCAAACCATTACACATGTCTACTAGCTCATCATAAGTGGTTCTTCGATTACCTCTTCTTGGGATGGTGATTGCACCTCACCATTCCCATGAGCCATGACACCGACGTCATCGTAGCCTTGCTCTCCCTTACTTGAATCGGAGTCTAACCATGTTGCCTTTAGCGCCTTCCTTTTCAGGCTTGGGTTTGAGCGGTAGTAGTCCCTATTCCTGTCTTGTGAGACGGGACAATTTGCACGAATGTGTCCAGGCTTCTTGCACTTATAGCACACATCATCTTTATCCTTCTTCCTTTCTCCTTGGTACCTGCCAAATTTTTTATGTTTGAGGTACTTACGAAATTATTTTGTCAATAAAGCAATGTCCTCGTCTGACTCCTCACGGTCTGAATCTGTTTTTTATGGTCGGGATTTTTCTGCCTTCAGTGCAATGGTTTTCTCTTCGGTCTTTGGTTCAATCCGATGTTTTGTCTGTATCTTTTTGTTTCCGACATTTCCATCTCGTAAGTCTTTAGCTTTTCTTGAAATGTGTAGTAGTCGAATCTCTTCTTTATAAGAGTCTCCCTCATTTCAGCGGTCTTTACATTCCATTCTGGCGTGAGACAGCTTATGAGCTTTCCGACCTTTCGGTCATCATCTAGCCCCTTACCTAAGCTCTCAAGTTCGTAGGCAATGATATCGAAGCGGGCGAGCATTTGATCCATATTTTCTCCTCGTAGCATACGAAACACATCAAATTTATAAAAACACAAATTTACTTTAGCTTTTACCTCGGAAGCGGTTCCTTCATGTCGCTTCAGCATGTTGTTCCAGATCTTGTATGCTGTTTTGCAGCTATGCCCACATCGCATTAGTTCTTCATTATTCAACCTTGCATAGAGAGCTGTCATGGCTTTGGAATTTACCGTCTTGAGGGATAGCTCCGCTTGTGAAAAAGCTCTCTTTCCATCGCTGACTGGGATTTCTGTTTTGTTGATGCACACATTCCATACTTCTTCACCGAGCATCTGTAAAAAATGAGACATACGAACTTTCCAGACGTCATAGCATTTTCCATTAAAAAATGGTGAGCATGTAAGACTTGTCCCATTGGAGACGAAATGCTCCAATGAGTACAAGTTTTGGGGAGGAGGGATTTCGGCCATTGGACCTTGCTTAAGCTTTTAAACTTTTTGATAAGCACCTCGCTCTGATACCAGTGTAAATCACCCTTGGGGGGTGAATAGGGTGATTGTGCGAAATTAAAAATTAATAAAATAAAGTGCAAAGTAAATAAAAGAGTTAAGAACAGCAAACACAGATGACGCAGCAATATAACGTGGTTCGACCCCCAGGTCTAAGTCCACACTACCTACTTGTAGCAATTCTCCGCCACAAGCGTTCCACTATACTTAAAACCCTTTGTACAGTGATTCTCGGATTCAGACCGAGAGACCTATTACACCCACAGGACTTCCCATACAAGTCCAGTCAATCTCACCAAAGTGGAAAAGAAAGAAAAACTAAAACTCAACGTCGTTATGATCCTGACTGAAGAATACAGAAAAATTATCGCTTACACTCAGATTGATTATTGAAAGATTAGTTCAGAATATTCTTCTCAGAAGTAATTGGTTGAAGAATACACAGTGGATTCATCCAATATAAATAGACGGAAAAGTGTATCGATAAAAAATAGAAACGATACATTCCAAGAATTGCGGTCGACCGTTCAGCTTTCTGACGTAAAGTAGAGAGGTGAA
Source organism: Hemerocallis citrina (assembly GCA_017893485.1). NCBI lineage: Eukaryota > Viridiplantae > Streptophyta > Magnoliopsida > Asparagales > Asphodelaceae > Hemerocallis > Hemerocallis citrina. The sequence continues at coordinate 187,730,976 of CM030368.1, read as the reverse complement.
AGGTCGACCGCTTCTCAAGCAACTCAGGGTTGCGGTCGACTGCATGCAGTCGATCGTCATGAAGTACGGTCAACCGGTATCGCACTGTATATTCCGAATCCACTATATTTTCTTACCATAAACTATTCAATCTTTAATCGCAGTCAACAAGCAACTCAAGGTTGCGGTCGACCGTCATGAAGTACGGTCGACTGGTATCGCGCTGTATATTCTGAATCTACTATGTTTTCTTACCATAAACTAATCAATCTTATACAATTAAAATCTCACGAAAGTAGAAAGAAAACTCAGGGCTTGATAGCTTTCTTGGAAACCAATTAATCATGAACTCTTTTTGAATATCTTCCTCTTTTGCTTGTATTTGCAATCTTTCTTTATTACTTTCCTTGTTTGAATATTCTTGAATCTCTCTTGGATCTCTTGTTGATATTATTTGATCCTGAAAATCTGAACAACTAACTTTAAACTTATTAGTATTAATGAGCACGTTTTGTGCACACCGAACTAAGAGTCAACAGTTATTGGTAATTATTTCTGTTTGGTTAATACAGTTTGGTCATAATTAAATGCGATCACCATAGAGATAGCCTTTTTTTGTTGGAAAATTATAACTTTATAATTGAATGGTAGAGCTAAAGAGTGTGTTGTTATAGATGTAGTTGTAGTTGTAGTTGTAGTTGTAATTGTAGTTGTTGTTGTTTGAAGTTTATTAAATTATAGATGTAGTTGTTTTATGTTTATTGAAGACTACTTATACATCCTAAGGATTGTGAAGTAAACAAATACAACAGTTGTTTGATGTTTATAAATGAATGGTAGGGCTAAAGAGTGTGAAGTAAACAAGATCCTAAGGAAGCTGATTGCATATGAAACTTGATGTTTGATGTTAGATTTTTTGATTTTTTTTTTAATTGATTGCAATCTTCACATGTTAAGGAATGCATAGATGTTTGATGTTAGGCATTGTAAACGACACAATAGAATGATGTTTGATGTTTATTACATTATGTCATAATTGTTTGATCTATATGAATTGTGTAATGAGAATTGTGGTATTATTGTTGATAGAGAAATGGCCAGAACAAGGGGATCGTCAAGGACGTCTGGTAGTGGTAGTGGCTGACCATCTACACAAGTAAGATGATTATTACTGTTAGTTTTGAATTTGAATATTTAATATTGTATCTATAATAATAAGATTTTTATACGTTGGTGTAGGTTGGTGCCAACCGTCTTCTTCTGCCGATGTCGGTGCATCGTCATTGGTTGGATGTACACTCCCAGGACCCTCAGACCCAAGCCTACTCACGCTGCAACACGAACATCGGTCTCAATCCATGTGGGATGGGTCGGCAAAGAAATTTAATTTTCGGAAGCATTACACGACTCTGCCCATGTACGTCCGTACTCATGAGTACTTGGTCCAAGCTGGTTTCTATGTAATCGGATTGATGGGGAATGTGAAACTCGATCGAACATTACTTACAGCTCTTGTCGAGCGATGGAGGTCGAAGACACATACATTTCATTTACTGGTAGGTGAGATGACGGTCACACTCCCGGATATCACGATGATTTCTGGGCTTCCGATAGATGGGGTGATGGTGACAGGAAGTATGGAATTCGACCGAGAAGAGGTTGTACATGAGTACCTCGGTATCGATTTAGAAGTTGAAAGGGTTGAAAGGGGCGAAGAAGAAATAAATGAAGGCGATGTTTTCCAGCCAATCAATCCGAATTTCATGGCTGAAAACAAGGTTCGAACACTACTTGAATGAAAACTTGCCTGACCATGAAGTACAGTACTACACACGAGCCTATATTATTTTTCTGCTTGGAGGTGTGATCTGGCCAAACTCCTCCGGTGATACCATACCACTGATGTATTTATGGTTGTTGGCTAACTTTAGTAACGACGACCAGTTTAGTTGGGAAAATGCGGCATTAGATTCTTTGTACAAGTCATTGTGTGCATGTTCATTGAGTTCAGTACAGATGATGGGGCTGATGGTGGTGTTACAGATTTGGAGTTGGGAGTGTACACACATTGGTCATCCCCCGATTACCAAGCAGTCACCGACTTGGTTGGCTCTGTAACGCTCCTGCCCCTAACTCGGATAATTTTTACAATTTAGAAGACAAATTAGATACTATGTAGTACAACCGCCCACCACAAGCTGCCTCTCAAAAGGTGGTTAACCGAATTGGTAACTCTTGATCATAGGCAATAGTATTTTATATATTATTTTATTCTTGTATCTTACCGATATGGGACTATATTACTTACCTCTCCCCCATTCTCTCTTTCATACGAGAGTACACATCTGGTGGCAGGCCCCATGGGGATGACGTCATCGTCATTTTGAAAACAGCAGCAAAGCATCTGCATTTCATTTGCCGTGGGCCCCCACCATCCCATCACTATCAACTTTCAACATATTTACAAACCATGACATTCTCTGTTCACCAAACAGCCAACTATATATATATATATATATAACTCCTTTTTTGAAAATTACGGGGTGTTACATACACCCCCCTTCAGAAATCAGCGTCCTCGTTGAGCACGGGGCATGCACAATCTAGTGTAGGATCTACTTTCTAGCCGATGTGGAGCATCTGCTCTCTTATCTACCCGACTAATCATGATCTCGGAATCCACTGCCCGATCAAACATAGTCCTGGATTTAATGTGCTGCTCTCCTATCCGCCCGATTAATCATGATCCCGGAATCCACTGCCCGATCAATCATAATCCCAAATTTAATTGAGGCACCATAGTCCCCGAATCTACCGTCCGACTGGGTCTATATGCTCCATACTCGGTGTCGAAAGTCGGCTCTGATACCATTTGTAATGTCCCTGCCCCTAGCTCAGACAATTTATACAATTTAGAAGACAAATTAGATACTATGTAGTACAACTGCCCACCACAGGCTGCCTTTCAAAAGGTGGTTAACCGAATTGGTGACTCTTGATCACAGGCAATAGCATTTTATATATTATTTTATTCTTGTATCTTACCGATATGAGACTATATCACTTACCTCTCCCCCGTTCTCTCTCTCATCCGATTGTACACATCTGGTGGCGGGCCCCATGGGGATGACGTCATCGTCATTTTGAAGACAGCAGCAAAGCATCTGCATTTCATTTGCCGGGCCCCCACCATCCAATCACTATCAACTTTCAACATATTTACAAACCATGCCATTCTCTATTCATCAAACAGCCAACTATTCATATTATATATATATATATATATATATATATATATATATATATATATATATATATATATATATATATATATATATATATATATATATATTACTCCTTTTTTGAAAATTACAGGGTGTTACAGGCCCCTGCACAGAACGAGATGTTGTTGCCTCCTTTTGGAGTATTATTGGGCCGGTCAACATGTGGACAAATAACACACGTAATGCTCTAACGTACTATAGAGATGAGTTCGACCAGTTGCGAGATGATTGTGTTAATTGAGAGTCGTACACCCCCGAGTGATTGGAACGACTACCATCGGCTTGTACAGTGCTAGGCAGCTTTGGTTGACGACAACCCCACTTGTCAACTTCTTGGTTGTGGAGTTCTGCTATCCAGATAGAGTTCTTCAGCCGTTCAGATTGCAGCAAAATATTCCCGTTCCCCGGTCATACGACCGTAAGTTACATGAGGTTAAAAGGACTGGTCGTATGCCCAATCATGACTGTGCAGATTTCCACCCAGTACATGTGGCATCTTGGAATGAGCAGAGATTTCACATGTTACTTGAAGATGTTGAAAGATACGATGGCTCGATGCAAGAAGCTTACATGTCATGGTATAAGCTCATTACACGATTGTATGTATCTCCACAAACCGATCTACTTGCAGGGATCCAGATACTGATTCCAGAAAAAGAACAAGACGTACCACCACCGGGGCATTCGTCTTCGCAACCGATGTATCAGCCGAAGACGTCGTCGTATTGAGTCATGGTTAGTGAATACGAATTTTTTTTACATTTCCTAACATGCATGTCTTCTTAAAATTTATTTAATTCATCTTATCTCAAATCAATTTAATCTCTTATATTTATCTTGAACATGTTTTAAATGTGTAAGTTTGAACATTTGGATATAGAGAAGTATATATGATTTGAAAAGGTTTGTAAGTGATTTTTAGTTTTGTACTTGATTTAGTTTTGTGTAAATTTTTAGTTACTTTATAATTTTTGTTACTTTATAGTTTTGTACTTGATTTTATAAATATCACTTTTTAAAACTTATCATTTAATCGTTGTAGATTGATAACACATGGGAGATTGTGCGGATATACGCTCGTACATTATCGAGTACCATCCCCGAGGGCTTCAAGGAGGTTATACGGAGATCCTGAAACCTTACAGATGCAGTATTGAAGAGGCAAGTGATGGGGCAAAACATGAAGCTTTTCTAAATTTGACAGTACGCTGGACAAGACATAAGAGCGTGATGAGGGGACTTTGCATCTCGGAATGACAACAAGCGCCGCAACAAGAAGAAGAGCATGATGAAGAAGAACAAGATCCTGAGGAGCCGTTGATGCAAGATCCCCGTAGATGCAAATAACCCGCTAGGAAGAGGAACAAGCCCGATCTCTACACTCCAAGTGGACGCAACCCGGCCCCCTCGCAAGAGGTAGTAGCTTGATGTGGATACTTGTTTTGTTTGTTGTTATTGTGTTCTTATTGTTATTGTTGAAGTTATTGTGTTACATTGTGCTGGATGTGGTGCATTGTTTAATGTGGTGTAGGGAGTTGATTGCAATTGTTGTTATTTGATTGGGGAGTTTGTTATGTTTTGTTGCTGTTGTTTGATTGTGAGTTATTTGATTGTGAGCTTGGGGGAGTTCATGCTTCTATTTTGAGTTCAAGGATGTTGCAGCTGATGCTACTATTGAAGTTTAAAATATTTTTTTGTAAATATTTTAACAGAAACCGTGACTCACAATGACAGTCCAGGTTACTAGGAAAACTTACTGGTTTTAGAAAAAATTGAAACACAACTGAAGCCGTTATTATGAATAATGGTCTAGGTTAACTAAAACCATTGTTCCCAATAACGGCTTGAGTTATGTACATTTTTTAAAAAGAAACTTCAAGTCTCTGTTAGAATTCAAACAAAGAACTTGAAGTTTCTTCGGGTTATTGAATACTACTGAAGCCGTTGTTTCCAACAACGACTTCAGTAGTGTTCCAATAACGGCTTTAGTAGTTTTCAATTTTGTGAGAAACTTCAAGTTCTCTATTAGAATTCTAACAGAGAACTTGAAGTTTCTTCAAAATTGAAGATTACTGAAGCCGTTATTGTGAATAACCGAGTCAGTAGTGTTGTAAATTTGAAGAAACTTCAAGTTCTCTTTTAGAACTTTAATAGATAACTTGAAGTTTCTCACAAAATTGTACACTACTGAAGCTGTTATTGCCTATAACAACTTCAATAATGTTGTAAATTTGAAGAAATTTCAAGTAACTTAAAGTTTCTTTCAAAATTATACACTACTGAAGCCGTTATTGCCAATAACGGCCTAGGTTATACCTAGACCGTTGTTTCAATTAACGGTCTAGCTTATAGAATAGAATTCACATCTGTTATATTACAACAACCCTAGCCATTTTTTTGAACTTGAATTTTCTTCAAAATTTTCCAATAAAATTCTAACAAATAACTTGATATTTTTATTTTTTTTTTATTTTTATATTTTTATATTATTTATTATTTATTATTTTTAATCGTAGATGATGAAATTTATGGATTTTTTGTTTTAGTAGTTTTTTTAATATATATTTATTTAATTATTCGTTCATTTATTTTTGGGGTGGGGTCGGGGGGGGGGGGGGGGGGGGGGGGGGATGTAATGAAGAGGGTGAATAGATTAAAGAAAGGGGAGGAATAAGGTATCGTCAAGGAATACATGATCATTCACATTGTACTTGCTCATTATCTTTTCTTTTTCTTATGTCAGATTTTTGCCCACAGTTGGTGCCTCGAAGAAGAAGCATAAAGTCCTCTTACCGTTACTTAATAACACCTCAGTTCTATACTCATTTCAAATATGTATATCAATTATCATTTTTTGCAATTGATTATCACACTTCAAAAACAATTTTCAGAATTGAACTAAGTAAACAACATTGAACAAGTTAGGGTGAGGGTTAGAGTTTCTATGGTATTGTTATTATTATTATTATTATTATTATTATTATTATTATTATTATTATTATTATTATTATTATTATTATTATTTGGGGGCGGCGCCGGGGGGGGGGGGGGGGGGGGGGGGGGGGGGGGGGGGGGAATCGAAGGGTGATGGTCAGAGACTTTAGGTTTGGTGATTGTAGCAAGGTCAAAATAAGTTTTGGTCGATGTGATTTGGGGGAAATGGCTAGGGTTAGGGTTAGGGTTCTATAAGCTAGACCGTTATTGGAAACGACAGTCTAGGTTATACTTAGTCTGTTATTTCCAATAACGATCTAGGCTATATGAAAATCTTAATAACCTTCAACTTCAAGCTCTCTGTTTGAACAACAAATTAATGAAGAAACTACACATTTCAGTAGTGTTAACTTAGAACGTTGGTTACAATAACGTTTTAAGTTTAAAAAAATTTAAATTGCTAACTTGAAGGATTTAAAAAAAGTCCCACACAACTGAAGCCGCTATGACAAATAGCAGTCTGTCTAGGTAAACTGAAACCATTGTTCCCAATAACGGCTTCAATTCTGTACAATTTTTGAAGAACCTTCAAGTCTTTGTTGGAATTTGGGCGACATATAATTTTGCAATTGAATACCCCCCATATACTTGAATACCCTATTCTAACATATATATATATATATATATATATATATATATATATATATATATATATATATATATATATATATATATATATATATATTTGATGTGAATATTTGCAAGTGTACAAAATCGCAACAAGTAATATAGTTAAGTGAATAGAGTGTCGAATCCACAAGGACTAGATATTTTATTGAGTACTGATATTACTAGATTAATCACAATTTGGATAATCGCAATTAATAAATGATAAAACAACTAAATTAAATTAATCTAATTAAAGTTAACTAAATTAGTGAAGAGAGAGCGGGCAGTGAAATTCTTGTAATTTGTTAATGGCAAAATAGATTCTAGGGCTTTCAACTTCACCTAGTTTATCACACACACAATTTATAACTCCGTATGAATAAAAATGTTATTTTTCCAAGTTGTAGACCAAAATCCCAAAAGTATTCACTACTTTTTCTCACGCAGTATTTGAATTATTCTCAATTAATTATTTGCCTTAGTTCATTCACAAATTATTAATTGAAATTTTATGGATTTCTTAACGGTCACGTTCTCCTATAACGGTGTTTAATTTTTATTAACCACAAATCACCAGTTCGGTCTCTTCATAATTTAAAAGATCATACAAATGTCTATCCACCAATTGTACGCATTAATAATAAAAATCAACACACAACCATGGAAAAATAGAACAATAATAAGGAATTAAAATTGTGTTCTTAAAAACTAGGCTACATCTTAGCCCTAGAAAAATAATATTTAGTTCATAATCAATTTGCAACTAACAAAAATTGTTTGGGATTGCATCAAAAAATATAGAGAAGAAGAGATACAAAAAGATATTAAAATATTGCAAACCGAACTCCTAGAACCGAGCCCAAGCCATTCTCTCTCTTCTGTCTCTGTTTTATCTCTGTCTCAAAAATTGCACCACTAAGTCAGACCCAGTCCCGAAGCCACGTCTGGCTGCTGTCTCGAACCCAGCGCCGAAGTCAAACCCCTGGTCTGCATCGCCACGTCAGCCTGAGCACGTCGCTGTCCTGCACGCCGAGTCAGCACAGCAGCAGGCATCTGGGTCCCGCCTGTCACTGCACGCCGTCACGTCAGCGCGCCAGATCTGTCTCGTCGTCACGTCGCAGTCGCTGTCAGTGCCCTGCGCCGCCTCGAACCGCGTGTGCCAGAAACCAGCTCCCTTCTGCCACGTGCTGTCCCTCTCTCTCCTTGTTTGCTCCGAGCCGCACGCACAAGAGAGAGACTCCTGTCTCTCTCTCTCTTACTTTTTTTTTATTTGTTTGTTATGAATGTAGCCGTCACCTCTTCTCTCTTGATTTTCGTGCCTGGTATGTATTTATAGACAAACGGGAAGAAGATTTAGGGTTTGTTCTTTGCAGAATAATCCCTCCTCTTTTATTTATTTCCTTCCTTTTTTAACCTGATTTTTATTTCTTTCTCCTTTTTCTTTTCTTTCCTTTTCTTACAAACACGTGCTGCATACACAGAAAATAATACCAGAAATTAGGGTTTTAAAAATAAAATAAAATAAATTAGTTTAAAATTAATTAAACTAACTAAAAATCATATTAGCTCATTTAAACCCTTTTAAAATTATTTATCGCACTTTTAGCTCAATTAGCAAATTAAGAGTCAACAAAACAATAAAAATTAATAAATCAATAGTTTTGCTTTGTTTGTTGATTTATACCAAAAATCTTTACTTTTTGCATCAAAAATCTTATTTCTTCAAAAATAATTAATTAATTGAAATCTTATAGAAATAAGATGAATTATAAACAATATAAACGAAAACAAGCAATTTTAATGGGTAAATGAATACAAATATTTGAATAAAAATTAGACACATCATATATATATAGAGAGAGAGAGAGAGAGGAGTGATCCACTGAGAAACATTCTTAAATGAGAAAATGAGAAACAATGATTCTGACCATTGGATAGGAGGAGATTGAAATGAGTGGCTCTCATTCATTTGGCTTAGTTAATTGAGAACCCGATTTTTTTTTTCTACAGATATATTAAAAAAACCACCAAAAAAATCAAACCAATGGGAAAAAATTAAATTCACTGGTTATATTTTTCTAGTGATTCCCTAACCCTAAGAAGAGTCACCCATCGATTCATCCCTATTGTAGCCCATCGACGCGTGCTCTGCCCGTCCGCCGCTGGGCCGCCCAGCTGCCATCACGCCTCCCTGCTGCCGTCACCCAGCTCCATCAGATTTTTAGAGCACTGGGTTGATAGTAGATTATGTGGATAGAGTGAAGAGTATGGGTATTTATAGGGGAATAAAGGGAGATGGGTAGTTGAGAAATTGAAGGTAAGAGATATGGAGTGAAGTGCTAGTGAGCAGATTTTTGAGAGAGTAAGGGTAATGGTATCAGTAGAGTAGTCAGTAAGTTGGTTGCGGCGTTGATACTGGCCCTTTGATTTTGTATGAATCCTAGATTTCTGAAATTGTCTAGCAAGTAAACACATAGAAAAGCAATTTAAGAGGTAGTTGTTTTGATGGAGCGGGGTCGAAGATGGTCGGCGGGGCGACGGCGACAAGGAGGCGCGACGGCGGCCGGGCGGCGTAGCGGCTGACAGGCGAAGCATGCGTCGATGGGCTACAATCGGGATGAATTGATGGTTGACTCTTCTTAGGGTTAGGGAATCACTAGAAAAATATAACCAAGGAATTCAATTTTTTCCCATTGGTTTGGTTTTTTTTGTGGTTTTTGTAATATATCTGTAGAAAAAAAAGCGGGTTCTCAATTAACAATCCAAATGAATGAGAGCCACTTAATTCTCCTCCTATCCAATGGTCAGAATCATTGTTTCTCATTGGATCACTCATCATATATATATATATATATATATATATATATATATATATATATATATATATATATATATAAACCTGTCGTTGTGCACTCGCCATGGTGTGCACTCGGCCTTCGAGCCCTCACATGGATGATCTAAATCGTTCATATTGATCTACACGTCTAAATTAGTCTAAATATGTAAAATCAAGTCATCTGAAATTCATTTACCCATCTGTCATGTCATTATAAAAAAACGAAATTTAGCCATACAATTTTGTAACACTTCAATGCATGAGCAAATGAATTTTAAATGATTTGATTTTACATATTTAGACTAATTGAGACATGTAGATTAATGTAAAATGTTTGGATTATCCATGCGATGGCCCGAAGGCCGAGTGCACACCATGGCGAGTATATATATATATATATATATATATATATATATATATGAGATTTCTTTCCTTGCAAATGGGTCTATTTGTACAGACCCGTTGCAAACACGAATCTGAGCCGTTGGATCGTGTTGAACTTGATCCGATGACTCAGATCGACCCCGCCCAAATTCCCTCATATTCTCACTTAAACATTTGGGGGGGTATAATGGTTATTCACTCATTATACCCCTTCAGTATATTTTTTTGCCAATATTTGAACTCAGGCCATAGTTGTCAACAAAATTTGAACTTAGGCCGTCGTTGGCAATAACGGCCTAAGTTAATTTTTTTTAAAAAGAAATTTAGAAACCCGATCTACGTGTAGCTCTCTCTCACTTCGTTTCCGTACTCTGTCTCTCTCCTTCCCGAACCCAAACCCAAACCCAAACCCAAACCCAACCAAGACCACCTCCTCTCTCACTCCAGTGCCTCCTCCTCCTTCACTTCACTCTCTCACTTTCTCTCTTCTGAAGGATCTCTCGAAACCCCAAAACCCTAACCCTAACCATCTCCTCCATCTACAGTTGTTGCGGATCCTCCAATCTCACACTCTCTCACTCCCAATCTCTCCTCTAATCAATACCCATCCTTCTCCAATCTTCGAAAGTAAATCGGGAGCTCGAAACCATAGTTTGGCCATTAAATTTGAATACATCGTCGGCAACACCTATATTATGCAAATCTCAGTTGTGCAAGGTAATTACTAAATCCTGCCTTCGTAGTTGTATTTATGTTGATTTTTATGTTTTGTAATTACTTGAATTGATTATTTTGATGCGTAACTATGTAGATATAGTAGTTTGTATGTAGTTTTTAGATGATTGTAGATGGTGGAATTGTAGACGTAGTTGTTGTTGTTCGCTCAAATTGTAGATGTAGTCGTAGTATTTATTGTTCGATATTAGTAAAACCGCACAAATGGTCAAAAAAAAAAAATCCTAAACTTTGCGAGTAGGTCAGATTCACGGCACACAAGCTAACACAACTTCTAGGAGTGAGTTTTGACTCACGGTTTGCAAGATACGGCCGTGTATCGCTTTTGGTCAAGAGAAACCAAAATAAAGCGATACATGGTCGTATCTCGCAAACCGTGAGATGAAACTCACCTCTAGAAGTTTTGTTAGCTTGTGTGTGGTTAGTCTGACCTACTCGCAAAGTTTCGGAATTTTTGAATGTCGTTTGTGTATTTTTTTACGTATCCCAAACAACAATAATTATAACTTCAAACAATTTGAGTATTGTTACAAGAGAAAACCGCACAAACGGTAATGAAAATTTCCGAATCTTTGCGAGTAGGTCGGACTCACCCCACACATGCCAATATAAATTGTAGAAGTACGTTTTGACTCACAGTTTGCAAGATGCGTTGATGTATCGCTTTCCATTCTTATTTGTGAATGAAAGTGATACATTGCCATATCTTGCAAACCGTGAGTCGAAACTCACTTCTACAAGTTGTGTTGGCTTGTGTGTGGTGAGTCCGCCCTACTCGCAAAGTTTCGGAATTTTTGGATGCCATTTATGTAGTTTTATATGTTTTCGTAACAACAACAACTAAAACAACTAATTTTAGATATGGACAGCATTGAAGAAAATTCTATTATCGGCGATAATTTTGTTTGTGCATAAGAAAGTGGTGAATCTCGGCCGCAAGTTGACGAACGCCTCAAACCAAAAATAGGTATGTCATTTCATACTTTAGTTGAAGCCGAAAAATTTTATACATCATATGCTAGATGTGCAGGTTTCACAATGCGTAAAGGTGGAAATAAATACAAAGGAATTGATGTAGTCGATACATCATATTTATGTAATAAAGCCGAGGAGTCACCAAGTCACCCTAATGATGCTATACGGGGAACTATTTTTAGAACAAGTTGCAAAGTTTTTGTTCGTGTAAAACTAAACAAACAAAGTAATATATGAGTTATTTATTTATTTCACGAACCACACAATCATGAATTTACTTCACCCAGTAGAAGACAATTGTTGCCTAGAAATCGTAATGTGTCGAAATTCGATAGAAGAATAATGGATCAACTTACCCAAACTGGTATCCCTACGTGTAATTAAATGCTTTTAATCGAAAGTGCTAGTGGAGGTCACGATAAAATAGGATTCACTGAAACCGTTGCTAGAAACCTAAAGAGAGACTTGACGAAAGCTATGAAATGACACGATGGGAAAATGCTCATTGAGTTCTTCGAATCGAACAAGCAGATTGATCCTTTATTTATTTTTTATTACCAATTATGTCCTAAAGGTCGATTGTCTCATTGTATTTGGGTGGATGTTACCACTATGATGAATTATGATGTATTTGGGGTTGTACTTCGCTTTGATGCCACATACAACCCGAACCGATATGGAATGTTATTTGTTCCATTTGTTGGAATCAACCATCATTGGTAATCAACGTTCTTAGGTTGTGGGTTCATTTCAAAAGAGAAGGCCTCTTCCTTTGAGTAATTCTTTGAAAAGTGGTTAGCAAAGAGACATGATCTGATAGGCATCGGACGAGGATCATGGAATTGGTGTTGCACTGAAGAAAGTTTTCCCTGTGACTGAGCATATATATTGCATTTGGCATATTTTGGATAAGTTGCCGCAGGAGGTGCGTATGTTGAATGATATCAATGAGTTTAGGAATGCTTTAAAGAGTATCATCTATAATGAAGAGTATAAAAATAATTTCGAAGAGAAGTGAAAATTATTGCTTTTGCAATACGAAGTTGAGAATAACAAATGCTTGAACGATAAATTTAAAATTCGTGAGAAATGGGCCCTCGTCTATGCAAGATAGTCATTTTGGGCCGGCATGTTGAGTAGCCATCCGAGCGGGTCTATGCATTCTTCCTTAAAACAACATACCCAAAAGAAGCACCCTTTACATGAATTTGCCGTCATCTTCAACCGAGTCTTAGAAAGGTAAAGACACGAGGAACTTAAAGAAAATTATCGTAATCATGAGAAGAGACCAAAATTGAATACCCAATGGGCTATGGAGGAACAAATGATGCGAATCTACACATTGAAGATTTTCTACAAATTCCAAGATGAAGTGCAGAGAAGTTTATTATTTGATGTGGCTTTCATTGCCGATGTTGAAACACTTGATGGTGCAGCTTTCTCTGTGAATCTTTGTGGAAATTCAGAATCGGGGAAGGTGTTTCAATTATGCAAACTCCATCAAATGGCTAAATGTGCTTGTTGCTTGTTTGAATTCATAAGCATTTTATGTAAACATATTTCTTCGGTTCAACCAACACACTGCACTACCTGAGCAATACATTATAAGAAGATGGACCCAAGATCGCATAAGAAGAAGCTATACATCCGTTCATGATGGTGCTAGCGACAATTTTGCTTCTTGCTATTGTGAATTGAGCTATTACTCAAAACAGATGGTCGATCTTGGTTGTTTTTTCGAAGAAAGTTACAAATACATGCTCGACCACATGCTTAAGAAAATTAAAGGCGGTTCTCATTTGCACCTCGGAATTAGCGGACATCACAAAGCTAGTGCACAACCCAAGAGTGGTGGACAACATGCTGAAGGCAGTGGACATGCACATTTACCGGTGGCGGGACCCTCGGCTATGCATTACAAAGGGAAGGCCTAGAGGAAAGAGGTTGTAGCCGATAAGAGAGCAACTTCACCGAAAACCTAGACGGTGTAAGACATGCAGTTTGCAAGGAACAAACATGATTCAAGAAATTGTCCAAACAAAGTTACTAGGTAATATATCTATTTTTAGTTTAAAAATATTCACTCACTCAATCTTGCCTTTTATTTGTTTGACTAACCTATTGACGACATTTATTTAGCTGGTCCAATGCATATGAAGAAGATCCAAGCTGTGAAGAGAGTGCTGACGAAGAAGGTAATGATTCGTTTTGAGGTAAATTTCTTATTATGTATGTAAAATTCAAGTCCGAGACCATTATTACTTATTTCATTTGATGATATGAAATTTAAGATTTTTGAAATTTTATGTTGTAGGTATTGATTGGAACATGATCGTGCTAACGGAAGGCATTTCTCTTCAAAAAGATTTATATTTCAAGATGTGTATATATGCTCATGTAATTGCATTTTTAAAACGTTGCTAAGTTGAGGAATGTAATTGAAGTTATAAGTATAATTTTGTGTATGTAATTGCAATTTTGTGTATGTTATTGTTATTGTTAAAGATGAATGAGATGAGAATGTGAGGGATCAATGAGAATGGTAAGATGAATGAGTGCAGCTAACAGCTGCTGTGTGTTATTGTTGTATGTGTGCAGCTAACAACTACTGTGTGTGGTTTTTGATTTTTTATTTTTGTGAACATAACCTAACCCGTTATTGACAATAACCGGTTAGCACATTTAACCCATTATCACCAATAGCAGGTTACGTATAAAGACTTTAATAGAATTGGAGATTGTTGGATTTAAAATTTACAAGTTCAATTTCTACCTAACCCGCTATTAGTGACAACGGGCTAGGTGAAATAAATCCGTCATCGCCAATTACTGGTTAAGTATAAAGATTTGAAAAAAAAACTTGAGATTGTTGGATTTAAAATGTACAAATTCTTCTACCTACCCGTTGTTGGTGACGACGGGTTAGGTGAAATAAACCCGTCATCGCCAATTACGTGTTATTTTGAATGAGTTTTAAAAAAAAATTCTGAGTTGAATTTTTTTTTATTTTTTTAAATATTCATATTAAAGGTGTGGGTTGTTTATGTAGTAATGTAAAAAGATGTTTTAGGTTTTTTTTAATTTAAAAAATGTGATGACATATCTTAGAAATGGCATGAACTCTATTGGGATCATCTAAATCCTAAGGTAAAGCTTTGTTAAAGAGAGCAAGAGTTTTTTATTATCGTAATTTTTTTGTGCACATAACCTAACCCGTTATTGATAACAACGAGTTGAGCACACTTAGCCCGTTATCGCCGGTAGCGGGTTAAGTGTGAATATTTTAACAGAACTTGATATTATTGGATTTAAAATTGTAAAAATTCTTCTTCTACCTAACCCATTATTAGTGGTAACGTGTTAATTGAACTTAACCCGTTGCCATCAATGACGGGTTAGGTTGTATAGATTTTTCGAAGAATTTTTTTTGACTTTAATCCTTTTTGGGGGGGGGGGGGGGGTGATTAGCTTTGTGGGTTGTTTATGTTGGAAGCGTTATTGAGAACTAATTTCAACCCACTACTTTAATCAAAAATTTATAAATTAAGAAACAAAAAAATTTGAGAAACAATGCAATAGTAAGGGTAAGTGTAAGGGTTATGGTAAGGATAAAGTTAGTGTTAGGGTTACAGTTAGGATAAGGGTAGGGTTAGTTTTTGCTCAAAATTTTTTCCAAGTAAAACCGTGGTTTGAGACAATGACCTAAGTTAGAGACTCCGTCGGAATTATTTCTTTGAAAAACTCCCCACAATTCGTAACTGTGGTTTCAGTAAATTCGGCACCCATTATTCGTAACTGTGAGATAAAATGCCACAAAAATACTACATTTTCACACTATTCATGAACACCCCTCCCCCGCACCACCCCACCTCCCCTTCTAGCAAAAAAATATTATTAAAATATTGAAAAAATATAAAAATTGTAAAATCAAAAAATTTCTATAACTTAACCGCTGTTACCGATAACGGGGTAGGTTCAATTACTCCGTTATTGTCAATAATGGGTCAGGTTGAATGTTTAAAAGAATTTTTTGAAGAAATATCTCATATACCCCTTTTTTTTGGGAGAGGAGAGGGGGGGGGGGGGGTATGAAGAGAGTTAATTTTTATTATTTGTTGAAATTAAAACTAACATAAGTCACATTAAACATCATATTCAGAACTTTGTTCTCAATGTGATGACATTAAGAGTCATATTGAACATCTTATTGAGATTTAAGATTAAAAATAAATTTTTATTTAAGTTTTTTAGATTTTTTTTAATTGTAGACATTTTTTTTTTTAAAATAATGTTTTTATTTTCAGTTTTAAATTCGAAAAACATAAACCAATAATAAAGAAATTATTTATTTTTTAAAAAATTAATAATTATTTAATGATAAAAACTAGAAATTTTGAATATATTTTTATGTTCTAACCCTAACTATAACTTTATCCCTCTATCCGTAACCGCAGCAATAACCCTAGCCCTAATCCTAACACGTACCCTCTTCTAACTCTCTAACTTTTAAACCAACATCAATTTATATGGAGAATGATGACAAATTCCATGTAATTTATTTTTCAAGAAATTTTATATGGAGGGTTCAATATTTATGGAGATTTTATAGTTATTTTTGAATTTAATTTTTAATTTCAATGACCACATGTACTTTCTTACATCTACATGGTTATGTTGGATCAAGATGACAACACCGGCAACCGTTATCCTTGTGACTATTTGGAAATTAAAATAAAGATCAAAAAACATATATTCACATTATACATAAACAACCCACCCTTTTAACGAGGATTTTTTTTCTTTCAAAAAACCCAAAAAAAAAAAATTATGGGAAGTTCAGGTCTTAAAATATTTCAACGTACCCTTTATCTCCAATAACGGGTTAAGTTCACTTAACCTGTCATCTCCAATAACAGGTTAAGTTGAATGATTTTAACAGAGCATCAGGCACTTAACTCGAAATTCAGATGAGTTAACTTTTCCCGTTATCTAATACTCTGTCAAAATCCTTCAACCTAACCATTTATTGGAGATGACGGGTTAAGTGAACTGGACCCATCAACACCAATAACGGGTTAGGTTGTATTTAAAATCTTTTGAAGACTATCTAATACTCTGTCAAAAATCCTTCAACCTAACCCGTTATTGTCAATGACGGGTTAAGTTCTCTTAACCTGTTATTGCCAATAACGGGCTAGGTAGAGTAATATTACTTAAACATTTAAAATTCACAACAACAACTTGCTACATACCAAATCTTATCCACTCTAATATTCACACAACACCATCATTTTCATTTGATAACAACAACAATAACTCACACAAAAACTAACACAAACCACAATCTACAACGACAACAATACATAAATAGAAAAACTTCAATAAACAAAATCCAACATAAATATATAATCTCAACTTCTCATTTCTCCAAATATATACATATATCAAATGAGTACACAATCTTCATCAATACATGCAATTCAAGACCACTAACAACAATTACATACGTAGCCCTTCAATACATTTAATAGGTCACACACCCACACCGTCTTCCTCGCTTGTCCTTCAGTTCATCTAAAAAATTGACAAAGGTAGGAAAGAAGATGTATTAGTCATTTAAGAGCACTTGAGAACTAAATACATGCAATGACAAGGTATTAGCTACTACCTCTTCCGACCACGCGGTTTGCGTCCACTTGGTGAGAGTTGTTCGGGCTTGTTCCTCTTTCGAGGGAGATTCTTGCGTCTAACTTGTGTCTCGGGCTCTATCGGTTCATCCTAACATTGTTCCTCTTCCTCTGACACCTCCCATTCTTATTGTTGCGGTTGTTGTGGGTTGGCAATGTGAATTCCTCCCCTTGTCACGCTCTTATACCGAGAACTACTCACGTTAGATTTTAAGTACGTATCAAGTTTGGCCCCTTCACCTACATCTTCAAGGTGACACGGTTTAAGGATATCCCGCATTACCTCCTTTACGCTCTCGGGTATGACACTTATCAACGTACGAGCAACTATCCGGACTGTCTCCCATGTGCTATCAATCTACAACGAGTTGAAATATATAAAGTAAACAACTTTGTTAGGAAACCCTCTTCATAAATATCAAATGTTCGCTTAACAATACATCCATACGAAAAATATTTAAATATATGAAGTACAGTAACCATGGCTGGATATATCGACGTCTTCGGTTGATACATTGGTTGAGAAGAGGAATACGCCGGTGGTGGTTCCTCTTTTGTCAGGGAAATAGGTATCTGGATTACCGCTAGTAGAACGATATGCGGAGATACATATAATCTTGCAATGCGTTTGTACCATGTCATATATACTCCTTGAAATGAGCCATCGTAAGGCATTCGATCATTGAGTACGTTGGGTACCCATTGATATCTCAAAGTGTTTCCATTTTCCACATGTACTCGATGGAAATCCGCCCAACCAAAATTGGGCACGCGACCCATTCCTTTCACTTCATGCAATTTCTTGTCATACGAGCGGACTTTGGGAATCTTCTGCTGGTATCCGAATTGTCGCATTACTCTATCCAGATAGCAGAGCTCCACAACAGAGAAGTTGAAAAGTGTGGCATACATCAACCAAAGCCCTTTAGTGGCCAAAATAATGGGCAAAACTCGTTGCAATATATCGGGGGATGTACGGAACCCAACTGACGAACTTGTCGCACAAAGCATCTAACTTATCTTTGAATTATGCCAGAGATGTGTGTGGGTTATGGACCCACGTGTGTCGCCCTGCCCAGTACACTCCTAAAGGAGGCAAGATCCCTAGAATTGGCGCATTGGCCAACCAACCTACTAACGACTCAAAAATACAGGGAGACCGTTGTGGATGCGCTTCCAACTCCAAATCTGCAACAAAATCATCGACCCCGTCATCTGTCGGGAATTCAATGCACATGCGCACAACGACCTATACAATGATGCTAAGGCCGCACTTCCCCAAATATACCGATCGGCATAGTGAAGTCATCAAACAACCGTACATACATTAGTGGCACGAGATCACCGGAGGAGTTTGGGAAGATCACACCTCTCATCAAACTTACAATGTACGCACGCGTGTAGTACTGGACGTCTTCTTCAGTGGAGTCATCTTTCAAATACCCCGTAAACCTTGATTTCAACCATGCAAGTCGGAGTGATTTACCTTCGAAAACTTCATTCCAAAATTTTTCTTCTTCTACAACGTTAGCTTTCTCTATGGATTGCTCTACGGCATTGTCATCATAATCTGACCCAAGATTAGCTACAATTTCATCTAAAACTTGATCTTTCCTTGCATACAACTTCTCCTCTAAATCGACACCAAGGTAATTATGTACAACTTCCACTCGGTCGAAGTCCATGTTTCCCGTCATGGCCACCCCATCTACAGGAAGCCCGATAATCATTGCTACATCTTGAAGAGTGACAGTCATCTCTCCTACCGGTAGATGGAATGTGTGTGTCTACGGCCTCCATCGCTCCAAAAAAGTTGTAAGTAAAGGCCGATCAAGCTTCACACCCCTCCCCATAAATCTGACTCTGTAAAAACTGGCTTGGACCAAGTATGGAGTGATACAGGGGTCCATAGGAAGAATCACGTGCTTCCGGAAGTTACACTTCTTTGCGGACCCATCCCACACGACTTGAGATCCATGTATGGGTTGCAACGCAAGTACGCTTGGGTCTTCCGGTCCTGGAGGTGTAAGTCCAACCAAAGACAACGGACCGGCCTCGGCGGATGAAGAGTGACGGCCACCAACGTACACGAATGAATACAAATCTTGTTATTATTGATATAATGTTACATATTCGTATTCAAACTAATAATAATAATCAATCTTACTTCTGTAAACCGTTTGCCACTAGCGCTACTAGAAGGGCTTTTCGGTCACCTCAATCTCGCCATTTGTCTATCAACAATAATACAAAGGTTAATTGATAAGTGTTCCAATTTATGTTAAGTCGTTGGTATTGTAAAAGGTTAGCGAAAACGTGAGAAAACAGCACAAACGACAACAAAAAATTCTAAAATATTGCGAGTAGGTCGGACTCACCACACACAATCCAACACAACTTGTAGAAGTGCATTTCGACTCACGGTTTGCAAGATACGGCCGTGAATTGGTTTGTTTCAAGAAAATCCAAATAATGTGATACATGACTGTACCTCTCAAACTGTGAGTCAAAAACACTTCTAGAAGTTGCGTTGGCTTGTATGTGGGGAATCCGACCTACTCGCAAAGTTTCAAAATTTTTGGTTGCCGTTTGTGAGGTTTTCTACGTTTTCGTACTCAAAATATCTAAAATTAGTTTTTTAAGCTGTGGTAGTTATGAAAACATATAAAACCACACAAACGGCATCTAAAATTACGAAACTTTGCGAGTAGGTCGGACTCACCACACACAAGCCAATGCAAATCGACCACACACAAGCCAATGCAACTTGTAGAAGTGAGTTTCGACTCATGGTTTACGAGATACAGCAATATATCGCTTTCATTCACGAAGAAGAATGGAAAGCATTACATTGCTATATATCGCAAACCGTGAGTCAAAACTCATTTCTACAAGTTGTGTTGGCTTATGTGTGGTGAGTACGACCTACTCGCAAAGTTTCTTAATTTTTGGATGTCGTTTGTAAGGTAGTCTAGTGTAACTATACTAAAAAATTTCAGAGTTTAGTTATTGTTGTTTGAGATACGTAAGAAAAGTTCACAAACGACATCCACAAATTCTGAAACTTTGCGAGTAGGTCGGACTCAACACATACAAGCCAACACAACTTCTGAGATGAGTTTTGTCTCACGGTTTGCGAGATACTGCCGTGTATCGCTTTATTTTGGATTTTCTTGACCAAAAGCGATACACAACCGTATCTTGCAAATCGTAAGTCAAAACTCATTCTTAGAAATTGCGTTAGCTTGTTGTTGCCGCTAAGTATTTGTGAGTTCTTGGAAAACCTGAATAGCAAACACCTAACCTGTTCCGCCGGAGTTTGACCGCTGACTCCCGCCGTTCACCTGCAAAGAAGTGCGAGACACCGGGGTTGATCCCGGCGACCCTCCGATGCTCAAGTCAGTAACCAGAAATGATTATGAAAGAGCGTTTAACTAGCAAAAGATTGATTACCTCTTAATGGAGATGGGTGGGGGGTATTTATAGTCGCCGTTGGGATCAGATAAGGAATGTGATTCCTGTGATCTGATAAGGCATAAAATTCTCGTAATCAGATTAGGAATGTAATCCCTTAATTCCCGGTGAGAGGATAGTCGCGAATCAGGCTCGTTGATTTGGTTTAATCAGAGACCCTAATTCTATCCTGTCGGACTGGGTTTGTATCGGGTCGGGACCCGGACCCAGTTGAGGTGGATCCGTTCGCGGGTTATTGGATCTGTGAGAAGGAGACCTAGTACCCGCTTCGGACCCGCTAGTAGGTGAAATTACCGTTTTACCCTTGAGCTTTGAGATTCGCGTCCGATGTGAACGGTCCCGATTTAATTCTATTTTTAGTCATATCACGAGCCCCCCACTCCCGAAGACTGAGTTTGATCAGCGTTTGAGGAGTAGTTTTATTGTTCTAATGGCGTACGGGATTTTATCGGTGTTCTTAAGGGAGTTTGAAATCTTGCTCGGGGTGTAACGGTGTTATTATGGGCTTGTGAAATGTCCAAAAATATTCTCAGAATTTTCTGGATTTTTGGTGATTTTTTCAGATTTTTCTGAATTTTTTCTCATTTTTTCGAATTTTTTATTCATTTTTCGAATTAAATAATTAATTATCAAAAATATTAATTAATTATTCTAATTTAATAATTATTTTTTCAGAATTTAAAAATAATTTTTTCTGAATTAATAATTATTTTTAGAATTTTTAATTAATTTTTTCGATTTTTAAATATTTTTTACGGATTTTTTAAATAAAAAAACAATTAAATAAATAAATAAATAATTTAAATATCACCTGGACACGTGGCGGATTTCTGGCCGTCCATCATGATCAGATGAGCACGCATCGTGAGGCAGATCACGATCTGGACACGTGGCGTGTTTCTGACCGTCCATCATGATCAGATAAGCGCGCATCGTGAGGCAGATCGCGATCTGGACACGTGGCGCGTTCCTGAGCGTCGATCGTGTCGCAACGCGAATTTTGAAATGATCGGACGGATCGTGTGGGTCGGCGAGTATTTTCTCCATATACGAGGGTCGGTTGTTCGGCTCCTCGGCTCGGCCACTTCGGCGCGGTGATTTGGATCAGCCGATCCTTGAGGTGATGCCACGTGGCGCCACGTGGCTTTTTTCTCTTTTTTTTCTTTCTTTTCTTCTTCTTTTCTTCTCCGCTCTGCTTCTTTCTTTCCTCTGCTTCGACTCTTTTCCGAGCGTCCTCTTCGTGCTTCGACTTTTTCCTCTGCTTCGACTCTTTCCCCGCCTTCTCCTATTCTCTCTCTCGTTTCCCTCTCCGACCTCCTCTCCGTGCGCCGTGGGGCTCGAGGCTTCGGAGTAATGGCGAGGCGGTGGCTCGTCGAGGAGGATGACGGAGCTTCGACGGTAAGCTTCGACAGGGGAGCTTGGCTCGGCAAGAAGTTTCGACGAAGGTGGCGAGGCCAAGGCGGGAGGCGAGCATGGAGTTTGGCAACGAAGGAGGCGAGCGGAAGTGAGTTCGACGACGGAGGGGAGCTCGATGCTGTCTTAGCAGTGAATGGAGCTCATCATGGAGAGAGATCTTCGATGGTTGATGATGGGTTCGGAGCTCACTGTTCGAGATCGGTTGCAGCCTGAGCTCGACGAGGGGGAGGCAAGCTCGCCGTCGTCGAGGAGCTCGGCTCGTGACGAAGTGGAGTTTTGAGTTCGGCCAGAGAGCTCGGCACCGTGGAGCTTCGACGTCGGCGTTGCTCGGGGATCGAGCTCGGTGGCGGAGCTTGACGGTGTGGAGACGTGGTCGAGCTCGGTGATGGAGCTTGCGACGAAGTGGAGGCGTGGTCGAGCTCGGCGCTGTTGTGGAGCTTCGACGGGGTGGAGACGTGAGCGCTCGAGGTTGAAGGAAGAGATGCGGAGGCGGAGTTCTGGCGTCGGAGCTTCGAAGCTCGACGTTGACGGAGAGGCTCGGAGTTCGCTATCGGAGCTCGGAACTGGGGAGTGAGTCTGACGATGGGCTTTGCTATTGGAGCTCGGAGTGAGAGAGCTGTGAGCTCGGCAGCGGAGGCAGGCGAAGAGCGCGGCGACGAATGGTGCTCGCGAAGGAGGAGAGGAAGGTTGAGCTCTTCGGCATGGCGAGGAGCTTGGAGCTTCTGTTCGATGGGTTCGACGAGGAGCATGGTGGAGCTCGGCCATTGAAGGAGGAGAGCTTGGTGATGGGTCGTTCGGTTCGGCACCATTAGAGCTCGGAGGTGGAATGGAGCTCATCGGTGCTGGTGGTTCGACGTCGGAGGTTGAGGAAGAAGATGTTGGGTTTCCTCTTCGGTTGGTTTTATTTTGGCGAGAGTATGGAGAAGAAAGAGTGAACGAAGTGGGTCGGGTTCGGATCCCTTAACGGGTTGACCCGGCCCCCGTGCCACCTTTTTTTTTTTTTTTTTTTGTTCTCTCTCTCTCCCTTCTTCCTTGTTGCTCGGCAAATGCATCTGGTTCGGCAGATCCGAGCACGGATATCGAGGAGAATTTTTTCCCACTTTGCAGTTCGGTAGTTCGGTAGCTCGGATTTGAGATCCGAGCTACGTGGCTCAATCTGGACGGTTGATCACGATCGTGGCGCGAATCACGAGACAAGAGGCACGAGTTTCGAGAAAACGTTATCTTGTCGTTTTGTGGTGACGTGGCGAGATCTGAGCCGTTCATCATGTTTTAGCCCGAATTTTGAGATGATCCGACGGTGAGATGGGATCGGCCGAATTTTTCTCCATATACGAGGGTCGGTACCTCGGCACCTCGGATCGTTGGGGTTGGTAGCTCCTCTGAGAAGAAAGAGGAAAGGGAGGAGAGGCATTTGGGTTCTCTCCTCTGCCTTGTTCTTTCGCACAGTGGAGAAGAGGAGAAGAGGAAGGGGAGGAGAGGCATTTTGGGTTCTCTCCTCGGCCTTGTTCTTTCGCACAGTGGAGAAGAGGAGAAGAGGAAGGAGGAGAGGCATTTGGGTTCTCTCCTCTGCCTTGTTCTTCTGCACAGTGGAGAAGAGGAGAAGAGGAAGGGGAGGAGAGGTAATTGGGTTCTCTCCTCTGCCTTGTTCTTCCACACAGTGGAGAAGAGGAGAAGAGGAAGGGGAGGAGAGGCAATTGGGTTCTCTCCTCTGCCTTGTTCTTCCGCACAGTGGAGAAGAGGAGAAGTGTTGGGGAAGAAGGAGAAGAATGAAGGAGCTAAGAAGGGTATGGGTCGGACCGTGGGTATCGGATCCGACCCCGACCATTAGCCTCTTTTTCTTTCTTCCTCTTCATCTGCTTGCTTTGTTCGGCGAATCCGAGCACGGATTTTGAGGTACATTTTTCGCCGCTCCGCAGTTTGGTAGATTGGCAGATCCAAGCTACGCGGCTCAATCTGGATGGTTGATCACGATCGTGGCACGAATCACGAGACAAGAGGCACGAGTTTCGAGAAAACGTTATCTTGTCGTTTTGTAGTGACGTGGCGCGATCTGATCCGTCCATCACGCTTGAGTGCGAATTTGGAGATGATCTAACGGTGAGATCGGGTCGGTAGAATTTTTCTCCATATACGAGGGTCGGTCCCTCGTCCGCTCGGCTCGGTGACTCAGTAGTTCACCCTCTGCCCGTAGTAGCTCGGAGAAGAGGAGAAGAGGAAGGGGAGGAGAGGCATTTGGGTTCTCTCCTCTGCCTTGTTCTCTCGCACAGTGGAGAAGCGGTGCTGGGAAGATCCTCGTAAGAGCCATGGGAAGACCCATTCTTTGAAGTGAGTGCAAGGAGCAACTCTAAGAGTGTTTTAGCTCCGAATTCGTTGGGAAGAGCTCCGCTTTGGAGGCGAGCGAAGTGAGGAGCTCGATTTGTAGAAGAGCCGTCTGGAAGGTGAGTTTGAGGAGCAACTCTAGGAGAGAGTTTTAGCTCCAAACTCGTTTGAGAAGAGGTCCGCCTTGGAGGTGAGCGGAGTGAAGAGCTCGACTTGTAGAAGAGCCATCTGGAAGAGGAGTTTGAGGAGCAACTATAGGAGAGAGTTTTTAGCTCCGAACTCGTTGAGAAGAGCTCCGCCTTGGAGGCGAGCGGAGTGAAGAGCTCGACTTGTAGAAGAGTCATCTGGAAGAGGAGTTTGAGGAGCAACTCTAGGAGAGAGTTTTAGCTCCGAACTCGTTTGAGAAGAGGTCCGCCTTGGAGGTGAGAGGAGTGAAGAGCTCGACTTGTAGAAGAGCCATCTGGAAGAGGAGTTTGAGAAGCAACTCTAGGAGAGTGTTTTAGCTCCGAACTCGTTGAGAAGAGCTCCGCTTTGGAGGCGAGCGGAGTGAAGAGCTCGACTTGTAGAAGAGTCATCTGGAAGAGGAGTTTGAGGAGCAACTCTAGGGGAGAGTTTTAGCTCTGAACTCGTTTGAGAAGAGGTCCGCCTTGGAGGTGAGCGGAGTGTAGAGCTCGACTTGTAGAAGAGCCATCTGGAAAAGGAGTTTGAGGAGCAACTCTTGGAGAGAGTTTTAGCTCCGAACTCGTTTGAGAAGAGGTCCGCCTTGGAGGTGAGCGGAGTGAAGAGCTCGACTTGTAGAAGAGCCATCTGGAAGAGGAGTTTGAGGAGCAACTCTAGGAGAGAGTTTTTAGCTCCGAACTCGTTTGAGAAGATCTCCGCTTTGGAGGTGAGCGGAGTGAAGAGCCATTTGAGATACAAGTTTTGAGGAGAAACTCTTGGAGAGAGTTGTGCTCCGAACTCGTTGAGAAGAGCTCCGCCTTGGAGGTGAGCGGAGTGAAGAGCTCGACTTGTAGAAGAGCCATCTAGAAGAGGAGTTTGAGGAGCAACTCTAGGAGAGAGTTTTAGCTCCGAACATGTTGAGAAGAGCTCCGCTTTGGAGGCGAGCGGAGTGAAGAGCTCGACTTGTAGAAGAGTCATCTGGAAGAGGAGTTTGAGGAGCAACTCTAGGGGAGAGTTTTAGCTCCGAACTCGTTTGAGAAGAGGTCCGCCTTGGAGGTGAGCGAAGTGTAGAGCTCGACTTGTAGAAGAGCCATCTGGAAGAGGAGTTTGAGGAGCAACTCTAGGAGAGAGTTTTAGCTTCGAACTCGTTTGAGAAGAGGTCCGCCTTGGAGGTGAGCGGAGTGAAGAGCTCGACTTGTAGAAGAGCCATCTGGAAGAGGAGTTTGAGGAGCAACTCTAGGAGAGAGTTTTTAGCTCCGAACTCGTTTGAGAAGATCTCCGCTTTGGAGGTGAGCGGAGTGAAGAGCCATTTGAGAGACAAGTTTTGAGGAGAAACTCTTGGAGAGAGTTGTGCTCCGAACTCGTTGAGAAGAGCTCGGCGAGCGGAGTGAAGAGCTCGGCTCTGGGAGAAAGCCATTTGGAAGACAAGCGTAAGGAGGAACTCTAGGAGAGAGTTGTGCTCCGAACTCGATGAGAAGAGCTCCGCTTTGGAGGCGAGCGGAGTGAAGAGCTCGGCTCTGGGAGAGAGCCATTTGGAAGACGAGTTTGAGGAGCAACTCTAGGGGAGAGCTTTAGCTCCGAACTCGCTGCTTATGTGAGAGAATCAACGGTTGTGGGAGCAATTCCGAATGGCAAACCACTTCTAACCCGCTGAAGAGCAAGTTATTTGAAGCAGAATCGAGCCAAGTGTTGGACTCCGAACCATCGGTAGAGGTATTCAACGGTTGTGGGAGCAATTCCGAATGGCGAATCACTTCTAACCCGCTGAAGAGCAAGTTATTTGAAGAGGAATCGAGCCAAGTGTTGGACTCCGAACCATCGGTAGATGTATTCAACGGTTGTGGGAGCAATTCCGAATGGTGAACCACTTCTAACCTGCTGAAGAGCAAGTTATTTGAAGAGGAATCGAGCCAAGTGTTGGACTCCGAACCATCGGTAGAGGTATTCAACGGTTGTGGGAGCAATTCCGAATGGCGACCCACTTCTAACCCGCTGAAGAGCAAGTTGTT
Organism: Hemerocallis citrina; assembly: GCA_017893485.1. Taxonomy (NCBI): domain Eukaryota; kingdom Viridiplantae; phylum Streptophyta; class Magnoliopsida; order Asparagales; family Asphodelaceae; genus Hemerocallis; species Hemerocallis citrina. Next base: position 187,704,113 of record CM030368.1, on the reverse strand, counting down.
TGAAGAGGAATCGAGCCAAGTGTTGGACTCCGAACCATCGGTAGATGTATTCAACGGTTGTGGGAGCAATTCCGAATGGCGAACCACTTCTAACCCGCTGAAGAGCAAGTTATTTGAAGAGGAATCGAGCCAAGTGTTGGACTCCGGAACCATCGGTAGAGGTATTCAACGGTCGTGGGAGCAATTCTGAATGGTGACCCTCTTCTAGCCCACTTAGGAGTGAGCTTGCGAAGTAGAGTCGAACCAAGTGTAGGACTCCGGACTCGTTGTGAAGTGCTTAGCAAGTTGTGGGAGCAGCCATGTAGAAGAAGCTGGACTCCGAACTCGTTGAGAAGAGGTCCGCTTAGGAGGGGAGCGGAGTGGAGAGCTCGGCTCTGGAAGAGAGCTGTTTGGGAGACAAGTTTGAGGAGCAACTCTAGAAGAGAGTTGTGAGCTCCGAACTCGTTGAGAAGAGGTCCACTTCGGCGGCGAGCAGAGGGAAGAGCTCGGCTCTGGAAGAGAGCCATTTGTGAGATGAGTTTGAGGAGCAACTCTTGGAGAGAGTTTTGAGCTCCGAACTCGTTAAGGAGAGGTCCGCTTCGGCGGCGAGCGGAGGGAAGAGCTCGGCTCTGGAAGAGAGCCATTTGTGAGATGAGTTTGAGGAGCAACTCTTGGAGAGAGTTTTGAGCTCCGAACTCGTTGATAAGGGATCCGCTTCGGCGGCAAGCGGAGGGAAGAGCTCGGCTCTGGAAGAGAGCCATTTGTGAGACAAGTGTGAGGAGGAACTCTAGGAGAGAGTTGTAGCTCCGAACTCGTTGATTTTGAGGAGCAACTCTAGGGGAGAGCTGCAGCTCCGAACTCGTTGATAAGGGATCCGCTTCGGCGGCGAGCGGAGGGAAGAGCTCGGCTCTAGAAGAGAGCCATTTGGGAGATGAGTTTGAGGAGCAACTCTAGGAGAGAGTTGTGAGCTCCGAACTCGTTGAGAAGAGGTCCGCTTCGGCGGCGAGCGGAGGGAAGAGCTCGGCTCTGGAAGAGAGCCATTTGTGAGATGAGTTTGAGGAGCAACTCTTAGAGAGAGTTTTGAGCTCCGAACTCGTTGATAAGGGGTCCGCTTCGGCGGCGAGCGGAGGGAAGAGCTCGGCTCTGGAAGAGAGCCATTTGTGAGATGAGTTTGAGGAGCAACCCTAGGAGAGAGCTGTAGCTCCGAACTCGTTGATAAGGGATCCGCTTCGGCGGCGAGCGGAGGGAAGAACTCGGCTCTGGAAGAGAGCCATTTGTGAGATGAGTTTGAGGAGCAACTCTTGGAGAGAGTTTTGAGCTCCGAACTCATTGAGAAGAGGTCCGCTTCGGCGGCGAGCAGAGGGAAGAGCTCGGCTCTGGAAGAGAGCCATTTGTGAGATGAGTTTGAGGAGTAACTCTAGGGGAGAGCTGTAGCTCCGAACTCGTTGATAAGGGATCCGCTTCGGTGGCGAACGGAGGGAAGAGCTCGGCTCTGGAAGAGAGCCATTTGTGAGATGAGTTTGAGGAGCAACTCTTGGAGAGAGTTTTGAGCTCCGAACTCATTGAGAAGAGGTCCGCTTCGGCGGCGAGCGGAGGGAAGAGCTCGGCTCTGGAAGAGAGCCATTTGTGAGATGAGTTTGAGGAGCAACTCTAGGGGAGAGTTTTGAGCTCCGAACTCGTTGATAAGGGGTCCGCTTCGGCGGCGAGAGGAGGGAAGAGCTCGGCTCTGGAAGAGAGCCATTTGTGAGATGAGTTTGAGGAGCAACTCTTGGAGAGAGTTTTGAGCTCCGAACTCGTTGAGAAGAGGTCCGCTTCGGCGGCGAGCGGAGGGAAGAGCTCGGCTCTGGAAGAGAGCCATTTGGGAGACGAGTTTGAGGAGCAACTCTAGGGGAGAGCTGTAGCTCCGAACTCGTTGATAAGGGGTCCGCTTCGGCGGCGAGCAGAGGGAAGAGCTCGACTCTGGAAGAGAGCCATTTGGGAGATGAGTTTGAGGAGCAACTCTAGGAGAGAGTTGTGAGCTCCGAACTCGTTAAGAAGAGGTCCGCTTCGGCGGCGAGCGGAGGGAAGAGCTCGGCTCTGGAAGATAGCCATTTGTGAGATGAGTTTGAGGAGCAACTCTTGGAGAGAGTTGTAGCTCCGAACTCGTTGATAAGGGATCCGCTTCGGCGGCGAGCGGAGGGAAGAGCTCGGCTCTGGAAGAGAGCCATTTGGGAGACGAGTTTGAGGAGCAACTCTAGGGGAGAGCTGTAGCTCCGAACTCGTTGATAAGGGGTCCGCTTCGGCGGCGAGCGGAGGGAAGAGCTCGACTCTAGAAGAGAGCCATTTGTGAGATGAGTTTGCGGAGCAACTCTAGGGGAGAGCTGTAGCTCCGAACTCGTTGATAAGAGGTCCGCTTCGGCGGTGAGCGGGGTGAAGAGCTCGGCTCTGGAAGAGAGCCATTTGGGACCGCTCACCCGGACGTTGTTGGCGGGAGGCTCCCTCTCGGGCCCGCTTCTCGTCCAGACGGTAGCGCGGGTCCTCTTCCTTCTGCCGATTTTGAGGATTGTGGGAGGCCATGGAATCCGTAGAGGCGTTGTGTATGGAGACGCGGTCTTGACGGAGAGGTTGCTTCATGCAGGAGCCCCCCGCACCGGCAATCTGTGGACCGGAAGGACCCATGGGGGGTTGTTGATTCTGAGGGAGAGGCTGATCTTGTAGAAGAGGGTCCTCTACTTGAAGCGGGGGTTGTCCCTGCTGCGGAGCGGGTTGGACGGGGACTACCTCTTGCTGATCGGCGGGGTTGGGCCCACGGTTGGACCCTCTGGACCTGATTTTCCTCAGAGGCCTGGCTGGAGAAGAGCTAGTCGACGGGAAGAGGAGAGGCAGCTATTCGTATGGTTTCCCACAGATGGCGCCAATCTGTTGTCGCTAAATTCGGTGTGGGGGCAAACAGATAGTATTTGTGAGTTCTTGGAAAACCTGAATTGCAGACACCTAACCTGTTCCGCTGGAGTTTGACCGCTGACTCCCGCCATTCACCTGCAAAGAAGTGCGTGACACCGGGGTTGATCCCGGCCATGCACCCTCCGACGCTCAAGTCAGTAACCAGAAATGATTATGAAAGAGCGTTTAACTAGCAAAAGATTGATTACCTCTTAATGGAGATGGGTGGGGGGTATTTATAGTCACCGTTGGGATCAGATAAGGAATGTGATTCCTGTGATCTGATAAGGCGTAAAATCCTCATAATCAGATTAGGAATGTAATCCCTTAATTCCCGGTGAGAGGATAGTCACGAATCAGGCCCGTTGATTTGGTTTAATCAGAGACCCTAATTCTATCCTGTCGGACTGGGTTTGTATCGGGTCGGGACCCGGACCCAGTTGAGGTGGATCCGTTCGCGGGTTATTGGATCTGTGAGAAGGAGACCCAGTACCCGCTTCGGACCCGCTAGTAGGTGAAATTACCGTTTTACCCCTGAGCTTTGAGATTCGCGTCCGATGTGAACGGTCCCGATTTAATCCTATTTTTAGCCATATCACTTGTGTGTCGTGAACCCGACCTACTCGCAATGTTTTGAAATTTTTTTGACCGTTTGTGCGGTTTTACTAATATCGAAAAATAAAAACTACGACTACATCTACAATTTGAGCGAACAACAACAACTACGTCTACAATTCCACCGACTACAATTATCTAAAAACTACATACAAACTACTACATCTACATAATTGCGCATCACAATAATCAATTCAAGTAATTACAAAACATAAAAATCAATATAAATACAACAAAGCCAGGATTTTGTAATTACCTTGCACAATTGAGATTTTCACAATGTAGGTGTTGTCGATGATGTGTTTGGATTTAATGGCCGAACTAGGGTTTCGAGTTCCCGATTTGCTTTCGAAGATTGAAGGATGAGGGGTTTCGATTGGAAGATTGATTAGGAGTGAGAGAGTGTGAGATTGGAAGAACCGCAACAACTATGGATGGAGGAGATCGTTAAGGTTAGGGTTAGGATTTTTGGGTTTCAAGAGATCCTTTGGAAGAAAGGGAGAGGGACAAGAGGGGGAGAGTGAGGGAGAGAGTGAAGTGAAGGAGGAGGCGCCGGAGTGAGGGAGGAGGTGGCCTAGGTTGGGTTTGGGTTTGGGTTCGGGAAGGAGAAAGATAGAGTAGGGAGACAGAGTGAGAGAGAGCTACACCTAGATCGGCTTTCTAAATAAATAAAAAAAAAAAAAAAATTAACTTAGGCTGTTATTGCCAACGACGGCCTAAGTTCAAATTTTGTCAAAAAAAAATAAACTTAACAACGGCCTAAGTTTAAATATTGTCAAAAAAATACTGAAGGGGTACGAGAGACAGAAAGTGTGAGAAAGAGGTGAGAGTTAAATGGGTATAACGGGGTGAAATACCCATTATATCTCCAAATGTTTGGGGGGGGGGGGGGGGGGGGGGGGGAATGGGACGGGGTCGATCTAAGTCATCGGATCAAGATCAATACGATCCAACGGCTCAGATGCGTGTTTGCAACGGGTCTATGCAAACAGACCCGTTTGCAAGGGAAGAAATACATATATATCTCAAATATTATAATGAGAGAAAGTCTTAGTGTCATTTGTAAATCTATCAGCGCGTGTAATGTATATATATAACTAATATGAAGGATATTTCATATTCGAGTTCTCACTATATCAGAGTTTTTAATTTTTTTTAAAAAAATATTAAGACGTACATTTTAATTACTAGTATATAAAATAGATATATGGTTTAGATTGATGTGTCGATTGACGTCCACAAACTACATAATATTTCTGCCCTCTCGCTTATAAGGGTGGTTTAGCTAACTTCTAGAACTCTTCTTAGTTGAAATCTTAGAAATCAATAAACTTTCCTCTAATTCACTAAACTAGTAATTTACACTCTTAATAAATATAATTTTTTAAAATAAAAATTTAGACATAGTCTGTATTTGTAGGGGTGTTCATCGGTTCAAAACCGAACCGAACAGAAAAAAACCGAATCGAACCGAACTTTTCGGTTTGGTAAAACTGGAACCGAAATCCGAACCGAAACTCTACAAGTTCGGTTTAAACCGAACCGAATTTTATCGGTTCGGTTCGGTTAATAACCGAACTAACCGAACTTGGAATTCCTTCGATGGATCCAAAAAAAACCATGGTATCCACGGTTTTTGGTCCCTTCTTTAACAAATGTTCACTTTAATCTCTTCTTGAAAAAAATTATTAGTTTTATACGATATTCTTGTGATTATCTAGGTAACCACATCCAATTGAAAAGCCCTACTTACCCGATAAAGAAACATATTGAGCATTGTTTAAAGAAGTCTAGCTATAGATGAAACTTTTTTTTAAAAATTTTCCGTGTACTTGATTTGGAACAGTGACGATCATTCTCTCATATTATCCATAGTAATTCAGCATCTTTTTAAATGCTAAAAAAATATTTTTTACTAGAAAAACTAATTTTTTTATAAAAAAATGCTTATTGACAAAAGATGAAAAAACAGATATCTGCCTGTTCAGTTACGTAAAGACGTGTTATTTATTTTTGGGTTCGCTTAGCATCTATCACTCATTGTGCATCAGATTGTTAAATACTCCATCAAATTACATTATGATACGTGCAGTGGAACTTATCTTCATAAAATGAGGCCTCCTGCCCTACACCTCTCAAGAAGCTAGCAGGTCTATCTATACGACTATACATGCATTCTTCTTGTATAACCAGAATACCAATTATAATAAACTAATTATTTTTAGCTAAATAATTAACTCTTAACAGAATCTATAACTACTAGTATATCCCCTGTGCAAATTGCACAGACTTTACCAAAAAATAAATTAAAATATCAATAACATTTAAAAAAAAATCGACAAAACCTTCCCATATTTACAACTTCAAAATCATCATAATTATAATTTAATATTCAACAATTATTTAGTAAAGCTTTGCACATAAAACAAATGATTCAAACACAAATATTTAATAATAATAAGGCACATCCAAACTCAATCACAATAATCTTTCATCACAATTATATGTGGATCTGACGTCAGCAGTGCCCTCATAGGACGATGCCTTTTTCGCCGCAATATTTCAAATCTTCGACGTTGTGCACATGCAGAAATTGTCTTATTAGGTTGGAAAGACGAAATATTATTTTTGTCTTGCATCCTACATTAGTAAATGTAGTTTTGGACAATTATTTAAATATGAATAATAAATATGTAATCAAATACAATGTAGAAAAAATATAATGAAGCATTACATATTCAGATAAATAACTATAGGGATTAATTGAAAAGAAAGTATAATAGGAGATAAGAACAACTGTAACAAACCTAATGTAATGAAAGAGTCTTGACTTCCCTCAATATAATTGAAAATCTCGCACTATCTTTGAATGTTCACACCTACTGCTGAAAACAAAAATCAACCACTTTATACTCAATAAAACACATGTAGAAAAAATATACTGAAACATTACATATTGAGATAAATAACAATAGGGATTAATTCAAAAGAAAGTATAGTAGGAGATAAGAATACATATAATATACCTGATGTAATGAAAGAGTGACTTTCCTCAATATAATTAAAAATCTCCCACTATCTTTGAATATTCACACCTACTGTTGAAAACAAAAATCAACCACTTTATACTCAATAAAAAACATGTAGAAAAATATACTGAAACATTACATATTGAGATAAATAACAATAGGGATTAATTCAAAAGAAAGTATAGTAGGAGATAAGAATACATATAATATACCTGATGTAATGAAAGAGTTTGTCTTCCCTCAATATAATTAAAAATCTCCCACTATCTTTGAATCTTCACACCTACTATTGAAAATAAAATCAACCGCGTTATACTCAATAAAACACTATATTTTACTGAAACACTATATTTCACTGAAATTTACATATAATTCTCTAAGGAAAAAAAACGTTCGCTCCATTTATTAAATTTTTATGTGGGCATGAATTATCACCAACATTGACTATTTCAATGAAATTTACATATAATTCTCTCATGGAAAAAATATGTTCGATCCATTTATCAAATTTCTGAGTGTTTATACTTATCACCAAAATTTACTATTCATGTGCATTCTCTATTTCAAAATGGAGAAAGGAGAGAGGGGTAGGCCTATTTGCTTAAGATATATATAAATATAAATATTATATTAAATCAAACCGAATTAAATTAAATTAATAATACTGATCTAGTCTTGTGTGAATTAAAGCAACTAACGTTATCACAGTATCAGAGAACTATTTAGATTACAGTTTCTTGTCACCCAATTCTTAATAAAATAACATTTTTATGCAATACTTTTTCTCATTAATTTTGTTTATACAGTATATGATCAAAAGCTTATCATATGTAACAAATACATACAACCAAAAGAAGTCCAAAGTCCAAACCAACAAAATATGAAAAGAAAATAACTGATACTAATCTAACATGAGGATTAACAATCACATCCTTCTACACACTACAAACCAGCTACAATCTCAAACCAAGGTAGAGAACGGAGGAAATGAAGAGAGGAGAGCACTTTTACATGACTTAATAGAAATAATTCTGGAAACATGATGAACAAATTTATTTAACATAGAAATAATTTTGTAAGTTACTTTAAACTGTGTTTGAACAGGTGGTTTTCAGACAGTTAAATTCTAACTTGATTACTTAGTATGATTTTCTTACAAAGGCTAAAATTTGCTGCATAAAAACTAAACAGACCATTGTTTAGATACCTTAATAAGTATTGCATTTTACAATTATTTGCATTTACCACTTTGAGACCCTATGTTACCTGAAAATCTACTTTGCATCTTTGTTGGTCGTTGGTTGTTGGATTATCATTTAAAATCCCTCAACTGTTTTTTTTTTAGTTTGCCGAACGTGAATGTGAACGTGGTTTACATGGTAAATGGCTATGGCTACCCATGTTATGTACGGATCATGTCTGATTGTTGCTGATCAACAATTTAACACCTCATCTTCATAGAAAGTTTACCAAACGCTTTTTTATACTTCATTTTTAAAAAGAGCTATTTTATGAAATCAGTTTATAAAAAAAATATTTTGTTTTCAAAATCAAAGTCTTAAAATGGATTATCAAAACAACAAACCAAATCAAAAAAGCACGGGATTTACTTTACTTTTGTTAATCCGTGGACCAAGGTTAACTACGCAATAAAATTGATAGGAAGTTTTTTATCCCAAAGCTTCTTTGTTAAGATAGAACACCAAATGGTCTAATTTAAGTAACTATGGTCTCTAATAAGTAACCAAGCACAAATAGATTCAAGGATAAATGTTTGCTTTCTTAAAGAGAAGTTTTTCAAAGATATTATTTAAATAAAATCCTACTAATAACAACAGTACAACCTAAACTTAAAACCCCAAACTTCAATATTTTAATCAACCTATAGAGTTCTTGCTTCTATCAAATAATTTGCAAGCACTCAAATGCACCTGGGAAAAGATCTGCTTTTAAGGGAAATCTACCAATATATATTGTTCGTAGCATTATCGATTAGCATATTCCTTTTCTCCTTAAGCGAGGATACTTATCTAATTATTATTATTAATTTGCTAAACACTATCGAATTATTGCTTCTGTTAATTAGTGCATTCTATGTGGATGATCTGGAATAGAAGGAAGTCGACAATCTTCTCAATTGATCCTTCACCTTCTACTCCTATTGCAATTACTTCCAGATAGTGCTGGTTCAATTGCAAGAGACAGACCCATAACTGAACTGACCTTCAAAATGGTAAGCGACGACCGGGGTCGGGGCGGGGTGAGCGACGACCGGGATTGGGGCGTCGTGGGCGACGGCCGGCGGGCGGGGTGGGCGACGGGACGACCGTGACTGCGGCGTCGTGGGAGACGGGACGACCGCTACTGGGGCATCGTGGGCGACGGCCGGCGGCGGGGTGGGTGATGGCCGGGTTCGTGACGATGGAAGGTTTTGGGGGTGTGGGTTTTGGTGGAGAGAGAATTGATTAGGGTTTGTGTGTTTTGGAAAGATGTGGAAGATGGAATGTCTTTTTAGGTGTTTTTTAAATTATTTGTGTTTTAACAATTAGTGTGGGTTGCACGTGTTAATTATCACTTTTGCTCTCCTTTCTCTATTTCAAAATGGAGAAAGGAGAGAGGGGGTGGGCCTATTTGCTTAAGATATATATATAATATATAATATAATACAGTGGTTCCAGGCTAAAGAGGGGAAGGGAACCAACAGATTCCAACCCCCCAGTACTATACTAATAATATTAATAATAAACTATATTTATTACACCAACACCAATAATAATAAACCCTCTCTAGTGGTCTTGCATGCCATCGAATAACTATGAATATATTAGTACTTAATAAGTTTATAAAAGTTGGTATCTTCAATAATCAGGTACTTTTTCATGGGTCTACTTGCAAAAAACAATTCATTAATTAGTGAATTGTTCTTGATTTGTTACTGGACATGAAGGATAGTAACTAAAAATCTGAATAGCTACTGGACATGAACGACAGTAACTAAAAATCCGAATAGTAACATTTAGTTGTGATACTAATCGTAACATTTTTTGGGTTGAAAAATGATAGTAAAAGTGTAGAGTGCGGGAGCAGCAGAACCAAAAACTTCGGTTTTTGTTTCGGTTCGGTTTATTCAAAAGCCAACCAAAAACCGAACCGAACTCTCTATAAAAACTTCGGTTCGGGTCAAAACCGAACCGAAAAACCGAAAAACCGAACCAAATTGGTAAATTTCGGTTTGGTTCGGTTCGATAATCGGTTTTAACCAAAGTGTGAACAGCCCTATGTATTTGAACTTAAAATCTCCTTTATAATAGTTATGCACGTGTATTGTACAGATTGGTAGATTGACAAAATATTTACAAATAACACAAAGGCCTTCTCCCATTATAATATTAGAGATTAGAGATTAGCACTCACAAAATACTCTAAATTTACACAGCAAGAAATATTAAATCTCGGGTAAATCTGTACCAGTAAAGGTCCCGGTTGCAGCAAATTTTGAAAATAATAACAATATACTCAATCAAACTACAAGCGTAACAAACCTTCCAAAAATCCTTATTTTCTATGTTGGAAAATTCTATTCAGATCCAACCTGATTCCAGGGTAAATCCTAAGAGTGTTGGAAATTTCTTTTTAAAAACTGTCAGTTTAAAGTTCAGATAAACGCATTGTCTTATAAGAATACTTCATTGATAACTCCAGTATTTACATGTTTATCAATTAAAGTGGATGAGGATTGAATCTCATCTCTTCTCGAAAAGCTCATAATTTCTCAAACAACACAAATAAGTATATACTTTTTAACTATCATTTAAAAGAGAACAATATGATTCTAAGCAACCTGTCAAAACCCAAATTGTAATTCACATCACATACAAACCTATACAACAAACTAGCAAATATCACATCATCTCTTGCTCAGAGTATGAACAAGAAGTACATGGACAGGCCATTTCTACAATCTTTACTCATTCAATTGACATGGAAGGAGGCTGGAATACTTTTATGAATAGCATTTGCGAATGCATCATCATTCAATGGAAGCAGTCCTGCAAATGAATATCATATCAATGGTAAACAAAATAGATTAGATACAAAATAGTCACAAATAGCTTTCTGCCCTCAGAATTCAGTAACTATAAAAGCAAGAACTCTTCTCTAATAAAGGGAACTACTTATATGAGATGATTTCCTTTGTGATTATAATCACTCGGTGGAGCCCAAATGGAGGATGTGCACCCTTCACATTGATCTACACATCATGATATCTGTGTATAAAAAATCAAGTTGTTTGGATGCTTCCTCATCATGTTTCAATTGGTTGCAAAATTAACAGTTTTTCGATAATATAACAATTGGAACCGAGTGATGCATGGGTAAGAAGCCACCAAACGAATTTGATTATTTGTACACAGGAATCTTACGACATAACAAATAAGATGAACGGTGTGGATTATCCATATAAAGTCTCACCGTGTGTATTACTACTGTGGGAATTTTCCTCCTATATGTATGAGGCTCCCTTTCCTCTGTCAGATCAAAAAAACATATGAAACCCTAAATCAATTTTCTTCTGGTCAGATAATATTTCACCCAAAGTTAACACCTCTGTTTCAATCCAATAATATTTCACCCAAGCTTAACACCTCCATTTCAATATTTTCATAAATGATATATTTGCTGAAGTTTTAGTTTCTTACAGTTTCGTTATGACATTCAGTCTAATTCTGGTAATTAAACAAACAAAGATAAAATATTTATATGATTTTTTAAGATTATCGGGGCAATTTCCACTTTCTTCCTTACGGATTGATTTCTTATTTTATCTTTTAGTGTGTTCCCACTCATCCACCTGCGCATCTTCATTTTGGCTACACATTTTTTGCACACCTTTCTTAAGTACTCAACACTCTAATTCATTAAGCATGGCTGGTTAGTATAGCTGTCATGTAAAATTTCCCTTAAATTTCAAAGCTATCTTCCTATTGACAATTCCCAAATGCATTTCATCATTTCAGCCGCTTTAATTCTATGCATAACATCCTCCTCAATTTTCCCATCCTCATGAATGATTGATCCTAAATAACAAAAGTAGTTCTTCTTGGTACTCAATACAAACTACCACGTGATATATATATATATATATATAAAGAGAGAGAGAGAGAGTAATGTTCCGTTGTTCACTAGGCCTCTGCGTGCACTCGGCCTTTCCGCCTTCGTATCGACGATCCGAACCGTTCACATTGATCTACACATCTAAATTAGTCTAAATATATAAAATCAAATCATTTGAAATTCATTTGCCCATCCATTGAAGTGTTACAAAATTGCATGGCTGAAAATCAATGTTTTTTATAGTCACATGATGGATGGGCAAATAAATTTCAAAAAATTTGATTTTACATATTTAGACTAATTTAGACGTGTAGATCAATGTGAATCAATGTGAACGGTTTAGATCATCGATACGAAGGCGGGAAGGCCGAGTGCACACGGAGGCCTAGTGCACAACGGAACATTTGTATATATATATATATATATATATATATATATATATATATATATATATATATATAGCCCTCCCTTCGGTTGCGCACTGGGTTTGTGCGCACTCCCATCCAATCAAGATCTTGATCGGACGGCTGTGGGCTTCGTGCGCACGAACTTAGTGTGCAACAGAAGATCCCTATAACGGTGTGTGTATGTGGGCATAAAAGTCTTTTCATAGTTCACACTTAACAGAAACTCTTAACTTTAATGGTGGAATGGGTTTAAGGTACTCGGTGCAAATGTTGTATGGCAACTTGTACTCGGGTCAAACTCTGAGGAGGCACTTTGTTGTTTACCCTTTATTTTATAATTGGTTTTGACTGAAACCATCTGAAATGGCTGAAAGCCTGAAATTGAGACAGATTGGTCTGCTTTCGACCACAAACCAAATTTTCCCTATAACAAACAGCCAAAACTGAGATAGATTGGCCAAAACCTCAAACACCAGTATCATCTAGCAGCATCAAACACAGAACATTTTTTGTAAAAAAATAAATAAATCAAACATTATTTGCTTTCTCATTAAAAGGAGGTCAGTAGGAACCTTCACAAGCCCTGCAGACTCTCCAAGGAATCACCGCTGTTCTGAAAGCCAGCTTCTGTCAGGGTCTTATTGAGATCTCCTGATTCGATAGTCTCCATAAATTGCTTTAGTCCCTGCATGCAAAAAGATGATGAAGACAGATAAATCCAAGACCAGTTTAATGTTCAAATCTACTATTCACATTATCAAATTCAAATCATTTGATTATTTATTACAAGGAAGATAAACTCCAAAAATAAGGCAAGGAAAATGAAACCTCTCTGTAACCCAAGTAATGGCGCTTTGGCTTAGGAGCATCCTGAAGCATATGGCACAAAAACTATCAGCTAAAATAAAGAGCATAAATTATATAACAAGAAAATTGGATATTTAGAAGGGCAAAAGGAAAGACATAATTGCCAGAGTGAATAGAGCTCTGGGATATGTTAGCCATCTGAAAAGTCACACATAGTAATTTATGAAAATGCAAACTGAGCAAGTAGTTAGCTGCCAAAACAATAGAACTAAACTATAAACTGCAAAGCTAATAACACATTAAATTGCAGAGACAGTTAATATGCTGATTGCAAATATGTCAAAGTACTGATTTCTCAGGTATTACATAAGTGTTGTGTGCCAAAAGAAGTCCTTCAAAAGACCAGAGTAAATGGTTATTCATATAATATGAACTAGTTGCATATGGACCGAGTCCTTCAACACAATTTTTTTCTTACAATCAGACCTTTTCAAGAATCTTACCTAGCTACTAAATCTGCAAAATAATTCAAGTCCCTAGTTAAGTCAGAGAAGGACGAATCTCACTTCCATCCTTTCAGTCAGCTACTATCAACAAGCTGATGTCAAAAAGAAAAGTAACTGCTTTCTGTTTTAGCTTATAAATTGATAAGTAGAGACGACAACCAAATTGAGTATGGATTGAACATGTGGAATATAGCACATCCATGTTTGACTACAGGTCATGGGTACATATAAAGATAGTGATATAATTCAGAAATAAAAAACAGATCCATATTTGATAATGTTGGAAACAGAGAAAATAAATATGGATACAAATCGAACATCTTTATAAAACAAACAGGTAAGTGCACAAACCTGAAGGAAACAAATGTGAAACATATACTATAAGTGGGTTAGATATTTTGACAACAAATATGTAACTTCAAAGTAACATTCTCCATTCTGATTCAAAAAAGCTAACCAGAAAGTGATCTTTCCAACAAATCAATTGTCCAAGCCTTTTATCACAATTTCATAAAGATATTTTTTATTTGTGAAGAACTCAAACTTTAACAATCAGGCTCTGTTTGGTATTGTAGTGAAGGAAAGTGATTTTATTGATAAGTTCTGTAAGAGATAGATATGTTCAACTTCAAAATTTCTTACGAAGTACAAGCATTTTATTGAAAAGCTCAAAGCACCACTTTAGGGGTGGTTAAGTGTGGTGCGAAAAAGGTTTAAATTAGCAGTTTGGGGGAAGTCGTTTTGGCAAAACACACTTTTAATTCAGTTTCAAATACCTATTTTAAGAAAAAGGCTTCATTTTTTTTGTTTCTGAGTTGTGAGTGCAAAGTGGGTGAGCAGGACAAAATATAATATATAAAGCAACTGTTCATTAAGAATGGTTATCTCCATTACAGACTGATTTTGAATCGTAAAAGATAAGTAGTAATGGAATCTAACAGAAAAGCCTTGAATATTTGATTGTGCTTGAAAAAAAAATTAAATGAGAAACTCCAACAGCTAATTTAGATGACAAACCTTCAAAAACCCAGGCATCTTTTTATCTTTATCGCCAACAAATTCGCAGAGATACATCACTCCAGCACAGGCAAAATTCTGCCAGTATAGTATTTGTTAGTTGACACGAAAGCAACAGAAAATAGTCCAGGACAGCACATAACTGACATAATAGACAATTACAAAATAATTTACAGGAGAAATTTATGTGCTAACATTTGACAAGAATAACACATCCATTCTATTTTTTTAGCTCTTTTGTTCTATATAATTCAGAAATTCTAGCAATCTAAATATTTTGTTTCATATTTAAGGAATATTTTGAAATTGCTCTTTTTAATACATGAGGATTTCGTTAGCTTTTCTTATATCTTCATAGAAAATAAAAACTTGAGGAATATATTTAGTTATCATGACCCTGTCTGCTACTTCTGTCAGTATTCCATGTCTGTAAACAAGACCCCAATGTTCATGCCTCTTAGGTTCTAGCGAACAGGCATTGTGTAAGAATTGAAAAAATATCTTGTTCAGATACTTGGTTCATTTATAGATGCCGGTCGACACAGGACCTAGAGTTCACAAGTCCGTATTCAATTACATGCAGTTTAAGTTGAGATCTAAGCTGCAAACTTGGGTGCATAAAAGGCATAAAAAACATGATATCAGACACATTTTGATGTTCACATGGCAAGAACCAGGCCAATTTTTATGACTAATTCAAGGTTATGTTTCTTGTTTTAATTGTTTACTTAAACAGCCATTGTAAACAAATTCCCAGAATATATTAAAGCACCATTTAATGGCCCAATAACTAATAAATTAGTGAGACACGGGCGCAAGAAATAATGGACTCATGCATCAAGGAATCCCAAGTTGGTTCAACTGACATACCTGTTTATCCTCAAGTGAATTCATCTTCCCATCCTGCAATTGGAATAATTAAAGTCAATAGGAAATATTATACTGATTCAAGTGCTAGCAACAACAAAATTATGCTCACCAGACTGTAAACCAGTCCCCGAAGTGACTCTAAGTCATCACCAATATTAGTGACTTTATCCCGAACACTAGAAACCTGCTTTCATAAACAAAATAGGCTTTGATATGAACCCAAACGAAGCAAATATTAGTGGAATGAACGTACAAAGAAAAAAATACAAAATCCAGTCCATTCACCCAACTATCCCCTCACATGTATTAAGATACACCAGGATCTGTGAGAGAGATCTAAATCCAACAACTCCTATTGCGATGCCTTTTGCAATAATACTTCAAATAACTACATTTATGTATGAGGTGGCTTCCATCCTAGTAAATAAATACAGTGCCATTCACCTGAGGCATGTGTGGGTCCACTCTAGGTCCCACATACTGAGAATATACATGTGCACGTGTGCGAAGAGAGAGATCTATGAAGATATTACCTCATTTTTAATTTGCGCTGACATAACTTTCTGCTCATCTAATTTGCCATCCAAATTCTCAATTCTCTGTGTCAAATGCCTCTTAGTTGCCTGTAAAGAAAAAAGGGTTTTTAGGAGTACCACATTTCGTCATCAACATACATATGGCTTGACATTTAGGAAGCCCAGGAAGAGAGAAAATATTAACTGCCTCAGGTTAATATTGAATTTTAATAAACTGATGGCAATAACTACCTCAAAATTATTTAAAATGCAGTACCAATATTTGAATGGAATTTTTTTTAGATATGAAAACCTAATTGTTAGGATTGTGGCCTCAAATACACGTAGGCACGAAGTACTTGAAGTTGGAGAAGACAGTAGTAAGTAGAAGAATGAAGTTTGAGGAGTTGCAGTCGACCGACCGGGAGTGCGGTTTACCGGTCCTGGCTGAAAGGAGTTCTTCAAAAGTACAGGGTTCAACAGAGAAGGGGACGGAGTGTGGACTTGACACGTTGCAGTCGACCGACCCAAAGTGTGATCGACCGTCATCGGCGCTGTATGTTATTTGGGCTTTCGGATTTTGGATCCAATAAGCAGTTTTTATGTTTATCTTTTACGGTTTACTTGGGGGCTATATATATAGTAGTAGATGTGAACTCTACGGCAATTAAGCAACTCATACCAAGGGTGAGCCGTTATCATTGTTCAACTTCAAGAGGGGATTGTGCCGAGTATTTTAAAGGTGAGGGGAAGAGATTGAGAGTTGTAATCTCTTTATAATCTTTGTATTTCTTGGGAATAAGAAGTATTGGTTAACTCTACATATTGATTGTGTTCTTGTGAAATCTGGTATATAGCATAGTGGCTAGTTCTTGATTCATCTAGTTCTTGCAAAGTTTTTATTGCTTGTGGTGTGTGAGTTTCGCTATTAGCACTACGAGTTGTGGTAGATTCTGCAACACTAACTGTATATGTTCCGAGAGAGGCTGAAAAGCCCACATGGCTACCTACAATATGGGCACATGCTTAAGTTCTCCTTAGTTATTTACCATCCAAATCATGTGAAATTTATGATGAGACACAGGTTGACAAAATACCTTGTCCCCTATCTCACATCATTTCCCCCAGAGTGGATAAATCCACATCTCTTTTAAACCGGAACATTACCCTCACCAACCCCTGACCACTCCACAATACATTATTTGCAAAACCCCAGCTAAGTAGTGCTATCTCTTTCATATTATTAGCCTGAACCTTCCTATTAGTAAATTCCATGTTAGGCTGTTTTCTTCAATATATCATGTTCTTTTTGGCATGTACGATGAAAGGTCTAACCAAGATTACGATAGAAAACTTATGGGATAACTCGAGTGTGGGACTCATGTTGTTTGGGACAAATATGAAATATTGAGTTATGGGGGAGAGATGAGAAATTAGCATATTTGTTACAAATACAGCTGTTAAAAACCCTATTTCATAATTAAAAGCACAACAAAGTGCCTTTTTTCAACGATTATTTTGACCTTAGGAGGACAAACTATTCTCTTAAGATATATTCTATGTCTGTAAGCACTGTTGTCACCGTCCTATACTTGGGGTAGAGAAATGAACCTGATATGTGGTCCATTTCTATGACTCAAGATGATCTTATTCATAGTTCGTAATAATTCAACATAACTAGTAGCTTCGAGATGATTTAACTAGTGGCTTCCCGCCGAAACTACAGGAATAGATTTAACACTGGTATAGACTTAGGATTGCTTTGAAATTTGTGAAAAATATTTTTCAAATGCATTTATAACGCACTAAAATATACAACATAGCATAGTCCCAAGTCATATTCCTTAGTTAAAAATGTTAAATCCACTTTCAAAATTTAATTGAAAACAGAAGTTTATAATACAACATGAATTTTTCTGTATAAATGTGTATGTATATATATAATATTCCCACTTCATGGACAACTTAGTCATCCTAGGTTCAAGGTGTAACTTTAGATTAGATGATCCATTCATTTGATTTTGATAAAGGGTTTTTCCACATCACTCACAAATAGATGTACTAAATTCCATATAACTTACTCACAATCGAGTGATAAGTTAGAACCTCTGTTGCAAAATCATGGAAATTTTGATCCATTGAACCAACTTTCGAGAAAAAACTTAGGTAGAATGGCCTAGAGGAGAATAAGGTTGCAAGGGTAGAAAAACTATTTTGAGAGAATGAGACATTCGACTTAAGATTTTATCTCGAAAGTTGGTTCAATGAATCAGAATTTCAATGATGTTGCAATTGAAGGTCTGATTAATCACTTTTGAGGTTGGAGGATGGTCAACGGATTAATATGGAATAGCAATTTGTGAGTGAGTAATGGAAGTAGAACAGTTGTTAGTGAATGATGTAGAGAAAACCCATAAACGGTTTTTTCAACATCTCCCTTTGATAAAATATATGCACAAGCAAAAATTGTGTATTTTGAAGACTGTAAATAGACGTTACTCATGATTACAAAATTAGTGGTTTTCAACAACATAAGAATAAATGAACAAAATGATAAATGAGGTTTTCCATGAACTTTCATGTGTAAATATGTATTATATATTTATATTCAGATAAAGATTAATGCAATAAATCTCAAAATGGGAAATCCTACATTGCATCATGATATTTCTTTTGTTATACTGTTTAAAAGCCATTAATTATTCAATCATTTGATGCATAATTAAACCTCGCAATATGCACAATCATTCATTGATATACCTTCTAAGGCATATAGATGAAATGACTTATAATTATCATGCACCTGAATAAAATCTCAAAGCACAAATATCCTTGTAGTGCTGAAGTAATAAGCTTAATTTGTTTTGTATACAAACTTGAATCAATTAAATCATGTAATTATTTTAAAGATCAATAGACCAAAATTAACCTTAAACTCAACTCTAATACTTTAACACTGTAATTTCCTATTAGTTTTCCCTTTGAAAATTCAAAGAACTATTAGAATACAAGTGTAAAACCCTCAATTCCCATTACAACTTTGGAGTTTTGGTGCAGTAGGAAGGTCTTCACATGGTTTTAAAAAGCAACCCAAGTAGGAATTCCACTCGGTGCACATATATATAGCGGAACTTTTTTTTAAAAAAATGTCATACCACTATGCATTGCCAGGTCTCGGACAATTTCTTAGGAACTTTTCTTGTTTCATTCAGCCCATACCTGCGGGGCTGTGCCAGAGTACAAGTATACAACCCTCAAGCCTCACTACAACTTTAGAGTTCTGGTGTAGGGGACAGTGTTTCTCAAGAACCCAGTTAGAGGTAAGGACAAATATGCATGAACTACAGCTTCCAAAAATTCGCATTTAGATTTGATATTAGAGTATAACTTATTTATTCGAAAACTGATCGGGTAATATTTGACAAATTCTTAAAATACTATAGTCAGGATAAAATGAGAGGAGAACGAACTGAAATGGCCTCGAGCATGTGCAAAACAGACTAAATTTGCAGCCAATTAGGAAAAGTGAAGAGTGATACGTTATGATTAATGGAGCAAAACTTGGATAGCCCTAAGCAACTTAAATTGAAACAGCTAAGAAGGATGATAATTTTTTAATTAAACAGGGAAGATGGCACTTTACATATATGAATGGAGGAAGGGAAATCATATGGTCAACCCAATGATTTGGGTTTAAACGATTTGCTGCCAGTATTGTTCAATTAGATTAATTCATCATTGAAGTATCAAATTTTGCAAAAGATTTCTCAGAACTAACACAAATCATATTTAAAGTGTGCAAAAGAGAGCATACGTAATACTCACAGCAAGAGCAGCAGATATTTGATCCAGGTTCTTTGTCATACTTGAAACAGCATTAGCCATGTTCTTCTTGGTAACATACATGAGGTCAGAGAACGAAAGGCCCTGATGATTATTTTAATAAATAAAAGGTCAATGAATCAACCAAAAGCTACCAACCCCTAACAATCTCCCATACAATGCTACACTATAAAAAAAAGCTTTACAATTAAGAGAGTAATTGCGGCATGCATCCATGAGCTAATTAAAACTAGGTTTACCAATCTACACCTCACTGCAATGCTATTTTTCAAGTGCAGTAAATTTTATAGCCTAAAATGTTTATTTATTATTTCAGGTGAGGGTAAGTTGGTCATTTCACATGTATGGTAATGGCTAGTAGGAGAAATCTAAAAAAGTCACAACTTAAGTGGGCCCAAATTGTGGAGGGAATGAAAGAGAAATTTTAGAGTAAATATGACATTAACATATTTGTTTGTCGTGATGGTGAGGGGTGGGGGATATATCGGCAGGTGTGAAACTCATCAATTAGGCAAATAGAAAGATCGAGCTCATGAAGGGAGAAATTAAAATCATTTCTTACTATGAATGTACATGACAGGAGAAATTATATTAGATACCCAACATCCTTACATACAGAAGGGTAAATATGATGGTAAGAGTAGGACTTACTTTCCACCACATGTATCCATAGCCGGCTGCCCCCACAGCAACAGCTGGTACTAGAAGTGATGTTACATTTGCTGAAAGAACTAACCAAGTTAAATATGGAAACAACTACTGCAACCAAACTATCAACCATAAATTGGAAAATCAACTTTAACGTGTGAGATGTAGAATAAGTTGCATCATCAACTTATAAGAAAGCAAATGGAGTAGCAACAGTAGTAAAACTACCTCCTTGACCATTTCCACCCATAATAGTGATTGGTCGTGCAGAGGCAAGTTGCCGAACCTCCATAGCCAGCCGTCGAACCTAGATGATATTAAGAATAAAAAATCAAGTACGAAGATTTCATTGAAGAATCACTCTAAAACATATAATTATATATTGTAAAGAGACAAAAAGGAGGTAACCTGGCATTACAATACATCAGATCAAGAGCATGTGTGATGCACGTCATTATACAATATCATTTCATCAAGTTGTACATGTCTATGTGCCTCTGTGTGTATCACTGTTTTAAATTTCCTCCGACACGGCCGAAATTCCGGCCGAAATTTTGTTTCGGCTAGCTTGCCGATACAAAATCACATATTCTATATACTCTATATCGTTTTGGACCGAAATGTGTAGATATCAGCTGAAATATCGGCCGAAATATTGTTGAAATAAGCAAAATATTAGCCGAAATAGACGCACAAATGTTATTGTGAATATGTATATGAATTTCTTTTACTTTTTGCATATGTCTTTTAATATAGGACCTTAAGCTAAGATAATGTGAGGATTTCGTCTCCCTATTGTTTGTATATATGCAAAGTCAAGTACATTTATTAACTAATACATTTTTTATAATCAATGCAAATTCAATTTAGTTATATACTTATATTACATTCTCTTTTATACTGTTGTTAAATTCTGTGAATATTTACCGTAATTAATTCATGTCATTAGTTACATTATACAGTATTTTATCTGATAAATGACTTGTAGGTCATATAATATCTTATTTAGAAACCAAAAAAATATTTAATAGTATAGAAAATGAACATCCGATATGATCACATTTTCCCGAGATCTCCTCTGATATCTCCGATCCGAGACGAAACACCTCTTGCCGAGACGAGTCTGAAATCCGAGATTTAAAACCATGGTGTGTATGTGTAGTTTTTTTAGGAAATTGGGGACGTATTCAACTTTTGGTGCATATAATTGCCTTGGAAAAAATGAAAACAAGTTTCGCAAATCTCAAAGCAAATCCAATGGATAAAGAAGTCTACAATCAAATTCTTATAAATTTAATGGAATTTGAGGCCAAACTAGATAGAGATAATTATATATATATATATATACAACCACCGAATATGATACTTGACCAATTTCAAATGATATTAGACTGATATCTATTGTCAAACACAAATATCAATATTAAAAATTAATAAATTAGTGGTGCTTATTATTTTTAGTCCTGCAACCAATTATACACGAGTGTTCATTAAAATAATGTATAGCATTATAGTTCTTAGTACTAACTGTGAGAATGAAATAACTATAGCATTTCAGACCATTAACTGTGAGAATGAATGAACTATAACATATAAGACCTTTGATCAAATGACCAGATAGCTCCAACTTGATCCCTTAGACTCTAAGAAAAAGGTTTATATAGCCCTTAAGGATAGTTGCTCGAATTATACATGGATATACTAAGACGGCCATAATAGAAACTCAACCTACATTTAAACTATTTTCACTAAGTCTTTGAACCTTATCAAAGGCACCAAATTTCCAATAATTTCCTTACTAAATGGAACAAAGTGGGAATTACCCCATCTTATACTAATGTAACAGCCAAAACTCTTGCACCCTATATGGTTTGGATGCAATTAAACGAGAAACTTGATCTAAATCCTGATATGGCCACTCTACATACAAGTCCCAATAAACATATACCAAATGCCTTTTCTCACATGATCAAAGCTTGAAGAGTGTTCAAACTTGGAATATTTTCGTTGATTTTAACTTGAAACTCGGTAAATGAATAAAACAGGAAAAAATTAAAACGGAGGGAGTCTGATGTTTTTAATGGAAACCCCATCAAGCTAATGAGAATGAAGAATATAATACTATCCATAAGAGGGGTAACAATTTGGAACTAAAAGGAAGTCACTACTAGAAAATTTTAAGTGGGGGTGGAAAGGATGTGGCGGATGGAAGATAAGCAACTTGTAGAAAAAAGAACTTCATGGGAAGAGCAAATTATTTTAACTAGATCTTTTGGAGGGTCTGGAGTGGGTTCATTTGGTTTGTAAGCTTATAATTTTGAAGCTACTGAAAAATTAATTTGATTGAATTAAAAGATACACTCCATTGTTTTTTTCTCATCAAGAAGTAATAATTTTATTCCAATGTATAAATGCCAGAAAACAAGATATCCAAATTTATTGGAAAATACGTCAAGTAAATAGATAGCCTAATGTTAAAGAATCATATTCTTACGATATATACTATAACAAATAGGCTAGTTTATAAGAAAATACCTCGTTTTACTCATACTAGTACTATAAAGTAACAACCATAACAACTACACAAAATGAAAAGACCAACATTCCATTGTTCCCTAATTTCCTAATATCAGTAGAAAACAGAAGGAAAAGGAAAAAAGGGATTTGGAAGGATTGGTATGTTATTTATCAGGTTTGGATATTCTTGTATTGAATTTAGAAATTTTGGAAAGAAGAAAAGATATTGAACGTGATAGGGGGGAGAAGGTTTGCAGGTGAAGGTGATACCAGGGAGGAGCTTTTGGGGGGTCATGGGAATCGTAGGGTAGAGATTTTTGGGGTGACAATGGCGGTTGGGATGAGCTTTTGGAGAAATGGATGGTGACCAGCAGAGAGGATGTAATTGTGGTGGTATATAGAGATGGTAAGAAGAGATCTTAGAGATGATGCTACTAATGTGGAGAGATTTTTTGAATTACCGTCATGATGAGAAGGCCTGGGTGAAGGTGAATTGGTGATTGTATTTAGAAGGTAGAGAATTTAAGGGTAGTCGTCTTGCTGAAAATGAAAGGAGACAGTGGTGTCAATCGTGGAGGTGGAGGAGAGAATGGTAAAAGCAGACAATTGCCCATACACAAACTGATGAATATCGGCATACAACAAAAAATACCAACTACTAAGAGCATCCACAGTCTTTTGCTATTTTTTTCATTTTATCCATATTTTAGCAAATGAACTTCTGCAGTCGTTGGCTATTTATTCTTATTTTGGCATATTCGACGGAGAAGATTGCTATATATGAGAGAAGATTTGAGAAAATGCACAATATAAACGACAGATCTTGAAGATCCGTCCCAAATATAAAATTAATTTATTTTTATGTCGGACGGAACTCGAAAGTCCGTCCCACGAAAAGAAATCATTTTCCGCTAAAAAAAATTGCCCAAAAAAAAGAAAAAACCCTTGGACGGAACTAGAAGGTCCGTCCGTCGAATCCGGAGGTTGGGACGGAACTAGAAATTCCGTCCCGTGGTTTTTGTATAAACAAAAAAATTGAATGACGATTTTGCCCCTCTATCTTCAACAGCTATTTGTGCTTTGTCAGATAAATCCAACAGCTCTTTCTCTATCTCAACAGCTCTCTCAAATTGTGTTATATGTACCCATCCTGAACCCAATACAAGCTTCACATTTGCCTCCAATCCTATCTCCAGTAACATATATTTCCTCTCTGTCTCCTACTGAGTTTTTTGTGAAAGGAATTAAATGGCGAGCCGAGGGGCAAGGGGGAGAGCATATACGGCTCAGGGAGATGTTATTCTCTGCCAAAGTTGGATTAGTATAACGCAAGATCCGTTGATAGGTAACGATCAATCCGGCGCACAGTTCTGGGAGCGAATTTCTTCAACGTTTGTGGTTTATTAGGGACTCCAACCGACGGAACGGTTAGCTCACTTACTAGTCGATTTCAAATAATTTCAAAAGAAGTTGCCCTCTTCATAGCGAAATTGAGTGCAACCACTAGGGCCGCTAGCGGAACAACCGAGGCAGATAAGGTATGTAAAATAAATTGGATTTAAAGTCATGCTTTAAATTATTTGTATAAATAATAACGTCCGGATTTTCAATTTTGTCTTAGATTCACGAAGCGAGAGTATAATATATGCAAACATCTGGAAAAGCTTTCATATTTGAGGACTGTTATGGTATACTTAAAGATCAGCTGAAATTTTCGCTGAAATTTTCATTGCGTACTACACAAGTGTTCGATCGAGTACAAAGTACCCAATCTGGGGACGTTTGTGGTATTATGAGGAACTTCAACCGACAGAATGGTTAGCTCACTTACTAGTCGAAGTTGCCCTCTTCATAGCGAAATTGAGTAGTGCAACCACTAGGGCCGCTAGCGGAACAACCGAGGCAGATAAAGTATGTAAAAGAAATGGGATTTAAAGTCATGCTTTAAATTATTTGTATAAATAATAACGTCCGGATTTTCAATTTTGTCTTAGATTCGCGAAGCGAGAGTAGAATATATGCAAACATCTGGAAAAGCTTTCAAATTTTTTATGATATACTTAAAGATCGGCCGAAATTTTCATTGCGTACTACACAAGTGTTCGATCGAGTACAAAATACCCAATCTGGGGAAGGAAGTGGTAGTCAAAACTCTCCCACAATAAACAACTGGGAGTCAGATATACCCGTTGATATGGAATCACCTACACCCCTCACCCAACCACCAGGTCATAAGATAGCTAAGAGAAAAGGAAAAAGAATGGCCAAAATATCAGAATACAATGAAATTGCCAAAGAAACCAAAAATTTTACATCTGTATACAAAGAATCACAAGGCATGAGGAATGCATCTATGGAAGTGAAGATGGCTATTAAAAAACGAGAATGCGATCTTAAAGAACGGGCCTAGGAAGATCGTATTTACGAGTATCGATCTCAATAGTTGACCAACTAATCAACGACATTATTTTATGTGTAGACAAAATGAAATTCAGCAAAAAGGGGGTTACAATAATGGGTAAACTACATTAACCCCAATTTTTTTATTTTAGCATTATCTAATGTAAGCACGCATTTTGATTTCGAATATATCCTACGTAATTTTTTTGAATGGACCCTGCAATATTCGGCATGTTTATGTTTGTGAATATCAAAAAATGGCAAAACTAAGTATTGAAGGCAATTTGTTTACAATAAAATATGGCATGAAGACATAATTATACCTGAATCTATGATTTAAATATTAGATCATAGTTCAAAGTAGTACATTAAGTAAGATTTAAATTATTACTTGATGCGGTTTGTTTTTGGGGGTGGCTGCACCTGGTGTGTCTCTCAATTTGTAATTTAGCAGAAGCTTCGGTACTGGCTATACGCCCGACCCTCAGCTGTGGGAACGGCTCGGGAGTAGGCGGGAGTGAGGTAGAGGTTGGATGCTCGGCTCGGATCTGGAGGCTCGGCTCGGATCTGGAAGCTCGGATCCGGAAGTCTATATACCTGCACTCGGCCTAGGAACACCGGGGATGATCCCGGTGGCAGACCCTCCGACGGTCTAGTTAGTCACTGAAGAGTAACAGTAACTAGGATTTTTAGAGGGAAATGATTGATTACCTTGTGAAAGGGGAGAGGGTCTGGTATTTATAGGCAGGGCAAAGCGGGTCTGGACCCGTTTGGGCCGGGTCTGGACCCGATTGCCCGTGGGCCTGATGTGGCAGAAGCCTGTGAGGCTTAGGGCTGACCTGGCAGACCTGATGATCAAGGGTGAACGGTTTTTGAGAAGATCCTATGGCCCAAAAGAGGCCATGTTATTTGACCCATATCAGGAGCTCCCCACTCTTGGAGGGCTAGATAATCCAGCCGTGTAAAAGTTGTATTTTGCCTCTGTAGGAAGAGCGGAGTGGTGTGTACGGCGAAGAACGGGATTAGTATCTTCCTAAAGAGGTTAGCGGGATAGGATGAAGGGAATCTCCTCTTGGAGTCACGAGAGGTGTCGAGTGCAGAAGAGTAGTAGCTCGGTTTGCCGAGCGTCGATGGTCGGGAGACGAGCCCCTCACTTGTTGGAAAAGCAAGGGGACGTCGAGTTCTGAGCAGCAGGAGCTCACTTTGCCGAGCATCGAGGGTCGGGAGACGAGCTCCCTCACTTGTTGGAAAAGCAAGGGGACTCGAGGTTTGAGGAGTAGAAGCTCGCTTTGCCGAGCGTCGAGGGTCGGGAGACAAGCCCCCCTCACTTGTTAGAAAAGCAAGAGGACGTCGAGATCTGAGGAGTAGGAGCTCGCTTTGCCGAGCGTCGAAGGTCGAGAGACGAGCCCCCTCACTTGTTGGAAAAGTAAGGGGACGTCGAGATCTGTGGAGTAGGAGGTCTTCTTGCCGAGCGTCGAGGGTCGGGAGACGAGCCCCCTCACTTGTTGGAAAAGCAAGAGGACGTCGAGATCTGAGAAGTAGGAGCTCGCTTTGCCGAGCATCAAAGGTTAAGAGACAAGCCCCCACACTTATTGAAAAAACAAGGGAACGTCGAGATCTGTGAAGTAGGAGGTCTTCTTGCCGAGTGTCGAGGGTCGGGAGACGAGCCCCCTCACTTGTTGAAAAAACAAGGGGACGTCGAGGTCTGAGGAGTAGAAGCTCGCTTTGCCGAGCGTCGAGGGTAAGGAGACGAACCCCCTCACATGTTGGAAAAGCAAGGGGACGTTGAGATTTGAGGAGTAAGAGGTCTTCTTGCCGAGTGTCGAGGGTCGGGAGACGAGCCCCCTCACTGGTTGGGGGATAATTTGTGGCTCGCGCTGACATCCGAGCATCGAGCCCCAAGCTGTTTGAGAGACTTTTTGGGGCTCGCGGTGACATTCGAGCGTCGACCCCCAAGCCGTTGAGAGAAACTTTTTGGGGCTCGCGGTGACAATCCGAATGTCGACCCCCAAGCCGTTTAGGAGAAACTTTTTGGGGCTCGCGGTACATCCGAGCGTCGACCCTGAAGCCGTTGAGAGAAACTTATTTGGGCTCGTGGTGACATCCGAACGTCGACTCCCAAACTGTTGAGAGAAACTTTTTGGGGCTCGCGGTGACATCCGAGCGTCGACTCCTAAACTGTTTAGGAGAAACTTTTTGGGGCTCGCGATAACATCCGAGCGTCGGCCCGAAAGCCGTTGAAAGAAACTTTTTGGGGCTCGCGGTGATATCCGAGCGTCGACCCGGAAGCCGTGGAGAGAAACTTTTTGGGGCTAGCGGTGACATCCGAGCGTTGACCCCCAAGCCGTTGAGAGAAACTTTGGGGGCTCGCGGTGACATTCAAGCATCGACCCGAAAGCCGTTGAGAGGAACTTTTTGGGGCTCGCGGTGACATCCAAGCGTCGACCCCCAAGCCGTTGAGAGAAACTTTTTGGGGCTCGTGGTGACATCCGAGCATCGACCCCCAAGCCGTTTAGGAGAAACTTTTTGGGGCTCGCGGTGACATCCGAGCATCGACCCTGAAGCCGTTGAGAGAAACTTTTTGGGGCTCGCGGTGACATCTGAACGTCAACCCCCAAGCCGTTGAGAGAAACTTTTTGGGGCTCGCGGTGACATCCGAGCGTCGACCCCCAAGCCATTTAGGAGAAACTTTTTGGGGCTCGCGGTGACATTCGAGCGTCGACCCCCAAACCGTTGAGAGAAACCTTTTGGGGCTCGCGGTTACATCCGAGCGTCGACCCCCAAGGCTGTTGAGAGAAACTTTTTAGGGCTCGCGGTGACATCCGAGCGTCAACCCCCAAGTCGTTTAGGAAAAACTTTTTGGGGATCACGGTGACATTCGAGCGTCGATTCGAAAGCCGTTGAGAGAAACTTTTTGGGGCTCGCGGTGACATCCGAGCGTCGACCCGAAAGCCGTTGAGAGAACTTTTTGGGGCTCGTGGTGACATCCGAGCGTCGACCCGGAAGCCGTTGAGAGAACTTTTTAGGGCCTCGCGGTGACATCCGAGCGTCGACCCGAAAGCCATTGAGAGAAACTTTTTGGGGCTCGCGATGAATCCCAGCGCCGACCCCCAAGTCGTTGAGAAAAACTTTTTGGGGCTCGCGGTGACATCCGAGCGTCGACCCCAAGCAATAGAAAGAAACTTTTTGTAGGAGAAACTTGGGTGAACAAAGATAAAGTATCCGAGAAGTTGACCCTGCACACCGAGCCGCCGTGTTGGTCGACAGAGCCGAGGGTAAGAAGGTATTTTTGCGCTCTAGGCTGACGTCATCAAGATCTTAGTGGCCGTTAGATCTTGATGATGAAGATCAAACGGCCAGATCTCATTGCGGAATTCGAGGAGTCTCAACTCTGCTTATAAATCCCCCTCCCCTCACCCCACTTCACTTTGCAATCATCCTCTTCACAACAAAAATTTCCTTGCACGCCGGCGACCACTTTTTGTTGATCTTTACGTGCTTCGGTGAAACAGATTAGTATTTTTGTTTTAACATGTCACGCTCTCCGTCCGGCTCCGAGGCAGGCACTTCAGGTCGCGTCGAGGAGGAAGTTCACTCGCCTATGATATCTTGGTCGTCGGATGACCCTCAAGTGAAGGAGGAGGTTCTATCAGTAGGAGGGTCGGGAGACGAGCTCGTTGTAGTTTACAACGTGGCTCCTTTACGAGTTCGCGGACCGGAAGGGGAGCTTGTTGAGCAGAGCGAACGTGAGGAGGGAGACGTTGGGGAGGAGTTTGTTGACGAGGAGAATGAGCCCGGGGAAGGATGCCCGGGGGAAGAGGAGCAAGATGAAGAGGGTGATAGTCAGAAGGGATCCGGACAAGGGACTGAAGGTGGTAGCGAACATGGAGAGGTCGAAGGGACCGCGGAATAGGTAGAGGAGGAGACAGACCTCCTACCGTTGCCCCCCCGGTGACCCCTTCCCCTGATAGAAAGCCTCGCCCCCGAAGGAGGAAGAGGTAGTGGATACGGCCCGACAGTCCGGCCGAGAAGGACAAACACGAATATGGCTCCGGTTTCAAGTACCCCCATCTTTCCAGCAAAAATCCAGGGTCGATCAGGATGTACCCTGACGACGTGGAGGATCTTCTGGCGTACACTTCACTGCTGCGGGACGAGGACCGGTCCATGATCAAGATGGACAGCGTGAAGTGCGCCTTGCATAGGGACTACTTGCCCATCTTGGGGGCTACCTACTTTATTCCGCGGAAGTTTGAGCTGCTTGTGCCGAACCCAGGCATCCGCCTAACCACCGCGCTAGAGTCGAGCTTCTGTATGTTCCCTAAGGATGCTTTTATCTCGGGGTTGAGACTTCCGCTGCATCCGTTCATCAAGAGGGTGCTAAACTGGGGGAGCTGAGCCCCATGCAGTACGGACCCAACTCTTGGAAACACTTGGTGTGTTTTATTTTGAAGTGTCAGGAGAAAAGGATCACGCCAAGGCTCACATACTTCTGTGCCATCCTGGGGATGAGCTCGCTCGGGGACCTAGAGGGGAATTTTTCTCTCGCCACGCCCACATGAGAAAGTGATGCACGGACATCCGAACTCCATAAAAGGGTGGAAGAAGTACTTCATAGTCCGAAGTGAGAAACCTTGGGACATTCCCACAGTTTGGAATTTTGGAAAGCCAAACCACTAGCCGCCGAAGCGAAGGGACTTGACCGAAAAGGAGTGGGCGAAGGTTGATAAGATCGTGGAGGGGCACAACATTGGGTGGCCTCGCATCACGGAGTTGCATCTCGCCCGAGCCGGACTGAGCCCAGCCGACCCTAGTATGTTTTTGTTTCCATTTCGTTTTTTCTGTCTGCCTTCGTATTAACATTTTTACTTTTCCCTTCTGTAGAAATGTCTGCCATAGGGCTTGACAACCAAAATGTCATAGTAGCCCTGGCGGCCAAGAGGAGGGCCGATCTGACGAAGAAGGCCGCCTCGAGGGCGGGGACCAGCCAGGCCGCGACCCCAAGGCCCGAGGAGTCGGCCCCGAAGAGGACAAAGAAGCACCACCACCATTCGTCGAGGTCGACGAGAGATTCGGGGGCGAGCTCCGGTGGCAAAAAGGTTGTCGAGGTTGTGAAGGGGCCTCTCCTGCCACTTTGATCGAACGCCGAGGAGATGGTGGGTCGCAGGGCATGAGGCCGTATGCCCCCGACTGGGGGTCAAGGTGGGGGATACGCTCCTCGAAGGCCCGGTTGCGGTGGAGGTGATGGAGCACCTCGCCACGGAATGGGACCGCATGAACCTGGTGCTGGAGACGGCCATATGTCTTACATGCGGTTCGCATAGGCCCACCTCGCGGTAGGTCTCCCTTTTGCGTTTTTGATTTAGCTTGCGAAGAACTCTTCTAACTTGATCCTTCTAGGCCAGGCGATGCAGCATGCGCAGCACTTTCACAAGTGCCTTGAAAAGGAGATCGTCGTCAAGAAGAAGAACGCCGAGCGCTACCTTCGGGAAGCCACTCAGCTGAAGGACGAGCTGACGGCGGCGGAGTCTGCCCTTGCGGTCGCCCAAGCTCAGCTGGTCTCGATCACGGAGTATCATGCGAACGAGCTGGCGCACTTCAAGGCGAAGGCCAAGAAGGAGAGCGAGGAGGCGGCGATCACCATGGCGGACACCCTGATCGCCTCGCAGGACGAGGCTTATAACAAGGCCAGGGAGCACATCCTGTAGATCTATCCGGACCTTCGGATCGGCCATCTCCACTACGGGTGGCAGTTCCCCGAGCTTCCGCTGACGCCCCGCGACGGGGAGGATGATGAGCAGGGGGACCCTCGACTGGAGGCCGGGGGCGACCAGGCTGACGAAAAGGTGCCGTCCCCCTCCTAAACAGTAGTCTAGGAATTTTCTTCTCTTTTTTTGTAATTGCCGAACGCGGACTAGGCCACCACTTTTTTGTAACTAGAAAATTTTTGAATTTATAAACGAAGAATTTTTTTGCCGATGCTCTATGACTGTGTTTTTTCGCCTTTTTTTGACCTGTTGCTTTTCTCGTCTTTTTGATACACATGAGGTCCTCGACGCCGACCTTGTTTCTGTCGAGATCTCCTGCATTCGAGCTGGGCTGGGGGCCATGGAGAGTGTTCTGGCTCGCCAACGTAAGCAGGCTCGGGATCGAGAGGCCGCAGTAAATTACTTTATGAACAAGTCTAGAGAGCTCAGCGTGGAGGTCGCTCGCCTGAAGAAGGCCATAGCCGACCGTGACTGGTGGGCAGTTGAGACGAACTGGTCGATCTCGGATGCCTCGAGTGGGCGACCGGCTTCGGAGTCTTTTCTTCGTGAGGCTGTTGTAGAGAGAGTTGGAGATCCGTAGGCAGAAGCTCATGCTAGGCGCCGGTCTTGGTCGAGGAGGCGAGTATTACAAAACACCTCCACGCTCACTAGACTGATTTACCAGCTCACCATAACCCCACATAATTCCATTCCCATACACGACCTAGATCCTACCAATTGCAAAGCATATTTTAACAACGAATTACACGTCAAACTGCCCATTACTAAAAAATATTAAACTTTACGCCATTCATGAATCAGCCAAACAAAACAAGAAGCCCGTCGCCTTTTCTGTCTTTCGTCGGACTTACAATATCCAAAACACTCATAAATCCATCAATTCATTTCATTATACCATCAAACTCACATGCCTTCCACAATTTCTACTAATCCTAGTATCCTACTAACCAAACCATCAAAAATAAATAAATAAATAAAATATTGATTTAAAAAGAGAGTGAACGAGAGAGATTACCTGCTGAGCAAGCGCCTCACCGACATCGGAGTCAGCTCCAGACTCCTTCCCCTTGGAATCCTTCAGCACAACCTGAGCACGAATCACAAAGCACGCCACTCAGTCATTCTAACTAATATATATAAAAAAACAGATGAATAGTGGACAGACCTGGAGCTCGTCCACGATTTCGGATAGGCGTCCGTTTCGGAGCACGATCGAGCCGGTGTACCCTAAAAAGGAAGTGGAAAATGAGAGCGAGTGATCGATTTCGATAGCGCGAATTTTGGGGAGAGAGAGGAGGAGAAGATGGTTACCGGCTCCGATGATGAGGATGACTTTGGAGAGCCCCATCCCAGTTTGCATCGCCATCGCCATCACCGACGTTGAGGATTGTGCCAAACCCTAAGGTGCTCGTATTTTACCTTTTGTTTGGGATTTTTTCTACTTTGTATTGTTTAATCGAATTTTGGAGGTTGAAAATAAGAGCAGGATGACGACAAGGATTCGAGAGACTGCAAATTATTATTTTTTGGGGGCTTTTTCCACATAACTGACTAAGAAAATTCTAATTCCAAATAACTCACTTGTAAAATCACGATTTCTATATTACTAGCTTGACCAACTTGATCATGAGAACCTCAATGGTAACATTATGAAAACTTTTATTTGTAACAAAACAAATGCGTAAAAAGTGGGTTGCGTTTGGTTTGTTGTTTTGAAAACAGTTTTCTGAAAACAGTTTCTGAAAACAGTTTTCTGAAAACAGTTTTCTAAAAATGAGAGTGTAAAAGCTGTTTGGTAATAATTTTTTATGAAAACAGTTTTTTGAAAATGAGAGTATAATGTATGTATAGGTTTGGTTGTATGTATATACTGGATACAGTATATATACTCTGACATATACATACATACTGATATATAATAATATAAAATATTTTATTATAATAAACATATTTAATAATATACATATATATAATAATATATAATAATTATAATAATATATATGTAATAATAATATATTCAAATTATATATTAAACAACTTATTATAATAATAATAAATTATATAATAATATATATAATAATATATAATAGTAATATATAATAATAATAATAATATATATTACAATAATAATAATATATATTATAATAATAGATTATAATAATAGTACATATAAAATAGTATATATGAAATAATAGTATATATAAAATAGTATATAAAAAATAATCAAATAAAATAATATATATATAATAATAATATAATATAATAATAGTACATATAATAATAATGTAATATAATAATAGTATATCTAAAATAGTATATTTAAAATAATAATATATATAATAATATTATAATAAAATAATATATATAAAATAATAATATATTATAATAGTTGTATATTATATAATAATATGAAATAATTTATTATAATAAACATATTTAATTATATACATATATATAATAACATATAATAATTATAATAATATATATTAATAATAATCTATTATAATTATATATTAAACAATTTATTACAATAATAATAAATTATATAATAATATATATAATAATATATAACAGTAATATATAATAATAATAATAATATATATTATAATAATAATAGATTATTATAATAGTATATATAAAATAGTATATATGAAAAAATAATATATATTATAATAATAGTGTATATATATATATATATGTATATATATAAATAAAAATAATAATAATAATAATAATATAATAATAATAATAATAATAATAATAATAATGTATATGTAACAATAATATATTGTAAATATATATATAACAATATTTTATAATCATAGTATATTATATAATAATAAATATAATAATATACAATAGTAATATATTATATATTAATATATATAATAATCTGTAATAATAATATATATAATAATAATATATATAATAATAATATAATATATATATACAACAATATATTATAATAATAGTATATTATATAATAATATATAATAGTAATATATTATATATTAATATATATAATAATATGTAATAATAATATATAATAATAATAATATATATATAATAATATAATATAATAATAGTATATATAAAATAGTATATATAAAATAATAATATATATAATAATAATATAATATAATAATAGTATATATAAAAAAGTATAAATAAAATAATAATATATATAATAATAATAGTATATATAAAATAGTATATATAAAATAATAGTATATTATAATAATTGTATATTATATAATAATATAAAATAATTTATTATAATAATAATAAATTATATAATAATATATAATAGTAATATATAATAATAATAATATATATTATAATAATAATAGAATATTATAATAGTATATATAAAATAGTATATATGAAATAATAATATATATTATAATAATAGTATATATATATAAATATTAAATAATAATAATAATAATAATAATAATAATAATATAAGTAACAATAATATATTATAAATATATATATAATAATAATAATATATATAAATAGATTTAGAAAGAGGATGTGAAAAAACAAAAAATAGGTGAAGTGGAGTTTTGTGAAAGCTATTTTCAAAAAACAACATAACCAAACGGGTTTTGGAGTTTTGGAAAACAAAAAAAAAGGAAAAAACAACAAACCAAACAGACCCTTCATTTCTCTTTCTAAAAAATTTCTAGAGAGAGAAATTAGATCTGAAAAAAGTACCCAACAAAAAATTCTAGATCTCCAATCCTAGCCCCCCCCCCCCCCCCCCCCCGTCGTCCCCCCTTACCCTTCCCCCATCCTGCGAGGCGACGAGTACGAGGTTCGCTCCACACCCCGCCCCCCGTCATCCCCAGTGCCTCGTCCCGTCCTCGTCCGACTTCAAACAGCAGTAGGGAGCACGTCGTCCACCTCGTCCGCCTTCGACCACGGCAGGAGTAGACCCAGATCTGATCCCTCAGATCTGGGCGACGCATCGTCCGCCTCCTCTTCCTTCCCCGGTGCCTCGTCCGCCTTCGACCACGGCAGGAGATGACCCAGATCTCATCCCTCAGATCTGGGCGACGCCTCGTCTGCCTCCTCTTCCTTCCCCGACGCCTCGTTCGCCTTCGACCACGGCAGGTGAAGACCCAAATCTGAGCCCTCAGATCGGGGCGATGCCTTCGTCGCCTCCTCTTCCTTCCCCATCCTCGTCAAGCCCTGGACCACCTGCCTCCTTACCATCGCGGCGTGTCGTGCCTCTGTTGGCCCTCAGCCCAGCGACAACAGCGGCAGATCATTCGGTGGCGGTGGCAAGTTAGCCTCTATCGTCTCTTGTATGTGGATGATTCCTCGATTCCGCCGCTCTACGGTGTCGCTTACGTCGGGGTAGAAGCTGCTGGTCGGAGTTGCGAGATCCCACGGTGGGGAACTCGACACTTTGCCCGCCTTCAGATCCGGCCTCCATGGCGATGACCCCCCCTGGTCTGTGATGCTTGTGGTGTGGGGGGTGTTTTTTGGAGTTGGGGTTTGGGTTAGGTTGGGGTCGGCTGGCTTTGCTAGATGTTTGCCCGGTTGTTCTTCGCGCTTGCCACCATGTCCACACTCTTGGGGCCATTCACGGCGTTCGGCGGCTATGATTTGGTTTTTCGATGGTTGGTAGTGCGTGTGAAGAAGCCGGGTTTACTTGGCTGTGCCGTAGTGCGAGACGGCAGGATTTTTTTTATTTGTTTGGTGGGTTGGTGAAGCTGTCTGTGTTGGGTGTGTCTAGGAGTGTAGTTTGCGGTGTAGTACGGCTGTGGGGCTAGGGCCTGAAGATGGGGTCCCCCCATGAGATGTGCTCACTCGCTACTCCTGTGCCCATGCCCTACGCCTTCTGCCGACGCTCGTATGTTGTTTTGCACGATTGTGGAGCCTGGGCCCAAAGATGGGGTCCCTCCAAGATGTGCGCACACTTGTCTCAACTTTCGGGGTATTTGTCTCAACTGTCGCGGAGTGACTATGTCGCGTCAGAGCATCCTCCCTTGCCTGTTATTGCGAACGCCATGGATCTGGGGCACAAATGTGTGAGGGCGGTGGTTCGATATGGGGCCCGTTGGGGGTGATGAGGTGTGGGGTTTGGGTATGGTTGGGCTGGAGTGTCCTACGATGTCGTCGATAAAGTCCTCACAGCGCCTACTATCAGGCTATTAAGCTTCCTCCAGCTTAGGCCACTGGCTCGTGACAGCGTCACCTCTTCCTTCGGATTGGGAGTATGAGTCGAGATAAGTCTGTATGGTGAGAAATCGCCGGAGAGAGCTTGAACGTGAGAGAGGTGAAGGTATCCTCTCCACGGCTCTCTCATGGAGATAGTTGTTTGGTGGGGTGAACGAGATAGTTGTTTGGTGAGAAATCGCCTGAGAAAGCTCTATCGTGTGAGAGGTGAAGGTATCATCTTCGCGGCTCTCTTTGGTAGCGGTTGTGGGAGCTACTAGCACGTTTGTAGGATGAGTGGTGGAGGTGGTGGGAGGGTGCGATCGTTGTGCTTGTGCCGTGGGGTCAGTTTTCGATCTGCGGGGCTTGGGCCCATAGATGGGGTCCCCCCAGCGAGGTGAAGGCAGGGATCGGTGGGTGATAAAATCCTGCTAGACTTGTCTCAGGTGGGTGTGCATGTGCCGTGGAGGCACTGTACGGAGTTAAACTGACGTACTTATAATTTTGTTGGACCGAGCTTGTTTGTTGGCCCACCCTCCAGGGTTGTTGGAGGGATTTGTTGTTTGTACGTGTCATGTTACTTCATGTTTGTTTTATTTTCTGTCTGTAGTTTGTACTTGGGCCAAGTACTCTGGGTTTGTTTCGTTAAGCTCTTATTAATGAAACAGGGTGGCCAGATTCCACCTTTTCCCTAAAAAAAACATTATGAAAACTAATCTCGATGCGGACTTGGGTATGGATACTGATGCCAAAGGGGCCAACAAGGCGGACTGGGAGAAACTAGAAGAACAGGAGGCAGAAATCAGGGAAGAGGTACAGAGAATTCTTTTGCTGGACGACATCCAAGATGACGTTTCCAAGGATGGAGTCAACAGTAATGCAACAGGGGTGAGAATTAAAGCTCTAGATGGAACGGGCGATGATTTAAACTTTTTAGAGTCAGATACTGACAAATCGGAGAAGCAAGTGTGGGAGCGTACAGAAGGAGAGACCGCAAGCAAGGGTACTATAGAATATAAGAGGAAAAGCAAGAGGCAATTAGATAAGTGGGGGGAGAAGAAACCAAGCGAGGACGATCTGATAAGGGTAGCAGTAAAGGCAAAAGACACGATCTCCGCGATCAGAGGTAACTCTAATTGTATTTCAATTTTAAATTTCATTCCAGATTATTCTTTGCTATACTATGCTAGTCTTTTTTGTCTAGCCACAGGCTCTAACGAAGCTGAACAGCTTCAGACGCTGAGATCCCTTAAAGGAAATAATAGTGCGTTCGTCTCCTATAGTGGGGGTAGGTTACAATAGGGTAGACGATAGGGGATAGGGCATATAATAGTTTATTAATGTCATACATCTTCTGGAATGTCAGGGGAATAAGATAGGGGTCCAAGGTTAGGCTCATTAACAACACGTTTTCTAAGTTCAAACCTTCTATTTGCGCTTTACAAAAAACCAGAATAGAGAATCCTAGAAGTGAAGACTTCGAGCGAATTAGATCTCTAATAGGTTTTCACTGGAGATTTAAATCGGCAATGGGCTTTTCGGGAGGAATTGCTATTGGGATCGACTCGTCAGTGTTCGAAATCACTGACGAGTGGATTGGCACGTACACGGTCTCTGTTAGGATTAGGCGGAGGAGCAATAACTGGGTCCATTTAGTGACATCGGTGTATGGTCCATACGACTCAATAATTTCGAGGGGCCTTTTGGAAGGAAATCAAAGCTATCAGAGAGGGATGGACGGGCCCATGGGTTATCGAAGGCGATTTCAATATTACTAGATTCCAGTATGAATACAAGGGAAGAGGATCCAGTAGCGCAGACAGAAATAATTTCAACTGCACCATAGACGAACTTAAACTCCTGGAGCTCAACCCAACCAACAAAAGATATACCTGGTCCAACATGCAGCCGATCCCGATCCTAGCTAGACTTGATAGGATATTTGTGTCCACGGACTGGGAGGAGATTTTCCCTTTCGCATCGGTCAAAGACATAACGAGATTTACCTCCGATCACACACCATTAGCTCTTCAATGCGGAGATAGGCAAAGATTTCCAACTCACCAATTTCGCTTTGAGAAGGCTTGGACTTTGCACGACGACGCCCGGCAAATTATATCGGAATCTTGGGGCGAGGAGATAGAGGCAAACAACGCGATAGGGAGATGGATATTGAAGACGATGAGATTAAGAAAAAGGCTGAAAGAGTGGGCTAGACATGAGTTTGGGGACATCTAAAGGAAGAGGAATGAGATAGGGGAAAGAATTAAGGAACTGGAAGAGGCGAAAGAAGGTAGAGATTTGCAAACGGACGAAATAGATGAATTAGCAACGTGCAGATTCAAAGCCCATCAGTTGGCTGAGATGGAGGAGCAGTATTGGAAACAGCGATCCCGAATTCAATGGCTTAAAGAGGGGGACGCAAATACAAAGTTCTTCCACAAGGTCGCTAACGGAAGAAGGAGACAGAATCACATCATGGGGGTGGAGGTGGAATCAAATTGGACTGAAGACGATGAGGAGATTAGAAGACACTTAGATGGAAAATTCAAAGAGCTGCTGGGTCGGAATTGTAGACATAGACTAACACTAGGCCCAAATTTCTGGGAGGAAACAGGTCTAGACGGAAGTGAGGGGATCGAGGGTCCATTCTCTGAGGAAGAAGTGTTATAAGCGATCAAAAACCTAAGATAAGACAAGGCTCCTGGACCAGACAGCTTCCCGATCTTCTTCTACAACCTGTATTGGAACATTATCAAAGGCAATCTGATGAATATCTTTCAAGAATTCCATAACCTCTCGACGGATTTAGAAAGATTAAACTACGCAAATGTCGTATTGATTCCTAAGAAGAAAGAAGCCAGGAAGTATGGAGACTACAAATGGATTAGCCTAATCAACGGCTCCTTTAAGATTATCACCAAAGTTTTAGCGTCAAGACTGGCACCTCATTTTAATGATGTAGTAGCCCCTTCACAAAGTGGTTTCATAAAAGGGAGAGACATCATGGACAACATCGCCTCTGCTCATGAGATTGTTTATAAGGGTAACCAACACAACACGGATGGATTTCTTCTGAAATTAGATTTTGAAAAGGCATACGATTCGGTGGAGTGGGATTGCGTGGATGGGGTACTAAAACTTAAAGGCTTCAGAGAT
The DNA here is from genome assembly GCA_017893485.1 of Hemerocallis citrina. Taxonomy (NCBI): domain Eukaryota; kingdom Viridiplantae; phylum Streptophyta; class Magnoliopsida; order Asparagales; family Asphodelaceae; genus Hemerocallis; species Hemerocallis citrina. The sequence goes on along the minus strand of CM030368.1, from coordinate 187,664,827 downwards.
AGATGGAGAATGTGAATCCCGAAGAGATGGGAAATCGTTCGTCCAATATAACGGGAGAACAGGAAAGGAAATTAGATGTCGAAGGGGCTTGCGACAGGGAGACCCCTTATCATCATTACTATTCATTTTAGTCGCCGACGGAATAGCCGAAATGATCAGAAGGGGAACAGAGGAACGGATTATCATAGGTGTTCGAGTTAAAGGAATTAAAGAAGCCTTAGGAATAATTCAGTATACGGGCGATACTTTAATCCTAGGGGAGGCAAAGTGTGAAGAGATCATGGCTATTAGCGTTGTTTTGAAGTGTGTCGAAGCCTGGGCAGGTCTGAAGGTAAACTTCGAAAAGACCAGCGTTACTCCGTTGAGCGGTAATCTCACCACTGAAATTAACACAATTAAGTCTTTGTTGGGATGCAAGGTGAATAACTATCCAATCAAGTATTTGGGCACGCCAATTAGGCCGGGACCACTTCGGAAAGACGATTGGATGCCGCTGATAGAGAAGGTAGAAAAGAAGTTGGCTGGTTGGAAGAGACGCTTTCTGACTTTTGGAGGGAGGTTAACTCTGATCAACTCAGTACTTAGTAGTATGCCTATGTATCTTATGTCCATTTACGAACTGCCGAAGTGGGTGATAAACAGGATCGATAAAAGTAGGAGAAGATTCCTCTAGAAAGAAGCTGACGAAACAAGCAAGGGATTCAATCTAGTTAATTGGGGCAGGGTTTGTAAAAGAAAAGAGTTCGGAGGCTTGGGAATTATTAATCTGAGGGATATGAATCGGGCACTAATGACCAAGTGGTGGTGGAAGATGAACATTCGCAGAAAATGTTGGTGGTACAAGTCGTTTCAAACATATCGGAAGAGGAAACATATCGGAAGAGGAACATATGCGGGGCAGCACATGTGGGTCGATAACCCACGCCAATCTTTAACCTACTACAGAGATGAGTTAGATAACCTGCGGGACGAGTTCGTCAACTGGGAACCGAACTCGACCACCAGGTTGCAAAGGGTTCCACCGGTCTATTTAGACAGTGCGCTTTTGTTGACTGCTGCACCACTTGTGAATTTCGGCATTGTCAAGTTTCAGTATCCGGATAGAGTGATGCTGCAATTCGGATATCAACAATATGCATGGGGGATCTCAGAGCTACCGTGGAGTGCTGAACCTCCAATATGCTGATGATAGCATCATTTTTGCCAAACCTAATGGGTTCACCTTACGTAACCTCAAGCTCCTTTTTTACTTATTTGAAAATGCCTCTGGCTTATCGATCAACTTTCAAAAATCTTCAGTTTTGTGGTTGGGTGGGGATCCCAACCGCCAAGTTGAAATAGAGCAATTTTTCAACTGTTCTCCTGCTTCCTTTCCTATTCAATACCTGAGCATTCCTTTGAGATAGGAGAAACTCCATCGATCGGATTGGATGCCAATGATCGAAAAAGTCGAATCTAGACTTAACGTTTGGTCTGGAAGACATCTGTTTTGGGGAGGCAGACTTATTCTTTTAAATTCGGTTCTCTCTTCTATCTCGCTTTATATGATGTCATTCTTTTACATTCCGTCTTGGGTTATCAAGAGGATTGATCAAATCCGTAGGAACTTTTTCTGGTCTGGAGCCGATATTTTTAGAGTCGGTTCGCATCTTTGCAACTGGAAGTTGAATTGTACCTCCAAAGAGGCAGGAGACCTTGGGGTGCTTGACCTTAGGCACCAAAACTTAGCTCTCCTTGGTAAATGGTTATGGAGAATTCTAAAACACGAATATTTACCCTGGGCTCGCATTATCTCCATTAAATGTTTTCCTGTCGCAAGGTGTGGGAATTTCCCCCCACCATCTCTAGAAATTCCTTCCCTTTTTGGAAAGGGATTTGGAAAGTGGTGGGTCCCTTTCAATGCGGTATCTCTCACGTTTGCGCTAATGGCTCTAAAACCAAGTTTTGGATCGACCTTTGGCTCGGTAATATTAGGCTTACGTTGGCTTTCCCTTTGTTATTCCAACTGGTTTCCAACCCCTCTACCACAGTGGCGGACTATGTTATCATACTCAATAATCAAAAATTTTGGCCTGTTCAATTTAGTTGCGTTCTTACCTTTTCACTTGAACTAGAGCTTCAAGAGCTTTTCGTAATCCTTAATCTTTATCCTTAGTTCCCCACGGATGATTTTAAATGGCGTTGGACCAAGTCCGGTAGCTACTCGGTCAAATCTTTCTACAATTTCCTTAATTTTGGTGGTATCCGTTCCCCGCTTGCTAAGCCTTTATGGAGTAGTTGCGTTCCCCTAAAAGTGAAGATCCTTACCTGGCTTGCTCTCAACAAAAAACTTCTCACTGTTAAGGTTCTCAATAACAGAAACCTGGCTCTAGGTCAATTATGTTCTTTTTGCTCTTCAGCTCTTGAAGACGACGACCACCTTTTTCTCCATTGTAGCTTTACTCAACGATTGTGGATTATTAACACCCGCACTTAGCAAGTACCCGCTATCCCCAATGACCTTTTCTCTTGCTGTAGGTCTCATGATCTTAAGTACGAATTTCGTTACTCCTGGTTCCTGTTCTTGATGGCAATCATTTAGGTGATTTAGGCGGAATGGAACAGACGTATTTTTACTCATTCTTCTTCCTCAATCGATACCATTGTTGATGAGTTTGTATTCTTTACCAAAATTTGGCCTTCCATTTTATCGCACGATAAAGTAGAAGCTTTGCATCTTGGTCGCCTAGATGAGGCGACTAGCTTTTATCGTGCCATTAACATTTATTCCTCGTAGTGCTCATTGCTTATTGTTTATAACCCATCCTCTTTTTCCCTACAGCTCTGATCTGTTGTGGTGGTGCTCTACTTCCTTTCCGACAGGTTTTTTGGATAGTTCTGGCCATGTTAAGCCTTCTTGATTCAGCTCTTGGCTTCCTAGCTCTACTAGATTGGTTTTCTCCTGGCTCTCTGTTTGTTATGTTCATGTTGTGATGGACTATGTTCTTTTTGTTATATGGCCTGGGTGTGTTTTGTTATGTTCATTTTCTGAAGTGCTTTATGTTTTTTTTTTGTGGCCGGCTACCAAGGCTTGTTACGGGCCGGCTTAGGTGACATTATCCGTCCTGTTTATGATGTTATGTGATCTTCCTGTTATGGTGATGTGTGGTATGATTTTTGCCTGGGTCTGTCGTTGCATTTTTTCTTGTGGGTTTTTTAGCTGTGTGCAGGTTAGGGATGGCAAGTGGGCCAGGTCAACCGATGACCCACCCGCGACCCGCCCGTTGAATCCGGCCCGTGAAAGGGTTTGGCGGGTTCGGGTCGAACCCGTGTACAGTAACGAGTCGACCCGGGTCGGCAAAAACGCGAATCCAACCCGCCTAACCCGGCCTGCGAACCCGTTAAAAAAAGCTCAACTCGCCCGCCAACCCGCGGGTTATGACTCGTTGGACCCGTACGGGTTGAACGTTCGACCCGTTACAGGCCGACCGTTGACCTGCGGGTCAGCGGAACGTTGGGGGGGGGGGGGGGTTACTGTACAACAGAGCCGTTGGCTCTCTTCCTAGCCGTATTTTTTTGGTTTTTTTTTTAAAACATTTTTAGCCTATAAATACCCCCCAAACCCCCATAAAAAAATCACACCTTACTCTCTTACTCTCTTTACTATTATAACTCATTTCTAAGGAATTTTTCAAAAATTGAAGTATTCAACAAGAAAGTCTTCAAGGCATATACACGATCAATTTTCGATCGTATCGAAATCAAAATTCAACAACGTCTTCAACTCTTCAACTCTCGTCCAACTCCAAGTGATCAAGTCGTCAATTCTCCTTCAAGCTCTCCTCAACTCTTCAATTCCAGAATCGCTTATTTCTAGTTCTACTTCTATTCTTCTTTTCACGGTTTTTTTTATATACGCGTATCCACGGTGAACGGTATCAAAATTTCATACCTCTCTCGTTATTTTATTTTTGTGTTGTAGTTATAATTATTGTTGGTTTTTTGATCTTCTCTATCTCAACCCTCTTGTTTTTTAGATTTTTTTTATAATTCACCGTTCCTACATTGTGTAGTTTTTTTTACATACATTACTACATTATGTCTAGATCACGCGGTAGCGGTCGTAGTGGGCAAGATTCCTCCTCCTCTTCCCGTAGGCCACCAATTGCCCCAATTAGTGAGCCCGCCCAAGAGTACCATGATCCTCCTACCCAACAATTGGGTGCACACGACGAGTTTGTAGGTGACATACAATTAGAAGAAGAAGAACAACAACAACAACCAACCGAAACCACACAACCCCGTAGTAGTAGGAAAAGTAGAGGAGAAAGTAGTGATTGGCATAAGTTTTACGATTATATCCCGGACGAATAAACTCCGGGTATAGGTTTGAAAGTTTGCAAAACATGTTCTAAAGCATACAAATTCAAGAGGGGTGACGGCACCGGTACAATTAGTAGACACATCCAACATAACCATAAAGACATTCTTGCTGACCACAAGGCCAACAAAAAATCTACCCTAGGACCGGTCTAGTTGATAGCCACCCTTATGATCCCGATCTTGTTCGTCAGGAAATGGCCCGATTAGTCATAAAGGAAGAGTTACCATTTTCCTATCCCAAGAGTAGGGACTTGGAAAATTTTAATCGAACGGCCTTAAACCCTCATTTTAGAAGAATTCCGAGAAATACTTGTAAATCGGATTGTTTTAAAGTGTACATCGAAATGAAGGACACTTTGATTGCAATTTTATGGAGTTTAACTTGTAGAGTTAGTTTAACTTCGGATTGTTGGACGGGTGTCAACAATATTCCAACGATGGGAATAACTTGTCATTGGATCGATAATGATTGGATTCTTCAAAAAAGAATTATATCACTTGTGGCGTTGCCGCATCCCCATAGTGGCGCTGAAATAGCAAACCGTATTTTAGAAATTTGTGATGTTTTTCATATTCGCGATAAAATTATGTGTATTAGTTTTGATAATGCATCTAACAACAATGTAGCAATTACTACTTTAAAATCCGTATTAAACCCTCCATCTGACAATATTTTTCATGTTAGATGTGCATATCATATTTTAAATTTATGTGTTCAAGATGCATTAAAAATAGCCGATCCATATATAGTTAAAATTAGAAATTGTGTACATTTCATTGCATTAAGTCCAAGCGTATTTCAAGAATGGAAAGCTTGGTGTAGGCTTAAAAATGTACATTTTAGAAGATTTCCAAAGGATGTTAGACACCGATGGAATTCTACTTTTGATTTACTACATGTTGTTACCGAATATAAAGCAGTTGTAAATGATTTTTGTATCTCATTTCATATGCCAAATTTTGAAATGACTCCCACCGATTAGTATTATGCCGAAGCTTTGTTGAAATTTTTAGTACCTTTTAAAACCGCAATTTAAAAATTTTCAAAAACATATGAATCTACTTCTAATAGCATTTTTATTTCATTAGTTAGCATGATGCAAACATTTAACGAAATGTTAAATGATCTCCATGTTGGTGAGATTGTTAAACTTGCATACAAATTTTTTTTGAAGTATTATTTTCCTCCCCTAATGTTGATTTGTGTTGCTACCGTTATGGATCCTCGTATTAAATTAAAAGGTACGAAGAGTTTGATTAAAATATTTTTTGCATTACTTGGGGAAAATGTAGAAATAGTAATTGATTGCGCTACTTTTTTAGTTCAGTTTGAATCTACATTAAATAACTTGTATGATTATTATGATAAATATTTTGCTTCTAGTAGTACAACTTCTGTAGTTAGTTCTTCTTCTGGTACTTCTAAAGGTAAGGGTAAGAGTAAATTTGATGATAGAACATTTAATTTACTTGCACAAATTCAATCAAAAAAACTTAGGACTAATCAACCAAATGAATTAAATTGGTATAACCAACAAGATTCTGAGCCTTCTTCTTCTCCACTAGATATTTTACAATGGTGGAAAGACCATGAACACACTTATAGTATTCTGTCAATTATGGCTAAAGATTTACTAACTCCTCCTGTCTCTACAGTTGCTTCTGAAAGTGCATTTTCTTCAAGTGGCAGAGTTCTAACTGATTACAGGAATCGCTTGAAGCCCGACACGTTAGAGATGCTCATTTGCACAGAAGACTGGATGAAGGCTGAAGATAGGACACAAGGGAAAGCACTATCAACGTCCACAAGTGGGAGCAACTCGCCGGAACAACAACAACAACAACAACAACAACAATAGCTTTGCTTGTAATAGCAACTCGACTGACACGTTAGAAATTGTATTATATCTTTGCTTATTATGTTAAATTAGAAAAATTGAAGTCAATTAAAATTGTATATAAGAAATATGTTAGTGTATAAAACATATTTGTAAATTGAAGTCTTCATTTCATTAGAAATTGTGAAAATTGTATAACTTAAATTCATATGAATAATATTTCAATATTTTTTGCTAATTTCACTCTTTCAATCTTATTATTATTATTATTACGATTTTTAATGTTTATTATTATTATTATTATTATTATTATTATTATTATTATTATTATTATTATTTTAAGTTTAAAATATTATTAAAAAAACCTATCTATCTAAACGGGCCAACCCGTGGGTCGACCCGACCCGACCCGGGTTGGACCCTAAAGGGTTCACGGGTTGAGCGGGTCGCCTTAAACAACTTTCGGCTCGGCCCGGTTAAGTCGCCAAACCGGCCCGAGCCCGCCCAAGTCAAGGTCCAACCTGAGCGGGTTAGGCCCGGCCCGGCCCGTTCGACCCGAATGCCAACCTTAGTGCAGGTGGACGATTCAGCTTTCTCTCTCGGTAGGATTTCCATCGATTAGTAGTGTTGTTAGCTTATCCTCTGTGGTTGAGTTCTCTTGGAGCCTGTTTCTATTTTTGGGTCTTACTGCTCGTTCTCTTTTGGATCCAATTCTGTACCTGTTTGTTGATCGGCTTTTCAGGATTTCTTCGCTGAGGTGGTCATTTTGGCATCGCCCTCCGTTTGAGTGATGTCTGGATGCTTTGATTTGTTTTGTGGCGTTTGTTGTCGCTAGCTTGGTTATTTAGCTTGCTTCAATTATTTCTCCAGGTTCCGAGGTCGATGCATACTGGTTGCTTCGCTTGGGGGATGGTTTTGCCTCCCTGTGGCCTCGGTGCCGGTCTCTCATCTGGCTGGAGAGCTCCTATGTGCCGTCCCAGTTTCGCTGAGTTAGCTTCTTTGGGCCCTTACCTGTGTTTCGTGATGGAGCTCCTTTCGTTGCGCCAGCGCTTCTGTCGTCTTCTTTGTGGCCTGTGTTTAGTTTCTATCTTTTGTTTTTTGTTTAGGCCTTAGCGGCAATTAGCTCAATTGCGCCTGCTTTCGTTGTGGGTCATCTTTTTAGCTTTCTTATCATTTTAGTTTTTGTAAAATTTGTTCTCTCTTTGTGCTCACGTTTTTTAATTTAATTTTTGGGCTGGAATCTTATGATTCTATCCATGTTATCAAAATTTTTTTTTTTGGAAAGAATAAAGAAAAGCATAGTAAAATTAGATGCTTTAATAAATTAAAAAATAAGTATGAGTGAAAAAAAACATAATAGTGAGAAAATAAGTGAGACTATGTATAAATAAGATTAATTAATAAATTATATAATAAACACAATGTGAAAGACGTAAGCACAAATGAATTGAATAGTATAGATAAATTGTAATTGTTGCTGTTGATTTTGGTGTGGGAGAAAACAGATGTATTTGTGGATACTTTTGGAAACAAATAAGGCAAACCTGTTGACTTTTAGTCGGTGTTTGACTGTTTCTTGCTGCTGCCATTAACCTGCAAAAAGTTCGATACACCGGGATGGATCCCGGTGACGAATCCTCCGACGCTCAATTCAGTAATCAAGAAGATTATGACAAAGCGCTTTTGTGGAAAAAATATTGATTATCTTGTTATGGTGGGGGGAGAGAGGGTATTTATAGTCGTCTTTAGAGACAGTTTAGAGATAATCATTTATCTCTATGTCTCGGTGTTTTTGGATAAGATGTAGAGTTTAAACTTGTTTCATGATAAGAGAGGCGTTTTAAACTGCCTCTTAGAGACAATCACGAATTTGAATTACACTTTAAATATCTGGGCTGGTTTGAAATGAGTTGCCACCCACGCCCAATAGGACAGATCCTTTTTCAGGTTATTGGGCTTTGTAGAGAGACCCAATTCCCGTTCCAGACCCGTTTGTAGGAAAAATTACCGTTTTACCCCTGAGAGCTTTAAGATTCGCGCTCGACTTGAACGGTCCTGATGTAATCCTATTTTTAGCCGTATCACGAGACCCCCACTCCCGAAAATTGAGTGTTAACAGCCTTTGGGGAGTAGTTTTCTTGTTTTAATGGCGTAGGGATTTAATCGCAGTTCTTAGGAGCTTTAGAATCGCCCAAGGGGATTAACAGTGCTTAATTGAGCTTGCCTTGTACTCAGATGTGTTTGTGAAATCTTTTGGATCTTCCAATATTTTCCCCATTTTAAAACCATTTTTCGTATCATTTATTCAATTTTACGAAGTAACAATCTATTTTCAAATATATCAATTAATCATTCTAATTACTAATTATTTTTCCAAGAGTTCAATTTTTTTCCCCGAGTTTATAATTCTTTTTAAAAATTTTTAATTAAAATTTTTGAATTTTTAATTATTTTTCGTAATTTTTAAATAATTAATTCGATTTAATAATTAAAATAAAATAATTAATCAACTAATTACCGACGTGGCGTAATCTGGAGCGTTAATCACGCCTCAGCTTTTCTGAACGATTAGATGACTGGAGCCGTTTGACTGGTTAGCGCAGTTTCGCTCAAACGGGGAACGGTGGCAAGAGCGCTCGGCACCAGCGCCAAACCCTAACGACACTTCGACAGGCTGACACGTGGCGGGGTTATCGCCGATCTCACTTCAGCGAGTGCTACCGAAGTCGAGAGAGGTTTCGAGGAGGCGACACGTGGAGTCGTCGACCGTTGATCGTTGACCAGTCAACGCCATTTCTCCAATTACGATGTCGGTGACAAGAGTGCTCGGCATAAGCTGCCGAAGTCTAGAGGTACTTCGAGGAGGCGACACGTGGAGTTGTTGACCATTGACCAGTCAACGCCATTTCTCCAATTTTGATGTCGATGACAAGAATGCTCGGCGTGAGCTGCCGAAGTCTAGAGGGACTTCGAGGAGGCGACACATGGAGTCGTTGACCGTTGACCGTTGACTAGTCAGCACCATTTCTCCAATTTCGACGCCGGTGACAAGAATGCTCGGAATGAGCTTCCGAAGTCTAGAGGGACTTCGAGAAGGTGACACGTGGAGTCATTAACCGTTGACCAGTCAACGCCATTTCTCCAATTTCGACGTCGGTGACAAGAATGCTCGGAATGAGCTGTCGAAGTCTAGAGGGACTTCGAGAAGGCGACACGTGGAGTCGTTGACCGTTGACTAGTCAATGCCATTTCTCTAATTTTCGATGTCAGTGACAAGAATACTTGTAGTGAACTGTCGAAGTCTAAAGGGACTTCGAGGAGACGACATGTGGAGTCGTTGACCATTGACCGTTGACCAGTCAACGTCATTTCTCCAATTTCGACGTTGGTGACAAGAATGCTCGGAGTGAGCTGCCGAAGTCTAGAGGGACTTCGAGGAAGCGGCACGTGGAGTCGTTGACCGTTGACCAGTCAACGTCATTTCTCCAATTTTGACGTCGGTGATAAGAATGCTCAGAGTGAGCTGCCAAAGTCTAGAGGGACTTCGAGAAGGCGACACGTGGAATTGTTGACCGTTAACCATTGACCAGTCAACGCAATTTCTCCAGTTTCGACGTCGGTGACAAGAATGGTCAGAACAACTTGCCGAAGTAGAGAGAGGCTTCGAAGAGACGACATGTGTAGATGTTTGACCGTTAACCGTTGACCAGTCAAGAGTCTTTTGGGTTCCCGATGTTTTTTTGTCATTTTGTGCTAAATGGGCTAGGCCTTTGCATTTTTGGGGGCCTTTTAACCTTGGTGAATTGCCAACAACCCCTCTCCCTATAAGACTTCACCCCCCCTCATTTGCTCATTCTCTAAGTTTTTACTCAGTTGATTTTTACTTTATAATGGGAGCTTCTGGCGAAGGGTTTCTATTTCTGGTGATCTTTTTCGACCGTTACTATCAAATCAAGGTAATTCTCAGATAACTTAATTTACTTTTAGAGAATGTCTAGTATTGCTTTGGGGCATGAGACCTCCCCCATCGTCGCCATTGAGCTGACCTCTAGTCAAGCTCCTACAGTCGACAAGGGCAAGGCCATATTAGGGGCCTCTTCGACAGTTGTGGAGACCATCGTAGAAAGGGAATGGAGAATGGGGGAGTTCGGCATACTACCTGGACCCCTGACAAGGCTTCATCGAGTTTGCGAGCTTCTGGATGACCTAGCCAAACATATCGTGTACGGTCGGGGCCGGGACTTCGAGGAGAACACTGTTCGGGAAACTTCAGAGGCCGACGACACCATCTCCATACTCAACGAAAAGGACTTGAAGTCAATTCGGGAGTGTTTTCTGATCCCGAGTGAATTCGAGCTGATGTTGCCTGGACCCGGGGTGAGGGCCAATTCGCCGATGCCTATGGACATGTGTTTTTGGCCCGTCGATGCTTTTTTAGCCAGCGTTCGACTACCGCTTCACCCTTTTGTTACCGAGGTGTTGCGATGGTACCGGGTTAGCCCAGTCCAATATATGCTGGACGTATGGAGGCTTATCAACTGATTCATCCTCCATTGTCAAGCAGCGAACTTCGAGCCACGGTTAAGTGTGTTGCGGACGGTGTACCGGATATATCAGCAGCACAAGATGGAGTTCAGGTACTATCTGTCTCTGAGGCATGGACAAAGCTCGTCAGCTGTCTAGACTCGATCAAGAACTGGAGGGACAATTTTTTTCTGATCCGAAGTCTAGAGCAGTGGAACATTCCGACTACTTGGGTCGAAGAGATTCCGAAGTGGGCGAAGGTGAGCTCTGTTCTTAGCCCCGAGGAAACAGAGATGGTTCAGACGCTTCTTGATCGGTCGAAGTTCGATTGGAAGGACTTGACAGAGGAGGTGCTCTTAAGGGGGGGGTTTCAGCCTAATAAACCCCAGTATGCATTTATTCTTTTAGTTTTTTTTTTGACTTAGTCGAATCTTTATTTTCTCTTATCCTCGGCACATTTCCATTTTTGCAGAATCGATATACTTCGACGAGATGCTTGCAGGGCGTAGGGTTTTGAGCAGCAAGGGCCCTGCCATTGGGAAGAGGGAAGAGGGTGGCCACGAAGATTTCCTCTCCGCCAAAGGTGAAGACAGCTGCTGCAGTCGCGGAGCACTCCTCAAAGGAGGTTGCGGTGGTTTCGCAGCCGACAAATTCGATGGCTCCATCAGTCTTCGTTGATGAGGAGGCCTTCCCCATCTCGGCGACCTTGGCCTTGGAGGCCCCCACCTAACTATCGAAGCCGAGGTGTTCCTGACCGAGGAGCATAAGAAGATTTTCTTCCCTGACTGGCAAGTCATGAAGCTCGACAGATTCCTCGGCAATTCGTCATCTTGCATGTAGGAGGTTCGGCATCTTGCCACTCCAAAGGAAGAGGCCGCGATGGAGGCGGAGACCGTTGGCGACGATGCCCTCAAAATAGCTCGAGCTACCATGTCGGTAAGTCTTCTATCGTCTTCGAACCTTTCTTTTTGCTAAGTGTGGGTGTTCATCTGGCTAGAATTACTGGGTTCTGTTTTTTTTTTTTTGCAGATCACATGCCACTTCAGGCATCTAATGGAGAAGGTGACCGAGAAGGAGAAAGAGCTGAAGCTCAAGTATGAGAGAGCTCGGCCGGACAAAGCTCGGATCGCCAAAGACCTCGAGCAATCGAGGATTTAGGCCGAGATGAAGACTTCGAGGGTGGAGCACCTCGAGGCTGTTGTCGCCAAGCTAGAGGCGAACAACTCTCAGTTGTTGAAGGAGCAAGAGATCGCTGCGAAGGAGAAGGAGGAGGCGGTCGTGGCTGCGAAGATAGCTGCGGCGAAGGAGGCCGAGGAGCAGGCAATGGAGAAGGCCTACGCCCGAGCCATAGACGTGGTTACGGAGAAGTTCCCTGACGTCAACTGCGCTGGGTGGCATCTGTTCCCCAATCCTGTTCTCGGGTTCGACGATCTTTCAGAAGGAGGCGAAGATGACGAAGAAGAGGGACCAAGAGGAAGAGGTCGAGGGAGGCGAGACGGAGGCAGATGCAGCTCCAGACTCATTGCCCTTGGTGATCGCCACCAAAGCTCAAGAGGTCGAGGCTTCTATGGCCACAGATCATTCGAAAGAGTTCTACCCCTGACTTAGTTGTATTTTCATTTCCTTTTTAGTCTAGGTATTTTGTATCGATGCCTAATAGAGGACTGACCACCGCTCTTGTACTTTAGTTGGAGTTACAGAAATATCTCCTTTTGAGGACAATGTTGTGTGAGACTTTGAACTTATTCTAGGACTGCTTTACCCTAGAACCATCTTATAGTAGCTCTATTTAGCCATAGAACTATCTTACAGATCTTTTAAACTTAGTGATTTACGCATTTCTCTTTGGTTGACTTCCCTAGGGTAGTGAAGCGTTGCATCTTAGCGCCCAACTCTGTGTTACTAAGTTGGGACACACTGAATCTCGGGAGAGGCTCTCAAAGACAGAGTTGGAGCTCTGCCAATTAAGATTGGCTTTGGCTCATCGAGATATCAAGAAGAGGCGTCTTGAGGAGACTTTCCGAGAAGTACCCTCCGAGGGAAGAGAGGTTTGCCCCTCGATGTCTGCCGGTAAAGCTTCAAGGCTAAAGTTCCTTTAACATTCTTTATTCGCGCTGACTACCGAGAGGGACGAGCTGAAAAACTCTTTGTTCGAGATGACATCGGAAAGAGATGAGCTGAAGAACGTTGTGCTCGAGAAGAGTTTGGAGGTGGCTCATCTGCGGACGACCATCTTAGAGTTCTCACAAGGGGAGCGCACGAGTGGGGTACCTCGTTTGAAGCTTAGAGTGACAAACGACTCCCTCAAAGAGCGGCTAGTCGAATTGGAGGTGGAGAGTATTTGCTTAAAGTGACTCTCCGAAGGAAGCAACGTCAGGAGCACCTCTTGCCTGCGTGGGGAGTATGCCCAGGGGAGATCGTTCCTTGAGTTGGCTCTACGCATGCCAAATGCTCCGCGGAACCCTGGGGATGCTCAAAGCGGAGTGGCTGGCTCGTCGAGCAGAGCATCTGTTGGGGGGGGGGGGGGGGCAGCTAGGTCTATGGGTTCCGATGGTATGACTCAGATTGCGGTCCTAGAGATTTCTTCGGAAGCAATGAGGGAGCAGCAAAGCGCTCGTCGTCCCAGTGTATCGCTATATAGGAGTGTCCCAATTCCAAGGAGGAGTTAGGGTGACACTTCGTAGTTTTGTAGGAGTCTTTAGTCTTGAATAAGACTTGTATCCCCGTCTTTGGCAGAATAAAATGTTTGTAGTATGGTCTTTGAATAAGACTTGTATCCCAACTTTTAATGGAATAAGATATTTGTAGTATTTGAGCAATGTTTTTGTTGATGGCATCTTTCGATCTTGTAACGAGCCTTTTTCACCTAATAACACTTGTAATTATTCATTTCTTGTGGAACAAGCGGCGTTTGTTGGCTTAAGAGTTTGTCATTTCTCTAAGTGTTTGCTAACACTTGTGTTTAAAGGAGTTTTCAACAGTTGTGGGGCAATTTCGAATGGCGAGCTACTTCACACTTGCTCATTTACAAGCAGCTAAAGTGGCATCGAACCAAGTGTTGGACTCTGAACTTGTCGTTTTAAAAGAGTTTCAACAGTTGTGGGAGCAATTTCGAATGGTGAGCTACTTTGCACTTGCTTGTTCGCAAGCAGCTAAAGTGGCATCGAACGAAGTGTTGGACTCTGAACTTGTCGGTTTAAGAGAGTTTCAACAGTTGTGGGAGCAATTTCGAATGGTGAGCTACTTCGTACTGTCTTGTTCGCAAGCAGCTAAAGTGGCATCGAACCAAATGTTTGACTCCGAACTTGTTGTTTGAGAGAGTTTTCGTATGCTAAGACAATCAGAACATTCAGACAATAGATTTTATGAGAAAGTAAATTGCTTTTATTAAGAACTAAGTGGCTGCTTCTGAGTTGCAAGCCTTTATTAAATTTGAGAAAATCAACTAAGTAATAAGAATCAAAAACAAACTTAGAAATGTTTTAGGTAGAAGTTACTTGGAGCGGTGTTTGAACACCCTCTTGGTACTTCAACAAGTATTCCGCATTCCATGTTCTTGGTACTCTCTTGCCTAACGGGTCTTTAAGTTGATAAGCGCCAGGGTGAACAACTTTGGAGATCATGTACGGCCCTTCCTAATTAGGAGATAGTTTTCCTTTCTTGCTCGGGAAAGAAATTGATAGTTTTCTCAGAACCATATCTCCTTCTTCGAGATTTGTGGGGCAGACTCTCTTATTATAGGACTGCTCGATCCTGCGCCGATAGATCTCTTGACGGATGGAGGATCTTTCTCGAATCTCATCTATGAGGTCCAGGTTGACCCGAAGTTGGTTCGAATTTTGCTCTTCACTGAAGGCAATCAAGGGGAGTGGGTAGCCCAACTTCAAGTGGGATGACAGCTTCTGAGCCGTAAGTAAGGTTGAAGGGAGATTCTCCTGTTGGGATCCTCTTAGTAGTGCGGTAGCTCCAGAGCACATTGGGGAGTTGCTCGACCCATAATCCCTTGGCAGACTTGTCGAGTCTCTTCTTTAGTCCAGAGAGAATTTACTGATTGGCGTTCTCTGCTTGACTGACCGTTGGATTGCAGGTGGGATATTAAGGAGAATCTTTGCTGGATACCTAGATCTACACAGAAATTGCGGAAGGCTGCCCCCGTGAATTGGGTCCCATTATCTGTTACTAAGATTCGAGGTACACCGAATCTGCAGACGATGTTCTTCCAAAAGAACTGCTGACCTAGTTCTCAGTGATTGTTTCTAAAGGCTTGGCTTCAATCCATTTGGAGAAGTAATCGATCGCAATAAGGAACTTCAGCTGGCCAGGCGCTGGAGGGAATGGCCCGAGCAAGTCCAACCCCCACATTGCAAATGGAATCAGACTGGATAAGGAGGACTGTTAGGGCTTGTGGTAAGCACCGAATTGTTGAGAATTTTTGGTAGGGGTGCACTGGCGAACGTGCTGTTCGGCGTCGCTAAGGAGTGTGGGCCATAAATAGCCATGATTTAGGATTTTGCAGGGCGAGGGACCTTGCTCCCAAATGAACGCCACATATCCCTTCATGGACCTCTTTTAGAGCGTACCTGGGCCTTCTCGGGGGAGAGGCATCTCAAGTAGGGTCTGCCGTCTACTTGAGTATAAGAGCGCTTGTACATGACTCCTTCGATGAGCGTGTTTCGCTCGACTATAGTTCTGACTTTTCTAGCTTCTTTAGGATCTGGAGGGAGGATTCCGTCTTTGAGGAACTCCAAGGGGTAGTATCTCCATTAGTTCGGGGCTTTCTTCCTCGATGCTAGGTCATAAAAGGACTTCTATCAAAATGGTATGTTCAAGCATCTGGAGAGAAGAGGAAGCCAACTTTGAGAGGGAATCTGCCTGCTCATTCTCCTCTCGGGGGATTCATTGGAGTTCTGCTTCTTTGAAAGTAGCTAGTAGCGTTTTGACCTTGGCCAAGTATTTGACCATGCGATCATCTCTTGCCTCATACTCTCCCGATACCTGGTTCAACACCAGCTATGAGTCACTGAATACTTTGATGCGGTAGGCACCAACCTTGCGCGCCAGGCATAGACCGACTATGAGAGCCTCATATTCATCCTCGTTGTTTGATGCTCGAAAATTATTGCAGAGTGAATACTAAAGAACGAAGTCATCGGGGCCAGTCAGGATGACCCCTACTCCACTCCCGACAGCGCATGAGGACCCATCAACATACACGATCCAGAATGGGGGTTCCTCTCTTGCCTCACTGGGGTCAGGGATAGTGTTCTCTACTATAAATTTTGTTAGGGCTTGTGCCTTGATAGCGGTTCTTGGCTGATATTTGATATCATGTTGGCTCAGCTCTATAGACCACTTCATAAGGCGCTCTGAAGTTTCGGGCTTGTGGAGCACTTGCTTGAGGGGCTGGTCGGTAAGAACAAGCACCGAATGGGATTGGAAGTAAGGGCAGAGCTTTCGAGCTGTCATGACTAACGCATAGGCCATCTTTTCTATCTTTGGGTAACAGAGTTCGATGTCTCTGAGAGCCTTACTCACATAGTAGATCAGCCTTTGCGTCTTATCTTCTTCTCTCACCAGGATGACACTAAAGGTCTGTTCTGAGGTGGCGAGGTAAATGTAGAGGATTTCCCCGGGCTTTGTCTTGCTCAAGAGTGAGGGGTTGACCAAATAGGCTTTAAGTTGGTCGAAGGAATCTTACTGCTGTTGCCCCCACTTGAAGCCTTTCGTTCCTTTAAGTGCCTTGAAGAATGGGAGACACTTCTCTCCTGACTTGGAGAGGAAGCGCTCTATGGCCGCGAGGTGTCCTGTGAGTCTTTGTACATCTTTGACATTGGAAGGGGTGCCATGTTCAGAATGGCCTGGATCTTCTCCGGGTTGGCTTCTATGCCTCTTTGGCTAACCATGAACCCTAGGAATTTGCCAGATGAGACACTGAAGGCACATTTAGTCGGGTTAAGTCTCATGTTGAGACTCCGCAATACATTAAAGGCCTCCTGAAGGTCAGTTACATGGTTTAGCTTGTTGATGCTTTTTACCAACATGTCATTAACACAGACCTCCATGTTCCGGCCGATCTGTTCTCTAAAGACCTTGTTGACAAGGCGCTAATAAGTCGCACCGGCGTTCTTTAGCCCGAAGGGCATGACCCGGTAGCAATATAGGCCTTGGTCTGTTACGAACGAAGTCTTCAGGATAATCAAGGGGGAACATTCTGATCTAGTTATACTCGGAAAAGGCATCCATGAAACTCAAGAGTTCGTGACCAGAGGTTGCATCAATCAGAGCATCAATGCTAGGAAGCGGGAATGGATCTTTCGGACAAGCTTTGTTCAGATGCGTGAAATCAATACAAATTCTCCAGCTCCCGTTGGCCTTTTTGACCATCACAACGTTGGATAGCTACTCGGGATAGTTAACCTTCTGTATGAACCGAGAATTCAAGAGATTCTCTACTTCTTCTTTGATTTCCTGCTGGCGTTCTGGTGCAAACTTGCGACGTTTTTGCTGGACAGGTTTAGCATCGGGGGCAACATTGAGGTGATGCATGAGAAGTTCTTCCAAGATTCCAGGCATGTCTGTCGCGTTCCAAGCGAATAGGTCGTGATTTCCCTTTATACATCGGATAATGTCAGCTTTGACAGGAGGGGGGAAGGACCTTACCAATTTGGAATGTCTTGGTCGGGTCTTCTTCTGAGAAGACTATTTCTTCCAATTCATCGACTGACTCTGAGATAGCTTGGCTACTCCCTTGAGGGAGCTCTAAGGCTTCAAGAGAGAGGACCAGCCCTCCTACCGAAGTCATGTAACATTGCAAGCCATCTCCTGGCTCCCTCTGACCTCTCCCACCCCAGCTGTGGTGGGAACTTCATCTTCATATGGTAGGCTGAGGGTAGGGCTTGAAGAGCGTCTAGGCCAGGTCGGCCCAAGATGACATTGTAAGCGGCCTTTACGTCAACTACCATAAAGTCCATCAGTTCGGTTCGGGTGGTTGGGGTTTTGCCAGCGATTACGTCGAGAGTTATAACTCTCTCGATCGTCACTGGCCCCCTGAGAATCCGTGGAAAGTGTAGCCGACGGGTTTGAGGTGGTCTCTAGACAACTTGAGGCCCTATAAGGTTTCTTGGAAAAGGATATTGACCGAACAGCCGTTGTCGACTAGGACTCGGCGCACTTCGAAGTTAGCCATATGGAGGTTTATCACAAGAGCATCACAATGAGGCTTTCAGACACCTTCCAAATCCTTGTCTGAAAAGGTAACAGGAACCCAAAGGCCCTTGGGGGAGGGATATTCTGCACTGAGTTTACCTCTCGGACGAAGACTTTTCGGGAGGAGTTTGACTTCCCCCCAGGCCTCTGTGAATGAGGTGTAAGACAGCTTCAGCTTCGGAGTCTGGGGTCTCAACAGGTCTTTCAATTTGCTTATTAGCCCCTCGGGGAGGCGGAGGATCTGCTCTGTCCTTCCTTACGAACTTGGCTAGTTGCCCCTCTGGATGAGGGCCTTAATCTCATCTTTGAGGTCTCGACAATCATCTGTGTCGTGGCCATGGTCCTTATAAAAAGGCACCATTTGTACATGTTTCTCTTCTTACCGAGTGCATTCATCTTCGGAGGTGGTTGGAGCAATCCTTCTTTCCTGACCTGCATTAGGATGGCCGAGACACTGGCATTAAGAGGGGTGAACTTCTCAAAACGAAGAGGAGGGCGGCGCTGGCTGCCATTATCCTTTTGAATCTTCTTAGCTCCTTCTTCGTCCGCACCCTTCCGTTTGTTCCCAGAGAAGGGCTCTTTCTGATCAAGGGGGAGGAGGGCCTATATTTCTCGCTCCTCAACAGGAGTTCCGAGAAGTCCCAGGGCGACTTTTTAGCGAGAGATGCCTTCAGGTCGGCGTGGTTGATGTTGTACTGGAATGCAGCAGAGGCCACCGACTGATCAAGGGAGATGACAGACCCAGCCTCGGTGGTAAAGCGCTTGACATAGTTCCTTAAGCGCTCGCCCTTCCTTTGACTAAGTGCCAACAAAGATGTGCTCGTTTTCTTGGCCCTGATGTCTACTCACAGAGTGGGTTAGGAAGAGCTCTTTGAACTGGTCGAAGAAGATGGAGGCAGGGGTCAGTCGGGAGTACCATTCTATCGCGGGTCCTTTCAGCGTGGCTGGGAAGGTTTTGCAAAGTAGAGCATCCGAAGCCTGGTGAATCATCATGAGAATTTTGAAACTCTCGATGTGGTCATCTGGGTCTGATTCTCCTTTGTAAGACTCAAAGTGAGGGGGCTTGAAGTTTTCTGGGACCGGGGCTTCCATGATGGTTCTGGAGAATGGAGGCCTGCTTGGGCAAAAATTCCTCGCCCGCTACTCTTCTTCTTTGTTCAGTCTGCCAAGGCACCTCTCCATCTCGTGGAGATGGCGATGGACCGAGTCTTCCCCCCGGTGGGATCTAGCTGACCCTCGGGATTCTCCTTCATGAGGAGTGACGCACGAGGGCTGTGTGTGTTGGTGATGACTTGGAGCATGGCCAGGGCTAGGTGAGCGGCGATCACGACTAGTGTTGATATTGAGGGCCCGCAGAATGTCCTCTTTGAAATTTTGGAGCTATGCCCGAGTGACAGGCGCCCCTTCATCTCGGTGGTCCCTCGGTACTGGCCGGCTTGTCGGGGTACGAGTTCTTCGGTGATGGCGGGGAGGGGACTCTCTTCGCCTCCTAGGGGAGTGCGATCTTCTAGGCCCTGGCCTGCGGGGGGACCATCCTCTAGGAGCCCTTTGGTGCTCAGGGTAAGGGATTTCCTCGGCGGCTTGCCTCTCATTCAAGCGAGTTCGGAGATCTATCCCCTACCGACGGTTCGACGATGATCTGACGAAGATCTCGCGACCCTGGGGGGACTGTGGGAGGCCAGGGAGTCGGAGGAAGCATTGTGAACCAAGACATGGTTATGATGAGAGTGTTGCTTGGGATGACTTTGACGAGAGCCGCCCGAGGCAGCCCCTCGAGACCCAGGAGGGGCCTGCTGAGGAGGAAGCTATTGAGAAAGAGGCTGTTCAGGCTATGGTTGCAGAACTTGTTGGTCAAGTTGAAGAGGAACATCATGGAGCGGAGGATGAGGAGGAAGAGGAAGAGGAGTGGCTCTGCGGCTGGAGGCCGCTGCTTTTCCTTTCCCCTTTGGGGGGCATGGCTTGGAAACTAACTTTACCGGTGAGGTAAGGTTGGATTGCTTTTTCTGTTTCCCACAGACGACGCCAATCTGTTGCTGCTGATTTTGGTGTGGGAGCAAACAGATGTATTTGTGGATTCTTTTGGAAACAAATAAGGCAAACCTGTTGACTTTTGGCCAGTGTTTGACTGTTTCTCGCTACTTCCGTTAACCTGCATAAAAGTTTGATACACTGGGATGGATCCCGGTGAAAAACCCTCCGACGCTCAAGTCAGTAATCAGGAAGATTATGAAAGGGCGCTTTTGTGGACAAAATATTGATTACCTTGTTATGGTGGGGAAGAGGGGTATTTATAGTCGCCTTTAGAGACATTTTACAGATAATCATTTATCTCTATGTCTTGGTGTTTTTGGATAAGATGTAGAGTTTAAACTTGTTTCATGATAAGAGAGGCAGTTTAAACTGCCTCTTAGAGATAATCACAAATTTGAATTACGCTTTAAATATCTGGGTTGGTTATAAACGGGTTTCCACCCACGCCCAATAGGACAGATCCGTTTTCGAGTTACTGGGCTTGTAGAGAGACCCAGTTCCCGTTCCAGACCCGTTTGTAGGTAAAATTACCGTTTTACCCCTGTGAGCTTTGAGATTCGCGCTTGACTTGAACGGTCCCGATGTAATCCTATTTTTAGCCATATCAATAATGAAGTAGGAAAGTTTTGAAAATGAATAGAATAATATCATAAATAAAGATTAAGAAGCATAAAAATTAACTATGATAAGAAGAGCAGTATTATGATAAAGAAATAAATAGTATAAAACAAAATGAGAAAAAATATCGAAATATAAAGCAAACTAATAAATAATTGAGAAACGCATAATAATTGATAAGTAGTTAGCAACAACTAATAAGAACTTGAAGAATTAGAGGAAAAAGAAGTTAATTAAAAGAAAACGTAAAGAATAGAATGATTAAAATCATAAGCTAAACTAAGACTATATATTAAGAGATGAAAAGAAAGTAGCAATTTAAGATAAGACTGTTTGATGTGAAGAAAAAAAAGATTAAAAAATCTGAATAAATAAATAAATAAATAAATAAATAAATAAATAAAATTATAAAGAATGTAAAAAACATTAAAAAAGAGAAGATTGAGAAGAAACTATACTAGTATTAATCTTACCATAATTTCATGACAGAATTATAGAATATGTCATGTTTTTATTCTTAACAAGGAATGAGTTCGGATTTAACTAAAATACCAAATGTCATTAAAAAATCATGAAATTTTGAGTAGATATTATAGACATATATGGAATACACATATAAAACTTTCAGCTTCAAATTCCGTATAGTTAAAAAGAAATAATATTCGAAAGTAAGTCCAAAAATCTACCAGATTCTGTAAAACGCTTTCAAGTTAATCTTACCATAATTTCACACAATTAATTAACAATTAACATAACTAAGCATAAATACTCATCCAATACAATATATATATATCTTCTTTTGTAACACCCTGCAAAATTGAATTATGACAATTTTCTCCACGTGTGTTACGCACATGTATTTCGTACAGTTACGAGTAATAGTCGTAACGTATTTACCTACGTATTTCTGTATTTCAACTATTTATACATTTTTCGTCTCCACAAAACTCATTTTTATCCTATTTTGAGCCAACTTAAACATTTATTTTTAATCATTGTATTTTTACGTACATTGCACGTGCTTTTAATACACATGTCGATTACGTATGTTTTACCATTACGTAAAATATCCGTAACAATGTTAATATACATATTCTATGTATTTTGTATTTTGACTGTTTTTCGTTCTCTCAAATTTATTTTTATATTTTGCACGTGCATTGCACGTAAAATTTTATGCATTTTAGTCCCTAAAATTTTCTAAGAGTCATGCACAATTTTCTTCTCATTTTTATTTACCACACTTGTGTTATTTATTTTATTTAAACCCATTAGGCCTAAATCTATTTTTTAAGCCCACTAAAAATTAATTCCAAGTGAAGCCCATGATTAATTCTACAGTTAAATGAACACTTTTAACTATAGCACACTTGTCATGTAACATACACTAACAACTAAATTAATAACAATTAATAAAAGATTATGAGAAGTGTGTGCACATATGGTGCAGGTGCACGTGTGTGTGTGCACTAAGAGAGTTGGTTGACCTTTGATGAGAAGAGGGAGAGTGGAGGGAGTGTGTGAGAAGGTGGGTAGTTATTTGAGTAGTGGGAGTCATCTCAACCACACAATAATCCTATAAATACCTCCCTCTTTAACATATAAACACACAAAACTCAATCAAAAGAAAAGAAAGAGAAGGGTAGAGAGAGAGAGAGAGAGAGAGAGAGCTCGGGATTTTTGCAAGAGAGGAAGGTTTTCGGTTTTTCTTTGCTTAAGGAGAAGGCTATCTTTTGTTGGAGCTTGGAGCAATTTTTCTAGGAGTTCTAATTTCAATTTGCATCAAGAAGATGTGGGTGTCTCTTTTACTTTCTAAATTATTGTAGAATGCATGTGTAGGTAGATTATGCTTGAAATTGGTAATTGGTATGAGTTATTTTTGTGATGCATGTTGTGTTGTTATCTAGAAACTTTAGTAGTAATGAATTGTGAGAAATTAATGTATGTTAGTTGGAAGTTTCAATATAGAATTGTTAGGTTGTCAAATTGAAATTGTGTTTAGAGCATGTTGTAGTATTGTTAGGCATATGGTAGTATGCCATGATTGAATCATGTATACGAATTATAGGTGTGTAAAAAGTCGTTAAATTTAGTGGGCAATTAAGGGTGTATTATTGGGAAATTATAATTGCTAAGAGAAAATAAAAATATTCATGTTAGTTGTTTTAATGATAAATCAAAGTATATGCTTATGATGGTTCTGCAAAATTACTACTTACAATATTTGTGTGAAAATTTACTTTAATATAGATAAAATAAGTGAAAAAATATTTCTGGAAGTTTAGAAATGTATTGATAATGATGGAAACTAATAGATATCGAAATAGAATGAACAAACTAAAAAGAGATATAAACAGAGAACGGAGTTAAAAAGTTTTTAAACATATATGATATCAGTGATGGTGCTTGGCTCTTGTGGCTAGCGCAGGTGCCAACGCACCTGGCGCTGCCACGTGTCACGCCTGGGGGTTTCTTTGGTCGCGGGTTCAAACCCTGGGTTGGCTCTGCCTTGTGGATTTTTTTTTGGAAATCAATACAATGGCTCTCTGGGTTATAAAAATAACTCAGAGAAGCTTTTTATAAAATGTGAAGATTGTCTCACTGGTTGGGCGACTCTTGGGGTCTCTGTTGGTCCTGGGTTCAAATCCGGGGTCTACTTTTTGGGTTTTATTTTATTTTATGTCATTTTTCAAGTTTTTTAAAAAAATGGGAAATTTCATAGAAATATTATAGAATATTATGTGAACACGGAGGAATTATTTTATCATATTCTAAGAGATATTTTGAGAATTTAAAAGTCATATTCATGTATTGGTTGAGTCTTGAATTCGAGTTAAGAAGAAAAGATTTTAAGAGTGGGTTTATAATAAAATCAAGTATAAGTATGAGATTTAAATAAGGAACTTCGAGTGATTGATCCTAAAAATTTGGGTATTAAGAAATGGTGATTAATTGGAAGAGCATAGAATATTACTAAAGTGAATGATTTGATTCGTTAACCAAGGATTTGTTTAAAAGAATTTTATTGGAGAAATTTTTATTTGTTATAAAAGTTGAATACTTCATGATCTATAAATATGAATAAAGTGGATAAAGAGAAATGATGGTTAAAATGTTTATGTTGAGGTTCTTTATAACCTAATTGATCTCTATAGTGATATGGTTGTTGGAATCTAGAGGCTAGGCGAGACCCTTAGTAACCGGCATTTTGTGAATAATAAAAATTTGAGGAGTAACTAGTGTGGGTTATCTTTCTCTTTGAGAAGTAGCTAGTGTGGGCTGAATTTCTCTCGTGTTAATTTAAGTCTGGTAGGGTAAGCTAGCTCTAGGATGTGATGATTATAATTAAACTTAAGGACATGCACTAAGGGGTGATGTGATGAAGTATGGGCAAACATGAGCATGAGGGCCTCATATGATTCGCGGTGGGAGATTATCTTCAGAATTATCGGGGTGTGAGGAAATATGTCCAAAATCACTCGCGGTGGGAGGTATTTCTTCAGAATTATCGGGATCGAGGCGACGCTCATGGGGTATTTGTGTGATGAGGTACCGATGACAACGCAATGTGGGTTTCATCTCTAGAATTATCTGGGTGTGAGGCGTGAGGGCCGAAAATCACTTACGGTGGGAGAACGACTCTCAACAATTATCGGGGTCATAGCTTGCGGTGTGGGTATTCACCTCACGAATTATCGGCATTACGACTCACGGTGGGAGAACGATTCTCAAGAATTATCGGGGTGGTACTAGATACTCACAGGATATCTAAACCTTACATTAGTCATCGTAGTAGTAATTCATAGTGATGGATTAAACCCTATATTGAGGATTACGATAAGGGCTTACCCTTGGACCTATGTAGTATGGGATGCACAGAATCTGAACAAGTGTGCATTAGTGCATCGTAGTGTAAATCTGCATTACGATTTAAGTCATATCATACACTGAAATGTTTTGGATAGTCTCTTTTTATACTTTATTGTGCATTCAAGTTTGTGTTTGCTAAAGTAAGAGAATCGTTGTATTATAGCATTGCGTATGCAACTGACGAGCCCAAGTTTTCTAGTTGCAGGACTGGATTTAGCATGGACTTAAGGTCACCATGATGAGTTGTTTTAAGATTGAAAAAGTTTCATTATTGTATATCATGTTGTATTCATTTAAATTCCGCTGCGTTGATGTAATGAACAATATTGTATAATGAAAAGTTTTAAATTCCTTGTAAATTTGTACAAATTGAAGTAAAAGATCTTATTTATGCTACGAATTACAAGTATTTGGAATTCGGGGTGTTATATCTCTAACATGCATACACCCTACAACATAGTTAAAATTAGAGTAATAAAGTTGTTACCCACCTATGATTTCTGAAATCGATTGCTTCTAAGCTCCTGAAAGCATTCTAAAACCAAAATCAATAATCTTAACCTTATGACCATAACAAAACATACACTTTTACTATCATATTTTATGTTAATAATCTACAACTCATGAAATAAAATAGAGTTTCTAAGTTTACCTTATGAAAACTTCAACTCCAAAGATTTTGTTTCTCATCTCTTGAAAGCTAGGCTTATGTGGGTATTTATAAGCCTAAATATGCACTATATACCATCAAACTCATTAATCCACCTCCCCTAACTCTAGATTCTAATTAATTCTATCCCCCCTAAACCTCCCATATGTCACTAACCAGTAAGAGTCATGGGTAATAAAAAAATTGGATAATTTCAATTAGGCACTGTTCATGATAACCATTTCTAGAAGTCCTTAACACAATTGCTCTTAAGTCCTTATTCAAAAATAGAATATTAAATATGCATATGGGTCATTACCAAATATTTATATTCTACAAACTATTATATAAAAATATTCAAAGTATTACATAATATATTATATGCAATTGTACAAAATACATGTGCATAACACATGTGGGAGTAAAATTATCATAACTGAATTTTGCGGGGTGTTATACGAACTCTGCAAATATGAACAACAATCATCACATCCAAACACAACGATGCACTGGAGAGCAAGCAGCCTCCAGAATATCAACCGCAATCTGGCCAAAACCAACAAGAAAAAACCAGAAGAAAGGCAGAAGCGAACATAAACCATTATACAAACTAAGAAGCAAGGAGCACCTAGGAATCAAACTACAATAACGGGAAATAAAATATGAGTACATTCAAAATAGGGAAAAGAACATAAAACGAGAGGCTAGGAAACACTTTAGATTTGGGTTTGATGCGAAGATAAAACATCAACCGCCCAAGAGACAAAAGACACAACAGCCCAACAACTAGAATCATCAGTTCTCGACACCAAGATAAGGAGTAAACTTGGCCAAAAGAACCCAAAACGCATGCATAAAGAAAAGGCAAACTAGAAGATAGAACAGGTAGAAGGAAACTCTGAAGGCCGTGGAGGATCAACTCTGCAAAAAGAAAACACATTTGAAAAAAGGAACAAACAACTCAAGCCTAAGGATATTGAAAACTAGTATGTCTGAAATCAGCACCAGCATAGTCAAGATGATGTAGGTGAAGTCTAGTAACTTTGTTTTGGGATAAACAACTAGCCCATAACTTAGTAAAGAAAATGAGGTAATCAATTAAACCATAAATAGAGCGTGAGGTATTAGAGAAGATTCAATTATTTCTTTCTTTCCAAATAATCCAAATTAGAACCATCATGGATAAATCTCACAATGCAAGAAAGGTTCTCTTGACTTGACGGGACCTCCATATACTCCACCACGAAGCAAGAGTGCCCAGCCTACCATGGACTTGCCAAGCTTGCTTACAAATGACACTTAACGGATGGATGAACGAGAAGTTAATGAATACATGTTTCGCATTCTCGTGTTGAAGTTAGACAATGCTTTGAGTCAGTAAGAAGCTTTAAATCAAGCAATGGGCTCATCTCACATGGTCATAAGGATCAACATTGTAAGATGTCTTTGTATCTTTTGCTCTCTTTAACTTATATCGGATTTGTTATTTACTTGCTGAATATGAGGCATGTGAACTTATGTAAGCATCGGTAGATTCTTTGACAGTGAAAACATGAATAAAAATGTAGCCACTTTTGAGAATCAGGGTTAGAAGGTACCTTTTTTGGGGATTTTCTCTTATAAGTATGTTTTATTAGGCCTACAAATAGATGCAAAACCTTATTAGAATTTGTTCTATTTGACATAGTTTCGTCTAGTTAGTGTTTTCTTTTAGATAACAATCCCTCTAGTTATTGGGGTTTGTGGATCCAATACACGATAATGGGTTGAAGATTGACAAGAAGATGCATCAATGTGTGAGCAAGCAAGTGCAAGAAGCAAGCAAGAGTTGTAGCAGCAAGTGACAACGGTAACATGTACAACTTGCAAATGTGCAGTCGACCGACAATGAGTCAGCTCTCCTCCAGAGAGCACGACAATCGACGGCACATTCGACTCTCAAGCCCTTTGGACAGTCGACTATTTAGCTCTTTGTTGGTTCGAAGGCCAATTGCAGTTGACCGTACAAAGTGGAGTCGACCGTGTGATGCTGTTTGATCTACGATTGAGATATTTTCTGATGTAAACCTATATATATTGTATTGAGTACGATTTTAGGTTTAAGAGAGAAGACAAAAAGAGAATAAAGAGATCTATCAGCCGTTAGAGAGAGAGAGAGAGAGAGAGAGAGAGAGAGAGAGAGGTGAGTTTATGAGAGATCGTAAATTTTTTCTTCAAATTTCTAGTAGAAATTGTTGGAGTGCCTTTGTGCAGGGAAGTAGCCATTGCATTCGGTGAACCTCGAAAAAATCTTGTGTGTTATTGTGTGTTGGCTTCTGATTGCTTTTTTTCTCTTGCGTGTGATTCTATTGTTTTGCATCTCATTGGTGAGTTATTCCATAGTTACAACTCAACAAAGTGGTATTAGAGCACTAGGTTAGTAGTGTTGATTGAGATGGAAGACAAGAGTAGAGTCAAGGAGTTCAATAGAACAGATTTCATAATGTGGAAGATCCAAATGATAGTGTATCTCCGACAAAAGGATCTAGATGATCCATTGTTTGACATGAATCCAGAAGGGGCGGAGGTAGATTCAGTTGTGTTGGTGGTTTGGAATAGATTGGATTAGAAGGTGCTTGGACAGATTCAGTTGTTGCTGAGTAGGATGTCGTTATTCCACATTGATAAGGCAAAGACCGCGAAGGAGGCAATGAAGATCTTGACATACATGTTTGAAAAACAAAATGTAGCGACCTAGATACTTCAGCTAAAAAGTTAGTCAACATGAAGTTTTCAGAAAGGGGTTCAGTGAAGGAGCACATCAACAATTTATGTATGGTTTACAATCAGTTTGGAATCGTCAGGGTTAAAGTTTGAGAAAATGACACAATCATTGTTGTTACTATCCAGTCTTCCTGATAGTTACGACACAGTAGAAAAAACTATCACAAACACTATGACCGATACGAAAACTCTAAACGATGCTATAAGCAGCATCATGAATGAGGATGCGAGAAGGAAGAGACATGGAGAGTCTTCGATGCCATATCCTAGCAACGTCGTGTTCTCAGTTGATAATCGTGGTAGAAGCAACAATAGAGGAAAGTCGCAAAGTAGGAATTACAGGTCCAAATCAAGAGCATGACATCACAAAGCTGAGTGTTGGCACTGTAAGAAGCCGAGACACGGGAGAGATCAATGCGAAGAGTACAAGAAAGTGCAAGCAGGGTCTCAGGGAGCCAATGTGGTAAGTATCGAACTCCGTTTAGATGAATTGTGTTTATCTACTAGATTTGATATTATGCATGATGATTGGTGTATAGATTTAGGTGTTATCATTGTATACCAATGAGGGATGCTTTTGAGAATAACAAGATATGTGATTTTGGTGTATTCACAGTTGGCAATGAGCAAGTATATCCAGTTGTAGGTAAAGGCACAGTAAAAGTGGGCTCGCAATGGCTAGCAATTAGTATTGAATGACACAAGACATATTCCAGGCTTGAGGAAGAATTTAATCTCGTTTACTAAATTGGACGAAGAAGGATTCACGACAACCTTTGGATGTGGAGAATGGAATGTTACTACAGGTGCCAAGTTGGTGGCAAAAGAAAAGTGTGGTGACACGTTGTACTTACTCAACAGAGGTGATTCAGGTAACATCATTGCTGCAACATCGGCAGATATGTCTTCTTCAATTCTATGGCATGCCAGGTTGAGACACCTTGGTGAAAAAGGTGTCAAAGATCTATGTTATAGGGATCTTTTGTCGTGACTTCAGAAGGTTGAGATAAATTTCAGTAAGAACTGTGTGATGGGTAAAAAAAAGACAATTAGCTTTCAGTTGAATGAGCGTGAGAAGAAGCTTAGGAAGCTAGAGTTTGTACATACAGATGCATGGGGTCCAGCATAGGAATTTTCTTATGGTGGTATGAGATATTTCGTCACATTCATCGATAACACTACAAGAAAAGTTTGGGTTCATGCAGTTCGTGAGAAATCATAGGTGTTTGAGGCATTCACAGCTTGGAAGGCCAGGGTTGAGATTGAGATGGGTTGCAAGGTAAAAACACTAAAGTCAGACAATGGTGGTGAGTACACAAGTAAATAGTTTGTTGACTATCTGGCAAATGAAGGTATTTAAGGAATCATGACACTTTCTAGGACTTTGTTGGAGAATAGGGTAACAAAAAGTATGAACCATATAATACTCGAAAGGGCGAGATGAAAGAGACTTTATGAAGGTTTTCCGGTCGGCAGCTATAGTGGATAAAACAGTGTACTTGATTAATCTTTGTCCATCTAGTGTCCTTGATGAGGCCATTCCATAAGAACTATGGTCAGGTAAACCTGTCAATTATTTGCATTTGAAAATTTTTGTTTGTATTGCATATTTACTAATCGATAGAGAAGAAAGAAAGAATCTGGATTCGAAATCCACAAAGTGTGTATTCATTTGCTACGGCGGCGATGTATTTGATTACAAACTTTGGGATTTTGTGGACAACAAGGTCATTCGCAGTAGGAATGTAGTGTTCAATGAAGAGGTCTTGTACAAGGACATGCACACATGTCAAAGCAGTACAACTAGTTCAGAGTCAGATTTATATTCACTCATATTCAGATTCTGAAGGCATCCCTAGTAGTAGGGGCCTTACAGTACAGCAGTAGGTACATGTACCACATGCAGCAAATGAGACTCATGATGAGCCTGTTGGGAATGAGCAGGATATCCAAGACAAATAGTTACAACCAGAGCAGTTTGGAGATCCTGAATCGGTCGGTGAATCAGTACCCACATTGAGAAGATCGATACGAAAGAGAAGGCCAACCAAAATATTTGATCCATTAGCTTGTATAGTTCACGAGCATGTTCTACATGAATTTAGGAGAGACAGAGACTCATGAGGAGGCTTTAAAGGATAAGTCTCAAATTCAGTGATAGTCACTCATGAGGGACGAGATGAACTCCTTGGTACATAACCAAACTTGGAAGTTGACCAAGTTACCTACAGGGAAACGCACTCTTATAAACAAATGAATTTTTCGAGTCAAGAATGAGTCATATTCTAGTTTGAGGTATAAGGCGAGGCTTGTTTTGAAAGGGTTATCTTAAAGGGAAGGTGTCGACTATAGTGAAATCTTTACACTGGTAGTGAAGATGGCTTCAATCAGGGTTCTGCTTAGTATTGTTGCAATTGAAGACTTGCACTTAGACTAGTTAGATGTGAAAACAACATTTCTCTACGATGATGTTGAAGAAGAGTTGTACATGAGGCAACTCATAGGTTTTGAAGCAAAAGAAAAAGAAGACATGGTGTGTCGACTGAAGAAGAGTCTTTACGGGCTCAAATAAGCACCACAACAATGATACTTGAAGTTTGGCTGCTTCATGAGAGGAAAGGGTTTCGAGATATGCGAAATAGATTATTGTGTATATGTTCGTCTGTATGAAGACAATGATATAGTTACCTTGGCGTTGTATGTGGACAAAATGTTGTTAGCAGGTTCTTGTTTGATCAAGGATGTGAAAAAGGTACAAGTTTTAGATTTTTCGATGAAGTACTTGAGTGAAGTAAAGCAAATCTTAGGCATGAAGATCAATAGAGACACGAAAAGCAAGAAGCTTTGGTTATCACAAGCGGACTACGTGAATAAGGTGTTGAAAAGATTCAATATGGATGGTGTGAGGCTAGTCACTTGTCCCTTGGTTGTACACTTCAAGTTATCAACGAATTTGTGTCGATGGAGGAAATTGCTGCAGTTCCTTATGCTTCAGCTGTTGGAAATTTGATGTATGCAATGGTGTCTACAAGAACAGACATAACATAAGTAGTGGGAGTTGTCAGCCGTTACATGAAGAATCCAGGTAAACAACATTGGGATGCAGTGAAGTGGATTGTCAGGTATCTTGCAGGTACTTGAGATCGCTCTCTTTGTTTTGGGGAAGATTCTTTACACACACATGGTTATGTGTATGCGGGTTTTTTGGCAATCGTGTTGGTTGTAAAAGTACTATAGGGTATGCATTTATTGTTGGAGGTATTGCTGTTAGTTGGGCTTCACAGCTACAAAAGGTTGTAGCACACTCAACCACGAAGTCAGAGTATATGGCACTCACAGAGGCAACAAAAGACATGTTGTGGATTTCGGAGCTTATGAAACAGTTGGGTAGAAGGCAACCCATAGGAGAGCTGTGGTGTGATAGTCAAAGTGTGATTTTCTTGGGAAAAACTCGGCATATCACTCTAGGACTCGACACATTCAGATGAGGTATCATTTTATTAGAATTGCGGTTGAAAAGAAATGGTTGAAGCTATCGAAGATTCTTGGCACTGAATCCGACTGACATGCTCACAAAGGTAGTGGATAGCAGAAAACATCAGTTCTGCTATACCCAATAAAGCACTGGTACGGGTACACCGACACGCGTACGAGGACACGGGTACGGGGGATACGACAATTTTCAAAAAAGTAGGATACGGAATATGGCGGGGATACGACTATATATATATATATATATATATATATATATATATATATATATATATATATATATATATATAATATCTCTTGTTAATAAGGAAATGGTAATTGTTAATAAGGAAATGGTAAATATCATTCATTAAACATAAAAAAGATAATCCATAAAGACTACAGTAATTCTTCATCAACATAAACAATAACATAAATAAACAAAGCAAAGTCATAACCAATATAACATAAGCAGAAATCAAAAAGTGAGACAAGTCTGAAAATATAACAAAAGCTCTTCCATCACACCATGCCTAGACAAGTTGATCAATATCATCATCATCACCAATTTCCTCAAAAAGCACAACCTCCATATCAGGTTCATCAAGCGAAAGTTCTGCTATCTCAAGCTCCCCAGCACCATTAAAAGGATAAAAAACATCCCCTCCTACACCCCACATTCTGGTTTCTCCTTGCATATAATGCTCATTCTTCCTTGAAAGTAGGCGAAGATTAGAGTGTAGAAAAAAACCAAATCTTCTACACGTTGTGGCAAAATTTTGTTTCTCCTAAGCGAATCGATAAATGAGTATGTACTCCAGTTCCTCTCAGCACATGAGGATGAGCATGGTTGTGCAAGTAGCTTCAAAGCTAGGGTTTGTAAATTTGGAGTGGAAGTGCCATAAAATAACCACCATCCCTTAGCATCCAGATGGGCTCTATCACTCAAAGAATCAAATGAAGAAAATGCATCTGAAGCTCCTGAAAATTTAGTGAACTCATTGATCACAACCCTTCGCTCAACAGGTTGTGGAAAATATCGCTTCAAACACTTGTTTCTCTCTTCAGGAATTTCATCTTCTCTACGAGGTGCAAGCCGATTAGGAGCCTCCCTAAGCCACTCTTCACTATAGTATCTGTATATCAAGAAGCCAATACTTATTTAAAGGCAATACTTACTGAAACTTATGACTAAAGCAATCTAAGGATCCTAACATATTATAAAATGCATAAATGTGTTGACTAATTTGTAATTACCTTAGGTTCAACGAATGTGCTAAGCAATGAAGTGGCCTGCCACTCTTGTTCCATCTATCAACAAGAATCTTATGCACGATGTCATAGAAGCTAGATACTTCACGATCTGTCAAACCTTCTCTACGAAAAATTACTTGTTTAACCTTCTCAATCATTGAATCCCACATATCATAGATCAAATGAAGAACATGTTTATCAGTATTTGCAAATCGAAGCATATCATAAATAGGAGCAGTGAAGGCGAGTATGTAGTCAATCTTATCCCACCATATACCATTTAAATACTTTTCCTTCACAAACTGAGGTTTAATGGACCATCTTCACAGTAATTAGACCACTTATCACTAATCACTATTGTTTGCAGTCCTCCTTTTACCAGCTTAAATCTTTTCAACATCACAATAATAGAAGCAAATCTGGTTTCAGCAACTGAGAGTAACTTCAGATTCACAAACTCATTAAACATTGCCAACCTCATAGAATGATTATTGATGAAATTCATAATTTGGACAACTTCTGAAGTAACATCAGCAATCCAGCTCAATGCCTCATGTGCCTCATATGTCTCTACATTTCTTTTTAAATCTGTTGGTGCACATATATTCTTCAGGGCAAGATTAAGAGTGTGCACGACACATGGTGTCCAAAATATCTGTTCAAATTGTGCCTCTACAAGCATCCCTGCCGACTTGCACACTGGGGCATTATCAGTTATGACTTGGACCACATTCTTACATCCCACTTTTAAAATTACTTCTTTCCAAAAGGTTGGCAATAAAATACTTATCTTTATACTCACCTTCACAATTCATCGCTCTTAGAAACATAAGTTGGCTGTCTGCTACAGCCATGAAGTTTATAATTGGCCTCCTTTGAGCATCTGTCCATCCATCAGAAATAATGCTTATCCCTTTATCTTTCCACATTCCCTTCATGAGTTCTAAGAGTGTTTCAAGGTTTGCTCTTTCCTTCTGAAGCATTGTAGTTCGCAAGGCGTTGTAGCCTAGAGGAACAAAACCAGGTACATTGGTGTTAGCCGCATAACTAAAGGCACTTACATAGTATGGACTCCTAGCAAGGTGAAATGGCAACCCCAAAGCATAAAACATCCTTGCTATTTCACTTCTCAATTGCTCTCTAGCTTCATTGTTGAGTGCCTTCTCTAGTAGAGAAGACTTTCTCTTCTTTGATGTATCTAACCCACCAACCCTCAAAGAGGCAAATGCTGTTGAACTCCCTTGACTTGAAGAAGAACTGGGAGGAAGTGGGACGGTTGTATAGTTAGACCTCTTCTCAATTTCTTCAACCTCTGTTTGCAATATGTCTTTCAAAGATGCATCAAATTTGGTACATAGGGCCACACCAACCCCTAAAATTCTGAGCAAGTAAGCTTTGACCCGAGAATATGACCCTGTGAA
The DNA here is from genome assembly GCA_017893485.1 of Hemerocallis citrina. NCBI lineage: Eukaryota > Viridiplantae > Streptophyta > Magnoliopsida > Asparagales > Asphodelaceae > Hemerocallis > Hemerocallis citrina. The sequence goes on along the minus strand of CM030368.1, from coordinate 187,630,820 downwards.
TTGTTTGTTGCAAAAGCTGCACTGCCATCTTTGATTTCCACCCTTGTCTCCCAGTTTTTCTATTTTTGTAACATAATTCCAAAGCGTTGTAGTATCAGATTCTCGTTGGTTTGCACCGATGGAATTCATGCTATCCATCAATAATCAACCTAAAATTGGTCAGCATCCAATTGGTGAGAAACTTAGCATTTATAATTAAATTCATCATTGAATTGAATTGAAACTAAATCATTGTCTTAAATTCTAATTGTCGCATATTTAGTATATACTTGTTAATAAATTTATGTTTTTTGTCTTTATGCAGATAATTGAGAAACATCGGTAATGGGAAGATTTGGGCCGAGCGAATTTATTTTTTTGCCCCAAAGAAGAAGTGATTCAATGTGTTTTTTCACTTTTTGTAAAACTATAATGCGAGTTTATTTACAAATGTAACTTGTAAGTGTAATCGTGTGATTGTAATTTTTGTCCAAGAGAAATGTATAGTGTTGTTCTTATTAAGTGGAACTATGGTATACCATGTTTGGAGAGATAGTCTTTAAAAAAAAAGCATAAACTAACAGGTCTTAAATATAAAAGATGGCCTAACAGGTCTTAAATAAACTAAAGCACAATCAAGAAAAGCTAATCAACAAACTAAAGCACTATCAAGAAACTAAAACACTGCAAGTCTTAAATAACGCATAAAGTTGAGATACAATATTTAGAACATTTACTATTCTATAGAAAGCATGCCTTAGAATACAACATGAAACACAAGGTGTATGAATCCAGTAAGACATTGTGTATGAATCTAGCATGAAACAAAGCATGAAATACAATATTTAGAACATTTACAAAGAAGCAACTCCATTATTAGAATCCGGTAAATTTGACTGTCTAGAAGGTGCATCCACACTGGTTGTTTTAATTTCAACTGAATGAACTATTATTAAGATATCAATATTAGTATATTACTATTCAGATGGCTGGCAAAAACTAGATGTTAAAAAGGCAATCAACAAATAGCCATAAACTAAAAAGACAGCATAAATTAAAAAATACAGCATAAATTAAAAAAAACAGCATAAATTAAAAATAAAGCATAAAGAAAACATAAAAATGAAAGCATAAATTTAAAATAAAAGCATAAGTCAACCATCGAAGTTTGTCGCCGTCAACCGTCGAGGTTTGTTGCCGTCTTACTGCATCGCCGTCGAGCCTTAGCTACGCCACTGATATGAGATGTTGTCGAGGGTAACGCTTCATCGCTGTCGAGCTACGTCGCCGTCGAGGGGAAGATGAGACTGAGGAAGAGGAGTGGAGATTGAAGTTAGGGTTTGAGATTGAAGAGTTAGGGTTTGGGTCGATGGAGGCTGATTTGAAAGATATGGATCTTTGATTTGGGAACGGGTGTTTTGAGAGAGAGGGAGCAGTGAACGGATTTGAGAGAGAGGCTTATTAAATGGACCGGGTCTATTTTGCCGTATCCTGCTGTGTCTTCCCCGTATCCAACCCGTATCCGATTCATGGGGACTGTAGGATACGGCGGACGATGTATCCCGTATGTATCCCGCTGTATCCCGTATTGGACACGTATGGGATACGGGTACGGAGGCCTACGTGAAGTATTCGTGCTTCCCAGGCTATACCGCTATCAGATTGTCTCCAGGTTAATAGTTGAGGAGACTCGCAGAGGCACATTCCTAGACTAGGTCAATGGAAGAATGAAGAACAGATTAGAGATTTTGTGTATATATCTCCAAGTGGGATATTGTTGGGGTTTGTGGATCCAATACATGATAATGGGTTGAAGACTGATAAGAAGATGCATCGATGTGAAAGAAAGCAAGTGCAAGAAGCAAGGAAGAGTTGTAGAAGCAAGTGGCAACAACAACATGCACAACCTACACAAATAGTGCAGCAAAGTACAGTCGACTGACAATGTGCAGTCGACTGACAATGAGTCAGCACTCCTCGAGAGAGCATGACAGTTGACTGCATAGTCAATTGTCAAGCCCTCTGGAAAGTGCAGTCAACCACACAGTCGACCGTTTCGCTCTCTATTGGTTCGAAGGCCAATTGCAGTTGATCGTCCAAAGTGCAGTCGACCTCGCGATGCTATTTGATCTGTGGCTGAGATCTGGTCTGAGTACAATTTTAAGGTTAAGAGAGAAAAAAGAAAAGGGAATAGAGAGATCTATCAGTCGTTAGATAGACAGAGTGAGATAAAGATAAACCCTACACCTTGAGGTGATTTCTTGAGACATTGTAAACATGTTCTTCATTTTTCTAGTGGAAAATGCAGGAGTGCCTCTGCGCGGGACAGTGGCCATTGCATTTGGTGAACCTCGAAAAAATCTCGTGTGTTCTTGTGTGTTGGCTTTTGATTACTTTTGTTATATTGCTTGTGATTCTATTATTTTGCATCTCGTTAGTGAGTTATTCAACAGTTAGAACTCAACACGAACCCATGCTAAACACTGATACTTTATGGAAACTCCATAGACACGTGTCAGACACTCCTCACGTGTTCTAATTTTATATCGTGGACACTTCTTCAGCACTTCTTCCAACACATAGTAATAATTTACAAACTCTTTTTCATATTTCTTATACTAATTATTTCATGTAGCTTGCATGGAGATTGGATTTTTTTTTCTTTCAATTTTTTAATGTATGATAAATTATTACTTTTATGTGAAAAAATCACGTGTATTGATTATGAGCTCCAAATTATATTGGTGAGTATCACATTGATAAAATTTATGCATAATTATGATAATATTAAATTTTATTATATAATATTGTATGTCTCCCTGCCCAACTTTTAAAATTTTGGATCGTCTTGCATCTCCATGCTTCCTAGATGATCCATAGTTGATGCCTAGAATTGAAGATAACATCGTGCATATATCAAAATAGCATGCTGGAACTGTGATGATTGCGAGTATAAAGACTGAAAAGAATACTTTATTGGATACTAATAACTGAATACACTGCCTCCTATATATACGAGACTACACAAAGTGATCTAAGTCTATTTCAGATGGGGGACAAAACTAAGACTACTTTAAGACTCTCCCTCAAGCTGGTGTGTAGATATTGTTGAACCCAAACTGGCTCAAGAAAGTTTAAAAAAGCTTAGAAGGTAGTGTTTTAATTAGGATATCACCAAGTGGTTCACCAGATCGTACATATGAAAATGAAATAACCTTCTTCTCCTACTAATCTTGGCCGAAGTGACTGCCAACTTCGAAAAGTTTTGTGCGCTCATGAAACATCGAATTTTCAGAAATATGCATAGCAGCCTTATTGTCACAGTAGAGAGGAACTGGAGATTACAATGGGATTGCCAAGTCTCGAAGAAGAGATTTGACCCATAAAACTTCAGAAACCAAATATCTAATGGCTCGGTATTCAGACTCTACACTTGATTTGGCTACCACGGGTTGTTTCTTACTTTTCCAAAATACGAGATTACCTTTAAAGAATACAAAGTACCAACTAGTTGAGTGCCTTATCATCAATCGATCCTGCTCAGTCAACATCAAAATATCCTCGTAAGGAAAGAGAATCATCAGGCCTAAAGAGAAGTCCTTGCCCTAAGGCTTTCTTAATATAGCGAAGAATGTGAACCATTGCTTCCCAATGAGTGAGGGACGGTGCATGCATAAACTTGCTGACTCGACTAACTGCAAAATATTTGGCCTAGTCACTGAGAGTTATATGAGTTTACCAACCAGTCTGAGATATCGTCCTAGATCAGAGAACAATGCATCATTGAAGAAGGATGATAGCTTAATATTGAAATTCATAGGTGTGCCACTAGGGCGACGTCCCAACATTCCTGTCTTAGTAAGAATATCAATGCCATACTTTCTTTGAGAAAGAAATATACCATCCTCTGTGCGTGAAACCTCAATACTAAGGAAATATCAAAGCAGACCAAGATCTTTTGTTTAAAATGTTTGAACTAACCACTGCTTGATGTCTGCAATACCTTGCGAATCACTGTCTGTGATAATGGTATCATCAACATAGACTAACAGAATAACAATGCCTTTGTTTCCTTTCTTTGTGAAGAGAGAATGTGTAACGCCCCTGCCCCGAGCTCGGACAATTTATACAATTTAGAAGACAAATTAGATACTATGTAGTATAACTGCCCACCACAGGCTACCTCTCAAAAGGTGGTTAACCAAATTGGTGACTCTTGATCATATGCTATTATATTTATATATTATTTTATTCTTGTTGAATTTTTTTTCAACACACACACACACACACACACACACACACACACACACTTTTTGAAAACTACGGGGTGTTACACACACCCCCTTCAGAAATCAGCGTCCTCGCTGAGCACGGGGCATGCACAATCTAGTGCAGGATCTACTTTCTAGCCGGTGTGGAGCATCTGCTCTCCTATCCGCCCGACTAATCATGATCCCGGAATTCACCGCCCAATCAATCATAGTCCCAGATTTAATGAGCCGCCCTCCTATCCGCCCGACTAATTATGATCCTGGAATCCACTGCCCGATCAATAACAGTCCTGGATTTCATTGAGGGCTCTCCATAATCCCGGAGTACACCGCCCGACTATATAGACATGCCCCACACTCGGTGTTGAAAGTCGGCTCTGATACCATTTGTAACGCCCCTGCCCCGAGCTCGGACAATTTATACAATTTAGAAGACAAATTAGATACTATGTAGTACAATTACCAACCACAGGCTACCTCTCAAAAGGTGGTTAACCGAATTGGTGACTCTTGATCATAGGCTATTATATTTATATATTATTTTATTCTTTTTGAAATTTTTTTCAACATATATATATATATATATATATATATATATATATATATATATATATATATAGGGAAATGCTCCATTGAAAACGCAAATGTTGTGGAAAACATGAAAACAAGCCTAGGCCATTGTTGGAAACAACGGCCTAGGTGGTTTTCCACGTTTTCACAGACATTTACGTTTTCAACTGAGCATTTCCCACATATATATAGATATATATACACACACACACACACACACACACACACTTTTTGAAAACTACGGGGTGTTACAGAATGATCTGCCTTACTTCTTGAGAATCCATAAGAGCACACAGATTTGCTGAACTTTTCAAACCAAGCTCAATGAGACTGGTTGAGGCCATAAAGTGACTTTTTGAGCGAACATACAAGATTCTCCCCCTGTCGCTCAAAACCAGGAGGTTGCTGTATATACATCACCTCTTTCAAGTCTTCATTGAGAAATACATTCTTGACATCAAGCTGATAAAGGGTCCTAGAACAATTTGATGTAAGAGTGATAAGAACATGAACAGACGTAAGTTTCATAGCTAGAGAAAAAGTCTCTACACAGTCGACCCCAAATTCTTGTGTATATCCTTTAGCGACAAGGTGAGCTTTGAGTCGGTCAACTGTGCCATCAGAATTATGTTTGACAGTGAATACCCATTTACAACTGTCACGCCCCGCTTTCAAAAAATACGGAATGCAAGCACGTGACACGGCCTAGTGAATGACTTGCGTCATCTATAGGCTGTTATCGATCCAACTCAACAATATAAACAAGAAGTAAAACAACCACGCATGCAATGAAAGGATAATCACATAAATAACAACATTGGAATTTAAGCATAAAAATAACCAACATCAAAATAACCCAACATCTGGAATTTAACAAACAACATTCGGGTCAAAGCCCACAATACAAAGAAAACAACATTTGTTCAATTTATTAAAGTTCTCAAATAAAGCAACATTTATTTAAGCGGCACAGCAAAACATCTCCTTCACCATTGTTGCTCCCCCAGTCCGTCAGGTAAATCTCCTTGATTACCTGTAAGCTGTTTATCTAAAGAGAGGAAAAAATGTCCTTAGAGCAAGTCGCGGACAGCAAGTAGAGAAACAGAAAACTATGACAGTAACGGTATAACGACGAATTCAATGAACGATGAAATCAATAGTGTTGAACAGTGACAAAACGATAACAGTACAATGTGCAATAACGATGATTTATAACGATAACGATAAACAATAACAATAATGGTAACAATAGCGATAACAATGTTCAATAAAGATGACAATATGCAATGACAATGTGATGAAAGTCTTAAGTCTATTATTCATTTTTAATCCTAGCTAATGCACGTACTACTGCATCCCATTCTACATATTCTATGCATACAATAAATTTCGTTTAGACTAAGGTGGTAGATTCTATAGTTCATGTACTAGGTATGATGACGATAACGGTAATAACACTGGACATGTATAATTTCTTACACGATATTGATAACGATAAAAATACTGAACATGTGTAATTTCTTAGACGATGCCGATAACGATAATAATCACTGGCCATCATCCGAGTACAGTCACTATATTGTCAACTACCCTAGTCAACCCTTAACCCCGGCTTGATTAACATTTTTTATTCAATTAACATACAAGAATATGATTAATAAGGAACACTAGGAAGATGACAAGACAACCCTAAGATCATGCAATATACTCTATACAATTAAATGCACCAAACATAACATTATAGATTCAATTATATATTATTAAACATTGGAACCCAATTCTGGACAGCAATAGGTTGTTGTACCAAAATTAGAATTTCCGTTGCTACGAGATAGCAAATGTGGATCCGTCAGAAGGTCTAGAAACTAGACTCCTGCACGGTTCCAACGCATATAATTAAGGTACATAAAATTTGTGGTAACATTTGTCAAAACAGCAAACTATACAAGAATTATGTTTAGCCAGAATTTATAAAATTGTGTTTATACATATGGAACATGACTGAAACAACATTAATTAATTCTAGAAAAATTAGGGAACGTTCTCTAATGTGTCTAGTATCAGCATGCAAAATTTTGAGTCATTATCTTACAGTTAGCATGGTTAAATTAATTGTGAATCAAAGTGTGACAGCAGTTTTTAGGATCTGAAATTGTACGACACAGCAGCAGTAAAACTGCGATATCTCTCAAACTGTAACTCGAAATTTGAAAATTCTTAATGTTATTAGAAACTAGACACTTGAGGCTACATTTCATATTCAGAAAGGTATTGATTTTAATGACATTATCTAGGTTTAAACAGCACGACAATGTTCAGGTTGGCAGTAAATTCAGGGTCTCAATATAATTTTTCATGCATAAAAATAATCAAGATGTTATGAATGGTGAGTTAGAGGTTAACAATCATAAATCACAACAAGTTACCCCTATGTGAACATGGTATTATGATATATAATGTCCGTAATCCTAGTAATTACAATCATTAAATTTATCATTATCAATCACATGAACAATCAACCCTAATATACAATCTACAATAGTTGTGTATAATGTCATGAGATGAAATGCAACAATAGTTTTCTATTCTTATATTCAATAACTAACTACATGAATGCATGTAAGATCTCTATAGATCAGAGGCAAAAAGCATCACAAAGTCAAGACTACTACTTGGATTTGCTCGTGTAAATCCGTAGTATCCCAATAATAGATAACAATAACAATATACGATATTCAATATGGATCTACTTGCGAGATTGAATAAATAATCTCGAATATGATACAATAACTATTCGAGAAGAAATGACTTGCCTTTAGATGACGTTAGATCAATCCGGATCTAGGGAATAATGGGATTGGAATCCCAGCGGCACGACAACGAGCAAACGATCACGATGAGCACAATCGGGCACGGATCTCGTTGATCAAGATGGTGATCAAGTGAATCTAACGACCGAGTCGAACATAAAATATATAAGAATTAGAAGATTACCAAAAGAGTAAATATACTATGATTGACAATTTGATGAATGAGAACAAAAAGTGGATCAAATGTTTAACTCACCAAATAGAAGATGAACGAGATGATCGAGACGATCAAGGGCCGAGATCAAGTGTGATCGGTCGATTGGATGGCTGAGATTGAAGATTAAGATCAGGAGTAAGATCAAGATCAAGATGATGATCATGATCGCGATGATCAAAAGAGATCCGACGGTCGAGATCAAGATCTCGATGATGATGATGATGGTGATGATGATCAATGCAAATCCAACTGCCAAGATCAACGGATCACGATGATGATCATCATGATCGCGATGATCAACGATCGGATGGCTCACAACACACTTGATCAAAATTCTCCATGATCAAACAACAACGACAGAGGGTGGAATGGCTTGTCCCCGACCACGGGCAGTGCGAGGGCTGGCTGATGCGAGGGGAGAGACAGCTCGGGATGCCGGCGACCTGGGTGGCGCTACTGGCCGCCGTGCTGCACGTCGACAGGAGGAGAGAGGCGGGACGGCTGTTGCACTGCAGTCGATGAAGGAGCACACAGGGGGGAAATCACGGGGAGCACCATGGTCGGCTGAGAGGAGCGCCGGGGAACTGGTGTTGCGACAGGAGGTTGGGAGCAGCACATGGGGAGCTCGGGGTCGCGATGCTGCTGTTACAGGTGCGCTGTTGGCCGTCGTCGAAGGAGAGGGGAAGGGAAGAAGGAGGGTCTGCTGTCTGCCGCTGGTCGCGACAGGGAGGGGGAGCACCGGAGAAGGGGAGAGAGACATGAGGGATAGAAAATCGGCTAGGGTTGTAAAGGTAGGGATGAATAGGCGGCTGATGTTTTTTTTTGGGAGTAAACGGGGTAGAATTAGGGTTAACCGGGTTGAGATGAATATGTAATAGGGTATGTATATATGAGTTGGGTTTGGGTTTATGGGGGTAACGGGTATTGGATAATCGGGTATGGGATTTTAATGGGTTAAAGATCCAATAGGTTTTGGGGCTGATGGGTTTAATATTGGGTTTAGGGATATGATATAGGATCCAATAAGAGATATTATTCTAAAAATATTAGATAAAATATGGTCTATAATAAAATGTAATTTGTTGAAAAAGAATTTAAAAGCGAAAAGAAAGTTATACAAATTTTAAATACAGAAAATACACGAAAAAAAAATACACCCAAAATACAGGAAGTGGGAAACAGGGGTTACAGCAACCAACTGTCTTACCACCCACATGGAGACGAACCAACTGCTAAGTATCATTATGCTAAAGAGCATGCATTTCCTCGTTCATGGCTGTTATTCAACCAGGGTGCTTGAGTGCTTCCTGAACATTGTTAGGAATAGAAATGGAATCTAAAGAAGAGGTAAAAGCTCGAAAGGATCTGGTCAGTTTAGAAAAAGAAACAAACTTGTTAATAAGATAGTGAGCTCAAGAACGCTTAGTTGACCAATATGTAAATCATGTGTTAGGAATATTACCGATAGAAGTGGTTGACACTAGTTGAACAACATAGGGTACCACTTGGATGGTCGAGTCTGAACAAATCTTATGTCTTCTGACATAAACCTGAAGTGGTGGTGGTAGTAGTGGTGGCAGTGATGGTGTTGTTGTTTGGGGTGGTGTTGGTGGTGGTGGTGGTGATGGTGGTTGTGCTGGGAAATCAAGACCCTCTACAACAGTCCTTGGTAAATCAGGATTGTGTAGAGGAAGTTGTTCAAAAAATGGTTGTGTTAAAAAATGAAACATCCACTGAGGAAAATATTTTTCCATAAAGAGCAATACCAAAGATAACTTTTTGAAAAACGTGAATACCCAAAAAATACACATTTAGTAGCACGCAGATCAAGTTTATCAGTTCATGAGTGGAGATTCTGAACAAAATATTTACAACAAAAAATACGAGGTGGTATTGAAAATGAATTTTTAGATGGAAATATCAATTTGAATGGTAATTGATTTTAAAGAATAGGAGTAGCATACGGTTAATAAGAAAACATGCACTGAGAATCGCAAAACTCCATTGAAACTTGGGGACCTTTATTTCAAATATCAGATAGCGAACAAAGCTAAGTAAAAGTTGATTTTTGTGTTCTTCCACTCCATTTTGTTGAGGAGTGTAGGCGCAAGAAGTTTGGTGTATGATTTCATGTTGAAAATAAAAAATATTGGAAATTAGAACTCATGTATTCTTTAGCATTATCAGAACGAAATCATAAGAGTCATGCCAAATTGCGTTTGTATCTCGAAGAAAAAATTCTTGAAAACTTACTTTAGAACGATCTTTCAAAAAAAAACAACCACGTTATTTGAGAGAAATCATCAATAAATGTAACAAATAACGAAATTTATTAAACGTAGTAAAACCAAAAGGACCCCAAATACCAGAATGCACTAAATCAAACAAATATTCACTATGTTTATTGATGCATTATGGGTAGAAAACTCTATGATGTTTACCTAACCCACATGACTCACAAGATACCTTAAAGGAATGCTCACAACCTGAAACTAAGTGCTTGAGAGTCGTAGAGAAAGGATATCCCAACCGTCGGTGCCACAATTTAGGATTAGCAGATTAACTAAAAGTCAAGACTGGAGAATCCAAGATATATAACCCATGTTGTTCATGACTGGTGCCAATCACCTTCCTTGTCGTAATATCCCGAAACTCAGAATCAGAAGAAATAATTGTCACTGAACAGTTTAAATCTTTGCAAAGTTTAGTAACTGATAATAAGCTATTAAGAAAGTTAGGAATACGTAAAATCGATTTAAGAAGAAGGTACGAAGAAAGAGAGATATCTCCCACCCCTTTAACAGGGACATGTAAGCCATCAGCAATACACACATGATAATTTGGAAGCACAGAATATGAAGAAAGCGATAAAGGGGACATATGTTCAGAAGCACCTGAATCAATTATCTATTGATGTGAGGAAACATGACAAACATTACCCGAGTGAACAGAGTTACCAAAAGGAGGGGGCAACATTTTGCTAAAGTCCTGATACTCTTCAACAGAAATGATAGATTGGAAGGAGGTTGATTAATCTGTAGGAGTAGCAGTGGAAGGATAAGGTTCCATAGTTGGAGGAGAGGTCACCATTGGAGCAGATCTAGATTAGATCTGAAGGAGAAAATGGGTGAGAATGATAAATGATGATTGAAGAGGACATTAAAAACTGGCACGCATTATAGAATAACGCTCATGACGATGCTTTTTTTCACGATTTTTTTGGGGATTTTTTTGGTTGAAAAAACAGGAAGTGGGTTACGGGAGATGCGGGTTCGGGTGTAGGGAGATGTGGGTTAGGGTTTGAAGAGAAGAGTGAGGGTGAGAGTTTGGAGATGAGATGAGGATGGCCCAATGGCCGGCAGAAAGAGGCAGCGACGAGAGGAGCGGGGCAGCAGGATCGGGGGGGCAGAGGGTTTTTGGGAGGTGGCGGTGTGGAGAGGGGTGGGAGGGCATCGGGAGGGGGGGGGGGGGATGAGGAGGAGGGGCTGGGGAGGCTGTAACGACGAGGGACGCTAGAGAGGACGGAGAGAGGACACGGAAGGTCGAGTGGCGACATAGAGGTTCAGGGATGGTGGCGAGAGGGATGGGTTAGGGTTTTTGAAGAGGTTGGGGTTGTGGGTTGTGATGAAGAAGGAGGTGGAAGAAGACAGCTACAATGGCTTTTTTTTTAGACAGAGAGAAAGAAAACCCTAAATTTCTTCCAGCTCTGACACAATGATGATTGAGAGATTAAAGACTAAAAAGAATATTTTATTGGATACTAATAACTGAATACACTGCCTCCTATATATAGGAGAGTACAAAGAGTAATGTAAATCTATTTCATATGTGGGACTAAACTAAGATTACTTTAGCAAACTGGGTAAGAGCTTAAGAAGTAGAGTGTGAAATTTATAAATTGGCCTTATGAGTATCTTTGCTTTATGAGTGAGAACCAGATGTAGAAGTTAGATTGTAACATTGCTTGTGTTCTTTTTATTTTCCCATAATTGAATGAATTTTCTCCCCCCATCCACCCACCCACCCACGCACCCACACAGAGAGGAGCAGCCCTGGGGGTGGGCAGGTGGTGCAACCGCACATGGCCCCTTATTTTCAAGGGCCCCCGAAATTTGGTATACCATATGAATATTAATTAACAGAATAACTATTATATGTACAACTGGCGTTGTAGCGCAGTTGGTTAACGCTCATCAAAATTGTTAAAGGGACTTGGCTTCGAGTTACGCCCTTTTTTTTTCCAGACAACTGCATGTATTCCCAATAGGTCAAGACCCCAACTCTCCTAGTCGCTGAAAGGGATGTGGGTTCGAATCACGGTGGGTTGGTTACGGTTGCATCAATAGAAAGAAGCTTTTCAAAAGTAAAACTATTGAAATCTTACTTGCGATCATCAATGTCGCAAGAAAGATTAAATGGATTGGCTTTGATTTCAATTGAAAATAAGTTTTTAGAAAACTTTATTATGAATGTTTAATTGATAATTTTGCTTCTAGGAATACTATAAGATCAAATTTTAGAAATTAGTAATGCACTAGGCACTAACTGTCATTTTTTCTAAAATCTTGGTAAAGTTTAGTAATAATTTCAATTGTTGAAGATCCAACGGAAATGCTCAGTAATTTTCAGGTAAGTTTTTATTGTTACTTTTAGTTTTAATCATTGTGTGACTACTACTCATTTAGGCATTGATTCTTTTATTATTTGTTCTCATGAGCAGATTGATTGTAGGTAGTTTTGAGGCAGGACTTTGACGGCCAGTCTTCTATCTAAAGCATGTTCATTATAACTACACTGTTTAAACATTTCTTTTAGAGCTTTGGTGATTTTATTTAGTGACTACATATAGATGCAGTTATAATATGAAATTACAATTGCCTTTTCAAATATTCTTTTATTCGAAAATCTTAGTTTTATTTTGCTTTATGAGATCATCAAGGCATAAAACAATATATCGATAATAATATTTTTTTTATATATTATGGCCCAATCTTAAGTTTCGCATAGGGCCTGACCTCACCTCAAGAAGGTGACTTTGGTTATTTTTCATCTGGATGACTACTTGAAGATTGTCAATAAGTGAGAAGAAAAATCACGCAACTAGTAATCCTCCTATTCCTCCAACGGGGAGGATTGTTGTTCATCAAGCATATGCATCTTGAAGTCAGTGTTGTGTACGTACTCTCATCTTTCCACATAGTCTCTTCTGCCTCTGGAGGTTATCCGTGTTGCCACCTCCCTATCAGTTGCGAAAATATATTCCTTCTCTTTTCCTTTATCAGTTTGTACTAGAATATAATTCAGTTAATACTTGCTACCTTCAACTTGGCATTCTACCTTCATGGTAGATCCCTATATTCCCTGAAGAGATGATTTGGAGAATATACCTAGATGTACTGCTTTTAATAGCGACAGAATGATCAAGATTGTAAACAAGAATCGAGCACACAATATACACAAAGCCAATCAAAATAAATGTTGAAAAAGTAAATAAATTTACCGTGCTTATCATTATACATAAAAAAACCAGCATTATTAGCAGGATGTCCCAAACTTTTACGTTCTTTACTTATCATGCTTCAATCTTTGACTCATAATGAACTGACATATCAGATATTTAATGGACCTTTTTTCTACATGTGTCTGAAACCAGAGTATAACTCTATAATCATATGCATTTCTTTTGTGACGTCTCTCAACTCCATTCGGATCCTTGGATCTACTTCTGAGCATCTGAGACCGATTCTACACAATGAAATTAAGATCTGTTCCAGTTCTTCTCTTTCATTTTCTCTGATTTGTTCACCGCTATTCAGGAGCATTTTTAAGTCAATCATCTGCATCCCTTTCTCAGGTAATAACAACATCTGGACATAGGAACGTAGGTTTAAGCCATCCTTCAGTTTGTGTGAAGTTGGACTTAATCCTGTAAGTATCTCCAGCAAAAGTATCCCATAAATGTAGACATCTCCCTGAATTGAGACTTGCCTTCCCATTCCATACTCTACATCGAATTTGTACACATGAAAAGTTAGTAATATGATATAGAATTGGGGACTAGAGCGTGGAAGGGCTCACACTAGTCTATTGGGATTGTTGATTACAGAACTATTTGTACTATTTCTAGTTCAAATTTTCGTGCTTCATTTTTTGGCACGAGGGTACTAATTGTTAGATCAAGATGAGTAATTAGGATTAGGGTTTATATCTCATAGCTGCTTAAGATATTATACCGAATATCACAGAACACTACCTCTAGACCAGCTTTTATATGAGATGAACTGGGTTTAGGGTACTGGACTTTATGCCCACTCAACCTGGTCCAACAATTAAACAGATAACACGTGTTTTGCACGTGTTGCCCCATAGAACATTATACACAATAATATTCTATTATATTGAGAATAAACATATATATCCAACAATCTCCTCCTATATTCTCAATATATTAGGCAATGCCCCGTTAAATCATTGGCTCACAAAAATAATATAGTTCACCGACTAAATCAATTATAACTCGAATAGTTCAAATGAGACTAAACCAAAATAATCAAATAGTTCAAAAACCATATCAAAACAGAATAGTTCAAAGTGACTAAACCAACTAGAGAAACCTGTCATAGTTTCAAAATCAACCAAAATAAATAAACTTCAAGAACAAAATATGAGTTTTAAGCTCATGAACACAAGAGTCTTAAACTCAACAGAAGTTTTATCAAATAAGTGACAAATTTATTCTTTAGAGAAATAAACCAAAACAATATCCTTGCAAACTGCTTTATGTTTACTCCTCCATTTTGAGCAAATCATTATTCTGAAATCTATGTTGACAGATTCAACTCCTCCATCTTTACTAGCTTATTGAAAACAAGAATATCAAGAGACACATCTTTAAGAATTCTAGCAAATTTCATAAAGTATCTAGTTCTACTAAAGAACTTAGTACAATTCAACGATAGATTATCAAAATATAACGCAAGCATCACAATCAAGTTTCTTTAACAAAATAAAGAACAAGAACTATTATAGTTTCTGTACAAGAACTATACTATGTTTCATATTGGAATGATAGAACAGTCAAATCAATTATGGTTAATTCTAAATCATCAAAATTGGAATGAAATATGAATCCATAAAAGAGTTATATCATCAAAATTGGAATGATGTAACAATCATTCTAAATATCGGAAACACATCGACAAGTTTTCATGCTTTCTTTTGGAATAATGAGATGATTCTAAGTAAATTATGAAAATATATAGCATCATCAAAATTGGAATGAAGTTATATATTAACAGAATTTACATAGAACTTTTCAAATTATCTAAAGCATGCCAACTGCTTAAAATTGATGCTTTAGTTTGAACTTTTCGATGGCTCCAATTAGATTTTAAATCTCAAAACAACTTGGATGTTAAAGTTTTTGACTCATTAGCGTTTAACTCCACTTCCCCTACAGTTTTGATAATTAGAACACTTTCAAGTCTCTTAGCAAGAGCATTAGCCATACTTGTCGTAATTGCACTTTATCTATGAGAAAGATCAACTAGGCTTCTTTCAACCTTAATTTCACTCCCCGCTTTCCAAAAATACGGAATACGAGTGCGTGACGAAACCCAGCGAATGATTTTAACATCATCCATAAGCTGTAGGATCGACTCAGCATCACAACAAGAATATAACAAGATATATACAACCAAGCATGCATGAGTAATTTATTAAGCAACAAAAAATAATTGAAACAAATAATAATATCCAGTTAGTTTTCAAGTCTAGATCAAAGATAAAACTCGGGAACATAAGCCCGTTACAAGTTTAAGTAGCAAGAAACAAATAACTCAAGAAAAACAAATAATTTAAGCGTGTCCTTTCTCCAATTGAAGCCTAGAATGTCTGCTCACCAATTCCAGTAGGCAACACGTCTCCAAAGTCTGTTTAATAATTACAAAAAGGAGGAAATGGAGAAAACAAGAGAAACACCCTTAGTGCAAGTTAGGGCCACAAATAGTAAAACAAGTACACGCAACATGAAACAAGATTTGAAATCAAGAATATAATAGGGAAGCAACAAGTAGTGGGGATTCAAGAAATTAACTAGCGAAAAGACAACTAGAGAGACAAGATTGGGTAATAACTACTAGTAGTGGAACAAGTGGCTAGTGAACATTTAATGGTATCAAGCATCAAGTAATAAGTGTCACGTGCAAGTGTCGAGTAACAAGTAACAAGTCTAATGTGTCAAGTAACAAGTTGTCAAGTACAAGTATCAAGTAGCGAGTGTCAAGTATTATGCTCAAGTATCAAGTCTCATGTATCATATCATTAAGTATCAAGTAAGCATGTATCAAGTTCAAGTTTCTTGTATCAAGTCTTGTGATTATTACTATCTAGGTAGCACTTCATGCATCCATACTTTTACTACATGGTTCCTACAGTCAATGCAATTTCGTTTAAGCCTAATAATGGATTTTATAGGGCGGCGTACTCAGGTATCAAGTATCAAGTAAGCATAGTTCATGAATCGGAAAATAAATAACAAGTTCACGAAACAAGTTCCCGAATCCATTAACAAGTTCAAGAACCGCACAATGGGTCTAAGAATCCAACAAGTTCATGGGCCAAGTAATGTCTCTATGAATCAATCAAGATACAACAAGTTCATGAACTAAGTATTGGAAAACACGGGCCCCCTTCCGAGTACACTTACCTATATTGTCCACTACTATGGTCTTTCCCTTAAATCCCGGCTTGTTATTTATTATTATCATCAAGCAAGCATGAAAGTACGCAAAAAAAGTCAAGTAAACATAATCATGAACATGGAACAAGTCTAGGCTAGGTAGGGTACAATGTTCGAGGGTCAAAATAAATCAAAGTATCAAGAACAGCGAAAATCTCAAATCTGGACAGCATAAGGTTGCTGCACCAAAACTGCAATTTCCGTTGCTACAAGATAGCAAATGTGGATCCGTCAGAAAGTCTAGAAACTAGACTCCTGCCCGGTTCCAATGCATATAATTAAGGTACATAAAATTTATGGTAATATGTGTCAAAATAGCAAACTATACAGCTTTTGTGTTCAGCCAGAATTTGTGAATCTGAGTTTATACATGTGAAACAGGATTGAAACATTACTAATTAATTCTGAGAAAATTAGAAAATGTTCTCTAGGGTGTCCAGCAACAGCATGCAAAATTTCAAGTCAATTACTTACTGGTAGCATAGTTAAAATAATTTGTAAACTAAAGAAGTACAACAGTTTTTGTGAATCTGCGATTACCGACACAGCAGCAGTAAAACTGCGATATCTCCTAGACCGTAACGCAGAATTTGAAAATTCTGGATGCTATTGAAAACTAGAAATTTAGGGATACATTTCATGTTCAGGGCTCAAGTTCAGATTTTGGTTTTATTGGGGTTGAAACAGCAAGTAAAGATAAAAACAGCAGCAAGTGTGAATTTCTTTTATATATAAGTTGCATGATAAATGACCAATATGAGTCTAGATTAGTATGTGATACAAAATGGATGTAGTGGGCATCAAATTAGCAAGTAAAATCTATTTCTCAACTCAAAGAGTGCAAGATCATTACATACATGATACAACACACATCTACAAGTCTAGGGTTTTTTAGTTTCATGTGTTCAAGTGACTAGGAGATAAAATGAGTCCAACTAGTTTGTATAATATATCAACAAAGGGTTGTGACTCTTGAGATCATGGGATCGATGATGAATAATTCAAGATAAATAAATGATGAAACAAGAAGGAGTCACAACTACAACCTATTTGCAGTATTTTCAATTAAACACTTGTACTAGAACAAAAATTTGTCAAGAAAAATACTTGCCTTAGGAGAGTAGTCGACGAATCCAACGGAGGAATGGATCCCGGGCGACGAGCACGATCGGCACGGATCTCGATAATGATCAAGATGATGACCAAGTTGAAGATCAAGCATTCAACGGCCGAGATCAAAAATAAAACATATAAGAATTAGAAGGGTACCAAAAGAGTAACTATACCATGATTGACAATTGATGAATAAGAACAAAAGGTGGATCAAGTGTTTAACTCACCGAGTAGAAGACGAACGAGATGATCAAGGGCCGAGATCAAGTGTGATCGATCGATCGGACGACTGAGATCAAAGATCAAGATCAAGATGATGATCACATTCGCGATGATCAAAAGAGATCCGATGATCGAGATTAAGATCTTGATGATGATGATGATGATGATGATGCGATCAATGGCCGAGATCAATGGATCAAGGAGACGATGATCGTGATTGTGATGAACAACGATCAGATGGTGATGATCAAGATGAAATGATGACGATGGAGATCCGACGGCCAAGAATCAATCAATCAAGATCACAATCAACGGACGGCTTACAATCAAGGTGATCAACACCCATCAGCAACAATAAAGGCACAGGGAAGTGCACGGTGATCGGCACGGGGCGGTAAGGCGGCAACCAGTGGATGGCGTATAGGGACGGCACCGGCATTGGGAGGACAGGCCGGAGGGTGGACTGGCTCTGGCTGGCATCACACAGGGGGAAAACCACCGCGGCAACGTGCTGGTGTTACTGCTGCATCGCGGAGGACAGGCCAGGGGCGGTGCACCGCTGCCGTTGCTGTGGAGAGGTCGCGAGGTGCGCCGGGGGACTGGGCGACGAGGTTGCAGTCATCAGAGAGGAGTCATCGAGGGTCTAGTGCGTCGTAGGAGGAAGAGGCGGCTGACTGCGGTGCGTCGAGTCGTTTGTGGTGCGGCTTCTTCGCCAGGAGGAGGACATGAGACGGGGTTTGTCGTCGCCGTGGTGAGGCGGCACAAGGGACCAGGCCGCACATGGGCTTGAGCGGGAGATGGTGTTAGGCTGGAGGGTGGTGCAGTGCTGCCGCAACGGGATGAGGGGACAGGGTAGAGGTCGGGATCGGGAGATGATGGGTTAGCATGGGTGAGGGAGATGAAGGGACAAACGGGAGGTAGGGGTTGGCAGCTGGACTAGGGTAGATGAAGAGGTAGGGTTATGCAGTATATATGGGGTATAGTGTTTGTGGGTAACGGGTTTGGGTTTAGGTTGTTGGGTATTAGGGTGTATATGATAATGGGTATTAGGTTTATAGGGTATTAGTGGGTTAATGGGTATCCAATAGGGGATTATAATGGGTTGGGGGTTTAAATGAGTATTAAAAAATCCAATAAGAAAAATATATAATTAGAGAAAAATAAATAAATAATTAGATCAATAATAATATAGTGACAAAATAAATCAATTTGTGTGCATCAAATTAATATTCAAATACTACTAAATACAATAGAAATAGATTTTCAATTGAACAATCAAATATAACAATATTAATAACAACAATAATAATTTTGATATACATATCAAAATGAGATTTGCGATAAACAAGTTTATTAAAATCCAAATAGTAATAAAATAAGATACAAATAGCCGATCACTTAGAAAATAAACATTATAGTTAGAATATACTACTATTCGAAGAAAATACAATTTCTGGTTCGAAAAGATTTTAATAGAAGGCATAAATCGAGTTTAAAATAATACTGAATTTATAATAAATCAAAATACGAAAAATATTCAGAAAATACGTATTTAGGGAAACAGGGTTTACATTTAATATACTCCTCTTACTATTATAGAGTGAGTTATGAGCTACAATGCATTATAGCTTGATAGTCGCATAACAGAATTAGAGAATTTACTTTAAACTTCTCAATGGATGATTAACAATAAGTCATTCAATCCACACTCAGCCTCTTCCCCTGCAGAGGATAGCTCATAGAGGTCTGATTTCTTGGATGAGAACACAATGCTTGTTTGCCTTTTAATCTCCATAAATTTTCTGCTCCTTCTAGTGTGAACACATATTCACTAGTTGTCGACTTTCACTAAACTTTGAGTAGCACAAAGAAACCTCTTGAGTACCACTCAGGTATCTCATTAGCCTCTTAAGGGCACTCAAATGTGTATGAGATTATTAGTGAATCTGCAGATCATACCTACCTCAAAGGCTATGTCTATTCTAGTGCAGATCTTTGTATACACGAGACTTTCAATTATTTTAGAATGATCTACCTGTCTCATAGTTGCACCATCATTAGGTGTCAACCTTTTATCATAATCATAAGGTGTTTCAAAACACACTTTCAATCACTATATCCCCACTTTTGAAACACATTATTAATTTATCGAGTTTGACTTAGGGTTATCCCTTGCCAACCAAAACTCGCCCTTATACATAATATGGTGTCCACAACACTTAGGTGTTTCATGCTAAATTTATTTGGATAGCACAATTTTAACTCCATTTATAATAAAGATGTCACTTCCAATCAACAAGCATGTCAATGAAACCAAGTAAATAATAGTCATTATATTTGACACACCACAAAGTTAAATACACTGATCTGAATTACTTGATTCATATACTAGGCTCTTTGAGAAATTTGTCAAATTATTTATATGTTAGCTATATTACATGTTTTAAAACATACGATGATTTTACTAAATTTAAATCTTGTTCACTAAACATATTAGTACAAAACTCTTAATACAAAACTATTCAGTACAAAACTTTTCAATATAAAATGTTCAGTACAAAACTTTTCAGTACAAAACTGTTTAAAATATTTTATGAATAACAAAATTTTCAAAGGATGTAAGGGCAAGAAGAATCCTTATTGTAGCAATATGATAAAAATGTGAGTAGACAACAAATCAGTCTACCCCATTTATCTCAGTCAATTCTTAAGCTACTAGAAGTGCATTAAAATTGCTACTGAATAATCAAAAATAAGTTTCTTCTACAAAACCCCACTTACTGACTATAGTTTTAGCCCATTTCGGCAGATCAACTAATTTAAAGTATTATTGTATGACACAAAATCATCTCATTATCTACTAAAGACTTTTCTTAGCTCATTTGTCATTCAAGTTTAAGTGTCAGTAGGACTGGTTCTTGATTCCAACTGTGAATCATTGACCGTGACAGTAGGACTGATAATTTCATAGATTTGTCTTTGATGAACACATCATCAAAGAACTTTGCAACTCCAGGTTCTACTAACCCAAATTAGATAGATCTAAAATCTGTCCAAAGAACCATATTCTGCACTTTCTAAGTACATGCACACAAATATTTGTTATAGGTCATACTTTAGGCATTCTGGGATCATGTACTTTAACAAATGTATCATACCACATTTTTCACTTTGACAAAATTATTTGTGTTTTTATACCGTTAATCTACAAGGTGTAAGTAACTTAGAGTGTGGTAACAAATTAGAAATATGATTGATAATGTAACATCAAAGTCAAACTAACAGTCATAGAATTCAACATTTCAGTGAGTGTTTGATTCTAAATATAGTGCACTAGAGATTATGCCAAATCCAAATTACTCTAAAATTATTAAACATATTCACCACCTCCATCAACACTGAACCCTTGATCTTAGCACTAAATTTTTAATTCATTAAGAATAACAAGTGCTTCATTCTTCATATATATGACTGACTTATACTAATCAATTATAAAAGTGATTAAATACTTCTGACCAACAATAATCTCATTGTCACAAAGCTACTGAGATCATAAATGTCAGAATGTACTCCTAGAGACCATATAAAATGATTTTCTAGTGATCATAATCTAAGCACAACTTTCATATTTGACATATTTAATGGAGTGTCATTTAGTAGAGTTATGAGTTTTAACAAGAACAAATAATTTAATATATAGTTCTCAAATCCTAGCCAATTATGCTATGTTCAAGAACTCTAAACACAATTAGAGCTATTATTATTAATTGTCTCATTTGTTAAACTCAACTTATACATGTGATTGACAACATATGCACATTATAAGAGTTAAATCAAAATTACTCTACCACGTTTTACAAATTTGTTTGCTTTCCCTAGTGATTCTAACAATGTCCACTTACTCAAACACATTGAGCTATATTTTCCTTTGTTCGTTCTTCATCATCTTCGAGACGCTAAACGAGATAATGACCAGTATTTTATAATTTAGTTTTGCACACATAGTACACCGAACGACAAAGAACAAAACTCAACTAATGGAGCCATATTCTGCATTACAGGATGCTCTTATCTAAGTTACGGACATTTGTTACAGATCTTATGCATCATTTATTTATTTTTAATTAGAGAAGCAAATATATAATCTCACACAAATTGCAGACAATAGATTTGTCAAAATATCTATACACATAGTATGATAAATCACTTAACAATCCTAAACATGCTAGTTTTCAACGTGAGAATAACTATGATCTAAAACTCTCAATCATGTGATCAAACGCACAAAACGTTAACACATTCATCACATGAAAGTACTATAAAAGATTAGAGTAGATCATACTGACACTTTAAGTTAGGAGTGGTTTCCAAATTCGATGGAGAAGCCTGCATAGTGCAGACTTATTCAACCATGATGCATATCCATCATCTCCAACAGACACAATTTGTAAGTAACTTTGAAGTTCCTACATCATCAAATTGTTAAAATTAGCCAATTAAATGAATTATTAGCACTATTTATTCTAACAATAATTTAATTAGAGATACAAATTTACAGTCAGAATCTATAATTTAACCTATCAAAAGGGATATTCGATCCTTAGCGCAAAGCTAAAATAATTCTTCAAACTTGTGTTTAATTAAACAATGATTAACACGGTTTTTGTACTTTAGTACATAGCAACAACAAATAATTAAAATATATATGCAGGTAAAGAACTTATCTTTAATTTAGGTATGATCCAGTCCAAACATATTTGGATATAGTCTAAACAACATTCTAACCTCCCGCACTATTTCCAACAACTACATCCACATCTCTTATTGTGCTTTCACTTTCCAACTGTTAAATTAGAATTATCAAATATTTCTAGTTTCGGAATCTTTTACACACGATTAAGTTTTCCATCTTATAGCAATAAATAGTAAATTCCAAAATCTAGATGGTTTATTCTGAATAATTACTACTAGCGTAATTTCAGTAAAAGGAAGAGTTTTTCTGTAAAACTGCCTAATAAACATTAAACAGAAAAATAAATCAAATAAAGTAACACAGATCTTAAAGTTTAGAGTGGACCAATCTTGATGAGAATCAAAGTTATGAAGTACACAGCAGCAATAGTGAGATCTGATCTTGGTCTTCACCCCACAATACAAAACAGCAAACACCCTAGTTACCAACAGGGAGAAATCAAGCAAACAGCTTGGATCCCCTCTATAACCCGAACTCGAAACACCATAGATACCCAATCAAATCGACGGATCTCGGCTCTTCTCCTCACAACCGATCGCGATCAGAGAAAATGGAGAATGTTGGCGGCGGTTTGACTCGACGGACTCCCAAACCGCACGTCAGCCTATTCATGCCTTTGAGTTTCTCTAGTTTTTTTTAATTTTAATTTCTTTTTTTAAAATAGAGGTTAGCCGTCGATGCTCTTCCTCTTCGTTAAGCGCTATTTCCTTCTCTTATTTTGCTCTTGTATTTATAGGCATAGGAGATATAGAAATTAGGGTTTAATTTTGCAGAAAACCCCTATTCTTTATTTATTTCCTTCCATCTTTAATTTGCTCTTTTCTTTCCTGCTTCTTTTTCTTCTATTTCACGTGCTGCACACACAAAATAAAGCAGAAATTAGGATTAAAAGATAAGAAATTAATTAAACAAACTAAAAATCATATTAGCTCATTAAACCCTTCTAAAATTGTTTATTGCACTTTCAGCTCAATTGGCAACTTAAAATTTACATTTTATTTTTCTCATGGCCAAATTGTAAAATTTAAATTTCAACAAATCAATAAAAATTAATAAATTATTCTGTTTGTTTTGTTTATTGATTTTTACCGAAAATCTTCACATTTTGCATCAAAAATCTTATTTCTTCAAAAATAATTAATTACTTGAAATCTTACTGAAATAAGACGAATTATAAACAAGATAGACATATACACGAAATTTTAATGGGTAAATGAGTATAAATATTTGTATAAAAATTAGACACATCAAATACCCCCAAACTTAAGATTTTGCTTATCCTCGAGCAAAAGTAAAATCATGAATAAAGAAAAAGCAATCAATAATAGGCTCAACTCATCACACTAAGAGATCTCATCATGTAAGCACCAAAATCTATATTATTATTAAGCAAAGCCCCATTTTGGCAGCTTTTTTACTATCATACCCCCATAAACATAAAAGGCTAAAAAAAATATAGGGTTAATTCTGTCAATTTTTGCCCTTGATCCCTAAACAATCAGAGGGCACAAGTGTAATTTTCACTTCACATTTAATTCAATCTCTCTCTTACGAGGTGGAGATTGAATTCAGAGCCCAATTCCCTTTCGAAACCCGAACGGCCGCATCTTCCAAGGTCTGAGGACGAATCGCTGATCCGTGATGGAGATCTGCGAGGCGATAAGAAATGAGCGAATTATTCAGGTTAGTTTGCTGAATTATTGGAAGGACGGGATGCCGCACTGGATTTTGTTCCATCTGAGACCAGTTTTCAATGCGGAAGAGGACGGGAGGGTGCTCCACTTCCTAGTGGTGCAGGTGTCGATAAAGGGTAAGGCAGAGAGGAGAAGGAGGGGGATGGTGTTTGCGTTGGGAGCGTATAGGGAGGAGGTGAGGGAGGAGGAGGAGATGGGGATAGGGTTTGGGTGCGGCGACGGCAAGGTTTTCGCGGGGAGGGATAGTGGAGGTGAGTTCTTGATTTTGCAGTTCTTTTTTTTGTTGATATTATGTTGTTACTAGCTACTTGCACGCGTGCGATGCACGCCCTAATATTTTTTTCTTTTTCAAATCAAACACCAGAAATTACAAAACAACACAACATTAATTTTATAAAAATTTCTACTAAAACAAAAAATCAAACACTTACTGGGCATCTTGTTTAGACTCAAATGACTCACAGCTGTACTTCACCATCCATCAAGCCTGTGCTCTTGCTACAAATGAATAAATTAACCCAATTAGAAACAAAACCCAATAATTTCCACTATAAAAAAACCCATGAATTTTCCAAATAATTTTCCCTATAAATAATCCGGATGGGTATATAAGCAGCATCAGACATTTGAAAAGCCATGAGTTAAACAAATTCAAGATCCAGTTAATATACAAATAAAAGGCAGCATCAGACCTTTCTAACCAAAAGTCAAATAAAACAAAGGTAAAACTAAATCAAGATCCAGTTAATATACAAAATGACGGCGTGCGATTTTCAACGCGAGAACACGAATCATAAAGAGTACCTGCTTGTTGCAGATGTTGAAGTAGATGTTGAAGAGATACCACAACCCAAACAGCGCACTGAGCTGCAGCGTCTGGAACAGATAACTCATTACGCATTTTTTAAAGTTATAATAGATAACTCATTACGCAAACACCTTGAAACATTACTGAATTTCAAGATTCAAATCAAGAAAAGAATAACTAACCTCTCTCATACCAAAAATCCCCCAAATCATCCAAGCCAAGAAACAAACATCAGTGCAAATTATCATCATATAACAACATAATATCAACAAAAAAAGAACTGCAAAATCAAGAACTCACCTCCACTATCCCTCCCCTCGAAAACCTCGCCATCGCCGCTCCCAAACCTTATCCCCATCTCCTCCTCCTCCCTCACCTCCTCCCTACACGCTCCCAACGCAAACACCATCCCCCTCCTCCTCTCGGTCCTACCCTTTATCGGCACCTGCACCGCCAGGAAGTGGAGCACCCTCCCATCCTCTTCTGCATCAAAAACCAGACTCAGATGGAACAAAGTCCAGTGCGGCATCCCGTCCTTCCGATAATTTAGCAAACTAACCTGAATAATTTGCTCATTTCTTATCGCCTCGCGAATCTCCATCACGGATTAGCGATTCGTCCTCGGACCATGGAAGATGCGGTCGTTCGGGTTTTGAGAAGGAATTGGGCCCTGAATTCAATCTCCGCCTCGTGAGAGAGAGATTGAATTAAATGTGAAGTAAAAATTACGCTTGTGCCCTCTGATTGTTTAGGGATCTAGGGCAAAAATTGACAGAATTAATCCTATATATTTTTTTAGCCTTTTATGTTTATGGGGGCATGATAGTAAAAAGCTGCCAAAATGGGGCTTTACCTAATAATAGTATAAATATGATGATAATTTGCACTGATGTTTGTTTCTTGGCTTGGATGATTTGGGGGATTTTTGGTATGAGAGAGGTTAGTTATTCTTTTCTTGATTTGAATCTTGAAATTCAGTAATGTTTCAAGCTGTTTGCGTAATGAGTTATCTGTTATAACTTTAAAAAATGCGTAATGAGTTATCTATTCCAGAAGCTACAGCTCGGTGCGCTGTTTGGGTTGTGGTATCTCTTCAACATTCACTTCAACATCTACAACAAGCAGGTAGTTTTTACGATTCGTGTTCTTGTGTTGAAAATCGTGCGCCGTCATTTTGTATATTAACTGGATCTTGATTTGGTTTTACTTTTTTTAATTTGACTTTTGGTTAGAAAGGTCTGATGCTGCCTTTTATTTTTCTATTAACTGGATCCTGAATTTGTTTAACTCATGACTTTTCAAATGTCTGATGCTGCCTATATATCCATCCGGATTATTTATAGGTGAAATTATTGGGAAAATTCATGGGTTTTTAATAGGGAAAATTATTGGGTTTTGTTTCTAATTGGGTTAATTTATTCATTTGTAGCAAGAATACAGGCTTGATGGATGGTGAAGTACAGTTGTGAGTCGTTTGAGTCTAAACAAGATACCCAGTAAGTGTTTGATTTTTTGTTTTTGTAGAAATTTTTATAAAATTAATGCTGTGTTGTTTTGTAATTGCTGGTGTTTGATTTGAAAAAGAAAAAAATTTTAGGGCGTGCATCGCACGCATGCAAATAGCTAGTTTCAAACAAAAATATAAACAATAGCAAATAAAGTAAAGCTAAGCATACTCACTTTCTCCAGTGCAATTATTTATTCATAATTCCAAACCCAATCATAATTTTCATGCAATTAATGTAATGATTGTATGTAACAACTCTATCTGTGATTATCCCTTCTCACTACTACAAACCGAGTAGCTAACTAGAGTTTTTTTTTGGTCTCTTCTCTAGGTTGTCACTTGCCTTTTGATGCGAATGCTAACATTTGTAATGAATTCACCTGGTTACTCAACAAGTCACAAATTTAGAGTGCTTTGCATACTCATATTTCAAGTTGCCGTTTGACATAAAAGTAAACATTGGTGATGAATACCCCTAATTACTAAGCAACTCGAAACATTGGAGTAGATAGACTTTATTTAATTATTTTATCATTATCACTCTATTTACTTAAACTCTGTTTAGGATTAGATCTAAGGGGATAATCACAAGAAAAAACATCACATTTTTCTTTTATGTATAATCACATGATGGTCATAATTGTGCAAGGAATTTTGAAATTCAACAATCCTAAAGTAAATAAGTATGCTAAATCTTGCTTTATAATAAATTGTCTATCCTAAAAAAAAATTTATTTCAATGCTTAGCACAATAAAGAACTCAAAAGTGTAATGGTGAGCCTAATTGAAATCCATTTCATTTTGTTTTTTTCTTTTCAAATATATATATATAAAAAAAAATTTGTAACCCTTCCCGCAAACTTGAATATCACATTGTCCTCAATGGGAAAGGAAAAATAAAAACAAAAAGAATGCAAAATGTTCAGAATTTCTTCCCTGATTCTTCTTAAAAATTTTGAACGCGCAGCGTTCAGTGTTTCAACGATATTTGTTGCTGTAGTTGTCCAAATGGGCTGATTGTTCTTTTCACTGGAAAGCTAAGACGATAGGCTACAATCGCTCTTTGAAGCACTTTTCCAGATTCTGACTCCATACTGCTCAAAAATAGCCATCAATGTAGGTGTATAAAACAGCTCCACCCAGCAAATTTTAACTTATGCAATCCTACAAAATAAAATCAAAAATTAAAATTATAATAAACTAAAAGAAAAATCAAATCTAAATGCAGGAAAAGAAAACATGGGTTTCCTCTCGAAGTGCTAAGTTTTAAGTCTTCATCCAGACTTGATAGTGAGGTGATTACGTGACACCAAAATCCAACAACATCAAAACATCTTTTTTAATACTTCTCTTCTGGTGTGGATTAGGTTCAAACTCTAGTTTGAGTCGTTTCCTTCGTGATGATGACGTCTTTGATTCCCCTACCTCTTAGAATTTTTGCTGAGAAAATGAATGAATAGAGGGTGCAACATCCAAATACATAACATGTTCAAAGAAAATTTCTTTTTCAGGTTCAAGACTTGCTGAATTTATTGGACATACTTCGATTGGTAACTTTTCAACTTTGGGCTTATGTTTCTCGCCCACAATTAAATCAGTTTTACTTACATGAAAACACGACTGTTCTTCAGGAGGAAACTTTATGGATTTAAAAACAACATACGTTACTTTCTCATGCTGAATTTGTTCCTCCACAATTTGTTCGATCTCACTTTGCTTTTCAATCACATTTCGTTCGACATTTTTGAATTGTGGCTGCTCAATTGTTGTCCCACTTCTAAGTATTATTGCTTTGACATGCTCCTTGGGATTGACCACTGTGTTGCTTGATAATGTTCCTGCAGTTCTTTCGTTAAGAATATTTGAAATTTGACTAATTTATACCTGAAGATTGTGAATGGAAGCTGAAGTTGAAGTTGCAACATTTTGGATTTCCATATCTGTCTTTTGCATGTATTGCTCTGTCTTCTGCATGTAGTGCATAAACATATCTTCAAGTGTCGGCTTCTTTTCTTGCTATGGAAAATTTTGAGGTGGTCTAACTGCTCCTTGATTGTCGTTTCATAAAAAATTGAGGGTGTTTATCCATTCTTGATGATACGTGTTCGAATAAGGATTGTTTTGATGTTTAAAATTGGACACGTAATTTGCTTGATTGAAATTTGATTGAGAAAAAGGGTTCCCCACTTGGCAATTTGTACGTGAGTGATTTCCTGCACAAAGATCACAAATCATATTAGATTGAATAGCATTAAAGTTCATATTGCCTAATTTTTTAGATAAAATATCAATTTGTGCACTTAAAGTAGTAATAGGATCAAGTTCAAAAACTCCAGCCACTTTTCTTGGCATTGTACTATCTGAAGACCACTGGTAATTAATAGATGTCATCTCCTCTAAAAGCTCATAGGTTGCTTCATGAGTTTTGCTCATAAGAGCACCTCCAACTGCTGCGTCAACCATAGATCGATTTGTAACACCCAAATCATTATAGAATATTTGAATTTGCAGCCATTTCGGTAGTTTATGATGAGGACACTTTCTCAATAAATCTTTATACCTCTTCCATACATCATACAAAGACTCGGTCTCAAATTGAATAAATGTGTTAATATCATTTCTTAGCTTCGCTGTCTTGTCGGCCGAAAATACTTAGCAAGAAATTTTTGTGCAAGTCCCTCCTAAGTAGTAATACTACCGGGTGGAATTTCAATAAAAATTTCGGCAGAGTCTCCCCTGAAATATTAGCCATTTCGCAGCATTTCCTTATGGAAATCTGCATTTCAAAATTCACAGCACAACATAGGTAGTAAAATTATAATCTCCCCATGCCAAGTCACAGAACTCATCACAACAATCATAAATATATGCTCTGGGGGATAAATAGATGCATAAATATCAAGATAATGAATTTAAACCAGAAATTTCTAAGAAAACCCATACACACTATATAAAACATCACTCAGAACCCAATACGTCACTACCAAGTGTGTACGGGTATATTATACATCACTGCTGATATAGTCATAGATCGATAAATACAACCCAACTCTCATTTACCCGTTACAAAATCAACATACTTCCAAAATATTTATTTTACAACTTTTTACTTAAAACACCAAAATAAAGATATATATATATCATAAAAAGGAAATCTAACTACTCCCCTAGCCGATAAAGATACATACCTGCAAAACAGGGCTACTGGCGTCCACCCTTAGGGTGTGACTCCACTAACCCCCAAACAACAAGGGGTCAACCATACGGTGAGAGTACAATTTTAAATTTTAAACATAATAAAAGCATAAGTACATATCTTTAAAATAAAATAACATAAACCATAACTTTAAATGAAACAAATAAAAAGATAACTAATACATTAATTATTTTGTTAACAAAACTATCTATCCTATACATATCATAGGCCTTAGATACGTGCCCAGGTGAGTAGTTCTGCTCATTTCTATTGAAATAGGAGCAATAGTTCCTAAGCACTACCGAAGGCTTTTACCACCCATTATAGTTCAATTTACCCCTTGTAACTTATATCGCCGCTTAGTTACTTATATAAATAACCACCCTTATTACATTACATTAAGTATTCATATAAATATCAAACTCCATTACAATATATTTCCACACTTAATTCCCACCATATAATATACAAATACATACTCCAACATTATCATGACAACAAAACTCTGGTAATATCATATAATCTCCTTTATATTCACCACAGTATAAAAATTAGATTTTCCATTCAATAAATATTCTAACAAACATCATATAAATACATAACTCTTTTCTTAACACCAATAACTCCATATATATTTTTTAAACTCATTTATTAGATGCTTACTTTATTTTACTCCTTTCAGTGTACACATAACTGACCTCCTCGTGCAACACAGGGATCTCTGTGACCAAGACTAAAGCCAGGAAGCTAGTTAAAAATATTTTCCAAGTATAACTTGGGTATAATACGTGGATCGACGCTCCATAGGAGTCTTACACATCCGAGGCTACGTCTTCCTTCTGGCCCTATACCAGCGAGGGAAAAAATCCCCCCAAGTCTTGTGTCACGCCTCGCTTCCCAAAATACGAAATGTGAGTACGTAACGTAGGCCCAGCGAATGATATAAACACCATCCATAAGCTGTACCAGACTAACTCAACAATATGCAACAACAACACAACCACGCAGGAAGATATAATCACATGAATAAAGATAACTTCAATAAATAAATGAAATAATTCAACAATAATAATATCTAACACAAGAAATCCAACATCTGGGAAAAACAAACTCCGGGAACATAAGCCCAAAACAAAATACAAAGTCATAACAATATTCAAAGAAATAAGCTAGCAATAAATAAATTAAACAGCGCAATCTTGGACTCCATCTCTAGAATCGTTGCTCACCAATACCTTCAGGGATCGATCCTTCAGTACTTGTAAAATCTTGATCTAAAAAGAAGAAAAAGAGTGCCCTTAGAGCAAGTCGTGGGCAGCAAGTAGAGAAAAACAGAGGATAAAGTAAAGCATGTATATCAAAGAAAAATGGACAGGTTCAAAGTCAAAGAACAAAGCAAAGAGCATGCAATAATATCAAAAGGTTACAATAATCACGCATGTAATGAGTGATGTCAAGTCAATTTATATAAAGGATCAAGTATGCAGGTTATTAGTCATTTTATTAGCTATCTAGTGCACGTACTGCTGCATCCCATACTATAGGTTCGGCGCAAGTACACACTGAACGTTTTAGACTGATGGTGAATTCACGGAGCGTGTACTCGGCGTCGATAACGATAGTTTTACAATCAATAATTTGTAATCAATTTTCCTTCCAATCAATATTTCTCCTCCTTCTATGACAATACAATATAACGATGAGGCCTACCGAGTACATTTTCCGATCGTTCACTGCAAAGTCTATCCCCAACCTGTTATTAGTTTATTTTCATCCTAGGTGAGCATGCAAGAAGGTGTTAATGTTGTAAGATACTAAGTGTGTCTAATTCTATGCGTTACAGACAAATCATGAAGCAAACATGTCAAATAAGCACAATACACACAATCAGGACAGTATGACCTTGTTGTACCAAAACATGGATTACAGCCACTACAAAATAGAAAAACTGAATCCGTCAGAAGTTCTAGAAAGTAGACTTCCACACAGTTCCAGTGAATATAATTAAGGCATATAAAAGATACATGAACTAGGGTGAAAACTCTATTCTATTCAGGTTTTATGTTCAGGCAGCATGTAGAAAATTGTGTTCAACTATTTGTTTCAGGTCAGAGAACTCATCAAATAAATCCATAAAAATTCTAGGTGATTCCTACATGTGTCTAGGTTCTGCTAGACTTATTTCATATTTTTATTTTACTGTTAGCATGGTCAATTAAATTAAGAAATAACAGGATACACATGCATTTGTGAATCTGGAAATTCTAACACAGCTGTACTAAAATGATGATATCTAACAGATTACACATCAGAATTCAAATATGCAAAAAGGGGAGTAAACTAGACATCAGAGGTTAAATTTCATGTTCAGAAAGTTATTTCAAAATATAACAGCAACATGGTCGAAAATCTGATTCAAAAAGAGACAACTAACAGTCCAAAATTTGTTTTAACATGAATAGGCAATAAATAAATCACGCAACCATATATTTCATGCAAATTGGTAATCAAAGTGACCCTAGGTGTCAACATGCATATATATTTCTATGTTTAAGATACAATTTCACAGGCATGGTATATATTCATCAATCAAATTCAATCTAACATGCATAGAATTCATTAACAAGTCGATAGCATGGATCTAGTTAATTGCATGTAAGTGCATATGCATGAAACAGTAGGGACTAGGTTTTAGATCAAAGAGAGTTGCACGATGTTAAGAATATCTCGGGTTAGCTCGTGTGAACCCTCAATAGATTTAACGGAATTGTCAAATACAGCATGATAAGGAAAAGGACAGGACCTACTTGCAGAGATCAAATAAACTTGAACAAAATAAAATACTAGTTTAATAAGAGACTTGCCTGTTAAATTGCAGATTCGAAATAATATAGAATAATGGGATAAGAATCCTGGGCGATGATCCACAAGATCACGAGCGAAACGCGTGCGAAGAACCCAAGCAGCAAAACAACAACACACTCACACACAGCAGATCGGGGCAAAACAGCAAACAGCGAAACCCAGATCCACCAAGCCAAAACAGTAAACACCGGTTCGATCAATCGCCTCTCTTCTTCAACCTTTCGACAAAGAGAGAGAGAGAGAGAGAGAGAGAGAGAGAGAGAGAGAGTGCGGCGGAGAGAGAGAGGGGATAGATTAATTAGAGTTTAATAAATAAGGTATTTATAGGAGATTAGAAAATTGGGTTTTGGGTTGTGGTTTAGTGGGTTTTGGGTACAGATTTTGGCTCCAAAAAGAGACGAACAAGCATAAAACAAAGAAATTAACATAAAGGAAAACAAATCAAATTCAAAATAGGAAGAGCGAAATTTCGCAATGAACCAAAGATAGCAAAATACAAGCAAAAGAGCACAGAACGAACAAGAGGAAATAAAAGAACCCAAAAAAAGCCAAAAATATAATATAATAAAGGAATCCAGATACAATAATCAAAAGAGAACAAAATACAATAAAATCCAAAAATAGGGGTTACATCTTGCTTAGGTATATATATATATATATATATATATATATATATATATATATATATATATATATATATATATATATATATGTGGGTAAAAGGGATATGAGCAACTTGCTCATTTAGTAAATGAGCAATTGATTATGTGGCATGCATGTGATTGGACAATCTTTAAAAGGGTTAGTTGTCCAATGTATCACATGCATGCCATATAATCAATTGCTCATTTACTAAATGAGCAAGTTGCTCATATCCCTTTTACCCATATATATATATATATATATATATATATAAACTCCTCCCAAGTCCATATTGGGTATTTGCTCCCAAATGTAAATTGGAGCATATATAACTCCTATTCCCGGGTATATCCCGGGCCTGTGGTCTCTTAGCTAGATGGTGATTATCACCACATTCTTTTATTCATATCGTTTCTTGTTCGCCATATGATTAATTATATAATTATAATTATAATCACCATACATATACATATATCAATATCATCATAGCTCCCCAAATCTAAATGTTACAATCCCGTATTATATATATATATATATATATATATATATATATATATATATATATATATATATACATGCAAATATCAACACACTCCCATACATTTATATTAATTTCTTACACCCCATAATTTACTCTGTATCATACTTATAAATTTCTATACTCGATACACTTTACGCATCACACATAGAAAACCATAACTTAAAATTTTCATAGCACCTCATGTACATTTAAAAAAAAAATCATACTCATCTGAGGAGACGCGAAGACCGGCTGTGTAAGCTCTTCACTATTTCCCCCAAACTCGCCTCTTCCTCCGTACAATTGACGATTCCAAAAATCAACACCGAATCGCGGAAGAGCGCCCTTCAATTAGCCAAAACCCTAAAAGTTATTTAGAGATAGGTGGAGATTTGATAGGATGTAAAAACCCTAGGGTTGGGTCTTGAAGGTGGGTTTCGGCCAAGAAATGGATTTTGGAAGTGAGGAAGAGGACAGGAGGGGTAGGGGTTGTAACTAATAAGAAAAATTAATTAAAAACCCCTCCAAGACTCTTTCATTACTTATATATCCCTCTAGTTCTATCTTTTATAATAAATTTCAATAAAACCCGCCCCACCGGATGAATAAATAAATTAAGGAATATATATGAGATAAAATTGTATATTTATGCATAATAATAACAATTACAATAATATCTAGTAGCAATAAAAGAAATACAATAACTATTTTGAAATTTTAAAAATAAAGAGATGTTACATTATACACACCTCAAAAGAGGCTCATCCTTGAGCTATGAGTGCTGAGGAAATCCTTCTAACAACTCTGGGCATTTTCTCCTCACCAACTCTTCTACTTCCCAGGTACAATCGTTGGGATTTGAACTCCATTGGATCTTCACCAACTGCACAGTCTGACGTCGAGTCCGACGTACAGATCTATCCACAATGGCCACCGGCCTCACCTGGTAAGTCACACAAGGCTGAACTTCTATCTGCGGTGGCTCCACAGCTCTAACACATTTCCTTAGCATCGAAACATGAAATACATCATGAATGCATGACATCTCCAGGGTAAGCTCCAACCGATATGCCACTGGGCCAATCCTCTCCATAATTTTAAAAAGACCAACAAATCTTGGGTCTAACTTCCCACGACTCCCGAAGCAATGTACTCCACGATAGGAGAAACTTTAAGGAATAAAAAGTCCCCGAATCCAAACTCCAATGGTCTTCGTCGTCTATCAGCATAACTCTTCTGTCGACTTTGAGCAGTTAGGAATCTACGTTGAATCGATGAAACCTGTCTGTAGTCTCATGAATCATATCTGGCCCAAGTAATGGTGTACCATCCACTTCTAACCAATAAGAAGGAGATCTACAAGGCCGACCATACAACGCTTCAAAAGGTGCCATACCGATACTCGCTTGATAACTGTTATTATAGGCAAACTCAATCAGCGGAAGATGGTATTCCCAACTACCTCCAAAATCCAAAACACAACCACAAAGCATATCTTCTAAAATCTGATTCACCCTCTCCGTCTGACTATTTGTCTCGGGGTGATAGGTGGTACTCAGATCTAACTGTGCCCCCATTTCTTTCTGGAATGACCTCCAAACTTCTTAAGCAAACAAAGGATCTCGATCAGATACAATTGAGCTGGGTACTCCATGCAGCCTAACAATATACTGGATGTATAATCTTGCCAAACTATCAGCTGTCCTGGTAACTCGTACAGGAATAAAATGAGCTGACTTCATCAGTCTATCTATTATAACCCAAACACTCTCATTTTCTTTTACGAGAGCGAGGAAGCCCATCAATGAAATCCATGCTGGACAGGGCTCGAACTCCTTTCCACCTCATCCTTCTGATCAGGAGGAGTTCCTTCAACTTCCTTTTCTCCCCCTTTTCGAAAGGAACAAAAACATACCTCGAACTCTCCTCCGCTTCGCCCTCTAGTGGCAATGATCACTCGAACATTGTCGGCGACGAAGACGACTGAGATGAAGGTCGTGGCGATGATTTGCCCTGGCTAGAAGATGAGGCTGAGCTACCGGATTGGTCCCTAGACATGATATAGCACTTTACCTAGTTGATGGTCTAAGAAAGAGTCGTTTTAGAGCGAGAAGCTCTGGCTGAATAAATATAAAGCAATCCTGAAAAGTTGGGGGGGGGACTTATAAAGCGGAACGTGACTTTTCGATAACTCTGGTCACGTGATGTCTCATCAATCACTACAAAATCGTGTAACAGCTCCTCGATAACCGTGCAGCCATGTGAGAACTAATTCCAACACCATTCACCCACTCTCACCCAATTTATTCCGCTCATGCCTTTGCGCATCACGCTTCGCCCCTCGGCATGGTACTCTGGGCACTCATGAATTTCTTCGCAAATAGGCTCACGCCCTGTGCCTTGCCCTTTGGCATGGTACTCCAGACCACTTGTGAATTTCTTCTCAAATTGGCTCGCACCCGATGTCTCGCCCCTCGGCATGGCACTCCGGACCACTCGTGAATTTCTTCAAATTTTGGCTCGCACCTTGTGCCTCTCCCCTTAGCATGGTACTCCATGCCACTCGTGAATTTCTTTGAAAATTGGCTTACGCTTCGTGCCTTGTCCCTCGGCATGGTACTTCGGGTCACACACAAATTTCTTCGCAAATTGGCTTGCGCCACGTGCCTTGCCCCTCGGCATGGTACTTCTAGGTACTCGCAAATTTCTTCGCAAACTAGCTCGTGCCTCGCAACTCGCCCCTCGGCATGGTACTCCGGTCACTCGCAAATTCCTTTACAAATTGGCTCGAGCTTCATGCCTCGCCCCTTGGCATGGTACTTCAGGTCACACGCTAATTTCTTCGCAAATTGGGTCACGCCTCGTGCCTCACCCCTTAGCATGATACTTCAAGTCACTCTCGAATTTCTTCGCAAATTGGCTCGCACCTCGTGCCTCTCTCCTTGGCATGGTACTCGGGTCACTCACGAATTTCTTCGCAATTTGCGCCTCGGCCCTCGGCATGGTACTCCGGGTCACTTGCGAATTTCTTCGCCAAATGGCTCACGCCTCGTGCCTTGCCCTTTAGCGTGGTATTTTGGATCACGAGCAAATTTCTTTGCCAAATGGCTCCCGCCTCGCGCCCCGTGCCCCGTCCCTCGACTTGGTACTCCGGGTCACCCACCAATTTCTTCACCAAATGGCTCATACCCCGTGCCTTGTGCCCCGCTCTTCGGCATCTGGGTCACTCGATGATTTCTTCGTAAATTCGCTTCATTCGTGCATCTTCCCTCGGCCCTCGGCAGCCGAACCGTTGGTCCCTCTGACGAACGGATCCAATATCATTTTGGTAAACAAGCCCTCATGTCGACGCAATTTTTCCTGCGAGTTATCTACACCTCGAATAGGGCTGTTCACACTTTGGTTAAAACTGATTACCGAACCGAATCGAACCGAAATTTATCAATTTGGTTCGGTTTTTCGGTTCGGTTTTGACCCGAACCGGAGTTTTTATAGAGAGTTTGGTTCAGTTTTTGGTTGGCTTTTGAATAAACCGAACCGAAACAAAAACCGAAGTTTTTTTTGACCCATGGTTTTTTTAAACCGAAACTTATAAGATCAGCCCTAATAAGTTCCTTCCTTGTTTTGACTAAGGATGATGCTAGTAGAGGGGTCTCATGGGGTTTTTTTTTTAATAATGGGACTGACTAACTGTTGCTTTGTTAGAATTGTGAATTGGGTTGAATTGGAGTTTAAATGTGGTGGTTTAAATTTTTGATGCTATATATATATATATATATGTAATGTGAATGAATTTGATGTTGAACTACGCATTTATTTGGGTAGGTTCTCCTACTAGTAGAAATCACGCTGATGTTGCTTCGAGAACTACTGCTCCTCGAGGAGTTTATGGAAAGGGAAAACTGGTAAAAGAGCACTGGAATTCCAAGTTCGGTTAGTTTGGTTATTAACCGAACCGAACCGATAAAATTCGGTTCGGTTTAAACCGAACTTGTAGAGTTTCGGTTCGGATTTCGGTTCCAGTTTTACCAAACCGAAAAGTTCGGTTCGGTTCGGTTTTTTTCGGTTCGGTTCGGTTCTGAACCGATGAACACCCCTAACCTCGAATATTGCTAGAAGCTAACCTCCGAGAGTGGGGTGTTTATGACGGGAAAAAAATGTGGCTAATTAAGACCACACAATTCTCGCACGAATCTCGAAGTCCCTATGAGCAAGATGGTCGTTTCGCCGCATCTACGGGCCCACAATATGAACATGAGCCAATCATGTGCTCATTACACCAGCTCAATCCATGAGTTGGGACAACCAACAGCCCAATCAAGAGTAATTAACTAACTGATTAAGGATAGTAATCAAATTCATGAAATTAGGGATTCATTCACTGATTAAATCCCTTAAAATTCGGAGAATCTTCCAATTTAGTTAAGGGAATCATCTTCTAACTGTTCCCACTCAAGCCTATAAATAAGACCCCTTCTCCTCTTTTACCAGGTTCTCAATCTTTTGCCCACTATGCCAGTTTATTATTTCTGGTTACTGACTTGATCGGAGGGTCTTTCGCAGGGATCATCCCCTGTGTTTCAGACTTCCCTTGCAGGTTTCCGGCGAGATGTCAGCCTATGCATCATCACAACTTCCACTTACATCCACAATACTAGCTTCTCATCCGTGCCTGTTTGGCGGATGAGATATGATATTTCCACTTTAATCCAAGAACTCATTATCTGTTGCTCCAAAAAAAAAAAAACAAACAAAAACAGCATCAGATAATATAAGGGGAGTTCGCCCATGCGCTTCTTTTCCTTTTCTTATGTTCCTGGTATGCTCGGATTGTGCTTTATATAATCTGTAATTTTATTATTTCATTTTTATGAAAAAGAAGTGTTCACTTCGTATTTTTTTCCTCAAAAAACCCTCCATTCATCCAATTCTTTGAAGCGGTGCCCTCTGGCCAACATATAATGAGCGAAACACATTAAAAATTCATGATAGGATTTTTTCTGTTAAGGAGGAAAAACTGTGATTTAAAAATGCAATATATTTCTGAAAAGGCTCTGATGAAAAGGCTCTCAGCATGTTAAATGAAGAGACATCATAGTGCATCAGAATGAGAAGTTTCAATCACTGGTTAATGTTGAGTTCTAATGGCGGAATAATTCACGAACGTAATGCAAAACGTTCGTGAGCAATCACAAGCAAATAGCAAAAATAATTAAAAGCAATCACACTAGAACACGCAAGATTTTTTCGAGATTCACCAAATGCAATGACTAGTTCCCCGTGCAGAGATACTCCTGCGATTTCCACTAGAAATATGAAGAATAAGTTTACAAATATCTCTAGAAATCACTACCAAGGTGTAGGGTTTCACTCTATATCCCTCTTTCTCTCTCTCTCTGACGGTTAACAGAACTTTCTTTTCTCTTCCCTTAACCCTAAAATCGTACACAATACAATATATATAGGTTTACACAAAATCTAATCTCAGCCGTAGATCAATCAGCGCCGCGATGGTCGACCGCAACTCTTGGACGGTCGACCGGTTCATGCCTTCGACTGTACAGGATCTACAGAGAGTGGGTTGGTCGACTGCGTGGTCGACCGGTCATTCCTTCAAGTGTACAGGGCTGCGACAGAGAGCGAGACGGTCGACTGCACGGTAGACCGTGCACTGCCTGTACATAGTCGGTCGGGGGTGCGGTCGGGATTGCTGTCGACTGCAACTCTGCCTGTAGCTTCAGACTTCTCTTGACATGTTTGCTCCCACTTCGACTCTCCTTCTCTTCTATTTTTTTCAACTCATTATCAAATCCCAACAGT
Source organism: Hemerocallis citrina (assembly GCA_017893485.1). Taxonomy (NCBI): domain Eukaryota; kingdom Viridiplantae; phylum Streptophyta; class Magnoliopsida; order Asparagales; family Asphodelaceae; genus Hemerocallis; species Hemerocallis citrina. The sequence goes on along the minus strand of CM030368.1, from coordinate 187,591,093 downwards.
TAACTGGCCTCTCAACTGGAGAGTTTCTGTCTCTCTTTGTACAGACAGGAAACATCAGAAGTGCTAACTTTATTGTACCTGAGAATTTGTTTTGCAGAATATTGGTAATTATTGTTCAGTCCTTACTAGTTCAAGAAAAAATAAGTATGAAAACTGTAGGTACATTGTTTTCTTCATATTGATTATAAGCATTAACTAGTATATACATAGTTACCTTTGTTTGACGAATTCAGAACTTTTAGGGGGAAAAGGCTGAAAACCACTATAGATACTATCTAATAGTAGTAATGAATATACTTGATTACCATATCGTAGTCGAAACAGTTACTGAAGAAATCATCCTTAATTCAAGGAATAGCACTACCTAAAACCTTTTAGGTCGCGTGCTTCATATATTAGACACAAATAATTTCTTCATTACAAATATTCTCTTCCTTCTCATTGTCTTCTGTAAAATAGATACAACTTTCTTTATGACATGGATATGATAATGCCGAGATCAGTATAAGACAATCAGTGAACCCTAAGAACACCATTTGGTGATCTAAAACTTATGACAGTATTCTTCTATCTTGAAAAGTTTACTATCTACTAAATCTTTTGCTTCGGTTCGAGTTTCTTTCAGCTCCATAACTATTAAACATTAAGTGGCTAGTTCCGCATTTCTATTCATTGATAACTCTAATAACAACCTTCAACAGAAGTTGATTTCACTAGATAGATACTGCTTCACACTATAATTCTAATAGGTAGAACTAGAAGTTTGTCCTGCACTTAAGGCCATAATATCATGCCAATGCAACGCAGATCTTAAAACTTGAGCTTCTTGCACAAATCTGAATAACCAATCTCGCTACCAGTTGGGCAAATGTTTGAAGCAATGTTGGTTGGAATTTTGAAGGTTAATTATAGTGTTTTGTGCCTTTGACTGACAACTGACAAGTCTTTGCCAAGGGAATCTGAGGGTGATCATAGTTTCTTACTTTGCTAGAATCTGCTTAAGTAAGATTGTAATTTAAAAGGAATACAGGGAATAATGAGAAGGTTTTACTGTAAATTTGTTGAAGAACGAAATACAAATTTAGACTACTGCTCTTGTTAGTTGAAAATTACATATCCAATTGAAGATGCACAAATATGACTTGGTATTTACTAGTGTGTTGAAGCTCTTGCAAAGATGTTATAGATTGCCTTCTATTCTTCCCCTCTATAAATAAAAAATATTGAAAACGGTATCTATGTGTAAGATTTGTTTTGCCTGGTGAAGAATTGTGACTAAAATATTTGTTGTTGATATGCTCAGAGATTAAGTTTTGAAATAGTTCCACAATTCCAAAATTCATAACTTGCTTGAGTACCAGATACCACAAAGTAGTAATTAGTTGCCTTCAGTTCACAATATTTATAGTTAGCATCAACATACAGTCCATACATCAGATTGAACTGAAGCAAATCTTGTACGATTGATATAATTTGTTTCATTTTGTTTCGTTAGTGTCTTCTTAATGGAACAAGGTGGAAAATTTTCCAAATTTTTACTCAGAAGGACAAAATACACTATTTATGAATATTCCGCATTGAGAAGACTAATTAGTAAAATTTTGCAGGATTATATTGTCTATTCTGTTAGTTGATCATGAATTTGGTCATCTTTGTGGCAAATGAGAGCATCAACTTAAATGTATCAGGTGTGGATATTGTCTTGATAGATTTTAACTTTTTATTGGTATTTTAAAAACTTTTTTTAAACATGAATAAAACGTATTACTGAAAAAAAAAAGGGCCAAAAGTCAATTGTAGGACCTAATTTTTTTACGTTGTGTTATTTATTTTGATTTCTGTAGGATAATGACTGTGCTAGTTGTAGATTCCTTCTTTTATGAAACTAGTATCCTTCACAGACTTCCTTCGGGTACTTTTGGACCAGATTTTAATTATGATTAATTGAAAACAGTGAATATGATGCTTCCGTTAATTATTTACATTTCTTTTCGGCTAATCGGGTTTTAATTTGTTTTCCAGAACATTAAGTATCAGTTGAAAGAAATAATCTGAAAACTATAGGTACATAGTTTTCCTCGTATCTCTAATCTCTAATATTATAATTGTTACCGCTAAATCTGGTGTGGGGGTAAACAGATAGTATTTGTAGATTCTTGGAATACGTGAATAGCAAACGTGAACCTGTTCCGCCGGAGTTTGACCGTCGCTCCCGCCGTTCACCTGCAAAAAGTGCGAGACACCGGGGTTGTTCTCGGCGACGCACCCTCCGACGCTTAAGTCAGTAATCAAAAGTGATTATGAAAGAGCGTAGAACTGGCAAAAGATTGATTACCTCTTAATGGAGATGGATGGGGGGTATTTATAGGCGCCGCTGGGATTAGATTAGGAATGTAATCCCCATGGTTAGATAAGGAATGTAATCCCTAATCCCCAGTGAAAGGATAGATATGAATCAGGGTCGTTGATTAGGATTAATCAGGAGCCCTAATTCTATCCTTTCTGGACTGGGTTTGCTGCGGGTTGAAACCCGCACCCAGTTGAGGTGGATCCGTTCGCGGGTTAGTGGGTCTTCGAGGAGCAGAACCCGTGCCCGCTTCAGACCCACTGGTAGGTGAAATTACCGTTTTACCCCTGGGCTTCAAGATTCATGCTTGATTTGGACGGTTCCGATTTAACCCCATTTTTAGCCATATCACGAGCCCCCCACTCCCGAAGACTGAGTTTGATCAGCCTTTGAGGATTAGTTTTACTGTTTTAATGGCTAGTGGAGTTGGATCGGAGTCCAAATGAAAGGTTTTAAATCTTTGAAGGAGGTAGTGCGGTGATTTCTCTGAGTTCTTCTGGTCATGTGGTGTTTTCACAGGAATGTTCGTTTATTTTTGCGAAGTGTTGATCCGTCGTTCGGGGGTCTTAATAGATTCTCCTTGGTAATAATTACTTGCTTGGAGATTAGAAAATATTTTCCCAACTTTATAATTATTTTCCAAGAGTTTCCCATAACTTTCCTGAATTTTTTGATTGTTTCTTCACAATTTTTTGGCGAACGGCTCGGTCGTTGTGCGTCCTACATGCTTTTGCCTCACCGCCGACCCCTTCGAGCGCTTGCTGCCAAGGAGGCCGAAGTCCATGGGTGGTTCGGCGCCTTCTGCCGAAGAGCAGAGGCACCTCGGCCAGGTTGTGAGCGCGGAGAGGGAGTTCGGCGAGGTCCGAGGTAGCTTTTTTCATGTAACATGGTCGGTGTCAAGAACGCTCGATAGATGGTGCCGACGTCCAACTTTCCATGTACAAAGGTCGGTATCAAGAACGCTCGGCAGCTGGTGCCGACGTCAAACTTTCCATGTAACAAGGTCGGTGTCAAGAACGCTCGGCAGATGGTGCCGACGTCTAACTTTTCATGTAACATGGTCGGTGTCAAGAACGCTCGGCAGATGGTGCCGACGTCTAACTTTCCATGTAACATGGTCGGTGTCAAGAACGCTCGGCAGCTGGTGCCGAGGTCCAACTTTCCATGTAACATGGTCGGTGTCAAGAACGCTCGGTCAGCTGGTGTCGAGGTCCAACTTTTCATGTAACATGGTCGGTGTCAAGAACGCTCGGCAGCTGGTGTCGAGGTCCAACTTTATATGTAACATGGTCGGTGTCAAGAACGCTCGGCAGCTGGCGCCGAGGTCCAACTTTCCATGTAACATGGTCGGTGTCAAGAACGCTCGGCAGCTGGCCCCGAGGTCCAACTTTCCATGTAACATGGTCGGTGTCAAGAACGCTCGGCAGATGGTGCTGACGTCCAACTTTCCATGTAACATGGTCGGTGTCAAGAATGCTCGGCAACTGGCGCCGAGGTCCAACTTTCCATGTAACATGGTCGGTGTCAAGAACGCTCGGCAGATGGTGCCGACGTCCAACATTCCATGTAACATGGTCGGTGTCAAGAACGCTCGGCAGCTGGTGCCGAGATCCAACTTTCCATGTAACATGGTCGGTGTTAAGAACGCTCGGCAGATGGTGCCGACGTCCAACTTTTCATGTAACTTGGTCGGTGTCAAGAACGCTTGGCAGCTGGTGCCAAGGTCCAACTTTCCATGTAACATGGTCGGTGTCAAGAACGCTCGGTCAGCTAGTGTCGAGGTCCAACTTTCCATGTAACATGGTCGGTTTCAAGAACGCTCGGCAGCTGGTGTCGAGGTCCAACTTTCCATGTAACATGGTCGGTGTCAAGAACGCTCGGCAGCTGGTGCCGAGGTCCAACTTTCCATGTAACATGGTCGGTGTCAAGAACGCTCGGTCAGCTGGTGTCGAGGTCCAACTTTCCATGTAACATGGTCGGTGTCAAGAACGCTCGGCCAGCTGGTGTCGAGGTCCAACTTGGCATTTTTGGCGGAGAACGCCTAGCGGAGTTGGCGGCTTCTGTGCTCCTGATAGATGTGGCAGCCATTAATTGAGATTGGCCCTTAAACTTCTGACAGCTCTTGACGGATGCGATGCTTATTTAATGCGATGACCTCTGAGCTCCTGTCAGATGGGACAGTAATTAATGGGAAGTGCGGCTTGGCGTGAAAAACAAGGCGACGGTTCAGATTGTTTTTTGTCGCTTTGCGTAAATGGGCTGGCAGTCTGAGCCTATTAACATCGTTTTGCACGCCTTACTCTATAAAACCTTACCCCCCTCTCATTTTTCACTTTTCCACTTTTTTACTCAGGCAGTGATTTGTGCTTAGCGAGAGCTTCAGGTGATCGTCGTCTGTCTTCCGGTGAAGTTTTCAACCGCATATCCCTTTAAGGTAATTTATACTTAGTTTCTTTCCAAGTATAAATATGTCTCTATCCCCTGTCTCCGAGTCGTCTTCTTCTTGGTCCGAGCCCTCCCCTCAAGTTGCCGAAGCTCGCACTCCGAGTCGCCCAGATAAGGGCAAGAAGGTGTTTGGTCGAGATACGATCGTAGAGGATCCGAAGCGCATGGGGCCGTTTGGCAGGTTATCGGGACCACTGACCGGGCTCCACAGAGTTCGAGAACTTCCGGAGGAACATGCCGAGCGTATTGTTCATGGGAGGGGGATGACTTTTGATGAGAATGAGGAGTACGAGGGAGACGACCGAGACGGATGAGACGGTGTTGATCCTCCGCGAAGAAGACTTGGCAGTGATCCGGGATTGTTTCCACATCCTGGAGGAATACGAACTTATGCTGCCGGGTCCCAGGGTTAGGGCCAACTCGCCGCTGCCAGTGACTATGTGTTTCTGGCCGGTCGATGCCTTTATCGCTGGGGCTCGGTTACCTCTCCATCCATGCCTTTATCGTCAACCGAGGCTGGTGACTTTTCGATCGCCGCAGCCCTCAAGATGGCGACGCCCCGCTGACGGTGGTGGCCAAGGAGCTCCTAACCGAGGAGCACAAGAGGATTCATGTTCCGGACTGGCAGGTTCGGAAACATGACGGATTCCTAGGCAACTCTTTGGCGAGCATGCAGGTGGTCAAGCACCTGGCGACGCCGAAGGACTGGGCCGCTATGGAGGCCGGGCTGGAAGGCAACGACGTCATCGAGATTGCTCGCTCGGTGGTCTCGGTTGTTGAATTTTTGCCGTCATTGGTTTTTCTTATATCCAATTTCTCTAACTCTTTGAACGCCTCGTTTCCTGTCACAGATCATTGTCCACTTTGGTCACCTCTCAGAGAGGTTGACGGCTCTGGAGAAGGAGCTAAAGCAGGAGTCTGACCAGGCTCGGAAGGAGAAAGCTCGCATGGGGAACGAGCTCGACAAGCTCAGGGTCGAGTTCGAAGAGAGAACGACGAGGGTCGAGTACCTTGAGGGCCTGGTCGCAAAGCTGGAGGGCGATCTTCTTCGTCAGAAGGAGGAGGCGGCCAAGCAATTGGCCGAAGCGACAGAGGCCAAGACTGCCACGGTGAAGGAGGCCGAGGACACCACTATGGTGAAGGCGCAAGGCTTTCTCGCCCAGAACATGGCCAAAGCCTATGCCGAAGCCCTTGCCCGGGTGTCGAAGACATACCCCGAGGTGGACTGTTCGGGATGGAGATTGTTCCCGGGCCACGTCGAAGGCTTCGACCCCGAGTCGGAGGGAGAAGAAGAAGAAGAGGGGGACGACGAAGTCGAGCTTGAGGTCGAGGTCATCGGCGAGGTCCCAGGGTCTGTGGTTACCCCCCTGGCAGCAGTGACCCCTTCAGGGACGTCGACCCCCGTTCAATTTCGCCACCCCGGGAAAGAGGTCGCGCCCTGACTTCGCTTGCTTTTCCTTTTCTTCTGCTTTTTTGAGTTTTTTAAGTGTAATGCCTAATCGCGGACTGGCCACCGCTTTTTTGGAATGAATGAAAACGTCGTTTTGGGCTTGACTTCGCATCTCTTTGTCATAACTTTCTCAAAAAACTCTTGAAATTTGGCTAAGTGTAGGGGTTTGGTTCAGTGTTGAAAATTTGTTGTTTGCTTCGACTTCTTTTCAGCTTGCGGTGGTGACTCAAGCCGTTGAGCCTACTTGCTCGGGGGATAGCGCTCGTCCCGTGGTTGGCTTAGGGGCGACGAGGTTGTGCTTGACGAGGTGCCGAGAGTGGCTCTATGAAGTCGAGCTGGGGTTGTGCAGAGCCGTAAGCGAGCTGAACCACCTGCAACTCATCCTGGGTCGGCCGGACATTGAGATTCGGCGACTAGAGAGCAGGCTCGCCGAGATGGCCCCCTTAGGAGAGGATGATGGTTCGTCGACCGCCTTTAGTTACGGCCTTCGGCTCAAGTGCATCCGCCACACCTTATCGAAAATAACAACGGAGAGGGACGATCTGCTCTCTGAGATTCGTCACTTACAAACGGTAGAGACGGACCTTCGAACGGAGGGAGAGGGATTGACGGCAGAGGTGGCCAACCTGACGGCCTAATGTGACGAACTGACGGCCGAGGTCGACGCGCTGAAGAGAGCCACTGTGGACAAGAGCATCGAAGTTACCCATCTCCGCCGTCTTATCGCCAGTCGCTCCGGCGTCCCGAGCTCCGCCATACCTCCTCGCTTCGAGGTCGAGGTAAAAGATGACTCTCTGAGGGAGCGGATCTCAGAGCTGGAGGCAGAGGTGGCTTGCCTCAGACCGCGTTCGGGGCCAATCAATGTTAGGAGCACCTCATGTACTCGTGCGGAGAGCGAGCGGGGCATTTTGTTTTATGAGCTCGCGACCCGTTCGCCCATCGGCCGACCTAGTCCGGGGGACGCGCAAAGCGGGGTTGCCATTTCATCGAGCAGAGCGTCCATCGGAGCGACTGTTAGGAGCAGCACCGAGGATACGTCTCAATTCGTCGGCTTGGGGTCGAGTTCCGGAGGCAAACGTCGCCGCCCTCGAGTGTCCTTGAAGCGGAACATCCCTACGCCAAGGAGGCGTTGAAGATCTTGCTTTTGTGGCCCTTGTATTTAGTCTAAGTGTAACAAGCCAGCATTGTAATTTTTGCTTTTTAAAGCCTTGTAATCTGGTTGCAAGGAAGGGTCGTCTTGCATGGTGTCCCCACTCTTAATGATGTTTCTTTCTTAGACTTGCGTGTTTTTCATGGCTCTGTGTGGTTACTTTGTTTGTGACTGTGTTCATCGTGCCGAGGTCCCCGAGCTGGACTTCGGCTCGTTTGGGGGTCGGCACTGTGAGCGTTCGGCCAGGGGTGCCGAGCTCTGCTTTGGTCATTTAATCTCGCGAACTTGCAAGATGAGTCGAGCTCGCTTAATAGCGAGCTCGCGAAGTAGGATCGAGCCAGGTGCTGGACTCCGAACCATCGTTAGAGTTGTTCAACGGTTGTGGGAGCAATTCCGAATGGCGAGCTACTTCTAGCTCGCTTAAGAGTGAACTTGCGAAGTAGAATGGAGCCAAGTGTTGGACTCCGAACCATCGTTAGAGTTGTTCAACGGTTGTGGGAGCAATTCCGAATGACAAACTACTTCTAGTTCGCTTAAGAGCGAACTTGCGAAGTAGAATTGAGCCAAGTGTTGGACTCCGAACCATCGTTAGAGTTGTTCAACGGTTGTGGGAGCAGTTCCGAATGGCAAACTACTTCTAGTTCGCTTAAGAGCGAACTTGCGAAGTAGAATCGAGCCAAGTGTTGGACTCCGAACCATCGTTATAGTTGTTCAACGGTTGTGGGAGCAATTCCGAATGGCGAACTACTTCTAATTCGCTTAAGAGTGAACTTGCGAAGTAGAATCGAGCCAAGTGTTGGACTCCGAACCATCGTTAGAGTTGTTCAACGGTTGTGGGAGCAATTCCGAATGGCGAACTACTTCTAGCTTGCTTAAGAGCGAACTTGCGAAGTAGAATCGAGCCAAGTGTTGGACTCTGAACCATCGTTAGAGTTGTTCAACGGTTGTGGGAGCAATTCCGAATGGCGAACTACTTTTGGTTCGCTTAAGAGAGAACTTGCGAAGTAGAATCGAGCCAAGTGTTGGACTCCGAACCATCGTTAGAGTTGTTCAACGGTTGTGGGAGCAATTCCGAATGGCGAACTACTTCTGGCTCGCTTAAGAGCGAACTTGAAAAGTAGAATCGAGCCAAGTGTTGGACTCCGAACCATCGTTAGATTTGTTCAACGGTTGTGGGAGCAATTCCGAATGGCGAACTACTTCTAGCTCGCTTAAGAGCGAACTTGCGAAGTAGAATCGAGCCAAGTGTTGGACTCCGAACCATCGTTAGAGTTGTTCAACGGTTGTTGGAGCAATTCCGAATGACGAACTACTTCTGGCTCGCTTAAGAGCAAACTTGCGAAGTAGAATCGAGCCAAGTGTTGGACTCCGAACCATCGTTAGAGTGAAGAGTAAAGGCAGAGAGATGTAAATAATTTTTACAAGTAAAATATGAAAAAGCTTTCTTTATTGATGACTAATAGTTGGCTGCTTCTAAAGTTGCGAGCCGTTATTACAAGAGAGAAATAAAGGAAAAAATGCAAGTAAACGGAGAGCAACGGTTCGACATCCGAGAATACTTAGGGAGGCGTTGGTGCTCACTCTTGGTATTTCAGAAGATGGTCGGCATTCCAAGTCCTGGGGTTCTCCCTGCCTTCGAGATCTTCTAGTCTATACGCTCCGGGCCGAACTACTTTTGCGATCTTGTAGGGTCCCTCCCAATTTGGAGCAAGTTTGCTCTTCTGTCCAGGAAAGGAGATGGCTAACTTTCTGAGGACCAAGTCCCCCTCTTTGAGGTCGGTAGGAAGGACTCTCTTATTATATGTCAACTCGATCCTTCTTCGATAGCTTTGTTGGCGAATGGCAGCTCGTTCTCGGATCTCATCAATTAAGTCTAGATTTGCTCGGAGCTCTCTGGCATTTTGTTCTTCTTCATAAGCCATTAGTCAAGGACAGGGTATACCAACTTCTAGGGGAATCATAGCTTCGGACCCATAGGTGAGATTGAATGGGGACTCTCCTGTGGGGGTTCGTTTTGTGGTGCGGTAGTTCCACGACACGTTGGGGAGCTGATCAACCCATAAGCCTTTAGAGCATTTTTCCAACCTCTTCTTAATACCGGAGAGGATATGCCGGTTAGCATTCTCAACTTGGCCATTCGACTGTGGATGGGAGACGGAGGAGAAGTGTTGTTGGATGGCGAGGTCTTCACATAGAGCTCGGAAGGCAGCCCCGGTAAACTGGGTTCCGTTGTCTGTTATGAGGACTCGAGGGACTCCGAATCGGCAGATTACGCTCTTCCATAAGAACTGAAGTACTTTGTTCTCGGTGATTGTGGCCAAGGGCTCGGCCTCTATCCACTTCGAGAAGTAGTCGATTGCCACGACTAAGAATTTGAACTGGCCGGGAGCTGGTGGGAATGGCCCTAGTAAATCCATCCCCCACATTGCGAAAGGGATAGGACTTGATAGGGAGGTGAGTGGAGCTTGTGGGAGGCGACAGATGTTGGAGTACTTCTGGCAAGAGCTGCATTGCTGAACGTGCCGTTTGGCATCTTGTAGGAGAGTGGGCCAGAAATATCCGTAGTTCAACACTTTGCAGGCTAGGGATTTGGACCCTGAATGTGCCCCGCCGATGCCTTCGTGAAGTTCTTGCAGGGCGTATTCGGCTTGCTCTGGAGAAAGGCATCTCAAATAAGGCCTGCCATCTACCTGTGTGAAGTAGCGCTTGTAAAGGATGCCCTCGATAAGTGTGTATCGCTTTGCTCGGGTTCTTACTCTTCGAGCTTCCTTAGGGTCCTCGGGGAGAAGCCCATCCCTTAGGAATTCAACGAGGGGTTTCATCCAATCATCTTGAAGCAAAACAGGCAGTGACTCCATTGAGTCAGAAGTTTCATCCTCTATACTTAGCTTCAGGAGTACCTCAATCAAGACGGTCTGCTCGAGACCTTGGAGAGAGGAGGAGGCTAGCTTGGAAAGGGCATCAGCCTGAGAATTCTCTTCTCGGGGGATTCACTGGATGAGAGCTTCTCCAAATTGGGCCATGAGATTCCTGACCTTGGCTAAGTACTTAACCATTCGGTCATCTCGAGCTTCATATTCGCCTAGGACCTGATTCACGACCAGCTGAGAGTCGCTAAAGATCTGGAGGCGTTGTGCCCCTGCATTGCGGGCCATTCTGAGGCCGGTTATAAGTGCCTCGTATTCTGCTTCATTGTTAGAGACCTTGAAGTTGATACGGAGGTTGTATTGGAGGATGAAGTCATCTGGTCCAGCCAGAATGACCCCGGCTCCGCTTCCCTCATTACAAGAGGACCCATCCACATAAACTGACCAGACAGGTGGTCCCTTCGTCACTTGGCTGAACTCGGGGATGGTACTTTCAACTATAAATTCTGCTAAGGCCTGAGCCTTGATCGCGGTCCGAGGCTGATATGTTATATCATGCTGGCTCAGCTCGATAGACCACTTCATAAGGCGACCCGAGGTCTCTGGCTTGTGGAGGACTTGCTTCAGCGGTTGGTCGGTAAGAATGACCACTGAATGAGACTGAAAATACGGGCAAAGCTTTCTTGCGGCCATGACTAGGGCATATGCCATCTTCTCTATCCTCGGATAGCGGAGCACGGCATCCCGGAGTACCTTGCTCACGTAGTAGATGGGCTTTTGAGTTTTATCTTCTTCCGTCACGAGAACGGCGCTGAGGGTCTGCTCGGAGGCTGCCAGGTAGAGGTAGAGGAGTTCACCGGGGATTGGTTTGCTGAGGAGTGGAGGATTGACGAGGTATGCCTTGAGTTGGTCAAATGACTGCTGTTGCTGTTGACCCCATTCGAAACCTTTAGTCCCCTTGAGGGCCTTGAAGAAGGGGAGGCATTTCTCCCCGGACTTCGAGAGAAAATGCCCTATAGCGGCTAGGCGGCCTGTTAGCCTTTGAACTTCCTTAACATTCTTCGGAGGAGCCATGTCTGTAACGCCCCTGCCCCGAGCCCGGACAATTTATACAATTTTATAGACAAATTAGATACTATGTAGTACAACTGCCCACCACAGGCTGCCTCTCAAAAGGTGGTTAACCGAATTGGTGACTCTTGATTCTTGGCAATATTATTTATATTATATTATATCATTTGAAAGCTTCGATGTGGGATTAAATCCCTTAATCCCTTCACCATCCAATCCGTGCACACCCCACATGAAGGGATGCCACGTCACTTGAAGAAGCACACAGCACATGTGCTGTTCTTCAAATCCGGTGGGTCCCCCCACCATGTTCTCACAAACCGGTCAAACATCCCATTTCAAATCAAATATTCTTTATAAATCCCTCCCATAGAAATATTCTATAGGACAAAGCCTCAAATTCATTTTTATTATATATATTTCAAACCACATATATATTTCAGAAATACGGGGTATTACATACACCCCCCTTCAGAAATCAGCGTCCTCGCTGATGAGCACGGGGCATGCACAATCTAGTGCAGGATCTACTTTCTAGCCGATGTAGAGCATTCCTGTGAGCGTCACCCCGGGACGGTACCCTGGAGCCGTATCCACGCCTTGTCACGACGCATCGTGAAGGACCTGTGAAATACTCTCCGCCGTCGCGGAACCTGGAGCCGTATCCACGTCTTGCCACGACTCATCGTGAAGAACCTGTGAAATACTCTCCGCCGCAAATCTGGTGGTCCATAACTCACTGCTCCTACACCCTCGGTGTCGAAAGTCGGCTCTGATACCATTCGTAACGCCCCGAATCCCAAATACACTGAATTCGAGATGTTCTACAGGATCTTTTCACTTTCTTTAGTACAATTTTACAGGGAAATTAAAACTTTTCATCATACATCAGAGATTACATCAAATTACATCTTTTCTTTGGCTAAACGGAAGTAAAATACAACAATTGAAATAAAGTAATGATACAATCTTTAAGCATCCATTCTTCTTTAATCTTTAACATGACATATACCTGCATATAAGACTGTGGGTACGTCAGTTTATTCAACCGACGAACATTATACACAGCCATCCTCTCTATGCCGGAAATAGTATAACTTAACATTTCATATTTAGCAAACACAAGCTTGTCACATTTCAAACTAAAGGGACTACCCTATTGATGTCGTGTTGTGATTGTGCACTTAGTCCTTAATGCAGTTAATTATGTTACATGACACTAATGCACACTTGTTCGGATTCTATGCATCCCATACTACATAGGTCCGAGGGCAAGCCCTTATTCGTTCTTCATCTTGATAGGGTTCAATCCCCCGTTATGTCTTAACTACTACTGTAACTACGGTAGTGTCTTAGACGTCCTATGATCTATGAGCCCATGTCCAGGCAGCCTGGAGGGGAATCCCACGCACTGTCACGACGCATCGAGCAGGCAACCTATGGACAATTCAGCCTCCACCATGGAACAATGGCACCACCCATAGCCACTCGAACATCCCACGAGCGTCGCCAACGGGACGATAATTCCGGAGTAGCGCCCACGCCATGTCTTGACGCATCAAGCAGGCAGCATGTGAATCGCTCTCACACCGCTATCCGATGGCCCCCATACTCATGTTTTTCTTCTACTTTCATCATGTCTCCACTATGTACTAGTCCTTAGTTTTATTTAAAAATCATGAACAAAATAATCTCTAGAGTTAGCCCCTCCATCAACCGGACTTATTCATTTGTTTCATCATGACCAACCTTGGTCTAATTTCATCTCAATTCATTTTCTTTTTCAATGCCGGGGAGACTTAGCTACTCTAGTTCGAATTTCATTTCACAATCTTCAACTCATAACAATTTCCATGTCGAGTTTTCACAATCATATGTATATTCTCTTTCATTTCATGATTACACTTTATTCACAAGTCCATAAGGAATACTTTTAACAAAGTTCATATGTATAGCCAACAATTTCTTTTTCCCTTTCATAACTCATGATTTTAATTTCATAATCATACATGAATTCATGCAACTTCAAAATATCACTATTCAACATTCATACTTCACATCTTGCACAATACTCACAAATGAGAATAAATAAAATCATGTCACACCACAAGTACTTTTGCCAATTACTTTATACTAGCCTATCTCACTTAATCTTTATAAGTTATAAATTCCATAAATATGTATCTTATAACCAAAGCTCTAATTATGCCTTTTGTTCACAAACCATATTGCATTTTATTCGAATAATACCCAAATCACTCTTATAAAATTCCTTGTATTTTTATGAAAATTACCATATTTATTTCATTATTTTTGGACTTCAAAAACCCCCCAAAAAAATATTTTTCATATATGCCGATCCCGAGATTCGAACCAGGCGCAGCACCAAGACAGCACAGAGCCCCGACCACTGGGCCGGTCGCTGTACACGCTATAAGAGCGACTGGGGTCTATATATACTCTTGGTTCGCTGTTTACTGGTTTTTAGAGAATTTTACAAAAAGAAGTGTTACTCCCGGGGTTCGAACTGTGCAACACAGAGAAGCAAACCGCAGTCCAAGACCACCTGAGCCACTGGCTCGGGTTGTCACTAACCCAATTAAAAATCCATTTGTATTATATTCGTACTGCGTTAGAAATAATTCGATATTCAAATAGCCATAGTTTCTTATTGCTTTGATAAAATCTTCTAAAAACTTCCAGATTAAATCCTCATTCATATAAGTTCATACCAGTGGGAAAAATAATTTTTGTACTAATGAAATGTATTTTTTTTACACCCAAATCAAAAAGTCATTTATTAAACTACAATACATTGTATTTTCGACATTGCCAAAATAATTGATCTACTAGTCTTTTTATTCAATAATTTCATGGTGATATTTCACTGATATTAGTTCTTAATTCAACCAATATACATGTTTATAATAGTCCGCATCTATATCAACATAAAGGTCCATTCATCACAATTCAACTACTAATTTTGTGAGTTGTACTTTCATTAATCAACATATGTCATAATGAAGTATACTCACTCATCGATTGTACAATTCACATTTCAAACATACAAACATTTCATTTTTCTTCAAGAATAAGGTGTACTCTTTCTTAATAGGTTCCATGTTTCCAATTTCATAATTAACAATCATGCATTATGTCTCTAATCACAATCACAACATTCTCAATTAAATTTAATTACCATCATAACTTCATACTAATAAACATGGGGCAATCTACACACAACTTAATTTTTACACTAGAGCCATATAAATTAATCACCATATTTCAATTTATTCACATACTAACTACTCAATTCAAGTGGGCTCTTATTAATATTTTTCATGCATCTTTAATGGTGGAAACTTAGCATGGATCTAAATTAGAAATATGAAATGTTTTACCCACCTTAATTGGAGAGAAAAACCCAAACAAAAGCAACCAAGTCCTTGTAGATGAAAGCACCTCCTCCTAGCCAAAAGAGTGCACCACTCCAAGCTTCCAAGCCCAAGCCGAATGCTACCTCAAGCCCTAACCGAATGCTTCCCTCCTTGTGATGCCGGCCACTCCAAGCAACAACAACCCACACAACTCTCTTATCTTTTATAATTCTCACTATGATAATACTATAACTTAGAAATTATACTTTGCATATGAAAAATTAGCCATGAGAAGGGGGCTATTTATACTAAAAGATGAGTGGAATGGAGGCCCAAGATTGTTTTGGTGGTTGTTGGATGAAGGGTCTAGATCAAAGTAGGAGTTAGAAGAACTACCCACTTCCTTGAAACTACCCCCATGATCACCACACCCAAAATCAAAAATCCCTCCAAAAAGAATGATACCCGGCCTCAAATAATGAGTGTGCATTGCACGTGTACGTGTAGTGCACGTGCATGCAACTAGGCCAAATTTGTACATTCTTAAATTTGTATAAAAATAATTTAGTTAAAAAAAGTCTTCTACATGACAAGTTTAAAAATAGATTAATTCATGGGCTTTTTTTTTGGGCCAAAATATTTTATAAAAATAAATAAAATAAAATACTTTTGGGCTTTTTAAGAAAAGGGCTTTTTAATTAAATCAAATAAGGCTTTTAAAGAAAGGCTTTTTGTACTAAAATAATTTGAGAAAAATATATTTAAATATGCACATTATGATAAAAATAATCCAAACAAAATATTGCACGTGCACAACACGTGCAAAAAAATAAATAATTTCTCATTAATTGAAAAATCAGGGTATTACAGCACTCCCTCCTTAGAATAGTTCCGTCCCCGGAACTACAATCAAGAGCGAGAAAAACAAACAAAATACAACACACACAACAAGAACAGAAGAATACAAAAATACAATCAAGCAAAAAGCTCAGGATAGTCCTTCAACATCCTCTCCTCAGACTCCCAAGTAGCCTCTTCAACCAAGTGGTTTCTCCAGACTACCTTGACCATCGGTATCGTCTTATTCCTCAAGATTTTCTCTCGACGATCAACAATCTCAACAGGAGACTCGATGTAATTCAGGTCTAACTGCAAACCTTCCGGCACTTCAGGCAAATGATGACTCGGGTCTGGAATATACCCTCTCAGCATAGACACATGAAAGACATTGTGCACCTGAGACAACTCTTCTGGTAATTCAAGCCGGTAAGCAGTTTTTCCGATCCTTTTCAATATCTTATACGGGCCTATAAACCTCGGGGCTAACTTCCCGCCTTTGCCAAAACGAACCACACCTCTACTGGGTGATACCTTCAGAAAGACGAAGTCACCAACCTCAAACTCAAGGTCCCTTCTCTGGTTGTCTGCATAGCTTTTCTGCCTGCTCTGAGCTTCCACCAACCTTTTTCTGATCAGATCAATCTTCTCAGAAGTCAGTTGCACAAGCTCAGGACCAAACAACTGACGCTCCCCTACTTCATACCAACAAACAGGAGTCCTGCACTTCCTGCCATACAGAGCTTCGTACGGTGCCATCCCGATGCTAGCCTGAAAACTGTTGTTGTAGGCAAACTCCACCAAAGGTAAATGCCTTTCCCAACTGCCTCCAAAGTCTAGTATACAACACCGTAGCATATCCTCAAGAATACGGTTGACTCTCTCGGTCTGCCCATCGGTTTGCGGATGAAAAGCAGTGCTGAAATCTGTCTTGGTACCCAAAGCTGTCTGAAGACTCCTCCAGAAATGCGAAGTAAACCGCGCATCTCGATCAGACACAATAGTCGAAGGAACGCCATGAAGTCGGACAATCTCACCAACATACATCTCAGCTAACTTGTCCATCGAAGCAGTGAGTTTCATCGCCAAAAAGTGAGCGGACTTGGTAAGTCGATCGACTATAACCCAAATAGCATCATTGCCTTTAGAACTCTTAGGCAATCCCGTGATGAAAATCATACTGATGTTATCCCACTTCCATTCCGGAATAGGTAACGGCTGTAATAGACCTCCGGGTCTCTGATTTTCGGCTTTGACTTGCTGACAAACCTCACACTTCGCGACAAATTCAGCCACATCCCGCTTCAAACCTGACCACCAGAAATGCTGCTTGATATCCTTGTACATCTTAGTACTCCCAGGATGTACCGACAAAAGAGTAGCATGCGCCTCCTGAAGAATACTTTCTTTCAGGTCCGCCTGATTTGGAACGCACAGCCTATCTCCGAACCACAGCACTCCATCCCTGATCTGAAAACCGGGCAACCTGCCAGCACTGACCTGCTCCTTCATCTCCAGGATATCAGCATCAACCTCCTGGCTTGCAATGATCCTTGCATTCAAAGTAGGCTGAAGCCTCAACTGAGCCAAAGATGCTCCCAATCCTTGCAAGACAACCTCAATACCTGCTCGATCTAACTCCTCAATCAGATGCCTCTGAGTTGTAATCAAACAGGCCAAACTGCTCTTGCGGCTAAGAGCATCAGCAACAACATTAGCCTTTTCAGGATGATACTTGATCTCAGGTCGCATATCCTCGAGCACTTCCAACCATCTCCGCTGCCTCAGATTGAGATCCCTCTGCTGGTATATATACTTCAAGCTCTTATGATCCGTGTACATATTCAACTTCTTACCGTACACGTAGTGTAATACCCTGATTTTTCAATAAATGAGAAATTATTTATTTTGCACGTGTTGTGCACGTGCAATATATTGTTGGATTATTTTATCATGGTGAGTATGTTTAAATATATTTTTCTCAAATTATTTTAGTACAAAAGCCTTCTTTAAAAGCCTTATTTGATTTAATTAAAAAGCCTTTTCTTAAAAAGCCCAAAAGCATTTTTATTTTATTTATTTTTATAAATTATTTTTGGCCCAAAAAGAAAGCCCATGATTAATTTATCTTAATTAAACTTGTCATGTAGAAGACTTTTTCTAACAAAATTATTTTTTATACAATTTTAGAATGTACAAATTTGGCCTAGTTGCATGCACGTGCACTACACGTACACGTGCATTGCACACTCTATTTTTTTTGGCCGGGTAGCATTCTTTTTGGAGGGAGAATTGAATTTTTGGTGTGGAGAACATGGGGGTAGTTTCAAGGAGGTGGGTAGTTTTCCTAACTCCTACTTGAATCTAAGCCTTTCATTTTGCAACCACCAAGATGATCTTGGCCCTCCATTTCCCTCATTTTTTTAGTATAAATACCCCCCTTTCTCATGGCTAATTTTCATATGCAAAGTGTAATTTCTAAAGCTATACTAATATATTGTGAGAGTTATAAAAAATAAGAGTTGTGTGGGTTGTATTGCTTGGAGTGGCCGGCACCATCAAGAGCATTCGGCTAGGAAGCTTTCGGCCAAGGAGGAGAAGTATTCGGCATTTGGTTGGAGGCTTGGAGTGGTGCATTCTTTTGGCTAGGAGGAGGTGTTCTCATCTACTTGATTGCTTTTGTTGTGTTTCTCTCCAATTGAGGTGGGTAAAATATTTCATGTTTCTAATATAGGGTTCATGCTAGTATATTGATGACACTATACATGGAAAATACTAATAAGAGACCACTTTAATTAAAAAGTTAGTATGTGAATGGCTTAGAATGGTGTGGTAAATTGTGTATGTAAATTGTTTGCATGAAATTATACCATATGAAGCACTTTCTATGATTATCTAGTTAATTGAACAATGATGCAATGTGACTAGCATGATGTGTGAAAGTCTTTTATTAATTACTTGCAAATTGTGTGGTTGAAACATGAAAATTGAGAAAGACAATAACACTATGGGAATTGAATAGAAAAGTATATTAAATACTTCGAATCCATGTGTAGAAGTGGCATGAATGAACCAAGGAATTGCTTGTTGTCATCATATTAGAAATGTACCAAAAATTAGAAATTGTTGAGTTTCACCTATTCATGTGCTATATGAATTCTTTTGCTAGTATGAGTATGGGAAAATCCAAAGTTGTATTGTGTTGTGAATGTAGAATAATAACCAGTAATTTATCATGAAAAACTTTGGGATAAAAGAGGGATTAGAAGAACAATCGATTATTTTCAATGTCGAAAAATAAAAGATTTGCTAGTTTTAATTAAAATAATTAATTTGGGTGGAGAAAAATGTGTTTTTAGTACAAAAATTTATTTTACAATTACTGTTTTGAAGATGGAATAAAGAAGCTTAAATCTGGAATTTTTCAGCAGTTTATTTGAAGGCAATATGAATCCATTGTTGAACATCGAGTTAATTTCAAAACAAACAGTGGGAATATGAGTTAAATGGGTTTTTAAGTCCACACTGTGACAACCTGAGCCAGTGGCTCAGGCGGTCGGTGGCGCTGTTCGGTTTCCCTGAGCGGTGTGGTTCGAATCCGGGTCTCACCAAAATTTTTTTAAGTACTGTGTATATATGTATATATCAGCGAAGAGATGGCATATGTACTTAGCGCATCCTCTTCTAGTCGCTAGCACCGATCGGCCTATCGGCGGGTGCTCTGGCCTTCTTCTCTATTGTGCTGGGTTCGAATCTTTCCCCTAGCACTTAGGGAAAAATATTTTTTTTATGAGATTTTGATGTCCAAAAAATATAAGAAAAATATGGTAATTTTCATAAAAATACAAGGAATTTTATGGGATTGGTTTGGATATTATTTGAAGAAAATAAAATGTAGTTTGTGAACAAATGGTACATTAAAGCTATGGTTCTAAGACACATACTCATGGTTAGTTTCAAATTTATAAAGAGTTATTAAAATGATTATTAGAAAGTTTTTGACACAAAAGGATTTGTGGTGTGACATGATATTATAATCTTTACTTGAAGATATGGTGTAAAATATGAAGTACGAATGTGTGTTTATAAGGTGCATGAGTCCATTGTATGATGATGGAGTTTAGAAACTTTGTTGATGAAATTGTTGGACTTGAATATGAATTTTGAGTTATAAGTATTCACCATGGATTTGTGAACCAATGAAATTATGAATAAGAAAGAATATGAAATTGTGACATGAAAGTGGTTATGACTTAAAGATTGTGAAATGGAATTTGAAATAGAGTAGCTAAGTCTCCCCGGCATTGAGAAAGATGAATTGAATTGAAATTAGACCAAGGTTGGTCATGTTGAAACAAATGAATAAGTCCGGATGATGGAGAGGCTAACTCTAGTGATTATTTTGTTCATGATTTTTATATAAAACTAAGGACTAGTACATAGTGGAGATGTGATGAAAGTAGAAGAAAAACACGAGTATGAGGGCCAACGGATAGCGGTGTGAGAGCGATTCACAGGTTGCCTGCTTGATGCGTCAAGACAGTGCGTGGGCGCTACTCCGGAATTATCGTCCCGGTGGCGACGCTCGTGGGATGTTCGAGTGGCTATGGGTGGTGCCATTGTTCCATGGCGGAGGCTGAATTGTCCATAGGTTGCCTGCTCGATGCGTCGTGACAGTGCGTGGGATTCCCCTCCAGGCTGCCTGGACATGGGCTCATAGATCATAGGACATCTAAGACACTACCGTAGTTACAGTAGTAGTTAAGGCATAACGGGGGATTGAACCCTATCAAGATGAAGAACGAATAAGGGCTTGCCCTCGGACCTATGTAGTATGGGATGCATAGAATCCGAACAAGTGTGCATTAGTGTCATGTAACATAATTAACTGTATTAAGGACTAAGTGCACAATCACAACACGACATCGATAGGGTAGTCCCTTTAGTTTGAATGTGACAAGTTTGTGTTTGCTAAATATGAAATGTTAAGTTATACTATTTCCGGCAAGCGAGGACGGCCGTGTATAATGATCGTCGGTTGAATAAACTGACGTACCCACAGTCTAACATGCAGGTAAATGTCATGCTAAAGATTAAAGAGGATTTGGATGCTTAAAGATTTTATCAAGCTGTTGTACTTGTATTTAATTGTTGTATTTTACTTCCGCTGTGCAAAAGAAAGATGTAATTATGATGTAATCTCTGATGTATGATGAAAAGTTTTAATTTCCCTGTAAAAGTGTACTAAGAAAGTGAAAAGATCCTGTAGAACATCTCGAATTCAGTGTATTTGGGATTCGGGGCGTTACAGAGTGGTATCAGAGCCACGCTTTCTACACTTTCACACTTGTACAAATTTATAGGGAACGACACCCTAGTAGTGGACATTAGAGTGTGTGTTTGAATCTAGAGATTTAAATGTAAGTGACTTACATTTGTGTTGCTCTAAGATTTGTGATTTCTCCTCCCTATTTCTAAGATGGCTGATCACTTCGACCCTGCTGGAGGCGACGACTGGCACATTATTGAGGAAGAGTACCATCCTGGACAGGCAGATTCCGAGGACGAGTACTACCCTGGACAGGCTGATTCTGATGATGAGGAGTACCCTGAATCCCGAGAGATCACCCCACCTCCGGATTCATCTGATGATTCTTCTTCCGACGAAGAGGAAGTACCAGTTCCAAGTGGTCTTGTGGCTTCTCTTCAGAGGCAAGTGGAAACCCTGAAGGAGAGAGTTGGATTATTAGAGGCGCAGCTGGAGAAGCGGAAGGCTGACTATTCTGTTCTTAGCCATCGGATTTGGGAACTTGAGAAGAAAAAGAACCTAACTGATGTGCTGAAGGATGAGGTTGATGAACTGCGGGAAGAACTTCGAGCAGCGAAGAGGACCCGTAGGAGTTAGAGTGTTGTGGCTTCTGTTTTCTTTCATTCTGATGTTTAGAGATGTTTTTAAATTCGAATGTATAAACTTTTGGAATTCAATGAAATGGAAGTTGGTTTAAATTCTTGTTATATACTTCGAATTTGACGGATCTTTTGCATCAGAATATGTCGAGAAGAGGAGCAAGGAATGGGGAAGGTTTGGATCTGGAGACTGAACTTGCTAGAGTTTACCAGACGTTGAATGCTGTGGCTCAGAACCAAGCTAGGGGGCCGGCAAATCCAGTGCCCGAGGCGATAAAGCTGGTGGAATCATTCAAGAGAATGAAACCACCCGTATTCGAGGGAAAGTCGGATCCAGATTCGGCTGACAACTGGATACGGCAAGTGGAGACCATCTTCGAGGTGTTGGAAACACCGGAGGGTAGCAAGGTCAAGTTGGCAACCTTGCAGCTGGAGAAGGATGCAGCAGTTTGGTGGCAATCTGTGAAGAGGACCATGGGAGGTCTGTTGTTGGGCTGGGAGGAATTTTTGGAGGAGTTCCGCAGCCATTATTTCCCCTCCGACGTCCAGGAGAAGAAGGCGATGGAGTTCCTGTCGCTTCAGCAAGGCAGCATGTCAGTGAGAGCCTATGAGACCAAGTTCACTCAGCTCTCCAGGTATGCTCCAGAACTGGTGGCGGATGAGGCCAAGAAAGCTCGCAAGTTCGAGCATGGTCTGAGGCCTAGCTTGAGATCTCGTATGATACCCCTTGGTATCAGGAGATTCGATAAGCTGGTCAAGAGGGCGGCAGCGACGGAGGCAGATATGGAGCAGTTCCATGTTGTTCAGAACAGGAGGAACAACTGGCAGTCTGGTAAGAGGCCTGCACATTCGGGGAGTTTCAGGGGGCAACCATCTGCTCAGAGGTTCAAACCGACAGGGGCGAACGCTGTGAGTGTGGCTGGGAGGCCTGGAGGCAATGTGGTGAGACCTTCTGCGGTGACTTGCTTTAACTGTGGGGAAGCGGGACACTACCGATCTCATTGTCCCAAACTTCAGCGCAGTAATAGCGGCGCACCAACGCAGCAGGCTGGGAAGAGGCCGTACCAATCAGGGCGAGTATTTGCCTTGACAGAAGCTGATGCTGAGGAGGCGGATCAGGTCATCTCTGGTACGAGGGCTGGTGTTTAGGGTCTTTTGTCATTTCCTTTCCCTTTGTTTAGTGAGGCTGTTATGTAATGATGTATATTATGTAACAGGCGAACTCTATCTTAATGGAATTAAAGCTGTCGTATTGTTTGATACTGGATCCTCTCATACTTTTGTGTCTCCAAAGTTTGCTAAAGTGTTGGGAGTTGAACCGAAGATTTTCCCAGGCAAGATCTTATCAGTAGCTACTCCGTCAGGGGAAACTTTAACCACTGATCGGTATTATGCTGATTGCGAGATAGTGATTGGGGAGAGAATCTTTGGCATTGATCTGATCGAACTGACTATCTTGGGAGTCGATGTTATCATTGGCATTGATTGGATGTCGGTGTACAGTGCAAGCATCGAGTGTAAGGCCAAGACGGTGACAGTGAAGGCTCCAGGTGGACCTGAAGTCGTGTTCCAAGGGAAGCGGAAGTGTTCTAAGCTGGTGGCTACTATCCGCAAGGAAGAGACTCCTGTGGAAGTGCAAGGGATTCCTGTGGTCCGGGACTATCCGACTGTGTTCTTGGAAGATTTTCCTGGGTTACCTCCGCATCGTGATGTAGAGTTCAGCATCACTGTTCAACCGGGAAGTGCACCCATTTCTAAGGCACCTTATAGGATGGCTCCAGTGGAACAGGATGAGGTGAAACGGCAGATTGAGGAACTATTGGGAAAAGGCTTTATTCAACCTAGTGCGTCACCTTGGGGAGCACCAGTGCTTTTGGTAAAGAAGAAGGATGGATCGATGAGAATGTGCATCGATTACCGAGAGCTGAATAAGGTCACTGTTCAGAATAAGTACCCGATTCCTCGAATTGATGACTTGTTCGATCGTCTACAAGGAGCGGCTGTATTCTCCAAAATAGATCTTCGATCGGGTTACCACCAAGTTCGAGTGAAAGCTGAAGATGTGCATAAGACTGCATTTAGAACTCGGCATGGGCATTACGAATTCTTAGTTATGCCATTCGGAGTGACGAATGCACCTGCAATCTTCATGGACTTGATGAACAGAGTTCTGAGGCCGTTTATTGATTCTTTCGTCGTGGTGTTTATCGACGATATTCTCGTGTACTCCAAGTCTGAGGAGGAGCACACTGAGCATCTGGCAGCGGTGTTGCAGAAGTTGGAAGAGCAGGCAGAAAAGCTATGCAGACAACCGGAGAAGGGACCTTGAGTTTGAGGTTGGTGACTTCGTCTTTCTGAAGGTATCACCCAGCAAAGGTGTGGTTCGTTTTGGCAAAGGCGGGAAGTTAGCCCCGAGGTTTATAGGCCCGTATAAGATATTGAAAAGGATCGGGAAAACTGCTTACCGGCTTGAGTTACCGGAAGAGTTGTCTCAGGTGCACAATGTCTTTCATGTGTCTATGCTGAGAGGTTATATTCCGGACCCGAGTCATCATTTGCCTGAAGTGCCGGAAGGTTTGCAGTTAGACCTGAATTACATCGAGTCTCCTGTTGAGATTGTTGACCGTAGGGAGAAAGTCTTGAGGAATAAGACGATACCGATGGTCAAGGTAGTCTGGAGAAACCACTTGGTTGAAGAGGCTACTTGGGAATCTGAGGAGAGGATGTTGAAGGACTATCCTGAGCTTTTTTGCTTGATTGTATTTTTGTATCTTCTGTTTTGTTGTGTGTGTTGTATTTTTGTTTGTTTTCCTCGCTCTTGATTGTAGTTCCGGGGACGGAACTATTCTAAGGAGGGAGTGCTGTAATACCCTGATTTTTCAATAAATGAGAAATTATTTATTTTGCACGTGTTGTGCACGTGCAATATATTGTTGGATTATTTTATCATGGTGAGTATGTTTAAATATATTTTTCTCAAATTATTTTAGTACAAAAGCCTTCTTTAAAAGCCTTATTTGATTTAATTAAAAAGCCTTTTCTTAAAAAGCCCAAAAGCATTTTTATTTTATTTATTTTTATAAATTATTTTTGGCCCAAAAAGAAAGCCCATGATTAATTTATCTTAATTAAACTTGTCATGTAGAAGACTTTTTCTAACAAAATTATTTTTTATACAATTTTAGAATGTACAAATTTGGCCTAGTTGCATGCACGTGCACTACACGTACACGTGCATTGCACACTCTATTTTTTTTGGCCGGGTAGCATTCTTTTTGGAGGGAGAATTGAATTTTTGGTGTGGAGAACATGGGGGTAGTTTCAAGGAGGTGGGTAGTTTTCCTAACTCCTACTTGAATCTAAGCCTTTCATTTTGCAACCACCAAGATGATCTTGGCCCTCCATTTCCCTCATTTTTTTAGTATAAATACCCCCCTTTCTCATGGCTAATTTTCATATGCAAAGTGTAATTTCTAAAGCTATACTAATATATTGTGAGAGTTATAAAAAATAAGAGTTGTGTGGGTTGTATTGCTTGGAGTGGCCGGCACCATCAAGAGCATTCGGCTAGGAAGCTTTCGGCCAAGGAGGAGAAGTATTCGGCATTTGGTTGGAGGCTTGGAGTGGTGCATTCTTTTGGCTAGGAGGAGGTGTTCTCATCTACTTGATTGCTTTTGTTGTGTTTCTCTCCAATTGAGGTGGGTAAAATATTTCATGTTTCTAATATAGGGTTCATGCTAGTATATTGATGACACTATACATGGAAAATACTAATAAGAGACCACTTTAATTAAAAAGTTAGTATGTGAATGGCTTAGAATGGTGTGGTAAATTGTGTATGTAAATTGTTTGCATGAAATTATACCATATGAAGCACTTTCTATGATTATCTAGTTAATTGAACAATGATGCAATGTGACTAGCATGATGTGTGAAAGTCTTTTATTAATTACTTGCAAATTGTGTGGTTGAAACATGAAAATTGAGAAAGACAATAACACTATGGGAATTGAATAGAAAAGTATATTAAATACTTCGAATCCATGTGTAGAAGTGGCATGAATGAACCAAGGAATTGCTTGTTGTCATCATATTAGAAATGTACCAAAAATTAGAAATTGTTGAGTTTCACCTATTCATGTGCTATATGAATTCTTTTGCTAGTATGAGTATGGGAAAATCCAAAGTTGTATTGTGTTGTGAATGTAGAATAATAACCAGTAATTTATCATGAAAAACTTTGGGATAAAAGAGGGATTAGAAGAACAATCGATTATTTTCAATGTCGAAAAATAAAAGATTTGCTAGTTTTAATTAAAATAATTAATTTGGGTGGAGAAAAATGTGTTTTTAGTACAAAAATTTATTTTACAATTACTGTTTTGAAGATGGAATAAAGAAGCTTAAATCTGGAATTTTTCAGCAGTTTATTTGAAGGCAATATGAATCCATTGTTGAACATCGAGTTAATTTCAAAACAAACAGTGGGAATATGAGTTAAATGGGTTTTTAAGTCCACACTGTGACAACCTGAGCCAGTGGCTCAGGCGGTCGGTGGCGCTGTTCGGTTTCCCTGAGCGGTGTGGTTCGAATCCGGGTCTCACCAAAATTTTTTTAAGTACTGTGTATATATGTATATATCAGCGAAGAGATGGCATATGTACTTAGCGCATCCTCTTCTAGTCGCTAGCACCGATCGGCCTATCGGCGGGTGCTCTGGCCTTCTTCTCTATTGTGCTGGGTTCGAATCTTTCCCCTAGCACTTAGGGAAAAATATTTTTTTTATGAGATTTTGATGTCCAAAAAATATAAGAAAAATATGGTAATTTTCATAAAAATACAAGGAATTTTATGGGATTGGTTTGGATATTATTTGAAGAAAATAAAATGTAGTTTGTGAACAAATGGTACATTAAAGCTATGGTTCTAAGACACATACTCATGGTTAGTTTCAAATTTATAAAGAGTTATTAAAATGATTATTAGAAAGTTTTTGACACAAAAGGATTTGTGGTGTGACATGATATTATAATCTTTACTTGAAGATATGGTGTAAAATATGAAGTACGAATGTATGTTTATAAGGTGCATGAGTCCATTGTATGATGATGGAGTTTAGAAACTTTGTTGATGAAATTGTTGGACTTGAATATGAATTTTGAGTTATAAGTATTCACCATGGATTTGTGAACCAATGAAATTATGAATAAGAAAGAATATGAAATTGTGACATGAAAGTGGTTATGACTTAAAGATTGTGAAATGGAATTTGAAATAGAGTAGCTAAGTCTCCCCGGCATTGAGAAAGATGAATTGAATTGAAATTAGACCAAGGTTGGTCATGTTGAAACAAATGAATAAGTCCGGATGATGGAGAGGCTAACTCTAGTGATTATTTTGTTCATGATTTTTATATAAAACTAAGGACTAGTACATAGTGGAGATGTGATGAAAGTAGAAGAAAAACACGAGTATGAGGGCCAACGGATAGCGGTGTGAGAGCGATTCACAGGTTGCCTGCTTGATGCGTCAAGACAGTGCGTGGGCGCTACTCCGGAATTATCGTCCCGGTGGCGACGCTCGTGGGATGTTCGAGTGGCTATGGGTGGTGCCATTGTTCCATGGCGGAGGCTGAATTGTCCATAGGTTGCCTGCTCGATGCGTCGTGACAGTGCGTGGGATTCCCCTCCAGGCTGCCTGGACATGGGCTCATAGATCATAGGACATCTAAGACACTACCGTAGTTACAGTAGTAGTTAAGGCATAACGGGGGATTGAACCCTATCAAGATGAAGAACGAATAAGGGCTTGCCCTCGGACCTATGTAGTATGGGATGCATAGAATCCGAACAAGTGTGCATTAGTGTCATGTAACATAATTAACTGTATTAAGGACTAAGTGCACAATCACAACACGACATCGATAGGGTAGTCCCTTTAGTTTGAATGTGACAAGTTTGTGTTTGCTAAATATGAAATGTTAAGTTATACTATTTCCGGCAAGCGAGGACGGCCGTGTATAATGATCGTCGGTTGAATAAACTGACGTACCCACAGTCTAACATGCAGGTAAATGTCATGCTAAAGATTAAAGAGGATTTGGATGCTTAAAGATTTTATCAAGCTGTTGTACTTGTATTTAATTGTTGTATTTTACTTCCGCTGTGCAAAAGAAAGATGTAATTATGATGTAATCTCTGATGTATGATGAAAAGTTTTAATTTCCCTGTAAAAGTGTACTAAGAAAGTGAAAAGATCCTGTAGAACATCTCGAATTCAGTGTATTTGGGATTCGGGGCGTTACACGTAGTGCCTCCATTGCTTCAAAGCAAAAATAATCGCAGCCAACTCTAGATCATGAGTCGGGTAATTCTTCTCATGCGGTCGTAGTTGCCTAGACCCATAAGCGATTACTCTTCCCTCTTGCATTAAGACACAACCAAGCCCCCGATGTGAAGCATCGCTATAAACGTCATACTCGACACCAGCTCTAGGCAAAGCCAAGATAGGTGCAGTAGTCAGCCTATCTTTCAACTCCTGAAAGCTCTCCTCACATTGCTCGGTCCGCTTGAAGCTCACATTCTTCTTGGTCAGCCCTGTAAGCGGTACAGCTATCTGAGCATAACCTTGAATGAATCTCCGATAATACCCAGTCATCCCAAGGAAACTTCTGACTTCCTTCACTGTAGTAGGCCTTGCCCAATCTCTCACTGCCTCTATCTTCTGAGGGTCAGTTGCCACTCCCTCCTTAGAAAGGATGTGACCTAGGAATGCCACTTCAGATTTCCAGAAATCACACTTGGATAACTTGGCATACAACTGCTG
This sequence comes from Hemerocallis citrina, assembly GCA_017893485.1. Lineage (NCBI taxonomy): Eukaryota > Viridiplantae > Streptophyta > Magnoliopsida > Asparagales > Asphodelaceae > Hemerocallis > Hemerocallis citrina. The sequence goes on along the minus strand of CM030368.1, from coordinate 187,562,817 downwards.
CTCTTCCAACTTCTGCAAAACTGCTGCCAGATGCTCAGTGTGCTCCTCCTCGGACTTGGAGTACACGAGAATATCGTCGATAAACACCACGACGAAGGAATCAATAAACGGCCTCAGAACTCTGTTCATCAAGTCCATGAAGATTGCAGGTGCATTCGTCACTCCGAATGGCATAACTAAGAATTCGTAATGCCCATGCCGAGTTCTAAATGCAGTTTTGTGCACATCTTCAGCTTTCACTCGAACTTGGTGGTAACCTGATCGAAGATCTATTTTAGAGAATATAGCTGCTCCTTGTAGACGATCGAACAAGTCATCGATTCGAGGAATCGGATACTTATTCTGAACAGTGACCTTATTCAGCTCCCGGTAATCGATACACATTCTCATCGATCCATCCTTCTTCTTTACCAAAAGCACTGGTGCTCCCCAAGGCGACGCACTAGGTTGAATAAAGCCTTTTCCCAACAGTTCCTCAATCTGCCGTTTCACCTCATCCTGTTCCACTGGAGCCATCCTATACGGTGCCTTAGAAATGGGTGCACTTCCCGGTTGAACAGTGATGCTGAACTCTACATCACGATGCGGAGGTAACCCAGGAAAATCTTCCAAGAACACAGTCGGATAGTCCCGAACCACAGGAATCCCTTGCACTTCCACAGGAGTCTCTTCCTTGCGGATCGTTGCCACCAGCTTAGAACATTTCTTCTTCCCTTGGAACATGACTTCAGGTCCACCTGGAGCCTTCACTGTCACTGTCTTGGTCTTACACTCGATGCTTGCACTGTACACCGACATCCAATCAATGCCAATGATAACATCGACTCCCAAGATAGTCAGCTCGATCAGATCAATGCCAAAGATTCTATCCCCAATCACAATCTCGCAATCAGCATAATACCGATCAGTGGTTAAAGTTTCCCCTGACGGAGTAGCTACTGATAAGATCTTGCCTGGGAAAATCTTCGGTTCCACTCCCAACATTTAGCAAACTTTGGAGACACAAAAGTGTGAGAGGATCCAGTATCAAACAATACGACAGCTTTAATTCCATTAAGATAGAGTTCGCCTGTTACATAATATACACCATTACATAACAGTCTCACTAAACAAAGGAAAAAGAAATGACAAAGACTCTAAACACCAGCCCTCGTACCAGAGATGACCTGATCCGCCTCCTCAGCATCAGGTTCTGTCAAGGCAAATACTCGCCCTGATTGGTACGGCCTCTTCCCAGCCTGCTGCATTGGTGCGCCGCTATTACTGCACTGAAGTTTGGGACAATGAGATCGGTAGTGTCCCGTTTCCCCACAGTTAAAGCAAGTCACCGCAGGAGGTCTCGCCACATTGTTTCCAGGTCCTCCAGCTACACTAACAGCGTTCGCCCCTGTCGGTTTGAACCTCTGTGTAGATGGTTGCCCCTTGAAACTCCCCGAATGTGCAGGCCTCTTACCAGACTGCCAGTTGTTCCTTCTGTTCTGAACAACTTGGAACTGCTCCATATCCGCCTCCGTCGCTGCCGCCCTTTTGACCAGCTTATCGAATCTCCTGATACCAAGGGGTATCATACGAGATCTCAAGCTAGGCCTCAGACCATGCTCGAACTTGCGAGCTTTCTTGGCCTCATCCATCACCAGCTCTGGAGCATACCTAGAGAGTTGAGTGAACTTGGTCTCATATGCCCTCACCGACATGCTGCCTTGCTGAAGCGACAGGAACTCCATCGCCTTCTTCTCCTGGACGTCGGAGGGGAAATAATGACTGCGAAACTCCTCCAGAAATTCCTCCCAGCCAAGCAACAGACCTCCCATGGTCCTCTTCATGGATTGCCACCAAACCGCCGCATCCTTCTCCAGCTGCAAAGTCGCCAACTTGACCTTGCTACCCTCCGGTGTCTCCAACACCTCGAAGATTGTCTCCACTTGCCGTATCCAGTTGTCAGCCGCATCTGGGTCTGACTTTCCCTCGAATACAGGTGGTTTCATTCTCTTGAACGATTCCACCAGCTTTATCGCCTCGGGCACTGGATTCGCCGGCCCCCTAGCTTGGTTCTGAGCCACTGCATTCAACGTCTGGTAGACTCTAGCAAGTTCAGTCTCCAGATCCAAACCTTCTCCATTCCTTGCTCCTCTTCTCGACATATTCTGATGCAAAAGATCCGTCAAATTCGAAGTATATAACAAGAATTTAAACCAACTTCCATTTCATTGAATTCCAAAAGTTTATACATTCGAATTTAAAAGAAAACATTTTTGACATCAGAATGAAAGAAACAGAAGCTACAACACTCTAACTCCTACGGGTCCTCTTCACTGCTCGAAGTTCATCCCGCAGTTCATCAACCTCATCCTTCAGCACATCAGTTAGGTTCTTTTCCTTCTCAAGTTCCCAAATCCGATGGCTGAGAACAGAATAGTCGGCCTTCCGCTTCCCCAGCTGAGCTTCCAACAATCCAACTCTCTCCTTCAGGGTTTCCACTTGCCTCTGAAGAGAAGCCACAAGACCACTTGGAACTGGTACTTCTTCTTCGTCAGAAGAAGAATCATCAGATGAATCCGGAGGTGGGGTGATCTCTCGGGATTCAGGGTACTCCTCATCATCAGAATCAGCTTGTCCAGGGTAGTACTCGTCCTCGGAATCTGCCTGTCCAGGATGGTACTCTTCCTCAATGATATGCCAGTCGTCGCCTCCAGCAGGGTCGAAGTGATCCGCCATCTTAGAAATAGAGAGAAAGAAGCATAAATCTTAGAGCAACACAAATGTAAGTCACTTACATTTAAATCTCTAGATTCAAACACACACTCTAATGTCCACTACTAGGGTGTCGTTCCCTATAAATTTTTACAAGTGTGAAAGTGTAGAAAGCGTGGCTCTGATACCACTCTGTAACGCCCCTGCCCCGAGCCCGGACAATTTATACAATTTTATAGACAAATTAGATACTATGTAGTACAACTGCCCACCACAGGCTGCCTCTCAAAAGGTGGTTAACCGAATTGGTGACTCTTGATCCTTGGCAATATTATTTATATTATATTATATCATTTGAAAGCTTCGATGTGGGATTAAATCCCTTAATCCCTTCACCATCCAATCCGTGCACACCCCACATGAAGGGATGCCACGTCACTTGAAGAAGCACACAGCACATGTGCTGTTCTTCAAATCCGGTGGGTCCCCCCACCATGTTCTCACAAACCGGTCAAACATCCCATTTCAAATCAAATATTCTTTATAAATCCCTCCCATAGAAATATTCTATAGGACCAAGCCTCAAATTCATTTTTATTATATATATTTCAAACCACATATATATTTCAGAAATACGGGGTATTACAATGTCTAATATGGCCTTGATCTTCTCGGGATTAGCTTCGATTCCTCGTTGGCTAACCATGAAGCCGAGGAACTTTCCTGACGAGACTCCGAATGCACACTTGTTCGGATTGAGCCTCATGTTATGCTTTCTCAGTACATCGAATGCCTCCTGTAGGTCGGTCACATGATCGGCTCCTCGGATGCTTTTTACGAGCATGTCGTCAACATATACCTCCATATTTCAGCCGATTTAAGCTTGGAAAACCTTGTTGATGAGGTGTTGATATGTGGAGCCCGCATTCTTCAAACCGAAGGGCATAACCCTGTAGCAGTAGAGGCCCTGGTCGGTCACGAATGAGGTCTTCGGAACATCTGGGGGGAACATCCAGATCTGATTGTAGCCTGAGAAGGCGTCCATGAAGCTGAGGAGTTCATGACCCGAAGTGGCATCAATCAAAGTGTCAATACTCGGAAGAGGGAAGGGGTCCTTGGGGCAAGCCTTGTTGAGATCGGTAAAATCGATACAAATCCTCCAAGTTCCATTGGACTTCTTCACCATTACTACATTCGACAGCCATTCGGGATAGTTTACCTCCTGTATGAACCAGCCCTTCAAGAGCTTGTCCACCTCCTCTTTTATAGCTGGCTGGCGCTCGGGGGCGAACTTGCGCCTCTTCTGTTGGACCGGTTTGGACCCCGGAGCAACACTGAGGTGGTGGACTAAGAGCTCTTCGGAAATTCCGGGCATGTCTGCAGCTGACCAAGCAAAGAGGTCTCGGTTCCTTCGGATGCACTGGACTATGTCGGAGCATAGGGCGGATGGGAGGGTCTTGCTAACAAAAAACTTTCGTCTTAGGTCCTGCTCAGAGAAGAGCACTTCCTTCAACTCATCCACCGGCTCGGACGTTGGTCGGGTAACATCTTGGGGGATTTCCAGGGTTTCGAGGGAGAGGACCGGACCGAGGGTAGAGGTCATGTAGCACTTGCGGGCTATTTCCTGATTGCCCCTTACTTCCCCTACTCCTGTCCGGGTGGGAAATTTCATCTTGAGATGGTACGCCGAAGGAACGGCTTCAAGTGCAGCTAGGCCGGGTCAGCCTAGGATGACATTGTAAGCTGCAGGGACATCCACAATCATAAAGTCCATCGACTCCGTTCGGGTAGTAGGAGTTTTGCCAGCGGTTACGTCGAGGGTGATAACCCCTTCGATAGTCACTGGTACTCCCGTGAACCCATGGAGTGTGTAGCCAGCGGGCTTAAGTCTGTCTATGGATTGTTTGAGGCCTTTGAAAGAGGCGAGGAAGAGGATGTAACGGAGCTGCCATTGTCCACCAGGATCCTCTCCACTTTAAAGTTCGCCATATGGAGGTTGATGACGAGTGCGTCACTATGGGGGGTTCGGACGCCCTCAAGGTCTTCACCTGAGAATGTGACGGGCACTCCGAGGCCTTTAGGAGGAGGGGTGGCGCGAATCGAATTGACTTCTCTTATAAATGCCTTTCGAGAGGAGTTGGAGGAGCCCCCCATTGGGCCTCCATGAATGAGGTGTAGGACACGCTCTTCTTCGAAGTCGGGCGTTTCATCGCGTTCGGGACGCTTGTTAGCCCCCCGAGGCGGGGGAGGAAGGTCGGCTTGGTCCTTTCTCACGAACCTGGTCAGCTGCCCTATCTGGATGAGGACTTCTATCTCGTTCTTCAGGGCTCGACAATCATTGGTGTCGTGGCCATGGTCCCGGTGATAACGGCACCACTTCTCTTTATCCCTCTTCTTGCCAGAGGTGTTCATTTTTGGTGCAGGAGGTATCACTCCCTCCTTCTCAACTTCCATGAAAATTGTGGAGATGTTGGCGTTAAGGGGAGTAAACTTTTCAAACCTGGGAGGAGGTCGGCGCTGGCCGCCATTATCCTTCTGGAGCTTCTTGGCCCCTTCCTTTTCTGTTCCCTTTCTCTTAGACCCGGAGGAAGACCCCTCCAAGTTGGGGCGGTGCTCAGCTTCTTCGGCCTGAATATACTTTTCGCTCCGAAGGAGGAGGTCAGAGAAGTCCTACGGGGGCTTCTTGGCGAGGGAGGAGCAGAGGTTGGAGTTGAGGACATTGGATTGGAAAGCTGCTGCAGCGACCGACTGGTCGAGGGATACTATGGACCTGGCTTCTGCTGTGAACCTCTTTACATAGTCTCTCAACTTCTCACCCTTCTTCTAGTTGAGGTAGAGTAACGAAATGCTAGTTTTCTCAGTTCGGCGGCTACTCACGAAGTGGGTGACGAAGAGGGTCTCAAATTGCTCAAAGGAGAATATTGAGGATGGGGCAAGGCGAGAGTACCATTCTCGAGCCAGACCCTTGAGAGTTGCGGGGAAGGTCTTGCATAGCAGAGCATCGGAAGCTTGATGGATGAGCATGAGGGTCTTGAAGATTTTGATGTGATCTACGGGGTCAGTCTTCCCGGAATAGGTCTCGAATTGAGGGGGTTTAAAGCCAATTGGTACGTTTTCATCCATTATGGTTCGGGAAAAAGGAGGTCGACTAGGACGGAGGGTCCTTCCTCTAAGCTCTTCTTCTCGGTCTAACTGACCTAAGCGCCTCTCCATCTCATGGAGACGGCGGTAGACTGCGTCATCCCTTCGACGGTAATCAGCCGAGCCTCTAGACTCGTTTTCGTACGAGAGAGAGCGGGGGCTACGGCGACGGTAGCTCCTGGAGCGGCGAGGACTTGGAATGTGCCGGGGATTTCTAGGAGCCTGAGGGGGAGTTAGGGACCGTCGGCGAGGACTTCGGACCGGATGAGGAGAGGGAATCCTTGGAGCATTGGTGTTGTTGGGACGGAGATTGAGAGCTTGTAGGACGGTTGCCTGGAACTGCTGGAACCCGACACGGGTGATGGGTGCCTCATCGTTCCTAGGATGTTGCCGACCGGTAGGAGAGTGTGGTCTTCTTCTGTGATGCTCGGGGGACTCTCTCCGCCCCCTTCGGGTAGGGGACCTTCTGTAGTCTCGGCGGTGAGGAGATCGCTCATCCGGACGTTGTTGGCGGGAGGCTCTCTCTCGGGTCCGCTTTTCATCCAGACGGTGGTGAAGATCCTCATCCTTCTGCCGATTGAGGACGGTATTGCAGAAGTCGGAAGCTCGGGGATTGTGCGAGGCCATAGAGTCCGTAGAGGTATTGTGGATTGAGACGTGGTCCTGGTGGAGAGGTTGTTTCTGCGGGTTCGTACGCGAGACCCCTGCGCCAGCATTGTGAGTGGCGGGGGGACCCTTAGGAGGTTGTTGGTTTAGAAGAGGAGGCTGGTCCTGTAGGAGAGGGTCCTCGGCTTGAGGTGGAAGTTGCCCCTGCTGCGGAGCGGGCTGGATGGGAACTTCTTGTTGCTGATCTGGGTTGGGTCCTCGGTTGGACCCTCTGGATCTGGCTTTCTTAGGAGGCATGGCTGGAGAAGATCTGACCAACGGGAAGAGGGGAGGCTGCTATTCGTTCGGTTCCCACAGACAGCACCAATCTGTTACCGCTAAATCTGGTGTGGGGGTAAACAGATAGTATTTGTGGATTCTTAGAAAAATGGAATAGCAAACCTGAACCTGTTCCACCGGAGTTTGACCGTCGCTCCCGCCGTTCACCTGCAAAAAGTGCAAGACACCTGGGTTGTTCCCGGCGACGCACCCTCCAACGCTCAAGTCAGTAATCAGAAGTGATTATGAAAGAGCGTAGAACTGGCAAAAGATTGATTACCTCTTAATGGAGATGGATGGGGGGTATTTATAGGCACCGCTGGGATCAGATTAGGAATGTAATCCCTGTGGTTAGATAAGGAATGTAATCCCTAATCCCCAGTGAAAGGATAGATATGAATCAGGGCCGTTGATTAGGATTAATCAGGAGCCCTAATTCTATCCTTTCTGGATTGGGTTTGCTGCGGGTTGAAACCCGCACCCAGTTGAGGTGGATCCGTTCGTGGGTTAGTGGGTCTTCGAGGAGGAGAACCCGTACCCGCTTCAGACCCACTGGTAGGTGAAATTACCATTTTACCCCTGGGCTTCAAGATTTGTGCTTGATTTGGACGGTTCCGATTTAACCCCATTTTAGCCATATCAATAATGGAAGGTCTTAGTGCCATTTTAAAATCTATCGAAGCGTGTGACACACGTACATAACTAATATGAAGAAGGTTTCAGATTTGAGTCCTCACTACGTCAGGATTTTATTTTAAAAAATAAAAAAATATATTAAGACGTGCATTGTCCGTGCAAAACTAATATAATAGATGTCTCATGTTTTAGGCCAGACTACATCAAAATTTTCTGCATGGCACGTATAAATTACTAGTAGATTATAGGGGCAAGCATTAAATAGAACATACATAGTTCCCTTTGTTTGATGAATTTACCAATTTTAGGGGAAAATGGCTGAAAACAGCTATAGATATTGTCGTAAAGAATTCTACAATAGTTTATCTCAATCTCTTCCTTCACATATATATCATGAAACGCTCTTTTATATATGCTCATCAGCTCCATCATCATCTGTAAAATAGATGCAACTGACTTTACAAGTTGAATATGAGGACAGTGAGATCGATATGGAACAATAATTGGAATTTTTTGCCTTCATAGGCCACTTTTTGAAAATATTTGCGATTATGGACCACTTTTGAAACTATTAGCGCTCGTGGGCTAACTTGTACCCGGTCAGCAGCGGCCGCTATTCTTATTAGCGACCTATTCATTTTGAATGTCGCTAATGGGAATAGTGGCCTATGTTTTAAATATTTTTGAACTTTTTGTTTGCTGTCGCTATTTCCACTAGCGACCTTAGTATATATGGGTCGTTGATGGGATTAGCGACCGTGAATAAATGTATTAAGACACTTAGCCATTCCTAAATAGCTTTCCCAAAAAATTTAAAACCGAGGTCGCTATTGGGAATAGCAACCTCAGTAGGAAACACAATTTCTCTGTTCTTTGTAAAATTTGCAAAATAGTCATACAACTAAGGCCTCTATTCGGAATAACGATAGTACAATAAATACCTCTATTCCGAATAGCGATCTTAGTTTTAAAAATAAATTGATTGTCATTTTTTAGAGAGCAAAAACTCTCTAGATTTTGCTAAGTGTAAGAATACAGCTCATTAAAGGTCGCTAATCCCATTAACGACCTCATATATACTAAGGTCGCTAGTGGAATAGCGACGGCAAACAAAAAATTCAAAAAAAAATTAAAACATAGGTCGCTATTCCCATTAGCGACCTTGAAAATGAAGAGGCCGTCATTGAGAATAGTGGCCGCTGCTGACATGGCACAAAGTAGCCCAAAAGCGCTAATAGTTGGGAAACTGGCCTAAAAACATAAATATTTTCAAAAAGTGACCTATGTAGGCAAAAAACTCCAATAATTGAAACCTAAGAACAACATTTGGTCATGACCTAAAACTTTCCAATTCCTCCCATTTATGACAGTATTTTCTATTTTGAAAAGCTTAGGTTGCATTTGGATAGTTGTTTTGAAAACAGTTTTCTGAAAGCAGTTTTCTGAAAAGAGTTTTCTGAAAACTGTTTTCTGAAAATGAGAGTGTAAAAGTTGTTTGGTAATAATTTTTTCTGAAAACTATTTTCTGAAAATGAGAGTGTAAAAGCTGTTTGGTAATAATTTTTTTTGAAAACAGTTTTTTGAAAATGAGAGTATAAAATGCGTTTGGTAAACAGAAAAATTTGACATTTTCTTTAAAATAGTTATTGGATAATGAGCATATAAAAGGCATTTGGGTAGAAAATTAAATTCTCAAATTAATAGAAGTACAGTTTTTCTGACAATGAGATTATAAACAGCGTATGTTTAATCAATTTGCATTAGTATTCTTCTGAAGTTTTTTTTCCCCTGCAGTTACAGAGCAAAGTTCTACCAGTATACGAACAAGAAGCATGAGAAAAAGCGAATGGAGCAAATATTATCAATACGAGGAGTTGTATTAATGTGAAATATCTGAAGGTTGTTCATATGAACTGATATGCGACTATACTTTTTCCATTGAAGATGTTGTATTGGTATTATATTAAGAACCTTCCATAAACTGATATGCGATATGCAAAAGAATAATATGAAAGATGATATGAATATAATGTAATGCAAATTCTTATATCGCATCCCTTGTTCTCTAACTCGTTACACGTGCTTTAATCTCAAGTCACATAATATGAACAAAGTTCAAATACATTATATTACATTGCGTCTCTCTATTTTTTTAAGCTCGAATACATTTTATTATATCTACTTGAACATTTGATGATTCCTAAAGTAGCTGAATTTCAGTGATGCAACAGACATTGGATTATGCTTGTTTTTATGTGGATGTTGTGGTATCTTTCGCTTCAACTTCTTTTTATTTCTTCTTTGTATCTCCTCATCTCGACTATGCTCGAGCTTATCTGAATTCTGTAAAAGTCGGCCAATACACCAACTGTAATCTGCAAATTTTGATAGGAAAAAAAATTAGCGGTTAATAAGTGAAAGTGAAACTTCATTTTTAATCCGTTATAAAGCATCAGAAGTCATCAGAATCCGTCAAAAACATCAGAAGCCATGAGCAGCATCAGAAGCCATCATAGGAAGGAAATTGTACACAGTATTAGAAATTTATAGGATCAGAAGTCATCATCTCTTAGGTTGCCTGCAACTCATTCTATTGCAAAACTATGTTTACCTCCTTACAAACAAGATCATTGAACTAAGAGATGCACAAAAGGAACAAAGATATTCATCTCAGGCACATGTACAAATTCTATTAGAAATTTGTACATGTTTGGTTACCAGTATTTGAGACAACGACCTGTTTGGATAGTTGTTTACGGCCCTGTTTTCATTTTCTTTTTTAGGAAACGCATTTGGTTACGGAGTTCTCAAAGCAGTTTTTGCTTCTCTTTTTCAGAAAAAACCAAAGAAGCCATCACAAGCATCAGTAGCCTTCACGGTACTAAGATAGTAACAAGAATTCAATTTTGAAAGTGAAACTCACACCTTAATCCCTTATAAAGGAAGAAGAATCCATCACAATCCATCAGAAGCCATCAGAAACCATGAAGTCTGCAGAACCCATCACAGGAAGGTATTGTACACAGTATGGAAATATTACAAAGGAAGAATTCAATGGTTTAGTTAAACAGGATCAGAAGCCATCATGTCCAGATTCATGATAGGCACATGTACAAAATTTTGCGAAATTTTTTACTAGTATTTCACTTCAAACTATTTTTGCCTAAGCATGAAAATCTATCACAAGCATCAGAAGCCTTCACATTTATAACATAGTAACAAGAATTCAGTTTTGACAGTGAAAATCATACCTTAATCCCTTATAAAGCAAGAAGAAGCCATCACATTCCATCAGAAGCCATCAGTAGCCATGAGCAGCATCAAAACCCATCACATGAAGGACATTTTGTACAATATGGAAATTTTCCAAAGTGAAACTCATACCTTAATCTCTTATAAAGCAAGAAGAAGCCATCACAATCCATCAGTAGCCATCAGATGCCATGAGCAACATCAAAAATTTCAATACTCCAAAGAGTATATAGGATCAGAATAAATCATCATCATCTCCGGATTGTGAAATACTAGTAAACAAACACAAAAATCTCACATGTGCCTGAGATGAATCTAGAGATGATGGCTTCTAATGCTATTTAACTAAACCATTGATTACTTTCTTTGTCAAATTTCCATACTGTGCACAATTTCCTTCCTGTCATGGTTTTTGATGGTGCTCATGGCTCATGACGGATTGTAATCACTAGCATCACTAGCATCACTAGCATCACTAGCATCACAAACACTTATGTATAGAATTCAATTAGTCGGAGCCTCAGAACACTTATGTATAGAAAAAATGTTTGTATAAAACATGAAGATTAGTCTAGGACTGCATCTGAATGCCATGCCAACTAGTTGTAATCATGCATTTTAATGCATTTGATTCCCATGCCAATATATAAAATGATCAATGTGGATATGATCACTTTTATTCACTTATAAAGCATCAGATGCTTTCATTACCCATCACAAGCATCATAAAGAATCAGAAGCATGCATCACCGAAATTGCATGCATCTGAGACATATGACAAGAAGCACTTCCACCAAAATTGCATGCATAAAGAAGCACCACAGCATCAGAAGCAATGACAGCATGTGAAGCATCACAGCATCATAAACCAAAAGAATCCATGAGAAACATCCGAAGCCATGAGCATCATCACAAGCCATCACAGCAAGAAAATTGTACATAGTATTGAAAATTTTGTAGGTTCATAAAGCCATCATCTTGAGATTCATTTGAGACACATGTGCAAATCCTTTTATTAGAATGATTTTGCCCAAACATGACAACCCAACACAAGCATCAGAAGCGTTGACAGTCTTCACAATTATTATATAGTAACAACAAGGTTATTTTGAAAGTGAAGTTCATACCATAATCCCTTATAAAGGTAGAAGAAGTCATCACAATCCAACAGAAGCCATCAGAAACCATGAGCAGCATCCAAACCCATCACAGGAAGCTACATAAGCAGCAACAAAACTCATTAGAAGCCATGATAGTTATAGGAAATGTAACAAGAAATTAATTTTGAAAGTGAAAATGAAACCTTCAAAAATACTAAAAGCATAATGAAGCCAGGAAAATAAAACACCAAAGATTCAGAAGCCATGACTAGCATCAGAACCCATCACCTGCTAGAAGAAGCCAACACAATGTAGCATGTATTTCATTTCTAGTATATGAAAATTTTCAATACTCCAAAGGTTATATAGGATCAAAATGTATCATCATCATCTCCACAATTAGTCGTAGGCTCAGAACACATTATCATAGAACAATTGTTCTAATAAATCATCAAGATTAGTGTGGGGCTGCATTTTTTAAAATTCCATGCCAACTACTACTAATCATGTGTCCACCCCCTCCGTCACCCATAGTTGAATTCAGCAATCATTTGGTCAGTATAACGGGAACAGTCCATATAGAAGTGCTGTCTGTTTACGTTAATATAAAAAAAATGGATCAGAAGCTACTATATCCATCATATCCAGATTGATCAGTGGCACATGATGGTAGATGGGGGTGGACACACAATCTTTTCATTGATAGTGTATTTCATCATTTCCTAGAACGACAGAAATTAAAAATACTTTAAAATATATTTAAATGAGATGCAGTTCACATCATGAGATAACTCCATTCATTCTTCTAAAGCATCATAGTGCACTGCATCAAAGCGCATTGCATGCATCCAAGTGCACTAGATTAGCATCCAAGTACAACCTGCTAACACATCAGTAGACCATGGAAACAAAACATCAAAACCCGTCACATATCCCACAATCAGTATGAAAATAAAGCGACGAACTCATGCAAGGTTGAAGATGCATTATAAACAACTATCTGACTATCATGATAAGATGAAAACTATCATTAAGAAAAAGCGTTTGGTTACCGTCTTCTCAAAGCAATTTTTTTGCTTCTCTTTTCATAAAAATCCAAAACGGCCATAGGTTAATGCATATCAGATATTCAATTTTGTATGTATGCATCCAACTGAACCAAAGGATGTTCTTAGAGGATTGAATTAGTCGTAGGCTCAGAACACATTTGTATAGAACATTTGTTCAAATGAAGCATCAAGCTTAGTATAGGGCTGCATTATTTATGCCATGCCAACTATATCTAATCAACTATCTACCCTCTCCACCACCCATACTTAAGTCCGAAAAGCATTCAATCAATTTAGCATGAATAGTCCACATAATAACCCATCTTGCTTCACATAAACCATAAGGGTCAATTCAAATCATCCCCAAGTATGTTCATTTTGATGGATATTCACTGCGGGTGTTCATTTCCTATTCAGAAGTTCTAATAAACCAGGTTTGTGAGGGGGGGAAGGGGGACACACATGCCTCAAAATATGATGTGTGAATTTCATCATGCCTAGATAGACATCAAGTAAATAGGCTTTGCTGTCAATTTAAACAATAAACATGCCATTATAATCATCATCATAACCATAATAAGTAAATCAAATTCAGATGCAATTATCAAATAGATGGGCGACAAAAGGAAGAAAAGCATTTATAACCATATATTGGAATAGCACAATGAAGCCATGAACCAGTACATTAGGCTATACCATTATATTAATGCCTTGCATTCCACATTGCCATAGCAATTTGATCTCTTTTAGTATTCATGCGATTCAATTGGGAAGATGACATATCCAAAGGTTGAGATGTGGAGGCATTATCTTCATTGTGTAGATGATTAATTAATTGTTCATCTTCTAAATCCGAAAAGAATGCATCGTTCGCTGAATATCTACGTATAAAATTATGAACTGCACAACAAGCTGGTACCATTAGAACCTGTCTTGTGAATATGTAACTTGTCATATACTTGAAGATGGGAAACCTTTTTTTGAATACACCAAAGGTTCTTTCAATGATATTTCGTAGCCTTGCATGCATGTTGTTGAAATGTTGCCTATGTTGGGTTGGTGCATGGTTAAGCCCTTCGAAGTCTTGCAAGTGATATGGCTCCCCGCAGTAGGGAGCTAAAAACCCGGGCATGTTCGTGTAACCACAATCTACTAAGTAATATTTATCTTCGGGAGGGATTTGCAACAGTCCTTCTGTTAATGCACTTTGTATTACCCGGGAGTCGTTAGCACTTCCTTCCCATCCCGCATAAACAAATATGAACATCATGTCAAAATCACAAACGGCCAGCACATTTTGAGTTATATCGCCTTTTCGGCCGCGACAAGTATTTTGTCGACTAGCGGGTATGCAAGCATCTATTAATGTGCCATCGGCAGCACCAATAGCTCCCTACAATAATGATTTTGAAACATACTACTTTATTGAACACATTTGGAATATTAGAATAATATGGTGGTAATCATGAAGCTAACAAAATACCTTAAACTATGGATAAAAGTCTGTGGAATTACTGATCCTTTCATGTACATGTGTTGTGTTTGGGGGAGTAATGAGAACTATTGTTGCTCTTGCCAAACCTTTCAACACATCAGTAAAATGTCGTTCGATTGTTTCCAATGATTGCTGAAACCGATCAGCAGCCCCTCTCATTCTATGACTATTACCGATAATGTACAAAAAAATGGCAACACTTTCCTCAACAGAGACGTGTCTACGTTGGGCTTCCTCGTGCGTTTCCTCGAGGTAGTTGCCATTTTTAATAAATTGACACAAAGCCAAAAAACAATTTTGATTCATGTGGAATATGCGATTACACTTATCAGGGGGACCATCTAGGATTTCTTGTAGATATTCACGGCCTGATAGTTTAGAAGTGAAACAGGGAATTTTTTTAGACATACTCTCTAGAAACCGAAGTCCCAACAAGTCATCAAGCCCGTCACTATCATCACTTGACGTGTCACTTGACAAGTCCATCAGTATGGTAGTAATTGCAATAGTACTTCACTCTGAAATAGTAGAATACATTTGCATAAAGAATATTCGAATTTTAATACTTTATAAAATAGTGGAGGTTATATAAACAACTACACTAACATTTTATGTTATCTACCAAAGTTAAACCCAAAAAAACAAAAACAACAACAACTAGTAATAGCAAATGCATCTAAAATTAAACCGTTACCAATGAAAATCCAACACATTGTGCCATTACATATTCACAATGTACTCATAAAGAAATATTTCAATAAATTGTTAAGACATTTAAACAATACATTGGGTTGGATCCACTTAAACAGAATATATCCCTCTACTCATTCGCAAGATTGTCCAACCACAAGAGTCTAAGATCCGGTTTCATAAGAATGAAGCCACGACGCCAGCTAGGGTTTGCAACTATGTTATCCATTGCCACACGGAGCATTTTGGCATCAAGCCCATCCATCGTATTAATTACTTCCATGCACTTATCAATGGAGAACGGATCTTCTGCATCCGAGCGATCACTTCGGTCGCCCATTTTCTTCCTATAATATTCAGTTTTTGCAATATACGCAGAGGTATTGGCATCAATACAAATATCCATTCTCGAGCTTTTTGTTGCTCGACCACTGGACCACCTGTAACGCCCCGAATCCCAAATACACTGAATTCGAGATGTTCTACAGGATCTTTCCGCTTTCTTTAGTACAATTTTACAAGGAAATTTGAACTTTTCACTTTACATCAGAGTTTACATAAAACTTTACACTTTACATTGCACAGCAGAAGTAAAATTTACAACAATCAAACAAATATTAAACAACATTGAATAATCTTTAGGCATTTGTTCTTCTTTAATCTTTATCATGCCATTTACCTGCATATAAGACTGTGGGTATGTCAGTTTATTCAACCGACGATTATTATACACGGCCATCCTCTCTATGCCGGAAATAGTATAACTTATTTTCCATATTTAGCAAACACAAACTTGTCACATTTCAAACTAAAGGGACTACCCTATTGATCTCGTGTTGTGATTGTGCACTTAGTCCTCAATGCAGTTATTTATGTTACATGACACTAATGCGCACTTATTCGGATTCTATGCATCCCATACTACATAGGTCCGAGGGCAAGCCCTTAATCGTTCTTCATCTTTGCAGGGTTCAATCCCTCGTTATGACTTAATCTACTACTGTAATTACGGTAAGTATCTTAGATATTCTATGATCTATGAGCCCATGTCCAGGCAGCCTAGAGGGGAATCCCACGCACTGACACGACGCATCGAGCAGGCAACCTATGGACAATTCAGCCTCCGCCATGGAACAATGACACCACCCATAGCCACTCAAACATCCTACAAGCGTCGCCACCGGAACGATAATTCTGGAGTAGTGCCCACGCCATGTCTTAACGCATCAAGTAGGCAGCCTGTGGATCACTCTCACACCCCTAATCCGATGGCCCTCATACTCGTGTTTTTCTCCTACTTTCGTCACGTCTCCACTATGTACTAATCCTTAGTTCTTATCAAAATCATGAACAAAAATCAAAGCTCTAGAGTTAGCCTATCCACTAAACCGGACTCATTCATTCATTCAAACATGACCAACCTTGGTCTTTCTTTTCAATTTTCATTTCATTTATTTCCAAATGCTGGGGGAGACTTAGCTATTCTTTTTGTTTCAATTTTCAATTCACAATTTTCAATTTGAGCATTTCCAACTCATAAATTTCCATATTGAGTCATCATACTCAAAAGTAATTCTCTTTTCCAATCATGATTTCTAATTCTATCAAATAGTCCATAACTATACATGGAATTCATATGCTTTATCAATTATCAATTTCACTTTGAAATTCAAATCACTAACGAATATTTACATTTCACATTTTTCACACTATTCTCAAATGAGAATAATTTGCATCACATCACACAATATAATTTCTTTTTGCCACATTAATTTTCTAATCCTTCATTTCAAATCATTTTTGCAAGATACAATTTCACAAAGAATATCAATGTAGACTATAGTTTTATTTACTCATATAAGACTGTGGGTACGTCAGTTTATTCAACCAACGATCATTATACACGGCCATTCTCTCTATGCCGGAAATAGTATAACTTATTTTTCATATTTAACAAACACAAACTTGTCACATTTCAAACTAAAGGGACTACCCTATTGATGTCGGGTTGTGATTGTGCACTTAGTCCTCAATGCAGTTATTTATGTTACATGACACTAATGCGCACTTGTTCGGATTCTATGCATCCCATACTACATAGGTCCGAGGGCAAGCCCTTAATCGTTCTTCATCTTTGCAGGGTTCAATCCCTCGTTATGACTTAATCTACTACTGTAATTACGGTAAGTATCTTAGATATTCAATGATCTATGAGCCCATGTCCAGGCAGTCTGGAGGGGAATCCCACGCACTGACACGACGCATCGAGCAGGCAACCTATGGACAATTCAGCCTCCGCCATGGAACAATGGCATCACCCATAGCCACTCAAACATCCCACAAGCGTGCCACCGGGACGATAATTCTGGAGTAGTGCCCACGCCATGTCTTAACGCATCAAGTAGGCAGCCTGTGGATCACTCTCACACCCCTAATCCGATGGCCCTCATACTCGTGTTTTTCTCCTACTTTCATCACGTCTCTACTATGTACTAATCCTTAGTTCTTATCAAAATTATGAACAAAAATCAAAGCTCTAGAGTTAGCCTCTCCACTAAACTGGACTCATTCATTCATTCAAACATGACCAACCTTGGTATTTCTTTTCAATTTTCATTTCATTTATTTCCAAATGCCGGGGGAGACTTAGCTAGTCTTTTTGTTTCAATTTTCAATTCACAATTTTTAATTTGACCATTTCCAACTCATAAATTTTCATATTGAGTCATCATACTCAAAAGTAATTCTCTTTTCCAATCATGATTTCTAATTTGTTCAAATAGTCCATAACTATACATGGAATTCATATGCTTTATCAAGTATCAATTTCACTTTGAAATTCACATCACTAACGAATATTCACATTTCACATTTTTCACACTATTCTCAAATGAGAATAATTTCCATCACATCACACAATATAATTTCTTTTTGCCACATTAATTTTCTAATCCTTCATTTCAAATCATTTTTGCAAGATACAATTTCACAAAGAATATCAATGTAGACTATAGTTCTATTTACTCATTTAGTCACAAATTATACTTTACTTTATGTAAATCATTCCCAAATTATTTTTAATACGTCCTATGTATTTTTAGAAGAATATTCATATTTTTTTCATAATTTTTTGTCCACCAAAACACCCAAAAAAATCAATTTTCCTTAACTGCCGATGCCAAGAATCGAACCTAGCACCAAGGAGAACACAGCTGAAAGCACAGACCAACAGGCCATTGGTGCCAGCGGTATAAAGGAGCGCTGAGAGTATTAAATACTCTCGGCCTCTAATTTCTATATATTTAGAAAAATTGTGAAACAAAAGTGTGCCACAGGGATTCGAACCGGTCACCATAGGGAACCCAACGCACGCTCTGACCACTTGAGCTACGTGCTCAGGTTGTCAAAGTACAACTTAAATTCTTTTTGAACCAATTTCCTATGTTGTTAAAACTTCTCGATGTTCAACTAGTACTCATTTCATTTTGCTTTCATGAAAATTACTGTAAAATTCCAGATTAATTATTTCTTGTCTAATTTACATATCAGTATGAAAAAATAATTTTTTTCAACAATTAAAACATATTTTCATATAATTAATTCGAATTCTACATGATAATCACCACATTCTTTATTTTGACATCTATTAACAACTAATACCACTAATCCCTTTATTAGCAACTAAGGATTAATTCTCTGTTTTTAACCCTTTGTCATACATACAATTCTATAATTTATTTCATTTCTTTCAATATCACACAAAGATCCATTTATTCACATGAAGTAGTATTGCCAATCTACTAACTTTGTGTATATAATTTGTGGTGTAGATAATGAGACCTTCTCCAACAAATCATGGTTATAATTAATCCATACAAACTTAGATTTTTACTAATCAAATCACACACAATTGCACGCCCACTTTCCAATCAATTCATAGGTCAATTGTCCAATCAAAAGTGTACTCTTATTAGTATTTTTCACGCCTCATTCATTCAATTTAATCTAGCATGGATCCCTAATTAGAATATAGAAAATTTACCCACCTTGTATGGAGAGAAAAATACAACTAGCAATCCCTAGACGAATGTCCTTGCAACGAAATGCTCCTCCTTGAACATGTGCACCCAAGCCTTCAAGTACCTAACCGAATGCTCCCTCTTCTTGATGCCGGCCTTTCCCTCTCCTTGTTGCAAGCAAAAATCCCACACACTCTCAATCTTTTAACTCACACAATCACTACTAGATCATATAATTAAGACTATAGGTTTGTAGAAAGTAATAAGCACAAGAATAAGTAGCCATGTGGGAGGGGGGGTATTTATACTAAAAATCAAAGAGAATGGAGGGCTAGGATCAAGTAGTTGGTTGTAAGATGGAGGGCTAGGATGAAAGTAGGAGTTACATTAACTACCCACAACCAAGTGACCACCACACCATGATCCCACTCAAATTTTGGTTTCCCTCCAAAAAGAATGCAACCGTCCATGGGAAATGCATATTGCACGTGTAAGTGTAGTGCACGTGCATGCAACTAGGTCCAAAAATTGTACATTAAATTTTTTGTATAAAAATAAAATAGTCTTTAAATTGTATTCTACATTACAAGTTGTATAAAAAAAATAGTTCATGGGCTTTAGTTTTTGGGCCAAAATAATTATTTTAAAAATAAAATAAATGAACTAAATTTTGGGCTTTAGGAAAAAGGCTTTTTGTCTAATTGAAAGAAGGCTTTATAAAAAATAATTTAAAAGCACATATTTAAATATTTTGCCTCATCTTGATGAAATTATTTACAAAAATATTGCACGTGCACACTCCGTGCAAAATAAAGTAATTTTTCATTAAATGAAAAATCAGGGCATTACAACACCAGATCGCCTCTTGTGAGACCCCGAATGTATTGGTTCGTAATCATCATCATCAACCAAATTTACATGTGGTGCATTGGGGGGGGGGGGGGGTGAACTCAAAATTTACCCTCCGTTCCTCATCGAAGTCATACACCCTCTGAGTTGAAGCCCTAGAAAGTAAGCCTTGGGCAGTAGACTGACCAAAAATTTTGGTCAAAGTATCATAATTGGCCAACCCCTTCGATTTGAATTGTTTAGCATGAGGGTGTGCATATTCAAAAATTTTGTGTTGTTGATTTACAAGTAGTAAAGTCATGAATAAGTATATTAAGATGATAATCACACACTGTTATAAAAAAAAAAGATATATGTGAACCTTGACATATGTGTCCCAAATATTGGGGTCGCAAGTGACTGTATGGTTGTCTTCATCCCAACCCATACCACTCTAATTCTTCAAAGTGTGAAACTCCCTCCACTTCATCCTAAGTCGGGAATGTTTCTCTTTTAATTGTTTAACCGTGTATGTACGATTACAAATGTGATTTAAACTTGCAACAAAATGTTGCCAAACTTTGGCTTCAAAGGTCGAACTTTTCAGACTATTTCGGTTGACCTCCTTCTCTATAAATTCCACAAATATACGTTCATTACATGCTGGCTATAGGACAATATCACTGTCCACCTCCATCTCCTTCCCCTTACTAGTCATCTTGATTAGCCACAGAAACGATAAATATAAAATAACAATCATCAATTGCTTAACTATAACAGTGAACGGAAATAATTTTTTGAGGTTACTATAACAATTGTAGATGATGTCTTCTTTCAACAATATTGGAACAAAACTTTATTTACTTCACAGGAACAAAATCGTTTCTCTTTAATCCAAGCAATTCGATTTTCAAAGCCACTAGTTAGGAGTGTAGTCCGTCGACCATAGGATCAGAACTCATCATCTCCAATTCCAGTTCAATAAAAATCTTTAATCCCTCAAATCAGTATAGGAAAAAAAATTTGTTTCAGATCTGGAATTACCACATCGACATCGATTTTCAGGATCGGGACTCATCATCTCGAAATCCAGTTCATAAAAAAATATCAATCCTTCAAATCAAACCGAAAGAAAAAAAATTACAAACGGGGAAAAATAACAAAAAAAAAAACAGATCTGGAATTAACACCTCCCCAAACTGAAACCCTACCAAAAAAATTGGATCAAATTGAAACATACCTTGCTTTGCTTGCTTTCAAGAGTGAAGAAGTTGTCTCTGACAGATTCAAGCCT
Source organism: Hemerocallis citrina (assembly GCA_017893485.1). NCBI lineage: Eukaryota > Viridiplantae > Streptophyta > Magnoliopsida > Asparagales > Asphodelaceae > Hemerocallis > Hemerocallis citrina. The sequence goes on along the minus strand of CM030368.1, from coordinate 187,541,698 downwards.
CAGCCGACGTTTGATTCGACTGCACCGTTCTCGAAGACACCTTCTCCTGTAAGCAGATCTGGTCTCACAGACCATGAATCGAGCGTCCAGCTTCAGAAGGAGGAAAACAGAGCGAATCGCAGAAGAAAGGAGAGCTCTTGATGAGAGTAAAGAGACACTAAAGGAGACGGTTGAGCGGAGTAAAGGAGAGTAAAGAGGGCTCGGGGAGAGATAGAGAAGTCGGCGTCAAAAAAGAGAGAGGAAGGGGGTAACCAAAAAAGAGAGAGAACACGTGAGAAGAAAAGACCCCTTTGCTTTTTTTTTTTCTGAAAAAGAGAAGCAAAAACTGCTTTGAGAAATACGTAACCAAATGCGTTTTCTTAAAAAGAAAACGAAAAAAAGGGCCTAAACAACTATCCAAACGGGGCCTTATAATCTACTGAATCTTCTGCTTCAGTTCGAGTTTCTTCCAACTCCATTAGCAACTAAGCAGTTTAGTAGCTGGTTCCACATTTCTATTCATCAATAGCTTTAATAACAATCTGCAATAGAAGTAGATTCCACTAGATACTGCTTCCCATATTATCCCAATAGGTCGAAGTTTGTCCTGCAATAAGGAAGTGTTTGTTAAAAAGTGTTAAGGAGTTTGAGGGTTGAAGCTTTCTTACAACTAAAGTGAAATTGATAAAATAAAGATAAAATAGACACAAATATTTTTTATGGAAAACCCCCAAAGGAGACGGGGTAAAAACCACAGCCAAGTGTAGGAGGATTGTATTATCGTAAAATTGAGATTACAATACATTCTCTCTAAATATAATGAGAAAAAAATTTCACTATCTCTTGTAATAGAAGAAACAACTCTCTCTCAATTTTGAAGAAAATACAAAAGACAAAATATCTCTAAATAACTTTCTCTTGAGAAAACTCTTTTAAGCATTATGTTTTCTCTTAATCCTTATTTAATGGGATGGTCTTTGAGATTTTGGGATACAAGAACTGAGGAGAGGATAACTCTATTTATAGGAGAGCTTTTGCATGCTCTTCCTTAAATGTTTGACTTCCTCTTTGTTTCTTTTGTTTTTCTTTATTTGGCTGTGCCCACATATTCCTTCCTTTCTCCTTTTTCCATTTCGGCGGTGCCCCCACCTATCCCTTCATTTATCTTTTTCTTTGGGCGATGCATAATTTTGGCATATTAGGCACCAACCATTGACATTCTCCCACTCGAAGACTTGATTGAGAATTAATCATATCTTCACACCATCCTTTCTATCTTGCCACTGCCATGCTGCTTACTTTTACGTTAGACCACATGAGGATCTATACCAATCAAACTTGTCTGTGTTGATCGGTTTGATCATGACATTAGCTAGGTTCTCATTGGTGTGAATCTTTTACATATCCACACTTATTTTCTCTACTATTTCTCTAATGAAATGATACTGAGCTCTTATATGTTTTGTCCATGACTGAAAGGTTGCATTCTTTGCGATGTGCAATGCACTCTAACTGTCACAAAACAGAACAATCTTCTCCTGCTTGTGTCCGAGCTCCTCTAATTACCTTTGAATCTAGATTGCTTCCTTTCAAGCTTGTGTAGCCACCATGCATTCTGCTTCCGTTGTAGATAGAGCCATAACAATCTGTAGTTTCGAAATTCAACTTACAACTCCTCCTGCAAGAGTAAACACATAGCTCGTAGAGAATTTACTTTTGTCGAGATCCCCTTCAAAATCTGCGTCCACATAGCTCCTGACAGTTGATTATGATCCTCTGTAACAATGCAGCATCTGAGGTTCCTCTAATGTATCTCATAATCCTCTTCACGGTTCTCCAATAATCTCTACCACGATTTGCCATGTATCGACCAACTGCTCCCACTGCTTGTGCAATATCTGGTATTGTACATGTCATAGTGAACATTAAACTTCTCACTGCTGATGCATAAGATACTTAAGACATCTCCTTCCTCTCTGCATCATTTCTAGGACACATCTTGGAGGATAATTTAAAATTAACAGGAAGAGAAGGTATAAATTGGCTTACAATCTTGCATGTTGAAGCTCACAAGATCTTGTTGAAGTAGTTCTTCTGGGAAAGCCAAATCTTCATGCTAATTCTGTCTAGGTAAATTTGCATCCCTAAAATCTTTTTTGCTGGTTCCAAGTACTTCATGTCAAACTCCCTAGCCGACTGTGCCTTCAATTCTTGGATTTGAACTTTGTTGGGGCATGCTACCAACATGTCATCCACATACAACAGTAGGACAATGAGGTCATCACCACCATCAAACCTTTTGTAGTACGTACAATAGTCTGAACTGAGTTTGTTGCATCCAAGGCTAATAATGAAGGAATCAAATTTCTTGTACCAATACCATGGTGCCTATCTGAGATGGTACAAAGATTTGTTCAACCAGCAAACCAAGTTCTTCTTGCCTGTTTCAGCAAAACATTCTGGTTGGAGCATATAAATTTCTTCTTCAATGTCTCCATGAAGAAAAATAGTTTTCACATCTTGCTGCTTTATTTGTAGGTGAAACATAACACACATTGCCAAGACTACTCAGATTGTCGCGAGTCGAACCACATGTGAAAATATCACATTGAAGTCAATACCTTCTTTCTGAGCATATTCTTTCACCACCAATCTTGCATAATACCATTGCACTGGTCATTACCATCGCGTTTAATCTTGTAGACCCATTTGTTTTTTATTGTGTTTCTTCCTTGCGGTAGCGTAATTAGATCCCACGTCATGTTCTTGTGTAGAGCTTGAATTTCTTCTTGCATTGCTGCCATCCATAGGGATACATCTGAGCCTTTGATTGCCACCTGAAAAGATGATGGCTTTCCATCCTCTGTTAAAAGACAACATGCAATATTACTCTCTGTAACATACTCCGAGTGCCAAGCTGTCGGTCTTCTCTCACGAGTTCACCCAATGAACTTCTGGAGCCTCGGACTTGATTGATTCTTGTACATCGTGCTCTGGTGCTGCTTCAGAAAAAACTAGATCATCATATGACTTATCTTCTACCTGAACTACAATAGTCTCTGGATTCTCCTTTGAAGTGTTATCGTCTCCGTTCTCTTGCAGTTTATCCTCCGCAAATTTGACATCTCTACTGATGACAACATTGTGGGTTATGGGATCCCACACGCGATACCCTTTAACACCATTAGCATACCCCAAGAAGATCCACTTTCTGGATTTCGGATCCAACTTTGTTATTTTTTGGGCATTGTACATCACGTACGCGGGACATCCGAACCAATGTAAAGTAGAGTAATATGCCGGCTTGGCAGTCCCCATCTCCATTGATGTCTTCGGCTCAATTGCTATTGATGGGGATCAGTTTATAACATAACAGGAGTTTTTGGCTGCTTTTGCCCAAAAAGAGTTGGGTTGACCTGCAGTCCGCAACATAAATCTCATCCTTTCTGCAAGAGTCATGTTTGTATGCTTTGCCACGCCATCTTGTGGAGGTGTGTATGTGTCTGTGAACTGTCTTGTGATGCCTTCTCGCTTAAAAAGTGCAAGAAACTCGTCGTCTGTATACTCATTTCCATTATCTATCCTCAAGCACTTGATTTTCTTTCCAGATTCAAGTTCTACTTGTGCTTTGAATTCTTCAAATACTGAAAACATATCTGATTTCTTCTTGATTGGATACTCATAATCTCCTGTAGAAATCATCTATGAAAGAAACAAAGTACTTTGCTCCTCCTATGGAAATTTCCGGTGATTTCCAGACATCAGAATGAATCAAGTCTAGAATGCATTTACTCCTTACTTTAGATCTGATGAACTGCAATTATGCTGCTTATTTGTAACACAATGCTCACAAAAAGGTAAATTCACCGATTTGAGCCCTGGAAACAGCTTCCAGTTAGGGAGAATCTTCAAACCTCATTAAAATGTATGGCATAGTTTGATATGCAACATCATTATTGACTTCTCCTTTGCTATTCGATGCGACACATGCACCCGCTTCCTACAATGTTTCTCCATTAAGCATGAATATATTTGTTGCGATCTTTTCTGTCTTCATGACCACAAGCGAGCCTTTGACAATTTTCATGATCCCATTTTCGAAATGGTTCTTGCATACAAGACTATCTATTTGCTCCAAAGAAAATAAATTCTTCCTTAAGCCTTTCATGTGTCGTACCTCCTGGATGGTGCGAACTGTACCATCAAACATTTTTAGCTTGATAGTACCAATACCAGTAATTTCCAAAGCATGATCTATAATACCCCGGAGTTCGATTCCCTAGATAGGTGGTGTGCATACATAAAATGCACACAGGTGTTTGATGAAATGCTTGAATGAAGGTTGGCATACACACAAGGTGTTCGATGAAATACTTGAAAGAAGGTTGGCATGCACACAAGGTGTTCGATGAAATGCCTGAATGAGAGTTGGAAGTAAGTAGAAAGTTCAGTCCCACATGGATGGTGAGAATGAGAAACTAAGTGCATATATTAGGTTGTCCATGATCCAAGAGCACCTACAAAGCTATAACACTTTTGGTGAGGCAAATGCCATGTGGTAGGGTCGTGGTTAAGCCGATATATGCATGTGTTGAGCCATGTTAAGGCTCGGGGTGCTATAAATGGTATCAGAGATGACTTTCACACCGATTGTGGATGAGATTTATGCCTGAGATTGAGCTAGAAAAATGTGCACTGGGCGAAACAGACCAGAGAAATGTACACTAGCAGATTTAGGCTTCTCCACTCCACACCGGCTAAAAATGTGATCTTGTATTAGGTTGTATGTCCCGAGCTTTACGATGACGCTAAGTTCTTAAAGTGGAGGTGAATGTAATACCCTAGAGTTCAATTTCCTATATAGGTGGTGTGGATATGTAGAACGCACACAAGGTTTTTAATGAAAAGCCTGCATGAAGTTTCATGCACACAAGGTGTTTGACGAAATGCTTGAATAAAAAAGTAGAACATAGTAGTCTCACATAGGTGGTAAAATAGGATAATCATGTGCATATATTAGATTGCCCGTGATCTAAGAGCACCAACAAAGCTATAGCACTTTTTGTGAGGCAAATGCCCTATGGTGGTGCCGTAATTAAGCCGATATATATGCACGTATTGAGCCAACCTAGGCTCGGGGCACTACAAATTGGTATGAGAGCCAGATTTCAAACAGGAAATTAAACTTGGATGCCCCAGTTAGAGTTGAGATATTTGGATAGTAGGAATGTCGTCATTAGACAAAGGAAGTCAATAAGAAATATACGCCACAAGCCGCAGTCGCGGGCAGAAGTCCAGTAAACGATGTTCTAGATCTTGTCCACATGGTCGAATGATCCAAGAGCACCAAAAAAGCTATAACACTTTTGGTGAGGAAAATGCCCTATGGTGGGGCCGTAGTTAGACGATATATGCACTTGTTGAGCTGACCTAGGCTCGGGGCGTTACAAAATATTATTAGAGCCGACTTTCGACATCGCTAGTGGGTGAGATGTATGCCTGAAATGGAGCTAGAGAATAGACTAGAGAAATATACGCTAGCAGAATCAGGGTACTCCACTCCACATCGGCTAGTAAGGAAATCTTGTATTAGATTGCATGTCTCGAGCTTAACGAGGATGCTAAGTCTTAAGTGGGGGGAATGTAATACCCTGGAGTTCGATTCCCTAGATAGGTGGTGTGCATACGTAGAATGCACACCAGGTATTTGATGAAATGTCTGAATGAAGAGTGACATGCGCACAAGGTGTTCGATGAAATGCCTAAATAAAAGTTGGAAGTAAGTAGAAAGTTTAGTCCCGCATGGCTGGTGAGAATGGGTAGCTAAGTGCATATATTAGGTTATCCATGTAATGCCTCGAGCCTGGCTCAGCTACGCATGCAGCTCAGCTGCGCACACGTAACGTGCGTGCACACGCGAAAAACAACTCATAACAACGGCGCACTGCAGGCTTGCCTCTCCAAAAGGTGTTATGGCTTGTAGGTACCCATGGATCTTTGGCTAATCTAGTATATATACACTATTTCCTATTTATTTGGCGATGTGGGACTATTAAATCCCCCCCCCCCCCCCCACACACACACAGAGACAGCTCATTTCTCACGTGAAGGAACTTTGTGCATGTGTGCATGGCTAATCCAAATCTGAGCCATACATCAGCCCATGCATACAAGCCACCAAAATTTAACCCATGATTATTTAAATCCAATAATCAAGCCCACAACCTCATCATGGCTATTTAATAATCCTTCTTAATTAATCCATGGCCCATGACATCCATACAAGTCTACTACTATCTTATATATTATTTATATATTCTTAAGAATACGGGGTATTCCAGCCCATGATCTAAGAGCACCTACAAAGCTATAACACTTTGGTGAGACAAATACCCTGTGGTAGGCCGTGGTTAAGCCGATATATGCACGTGTTGATCCAAGTTAAGGCTCGAGGCACTACAAGATCATCACCCATGTGTACAGAACCTCCTGAGATTGGTTCATATGTGTGAAACTACTCTCTCCGAGAAGTCATGTGTCATGTTGCTCTTGAGTCTAGTAACTAGACATCAGAGAACCACCGTTATTAACTCGCTGTATAGAACTTCACCATCATATCGAGTACTCGCCACATTTTCTTGAGTATTTGATAACTCAAGATCTCAACTCTTCCTTTTGTACCAACAATCCTTCTTAAAGTGTCCTTTTTGCCACACTTGGAACACTTGTAATTATTCTTATTTCTTGATTTTGATCTATCATGATTCTGCCTCCTACTGAGGCCATATTTCGTTGATCTCTCTCATCAACGTCAAAGCTTCCACTTGCTGTGAACTTGTCTGGTTATCTTCCTTATTTTTGTGCTTGGTTTCTTCTTCCAAAACAACAAGTACGACTTCATCGAAGACTGGATAGTCCGTCAGGATGTTGTTTGTCAGGTTGATGATGAGTTGATCATATGAGTCAAGTAGACTTTGAAGTAAAAACTTTGCACGTTCAGTTGTCTCTATTTTGTAACCCATTGATGTAAGTTGCAAAAATATAGTACTCAAAGTGTTGATGTGGTTGGTCACCGATGCCGATTTTGCTATACGAATAGTGTATAGTCTCCTATTTAAGAAGATCTTGTTGTGAACTAACTTGGTCTCGTACAGTCTTGTCAGAGTATTCAAAATCTCATTTGCCGTCTTTTTTGACCGCCACACTGGATAACACTCCATTGGCTAGTGCTAAGTGCAGATCGGCAGTTGCATTGTCGTCCATCTCGTTCCACTTGCCGTCGTCAGTGATCTCTGTGGGCCTATCTCCAATTGATGCCAAGTAATTATCCTTTCTCAAGATTGCCTTGATCTTCATTTTCCACAACGAGAAATTATTCTCGTTGAATTTCTTAGTATCGAACTTTGTTGTTGTCGATATTTCTGCTTCACACTACGCAACCAAAGCTCTGATACCAATGTTAAGGAATTTGAGGGTCAAAGCTTTCTCACAACTAAAGTAAAATTAAGAAAGTGAAGATAAAATGTACACAAATATTTCACATGGAAAACCCCAAAGAAGATTGGGTAAAAACCACAGACAAGGGTCTGAGGATTTCACTATTGTAAAGTAGAGATTACAATACATTCTCTTTAAATAGAAGGAGAAATAAATTTCACTCTCTCTTGTAATAGAAGAAACAACTCTCTCAATTTTAAGGAAAATACAAAGGACAAAATATCTTTAACTAACTCTCTATTGAGAAAATTCTTTTAAGCACTCTGTTTTGTCTTAATCTCTATTTAATGTGATGGAGTTTGAGATTTTGGGATACAAGAATTGAGGAGAGGAGAACTCTATTTATAGGAGAGCTCCTGCGTGCTCTTCCTTGAATGTCAGCACTGAATTCGGTATTGAATTCCTCTTTCTCTCTCTTATTTTTCTTCTTTGGCAGTGCCCACCTATCCCTTCCTTTCTCTCTTTTTTTTTTTTTTTGGCGGTCCCCCCACCTATCTCTTCATTTCTCTTTTTCTTTAGGTGGTGCCTAATTTTGATATATTAGGCATTCATTTCTAAAAAAAAATAATCGATCGACTGCATTTCTATTTGCAATATTCTCTTGATTTCGAACTCAAGTTGCAAGTGAAATGTCGCCAACTCTTTACTTTAACCGGCATTTGGAAAAATCAAAGGAAACTTATTAAATGCAACATTACTGCAACATTACAAACTTAAGAATAATGCTTCATCCACTATCAATTTTATAGCAATTCTCTTCACTACCTTATGTGACATACTTCTATTGGAAAATTTCTCTACCTATTCTATCTTCCTCTACCTATTGGAGTGTGCCATCTAAGATAGTGAAGAGAAATTTAGTGAAATTAATGGTGAATGTAGCATTACTCCAAACTTAAAGTGAACCACGATATAGGTCTGGTTCCGTGCAAGTTACAGATATCCGAAAGGTGGATTGAATAGCCATGAATATTGGTCCACTTGTCATCTCCTGGGCTACAAATGGAAAAAAAACCGCCGAAGACATGAGAACATACAAGCAACTATGAAATTGTCAGCCAATTAACTTCCTAGCTCCAACTTGATTGACATAATTAATGCAACAACCTTCAGCACCAACCCAATATCATCATATATAATTATATATTCTTCATCATCCAACCTACATTTGATTAGAAAGAGAAATGCTTCATACACTATCAATTTTACTATCATTTTTTTCATCTACTCTCACTTTATAATAGAGAGTTTTTTCATCTACTCTTACTTTTCTTAAAATAGTATAAAAAATTATAATAAAATTGATAGTAGATGTAGCATTGCTCTCTTAGAAAATAGACATAAGAGGCAAAGGTATTCATTTCAGCCCTAGCTAATGGATTAGGTCAAAAGGTCTAAATAGTTTGAATAAAATTTATATGAAAAACAGGCTAAAACAACCTCTAGCTCTTCTCAAAAGTTGTGCCTCCGAATGATCCCCTGAAAAACAGGTCTGATCAAGTAGATTGCACAGCTTCGGGGAGTTCTAAAGGTTTTCTATTCTTCTTTATAGAAACTTTGTGCACAATTGTTGGCAATCCATCAATATCAACTATTACTATATATCCAGCCCCTGAAATGTCCACACACCCACCTGGTATAAATTTATGCTACTCTACATTCTCAAAAGCCACCGCCAGCAATTTGTATGATCACTAGATTTGCCCGTGGGCGTGGGCTTCGGCATGTTTCTACGACACATAAACGATACAATATATGAAATCCTTGTAAACAGTAAATCAACAATTATGTAGACCAAGTTTGAATAGTATGACAATAATTAGTTGTAAATAAAAGTTCATATTTTCATATATATATATATATATATATATATATATATATATATATATATATATATATAGGGGTCGGTTCGGGTGAGAACCAACCCTGGGGTGAGAACCTAAGAGCCTATCCTAGCCATTCATCTGTGTAATCTTAACGGTCAAGATTTTTTAAAATTAAACAATAAGATTAATTAATTTTTGCATTAAGATGTCAATCCCTTTAATTAAGGGATGGGGACCGCGTAATAAAAGGAATAATTATAAATTGTCTTTTTTTGTGTGCGACGGTTAAGACAAATTTGGTCAAATTGGAGAGAGAAATAATTTATTCCCGTAAAATATTGGAGAAGATTTTGTTTCCCAAATTAATAGCAACTGCAGAATCATTCACATTTCGTTCCTTACAGTTACTGTTTATTACAGTTGCTATTTATAATTATTACAGTTGCTGTTTAAGTGGTCAGGTATTGCTGTATAATTATTTCAGTTGCTATTTATAATTATTTCGGTTGCTATTTATAATTATTACAGTTGCTATTTATAATTATTACAGTTGCTATTCGAGAAGATTTTGTATCCCAACTTAATAGCAACTTCAGAATCATCACCAATTCGTTCCTTCACCAATTAGTTCACTATATAGCAACTGACTGTATTGTAAGTAGATACAATAGCAACTTCAGTTGCTGTTTATAATTTTAACTTCAGTTGCTATTTATAGTATTCCTTCACCAATTTCAGTTGCTATTTATAATTATTTCAGTTGCTATTTATAATTATTACAGTTGCTATTCGAGAAGATTTTGTATCCCAACTTAATAGCAACTTCAGAATCATCACCAATTCGTTCCTTCACCAATTAGTTCACTATATAGCAACTGACTGTATTGTAAGTAGATACAATAGCAACTTCAGTTGCTATTTATAATTTTAACTTCAGTTGCTATTTATAGTATTCCTTCACCAATTTCAGTTGCTATTTATAATTAATTCAGTTGCTATTTATAATTATTACAGTTGCTATTCGAGAAGATTTTGTATCCCAACTTAATAGCAACTTCAGAATCATCACCAATTCGTTCCTTCACCAATTCGTTCACTATATAGCAACTGACTGTATTGTAAGTAGATACAATAGCAACTTCAGTTGCTATTTATAATTTTAACTTCAGTTGCTATTTATAGTATTCCTTCACCAATTTCAGTTGCTATTTATAATTATTTCAGTTGCTATTTATAATTATTACAGTTGCTATTTATAATTATTACAGTTGCTATTCGAGAAGATTTTGTATCCCAACTTAATAGCAACTTCAGAATCATCACCAATTCGTTCCTTCACCAATTAGTTCACTATATAGCAACTGACTGTATTGTAAGTAGATACAATAGCAACTTCAGTTGCTGTTTATAATTTTAACTTCAGTTGCTATTTATAGTATTCCTTCACCAATTTCAGTTGCTATTTATAATTATTTCAGTTGCTATTTATAATTATTACAGTTGCTATTTATAATTATTACAGTTGCTATTCGAGAAGATTTTGTATCCCAACTTAATAGCAACTTCAGAATCATCACCAATTCGTTCCTTCACCAATTAGTTCACTATATAGCAACTGACTGTATTGTAAGTAGATACAATAGCAACTTCAGTTGCTATTTATAGTATTCCTTCACCAATTTCAGTTGCTATTTATAATTATTTCAGTTGCTTTTTATAATTATTACAGTTGCTATTCGAGAAGATTTTGTATCCCAACTTAATAGCAACTTCAGAATCATCACCAATTCGTTCCTTCACCAATTCGTTCACTATATAGCAACTGACAGTATTGTAAGTAGATACAATAGCAACTTCAGTTGCTATTTATAATTTTAACTTCAGTTGCTATTTATAGTATTCCTTCACCAATTTCAGTTGCTATTTATAATTATTTCAGTTGCTATTTATAATTATTACAGTTGCTATTTATAATTATTACAGTTGCTATTCGAGAAGATTTTGTATCCCAACTTAATAGCAACTTCAGAATCATCACCAATTCGTTCCTTCACCAATTCGTTCACTATATAGCAACTGATTGTATTGTAAGTAGATAAAAATTTCATATTTAGCAACATTGTACGTAGCAACAAATGTTGTTCATCCTGATGAAGATTGTGGTTCGGCTGAAAATAAAATAAAAAAGGCAATATATGTTGTCTAATAATCTGTGATCTACATTCCTTTTAAATAAAATAAAAAAGGCAATATATGTTGCCTAATAATCTGTGATCTTTCATTCCTTTTATTACGCGGTCCCCATCCCTTAATTAAAGGGATTGACATCTTAATGCAGAAATTAATTAATCTTATTGTTTAATTTTAAAAAATCTTGACCGTTAAGATTACACAGATGAATGGCTGGGATAGGCCCTTAGGTTCTCACCCCAGGGAATGGTTCTCACCCGAACCTCTCTCTCTCTCTCTCTCTCTCTCTCTCTCTCTCTCTCTCTCTCTCTATATATATATATATATATATATATATATATATATATATATATATATATACACTCACACACACTAGGTATGCCCGTGGGCACGTGCCTACGGCACGTATTCGGAACTGCATATAAATTTATTTGGAGTTATTTGGTTGTGTGAACTGCATATAAATTTATACATTATATATGCTAAGATCAAAAGTCATTCACTATACCTCTTTAACAAATATTCGTTAAATTATTTCAGTTTTTAAGTTATTTCATCTTTCTTGCACTTAAATTTTTCAATATTGACTTATCCAATTCAACAAAAACCAAGCTATTTTTCAAGAAATGTGAACACATCCATTAAAAATTAATATGGACCATGCCAGAAAAAAAAATTCTGAGTATAAACAAATACAACCACCTTTCTAATACAATCATCTTCTCTATACAGCTCTCCTTGAAAATTTTACTTTTTCCTAATTGTTTTCTAATACAATCACCTTTAAATTATTTCCTACGGCACGTTATCGCGAAGAATGATTAATTAATTAAGTTGTTTAGTAAAAATTTCAACAGTCTCCTCTAATGTTTTACAGGCAGTTAATATTAATCATCTCCTAAAATTTTCATATTAACCAAGATACAAAATAAAAACCTAGATTTTGTTTGAAAATGTAATAGATTTTAGGAATTCTAGTAAAAATTTCAACAGAATCTCCCCGTAAATATTAGCCCTTTTAGAGCAATTCCTTACGAAATTCTGCTCACAATTAAAAAATTAACATCACATGCAGTCAATATGAATCCTCCCCAGGCCAATCCAAGCAACATCACACAGGCATCATATATAGGGCTCTGGGGGTGAAAAATCTTCATATGACTAAAGATACAAAATAAAAATCAAGATATTGTTTGAAAACATAATAGATTTTAGAAAATTTAGTAAAAATTTCGACAGAATCCCCCCTAAAATATTAGCCTTTTCACAGTTTTTCCTTACGAAATTCTACTAACAATTAAAAATATAATATCACAGGCAATAAATATCAATCATCCCTAGGCCAAACCAAGCAACATCACACAGGCATCATATATATAAGGCTCTAGGAGAAAAAATCATAATATAATACAAGATACAAAATAAAAACCAAATTTCATTTGAAAACGTAATGAATTTTTAGAAAAATATTTGAAAAACCTTTAAAAAACCAAACACAGAACCCAATACTTCAAAACTTTGCGGGTACAGGTATTAACATAACTATATTATATCATCATTATATACAGATACTTACATAATCTCCCAAAATGCTAAATATTATAACTATTACATCCTTCACCAAAATATATACCAACCAACCGAATGACCAAATTTTTTTTTACAGTGTTGTAGAAAAAACACAATGCTTCAAGTCTTCAAAAATGGGACCAAATAGTGTACCTAAAAAAACAGTAAGAGTTTTGAAACAAATAGTAAGAGTACAATAATCAATCAAAATAATGAGAGTTTTAAAATTAACTAACAACAAACAGAAAACAATAACTAACAACAAACAGCAAACAAAACCTTTACATGAAATAATGCAAAATGAGCTAACTTTTTGGAACCCTCTTCGAAAAAAGGTAAAAAGCACATTCAGTCAGGTCTATTAAGGGTATCTTCACTTTTTTCTTTTTGTTCTCTTTCCCTTTTTTTCAATATTGAGAGGTAAGATGTGTAGGATAATGGCTCGATTCTGGTTCAGTTTGTTTATATCCATCGTATCTGCAGCAATCGAAAGTTCCAGTACATCAGTTGACTGACTATGGGAACCAGTCGACTGTCCCGAAGGAATTTTCAAAGGAGCTAAGGATACAGCAGCAGGGTTCACCAGTCGACTGCATATGAAGACCAGTCGACTGTCCAGAACTATTTACCAGTCGACTGATAGGAGACCAGTCGACTGTCGGCGGGTTTGTAAACCAGAATAGGCCCATTTTGAAAGGCCCAGTAGTTTCCCTATAAATACACCCGTTAGGGTTTTGTAGAGATATGACACCTCTATTCGGATTTTGTAGCCGTCATCTTTGTAAGGGTTTGTTTTCACCCATTGGTGATTATTTGAAGAAGAAACCCCAACCGCCCCGTGGATGTAGGCACTTGTTTTGCCGAACCACATTAAATCTTTGTGTCCTTGTGTTTGTTTGTTTTCTATTTTTCTTCGCTATTTCTCTCTTTGATTGGTGGTCCATTCGTATTCCGCACAACAAGTGGTATCAGAGCGTCGGGTTCGACCTAGAGGGAGATGGCGAGTGAAGCAGATGCAACCAAGGATGTTGTGGGATCAAGTTCGTCCAGAACAACGATTCACAACGCAAAATTTGAAGTTGAAAAATTTGATGGAACAAACAATTTCGGGATGTGGCAGTGTGAGGTGTTGGATGTTCTGGTTCAACAAGAACAAGATGTTGCTTTGGAGGAAGAAAAACCAAAGAATATGTCCGAAGCAGATTGGAAGAAGTTGAATCGAGTTGCGTGTGGGACTATTCGGCTCTTTATCGCGAAGGCTCAGAAGTACGATTTGATGAGGGATACCATTGCTGCGGTGTTGTGGAAGAAACTCGAAGACAAATACATGAGAAAAAGTTTGGAGAATCGGCTGTATTTGAAGAAGAGACTTTTTCGCTTCACCTATACTGAAGGTATGTCTATGAACGCTCATGTTGAATCATTTAATAAATTATTGGCTGATTTGTTAAATTTGGATGAGCAAATTAAAGATGAAGACAAAGCCCTAATTCTGTTGAATTCATTACCCGAATGTTATAATCATTTAGCAACTACTTTAATATATGGAAAAGACACTGTTAAATATGAAGATGTTGCAAATGCTCTGTTGAATAATGAAACTAGGAGAAGGGATAAAATGGTTGATAGAGAAACTCCTGAGGCATTGATTGTAAGGGGCAGAACTGAGACCAGATCTGAGACCAAATCTGGGAATAAAGGAAACAAATCTCGTTCCAAATCGAGAGGAGTTTCAAAGGACAGAAAGATACCAGCCAGAGATAAATGTGCTTTCTGTCATGAAAGGGAGCATTGGAAAAAGGATTGTCCTAAGCTACGAAATAAGGGAAATTCGACTGCAAATGTGATTGTTGATAATGTAGATAGTGACGATGATTTTTCTTATGCACTTGCAACTAGTCCCTCACTTTATCAAGAAGTATGGTTTCTTGATACAGCAGCCTCCTATCATATGTCTTGGAAAAAGGAGTGGTTTACTTCCTTAGAGTATATGGATGGTGGGGTTGTTTTGATGGAAAATGATGCACCTTGTAAGAAGGTAGGAATCGGGAAGATTGAATTGCTAATGCACGATGGTCTTATTAGGGAGCTTTCAGATGTATGGTATGTTCCAGATTTGAAAAAGAATTTGATTTCACTTGGTGTTTTGGAGGCCAGTGGATTGAAATTTGTTAGTGAAGGTGGCATTCTGAAGGTGACTAACGGATCACTCGTGGTAATGAAAGGAAAAAGAAAAAGGAACTTGTTTTTCTTGCAGGGAAAAACGTATTTGGGTCAGGCTGCCAGTGTAACTGAAAAGCCTAAACAGGTTGTTCCCGACTCTACAAGATTGTGGCATATGCGACTCGGGCATGCAGGAGAAAAGGCCTTGTAGGGGCTTGTGAAGCAAGGGTTGCTTAAAGATGCTAAAGGTTGCAAGTTGGAATTTTGTGAACATTGTGTGTTAGGTAAGCAAACCAGGGTGAGATTTAGTACAGCTGTACATCAGACAAAGGGTATCCTCGATTATGTGCACACAGATGTTTGGGGCCCTACTCAGACACCTTCTATGAGTGGTAGACACTGGTTTGTTACATTTGTTGATGACTACTCCAGACGAGTTTGGGTATATACCATGAAACACAAAGATGAAGTTTTGACATTGTTCACAAGTTGGAAGAAGAAAGTTGAAAACCAGACTGGAAGGAAGATTAAGGTTCTGAGGTCGGATAATGGAGGGGAATACAAGAACGATCCGTTTCTGAAATTGTGTGAAGATGAAGGGATCCAGAGGCACTTCACAGTTAGGAAGACTCCACAGCAAAATGGAGTTGCAGAAAGGATGAACAGAACCTTACTTGAGAAGGTGAGATGTATGCTAGCACAGTCTGGATTGAAGAAGACATTTTGGACAGAAGCTGTTATATATGCAAGCCACATTGTCAACCGTTTACCATCGGCAGCACTTGAAGGCAAAACGCCTATTGAGGTATGGAGTGGTAAACCTGCATCTGATTATAGTTTTTTGCATATATTTGGTTGTCCTGCTTATTTTCATGTAACTGAAACTAAACTTGATGCAAGAGCCAAAAATGCTATATTTGTTGGTTTCAGTACTGGTGTCAAAGGTTACAGGTTGTGGTGTCCAGAACAGAAAAAGTTAGTAATCAGCAGGGATGTTACCTTTGATGAGACCAGCATGATCAGCTCGGGACAGTCGACTGGTACTCATATGCAGTCGACTGGTGATCCTGATCAAGAGAAGCAGAAGATTAGCTCGGGACAGTCGACTAGTAGGTGCTCTCAGTCGACTGGTGCGAGAGTTCTCCAACAGGTGGAGTTAGAAAAGCGTTCAGTTGAAAATTCTACTCCTGCCCAAAATGAAGATGATGTGGTTGATACTGAGGATGAGGAAGAAGTTCCTATCCAAGACCCTCCCCAGCAGGAAGAATCAATTGCAGCAAGAAGGCAAAGAAGAGATATCAAACGACCATCTCGCTTTACAGAAACAGTTGCATTTGTTCTTCCCATTGTTGATGATGAAGTTCCCTCCAACTTCAAAGAAGCTACTAGAAGTTCTGAAAATGCAGATTGGAAAGTTGCTATGGATGAAGAGATGAACTCTCTTCATAAGAACAAGACTTGGGATCTAGTGCAATTGCCAAAGGGGAAGAAAGCTATCGGTTGCAAGTGGGTGTATACGAAGAAAGAAGGTCCAAAAGGCAGTGTTTGGTTCAAGGCTAGACTAGTTGCAAAGGGGTATGCTCAAAAGGAAGGAATTGACTATAATGAAATGTTCTCTCCGGTTGTGAAGCATCCTTCTATTCGGATTTTGTTGGCATTGGTAGCACAGTTTGATCTTGAATTGACACAGATGGATGTGAAGACTGCATTCTTACATGGGGACCTAGATGAAGAAATTTATATGTTGCAGCCAGATGGGTTTAAGATTGCTGGGAAGGAAAGTTCTGTTTGCAGGTTGAAGAAGTTTCTCTATGGGTTGAAGCAATCTCCAAGGCAGTGGTATTTGAGGTTTGATCAGTTTATGAAAGTGTAGGGATATTCCAGAAGTGAGTATGATCATTGTGTCTATTTCAGAAAATTGCAGGATAGCTCTTTCATAAATCTGTTATTATATGTGGATGACATGTTGATTGCCTCTAAAAATGCTAAGGAGATTCAAAATTTGAAGAATCAGCTGAGTTCTGAATTCGAGATGAAGGATCTTGGTGAAGCCAAGAAAATACTTGGGATGGAGATAGCTAGAGACAGAGCAAAGGGTATAGTGAGTTTGACACAGAAGCAATATCTTTTGAAGGTGCTGAAACGGTTTGGTATAGATGAGAAAACTAAACCAGTCAGTACACCCTTAGCCACTCATTTCAGAATTAGTGCTTCTCAGTCTCCAAGTACAGATGAAGAGAGACAGTATATGGCTAATGTACCTTACACTAGTGTGGTTGGCAGTTTGATGTATGCCATGGTTTGTACTCGACCAGACATCTCTCAGGCGGTGAGTGTGGTCAGTCGATATATGCATGATCCAGGCAGAGAGCATTGGCAAGCGGCTAAGTGGATTTTGAGGTACATAAGTGGCACCACATATGTGGGTTTGAAGTTTGAAAGGGATAACAATATTAGCAGACTATTGGTGGGTTATGTTGATTCTGACTATGCAGGTGATCTAGATAAGAGGCGGTCTACTACAGGCTATTTGTTTACTATGGCTAGGGCACCTATAAGTTGGAGGTCCAATTTGCAGTCCACTGTAGCATTGTCTACTACTGAGGCTGAATACGTGGCAGTTGCTGAGGCCATGAAGGAAGCCATTTGGATTCATGGACTTTTGAAGAGCTTGGGAATTCATCGGGAGAAGGTGGAGGTACACTGTGACAGTCAGAGTGCTATCCATTTAGCGAAGAACCAAGTTCATCATTCGAGGACCAAACATATTGATGTCCGTTATCATTTTGTGCATGATTTGATAAAGGATGGTGATATTCTTCTGGTGAAGATTGGGACAGCTGATAATCCTGCTGATATGTTGACCAAAATTGTTGGGGCAGCCAAGTTCAAGCATTGCATGAACCTGGCTAATATTTTGCATGCTTGATGATTTGGAATGGGCGGTTGGAATGGTGCTTCGTTTTGTTTGGTTAGTATGTGATATCATACTAAGGTGGAGTTTGGGTTTTGTTACATTTGGTGATGAGCATTTGTTTTGGAGTATTTTTGGAGATTGCTTGGGCTACTTGGAAGATCTCGCCAAGGTGGAGATTGTAGGATAATGGCTAGATTCTGGTTCAGTTTGTTTATATCCATCGTATCTGCAGCAATCGAAAGTTCCAGTACATCAGTTGACTGACTATGGGAACCAGTCGACTGTCCTGAAGGAATTTTCAAAGGAGCTAAGGATACAGCAGCAGGGTTCACCAGTCGACTGCATATGAAGACCAGTCGACTGTCCAGAACTATTTACCAGTCGACTGATAGGAGACCAGTCGACTGTCGGCGGGTTTGTAAACCAGAATAGGCCCATTTTGAAAGGCCCAGTAGTTTCCCTATAAATACACCCGTTAGGGTTTTGTAGAGATATGACACCTCTATTCGGATTTTGTAGCCGTCATCTTTGTAAGGGTTTGTTTTCACCCATTGGTGATTATTTGAAGAAGAAACCCCAACCGCCCCGTGGATGTAGGCACTTGTTTTGCCGAACCACATTAAATCTTTGTGTCCTTGTGTTTGTTTGTTTTCTGTTTTTCTTCGCTATTTCTCTCTTTGATTGGTGGTCCATTCGTATTCCGCACAACAAGATGTTTGAACTAAAGATACTCGTGTCTTGTGAGTGGAAAAATCTGTGTTTGTCTTGAAGATGAAATAATTAACTTGTTGCTAGTTACTATCTTAAGTAAATGTCGCGTACTTTTGATTGGTTTGATGTGGTTCGAATTTTATGTAAATATAATAGAGATTTCTTATTTAATTGATCAGTTATGAGAAGATAACACTGACTTTCTTTATCTTATCTTTTTCTCCAACAAAAAAAAAGAACAACAGTGTTTTTTTCTACATGAAGAACAACTCGATCAGATTCTAGTTGTATACCTAGTAAATTTATAGGTTTGTATCAGTAATTTTTCCTGTAGCAATTATGCATTTGAACTAATTTAAAGTGTTTAATTCTAAGTTTCAGTTAGATACTTTACGCAAAAAAAAAGTACTCTTACAAAACCTTTGAATACATTTTAGGACAACAACAAACAAAAGAAAATTTTGGAATAGAATACAGATAAGATAAGTAGTTCAAAATTGGTATTCACTGGTATTGCATGCTTTTTGATAGTTGCATGGAGTGAATTAAGAAAATTCTTGACACATGAAAATATTGCATAGTTCTAACAGTTCTATTAGAATTTTTTGATAGTTCTAATAATTCCCACTTATTTGTAAAGTGTGCATATTAAGTGTGCATATTTGATAGTTTTTATTCTAATTTTTAAATTGTAATTCTAGATTTTTATATTCTAATTTTAAGAGGGAGATTAACTAATACTTGAATTGACAGGCCTATAAAATTTTAGGTATTTATGATTCATATAATTGATATACACTCAATCCAGATTTCTTATTCTTCTAGCTCACACTATGTTCATTTACAGTAATAGTTTGAGTTTTTTTTTCCTTTCTTTTTTTGAATTGAGATAATTGGAAAATAGAAACTACTGAAACAGTATATGCCGTTATATTATGATAATTTTTTTAAATTTCTCAACTTCAGGCTTTAGATGTAGCAGCTCATGTATTTTATTTCAGCATCAAATGGTGTTTATTATAATGATATATTTTAAAACCTGCCACTTGTTGAACCATTACTTTACCTGAGTCTAACTTATATGTGTCTTATTCCTCTTCATGCACCTGGTGATGATCCTTTCATGTATAATGGCATTTTTCTTAAACTACACCATATTTTTAAACACTATCTTCAAATCTGCGGAAATCTAAAGGTTTGTTTATCTCATTAGCACTAGTCCATAATTACCTTCATTCCTTTACGTATGCCTTTTTTTCTCCCTTGAAAATGAGAACACTCCTTGCACTTTTGTTTGTGACAGGATTTTGTCACAGTAGGACTCATGTTGGTTGTTGTTTCGAGGGCTTCCTTTCGATTTGGTTAGTCGAATCTTCTTATCATAACTACCAATTTATTTTCTCTCATTGATAATAATGTTTAATTTTTTTTCTTCTTTTTCATTTTCAGCTAAATATTATAAGGCAGGGGCTTGGTTTTGTGGGGTCCTTTTTATATGCTTACTGTAAACTCAAAGGTAAGTAGGTACTGATAGATGGAGAGAGGCCATTTAAGTGAGAGGATGAAGACAGAACCAAAGAAATGGGATATGGGCGCAATTTTGTGCATTTGTGGACCATTTTTGGGGTTCATTTTTGGATGCTATTCATGCTCGTAAATGCTAATATTATTATTTTGGGTTGAAAGTGGGTATTTATTGAGGATCATGAGATTCTTCTTCGACTGATGGTATTGTCTATATCGATTCCTCAACAAACTAGAGCCGAGTTATGAAAGGAAACCAGCGGATGGGCTGCAATTTTACTGGTGGAAGATTTGTGTGACAAATTTTTTAAAAATTTTCATTCAGTGCAGTAAATTATTTTTATGATGCTCCTAAATCCGTCCATGAATAGAACACTTTTGTGTGTATCCTTTATTGATCATCTAGCCATAGTTACTTTAATTGTTGATTTGGGTTCATTTATTTATTTGATGTGCTATGATGAATGTTATATACTGTGATAAATTGAAGTTAAACAATGAACAACCATGTCCTTATTAAGTTCATATACATACTTCAGCATTTTGCATTTAGAAAAATGCATATTAGGGAAGCTCTCGGATAAGGATATAACCGATCCGTATCCGAATCCAAATTTTTTGTGAATACAGATATGAAAAATTCATATCCAGGCAACAAATCTAAAAAAATTCGAATGTGAATAAGGATATGGATAGCACTTTGAAAAGCGGATTCGGATATAGATATCTCTAATCTCTAATATCTAATATTATAATGGGAGAATTGAGGTTGTCATTTGTAGACATTCAACTATTTAATCTCAACCATTCCAAATAGATGAATCTCTTTTCGTGTAATCTTTTTATTTACAGGACCAACTGTGCATGTAGTAACTGCATTATAGAAAATATCCCAAGTATTCAATCGCTGCAAACTATTCTCAATAATAAAAAGGTTTTCTACCCTAAAACTGTCACAAAACTTGATTGTGGAAGACTTGTAGTATACATACACTAATGCCAATATTACTATCACATTTTGATCTTTTTTAAAGTAATCCATGGCCCATTTCGCAACTGCTCTACGCAATTTTGATCATTGCTTTCATGAAGATATTTATCATCTAAAACTCTTCGCAGCAGAGAAATGATTTAAAAAAGTACATCAATCAATTAAGGTTTAACTATGTCGTTCAATATCAATCATCTTCAATCATCTTCAGTCGCCACACTGTCTGTTCTGTTATTCACTTGCCTACGAGAATACTAATGCCAATGGCATATGTCGTTCAATGACCAATTTTGTGCAGGTTATATGATCAATTCTCCCTCTAAGGCACTGTAAGAAATTTTGTTCATGTTATATGATCAATTGAGGAATATACCATTCAAACAATTGATCACTATCATCGTACAAATAGTTGCTATCAAAACTGAGAGAAAGCATCTAAACTTGCCTCTTAGTGAAGAGAAATTAGAGGTAAACCTGATCATTGCTACAGTCACTACAATCCATCACTTTTCCTTACCAATTCTCCTTTTATCCACAATTTGAATGATCAAGTCTTTTGCAACTGATCGCTATAATCCATGACTTTTCCACCTTATCCTCATTTCATCTAAAAAATATCTAAAATCTGGTTTGATTACTAAAAATTCTATACCATTTCAGACACTTTTCCACCTTTTGTAAACCTTGATTTTTCAGAATTTTTTTTGCAGTAATATGAATTCTAAAATTGTTTTCTGCAATAAAAGAGTGGATAGAACAATAATTTGGGAAATTAATATGATAGGAAGAGGCTGATCTAAAATCTTCAGTCACAATAATGATAAAATTTTCTAAAACTCTATTTGAAACCGAAAAAATGTATATTGATAAATTAACAACTCAAATTTGCAATTTCTTTCAGTGTAATGGAAGTAGGTTATATAGATGTAATTTCAACTTCATTCATCTACAACCAAGAGCCTAATAGATTATACAAACACAATACAAATTATATCAACTTTCCTAATATATTTTTACCAGGTGATATGCAAACACATTCATAAAACATTTATGAGAGAGAGAGAGAGAGCTTTACCCTATGCGCTGAACCAAGGACATGTTTTGCTTCTTCACAACCACATCTACTCAGCACATAAAACATCAAATTAGGTGAATTTCTTAACATCCAATTTTGAACAAAATCACAAACTCTATCTATTTAGGGCCTCTACCTTTCAACTCTCACACCAATTGAGATAGTCAACGAACTTTGGAACCAACAATCCAATTGCACATCAGACCTATGACGTCTCATATTTCCTTTTATTCTGCATATCTGAAATCAGAAAAAAACGCTTTAAAATCTGTGCAAAAATCAAACTTCACTTCTAGCCAATATCTACACATACCTCTCATTCCCAATCCAATTCCTCCTGAAACCTGTTCCATTAGCCCCTTCTTTTTTATCTTCAGACCTGAAATCAAATCAAATCAAATAATTAGGAAAAATGCTTCAAAATCCGAGCTTAAAAATTTTACAAGAAAAATGAAATTTTGTGCAGGTTATATGATCAATTCTCCCTCTAAGGCACTGTAAGAAATTTTGTGCAGGTTATATGATCAGGTGAGGAATATACCATTCAAACAGTTGATCACTATCATCATACAAATAGTTGCTATCAAAACTGAGAGAAAGCATCTAAACTTGCCTCTTCCAAGCTAGACTAAAGTGACCTTAATTAATGAGAGTGAAGAGAAATTAGAGGTAAACCTGATCATTGCTACAGTCACTACAATCCGTCACTTTTCCTTACCAATTCTCCTTTTATCCACAATTTGAATGATCAAGTCTTTTGCAACTGATCGCTACAATCCATGACTTTTCCACCTTATCCTCTTCATTTCATCTAAAAAAATCTAAAATCTGGTTTGATTATTAAAAATTCTATACCATTTTAGACACTTTTCCACCTTTTGCAAACCTTGATTTTTTCAGAATTTTTTTCCTGTAGTAATATGAATTCTAAAATTGTTTTCTGCAATAAAAGAGTGGATAGAATAATAATTTAGGAAATTAATATGACAGGAAGAGGCTGATCTAAAATCTTCAGTTACAATAATAATAAAATTTTCTAAAACTCTATTTGAAAGCGAAAAAAAATGTATATTGATAAATTAACAACCCGAATTTGGAAGGGGCTGATAAAAAAGAAGATAACAATACAAATTTTATCTTCATACCTGAAATCAAATCAAATCAAATCAAATAATTAAGAAAAAGGCTTCAAAATCCGAGCTTAGAAATTTTATAAGAAAAATGAAAGGAAAGAGAGGATCCTTTACCTCTAGTTTGACCGCAATGAGAAATTTTCCTTCACTTTGTGCCAATTTTTAAACATTCCTTCTTCAAACCTATGGAGAAAGAGGAAGATTAGGGTTTCCAAACTTGTACTAATTTCCAAATATGATACAAATCTAGAACGAAAATCCCTCCTTGTTCTTGATGAATCAACAGACTAAACAAAACTATAGATGCATGTTTCGAAAATTAATTAACTAACCAGTTGAACGCTTCTTTGATTCGCGATCGGAGTTGGAACTCTTCTTCCTAGGGTTTTGGGCGGCGGCGGCCATGGATGAAGAAGGTTTGAGATCAAAAAGGAGATGGAGATGGAGATCGGGATTGGGTATTTGGGATCGGGTTTCGGATTTTGAGAGGGTTCTTGTCCGGATCCTAAAAGATCGACATGGGATCCAAACTAATTCGGTTCAGATTCAGATGGATATGGAATGGGTAATAGGAGATTGGCATGGGTTCCAGATTTTGAGTGGGAAGAGAGAAAGGGGGGATTTGAGATGAGAGAGACAGAGAGAGGGTGGGGAGGGGGTTCTGAGAGAGAGAGAGACACACACACACAGAGAAAGGGGGAGAAGACGGAGAGAGAGACAGAGAACCCGTAAGAGAGGGGTGGGGGGTGAGTGGTTCTGAGTTCAGAGAGAGAGAGAAATTGGTTTTGGGGTTTGAAATTTTTGGGTTTGAAATTTTGGGCAGGAAAATATGTTTTGTGAGAATCAATCCGGGTCATTAATTTTAGGGGAGATTGAAGGAGAGCCACTTGATAGTTTTCTTTGTATATATATATATATATATATATATATATATATATATATATATATATATATATATATATATATATTTGGGCAGGAAAATATGTTTTGTGAGAATCAATCCGGGTCATTAACTCCTTCAATCTCTCCTAAAATTAATGACCCGGATTGATTCTCACAAAACATATTTTCCTGCCCAAATATATATATATATATATATATATATATATATATATATATATATATATATATATATATATATATAGAGAGAATTAAATAAATAAATAAAGAAGTTGTTTTGGGGGGGATTTGAATTTGAGTTTTTTTTTTTGGGGGGGGGGGGGACTTTTGGGGGGGGGGAATGTATTTTGTGTGGTTAGATCTGGGCCTTTGATTTTAGGGAAATTGAGGGAGAGTCACTTGATAGCTTTCTTTGTGTTTTATTATATAGACTAGATTTTTCCGTGGGCACGTGCCTACGACACGTCTTCAAAACGATACATCATATGAAATGCCTTGTAAACAGTAAATCTACAATTATGTATAGCATATGAAAAGTCTTGTAAACAGTAAATCTACAATTATGTAGCTCAAGTTTGAATAGTATGACAATAATCAGTTATAAATAAAAGTCCATGTTTCCATAAGTATATATATATATATATATATATATAGAGAGAGAGAGAGAGAGAGAGAGAGAGAGAGAGAGAGAGAGAGAGAGGGGAGGGAGCCCTTCTGTTGTGCACCACCTATGATGCACACGGCATGTGCACTCGGCCTTCGGGCGTTCATATCGACGATCTGAACCGTTCACATTGATCTACACATCTAAATTAGTCTAAATATGTAAAATCAAATCATTTAAAATTCATTTACCCATTCATTGAAGTGTTACAAAATTGTATGGCTGAAAATCATTATTTTTTATAGTCATGTGATGGATAGGCAAATGAATTTCAAATAATTTGATTTTACATATTTAGACTAATTTAGATGTGTAGATCAATGTGAACGGTTCGGATCGTCGATACGAAGGCAGGAAGGCTGAGTGCACACGAGTGCACACGGAGGGGTAGTGCACAACGGAAGGTTTTCCTATATATATATATATATATATATATATATATATATATATAGAGAGAGAGAGAGAGAGAGAGAGAGAGAGAGAGAGAGAGAGAGAGAGAGAAGAGAGAGATAATTAAATAAATAAAGGAGTTGTTTTGGAGGAGATTTGAATTTGAGTTTTAGGGGGAAATTTTTTAGGGAAAAATATGTTTTGTATGTTAAATCTGGGCCTTTGATTTTGGGGGATTGAAGGAGAGCCACTTGATAGCTTTCTTTGTGTTTTATTATATAGATTTACTAGTATACCCTTTTGCAATTTTGCATAAACTTATATAGTATAATATAATATAATATAGTATATAGTATAACTCGTGCAATACTGTACATAATTTAAAAAAAAATAATAATAAAACTTGTTTTGAAAAGTTCATCTAATAACACCTATATAATAATGAAGATTCTAACTTCAATTTGGATGAGTAAGAGTGGAGAGTTATTGTTAGAAAATGGGTATTTTATACACCATTTACGAACCAGTTTTCGAGTAAGATCTTCTATGAATTAGTGAGAAATCTTGATGGATTTGTGTTCTCCTTTGTAAGTAGATCGAACTCATATATTTACTTGCTCAAAACGGTTATCGGGTGAATGAAAAATTATCCCCCGAAGTGAGGCGGTTTCATATTTGAAAATAAGTTGACGGATTTTAGTCCCACGTCGGAAAAAACAAAGGAATTAGAACCAGATATATAATAAACTCCTTCTTGGAATTGTAAGATATCAAGCTAAGAGGCTCTCTCTCGTGCGCAAAGAGAGGGGGGGGAGGAGTGCAAATCTCGGACCGGTTCGCATGCAACTTGTGTGCGCCCACACGTCATGCAGACACGAATGCCAGACTGACGTGAACCCACTCCGTGCAGAGCCACTTTTTGCTAGAGTTTTTTTCTTGATCTATAACGGCCGAAATAAATGTAGAAACGGTTTTTTCTACCATTTATTCACGCTTCAAACTGCAGAAATAATTTTTCCGCCGTTACACTGGTGGCTTTAAGCTCATGTCTACCATTACAGTTAATGTAGTCAATGTATTATCTACCGTTACAATTTTCACCATTTGCCTTATAAATAGAGGCCTCTCTCCCCTGAATCAAGACACCAGAACCTCCTCTCTTCCCGTAAACCTCTGTTTTGTGCTCGGAGTCCAATTCTTTTCTTCGATTCTACGGTGATTGAATTCAGATGCTGTCTAGTTCGAGAACTTGGCGTGGTGCCTGCATCGAGCTCTTTTTTCGTGGTTACCTGGGAGACAGACGCCTCAACAAACTCCAGCACCCGAGCGAGGCGAATCTGTTTTAAGGATATTGTGTGATACACAAGCCTCGACACAAATCAGTTTGGTTTTGTTATCATTATTTTCTTTTTAATTTTATTGGTTTTCTTCTTCTCCTCCTTCTCTGATTTGTGCCTCTAATTCATACTTGATTTTATTACAAACAATTTTTTAATCAAAATATTCTAACAATTATCTCCGACATTTGCCTTACTTTTTTTATTTAAAAAATGAAAAATGAGAAAAATCATAGACAAAAGTTGTTTAGCATAATATATTGTATAGATTCCAAAATTTAATTATTTTTCAGAATTTCTAAATAAATTTTCATATTTAATAATAATTTTTGGAATTTTAATTTAATTTCCTAATTTTAAATTATTTTTCTGTGATTTTTATTGTTTTATCCAGATGGCGCGATTTTCGGAGCGATATGGATCGTCCATCGAGCATGTGCTCGCCCGCTGAGTGTAATAAGGTGCCAGGATGATGTGGTGATGTGGCGTGACCTGGGACGGTGAGCACGTGTTGGGCTCGCCCGCTGAGTGAATTGGACATATGTGATTGGGTGACGACGTGGCACTATCGGGAGCCTCGATTACGCACATCTTCGCGCATCTAGACAATCGGACGGTCGAAAATTGAGCGGAGGTGGTGGCTGAGTGTGTGCACGTGTTAAGATATGTATTGTTGCTGCTGAAATCAGTGTGGGGGCAAATAGATAGATTTGTGGATTCTAGGGATGTTGAATAGTCAAACCTGAAACCTTTCCGTCGGAGTTTGACCGCGATCTCCCGCCGTTGACCTGTAAAAAGTGCGAAACACCGGGGTTGATCCTGGCGATGCTCCCTCCGACGCTCAAGTCAGTAATCAGAAAGATTATGAATGAGCTTTTATTGGCAAAAGATTGATTACCTGGTAACAATGGGGGAAGGGGGGTATTTATAGTAGCCTTAGGGACCAGTTTCGGGATAAGATCAAATCCCTACTTCTCAGTGAATGGATAGATTGAATCAGGGCCGTTGATTAAGTCTAATCATGAAACCCTAATTCCATCCAGCTGGAGCAGGTTTCATGCGGGTTGGAACCTGCACCCAGTTGAGATGGATCCGTTCGTAGATTATTGGGTCTTTGGAAAAAAGACCCAGTACCCATTTCGGACCCGTTTGTAGGTGAAATTACTATTTTATCCCCGTACTTTAAGATTCGTGCCTGGTTTGGACGGTTCCGATTTAATCCCATTTTTAGCCATATCACGAGCCCCCCACTCACGAAGACTGAGTTTGATCAACCTTTGAGGTAGGGGTGGACAACTATTATCCGAACCGACCAATCCAAACCAATCCAACCCGAACCGACCGGTTTTTAACCGAACCAATTGGGGGTTTGGATTGGTTCGGTTCTTGATCTTCAATAACCAACTGGACCGGTTCGGTTATTAGATGGGGCTTTCAAATAACCGATGAAACCGAACCGACCGTACCTCTATGCATAAGTCCATAAAAAAATATAGTTCTCCTTTAATTTCTTGAATATAAAAATAGTCATTTCTCATTTTCTTGGAGATACAAATAGTCTTCTTTAATTTCTTTAATACAAACCGAGCAATTGTTCTATCTATGTTTTGATTCTCCATAATCCTTTGTGTTATATTGTTGAGAAATGCTTGATTCACAGTGTGTCCCAACTTAATAGAATCATGAAGTTGATGTAACATTTAGTAGTTACTTTAAGCAAGTCAAGTAGAAATTGTAATCTAAATCTTTTTTATTGTACCTGAAATTCAATTAGCTATGATTATTTAATGTTTCTTTTTTGATAATAAACTAAAATTACAGAAGTATGCAAGTGTAAAAAGTAGTTTATCTCACCTATTTAAACGTCATAATTTCAAACAATTAGTGCAAAATTTATTAACAACTTGTGGTTTTATGAATCTTCATTTTAAATTCATTTCTGAATAATAAATAGGAGGTTATTTCTTAAGTTTTAATGAAGTTGGTTTTTAAGTTTCAACAAAATTATGAATGATGTTGAAGGTGAAAAGTAGCATGCCAAACCGACCATCCAATCCAATCCAAACCGAGCTTAATCGGCTTGGATGGAAACCGATCCAACTAAGGTTCGGATTGGTTGCGGATGAAAAAATTAAAAAACTGATCTTCTTTAGATCGGTGGTGGATGGTCCATATTAGGTCGGATACCGACTGATGCCCATCCCTACTTTGAGGAGTAGTTTTATTGTTTTAATGGCTTACGGAGTTGTATCGGAGTCCAAATGAGGGGTGTCGAATCTTTGTATAAGGCATTATGGTGATTTTCGGAGTTCGTCACGCGCTCAAGGTTGTTCCTGAGCTCTCCTGAACTTTTTGTGATTTTTCTTGATTTTTATTTATTTTTCGGACTATTTATTTAATTTTGCAAAGTGGTGATTTATTGTTCGGAGGTCTTAATTAATTATTCCAAGCGATAATTATTTACCCGGGGGCTCAAAAATATTTTCCCGAATTTATAATTATTTTTTAGAATTTTAAATTAATTTTCCAGAATTTTTAATTATTTTTTGCAATTTTTAAATAATTAATTCGAATTTAATAAATAAAAAATTAATTTTTAATTCGATTTATGACGTGGCGCGATCTAGACCTTCCATCAGCAAGCGGCGCGAATTTCTGAGAGATCGGATGGCTTGTGTCGCTCGGCACCATTTTCCCCACGTAAGCAGCTCGGATCGCCAGTCGCTCGGATACCGAGCAACGTGGCTCGGTGCTATTTTCTCCATGTGAGCAGCTCGGATTGCCTATCGCTCGGATATGGATTCCGAGCGGCGTGGTGTGATCTGGGCCGTTCATCAGGTTGATGCGCGAATTTTGAGAAGATCTGACGGCCAGAGTCGCTTGGTGCTATTTTCTCCACGTGAGTAGCTCGGATCGCCTGTTGCTCGGATTTGGATTCGGAGCGACGTGGGGTGATCTGGGCCGTTCATCAGGTTGATGCGCGAATTTTGAGAAGATCTGACGGCCAACGTTGCTCGGCGCTATTTTCTCCACGTGAGCAGCACGGATCGCCTGTAGCTCGGATTTGGATTCCGAGCGATGTGGGGTGATCTGGGCCGTTCATCAGGCTGATGCACGAATTTTGAGAAGATCTGACGGCCAGCGTCGCTCGGCGCTATTTCCTTCATATGAGCAGCTCGGATTGAGAGTTGCTCGAATTGGAATTCCGAGCGACGTGGGACGATCTGGGCCGCTTATCATGGCGCGAATCACGAGGTTAAAGGTTGAGATCACGAGAAAATGCTATCTTATTGTTTTGTGGGCGTGGCATGATCTGAGCCGCTCATCATCTTTCGGCGTGAATATTGAGACTATCTGATGGTTGGGGTTGCTCGGCGTCATTTTTCCTTAAATGTGCAGCTCGGATCGCTAGTTTCTCGGTTTCCAAGTGACGTGGCTCGGTGCTATTTTCTCCATATGAACAGCTCGGATTGATAGTTGCTCGGATCGTGATTCCGAGCGACGTGGGGCGGTTTGGGCCGTTCATCATGGCGCGGATCACGAGGTTGGAGGTTCAGATCATGAGAAAATGTTATCTTGTCGTTTTGTGGGCGTGGCGTGATCAGGGTCGTCTGATCGAGATCTTGCACGAATTTTAGGGAGAAAGTCGTTTTTCTCCAATACGCAGCTCGGATCGTCAGTCGCTCGAATTTGGATTCCGAGGGACGTGGGGCGATCTGAGCCGTTCATCATGGTGCGGATCTCGAGGTTGAAGGTTTAGATCACGAGAAAACGTTATCTTTTCGTTTTGTGGGCGTGGCGTGATCTGAGCCGTCTGATCGAGATCTTGCGCGAATTTTGGGGAGAAAGTCGTTTTTCTCCAATACGCAGCTCGGATGGCCAGTCGCTCGGATTTGGATTCTGAGGGACGCGAGGCGATCTGAGTTGCCTCTCGATAGTTCGGCAGAGTGCCTCGGTGGCTCAGAGCTAGAGGGATAGCCGAGCAGTGCGGTGAGTCTGAATCATCGTTACCGTTGTGAACCATTGCCGCTCTTTGCCATTTTGTCGTTTAGCCTTCTTTTAACGCCTTGAGGGGGGCCTAAGAGTCGCAACTTTACGTTACAAAGCCCAAGAGTCATTTCTTTTACTATAAGTTTTCTCCTCCCCCATTCTTTATCTCATTCTTTCACTTTCACCTTTACCTTTCACTTTTACTTTTGCCAGCGGTGTTTTTGCTCTCGAGCGGCGCTATTAGCTTTCGTGGCAAGGCAAGTTTGAATTCCGGCAATCTTTTCCGGCCATACACGTCACTTCAAGGTTAGTCTTTTCTCATATCTTTGAGAATGGTTAGAATATTTTCTGGGGACGAGACCTCCACCTCGGGCCAAGACACCGGCCGAGCGGTAGTAGTGAAGCCGAGGAAAGGGAAGTGGTAGATCTGGTCGGGGTGTCGACGATAGTTGAGACTCCGAAGGGGGCAGGAGAGTTGGGTCGGCTTCCGTCCACGTTGTCTAGTGTCGGCGGAGTGAGAAGTTACCCTGAGGACATTCTAGAGAAGGTGGTGCACAGGATGGCTCTGACATGTGAGGAAAATAATCCGAGAGACCATTCCGAATTGGATGAGATCCCCTCAATCTTGACCGAGGCAGATCTGCACCAGATCAGGAAGGGATTTTGCATCCCGAAGGAGTACATCCTGCTAATCCCTGGTCCAGGTGTCCGAGCGTGTACGGGGACTTCGACTGACACTTGCGTCTTCTCATACGACGCACTGAACGCCGGTCTTCGGCTACCACTGCACCCCTTTGTGGTCGAGGTGCTGCAGTGGTACGGCCTGAGTCCCGTTCAGTTTATGCCGAACATGTGGCGGCATGTCATCGCCTTTGTCCTTTAATGCCAGGCAGTCTGCGTGGAACCGCAGTTCATTCTGCTTTGGAGCCTCTATTGCATCTATCGGATGAGCAAGATGGAGGATCGATATTATCTGTCGCCGAGGAAGGGGGTGAAGTTGATCGAGAATCCGAACTCGATCAAACACTGGAAGGATAAGTATTTTCTCATCCGTGGTCCCGAGCAGTGGAGCTTCTCGACATTGTGGAAGGATGGGGTCCCGAAGTGGGCGAAGAAAGAGCCGGTGCTCACAAGGGAGGAAGAAGAGGTGGTGGCGAAGATCCTCGGACTTCCGACCCTCAGTTGGAAGGATATCACTGAGGGGGTCTTGTTTGGTGGAGGTCTCAGTCCGATCGACCCCAGTACGCTCTTTTTCTTCTCCTTGCTTTCCTTAGTGTTTTTTACTGTCAGTTATTTTTTCTAACTTTTTTGCTCGGTTTTTTCTTCGTATGCAGAGAGCCCTGGCATGGATTATAAGGCATTGATGGCAAAGAATCGTGTGGCAAAGGAAGCGGAGACGAGGAAGAGGAAGAGGACCACGGCGGGGCCTCAGTCTGGCCGAACGGTGAAAGTCCCCTCGGCACCCTCGCCCATTGGGGAACCGGTGGCTGAGGTCCCTTCGGAAACGCCCATTCAGGCCCCTCCGGTCGATGCCCTGGGTTCGTCGAGCGGGGAGTTTACTGCCAGTGCGGCTCTGGCTTTGGAGGTGCCGCTGCTTACTACCGAGACAGAGGTGATCCTCACTGAGGAGAACAAGCGTCTCTTCGTCCCCGACTGGAAGGTGATGAAGGTGGATGGGTTCCTCGGTGACGCGGGGATATGCATGCAGGTGGTGAAGCACCTGCCGACCCCGAAGGACCGTGCTGCGCTGAAGGCCAGCACCGTGGGTGACAACACCCTGGAGATTGCTCGGAACACTATGTCGGTAAGTATGAGTTGAATTTGATAACCTAAAAAATTTTCTAAGTTTTTTGTTTGGTGCTAATTGTCTCCTTCGTCTTGCTCGCAGACTCTCTGCCATTTCAGTCACCTGCTCGAGCAGTTCGCCGAGCAAGAGAAGGAGATGAAGCATTTGAACGATCGGGAGAGTTTGGAGCTCTCCAAGGCGGTCAAGCTTTTCAAGGCCGAGCAGCGAATCTCGGCTTCGCGTGCGGCCGAGGTGGGGGTCCTCGAGACGAAGCTCGCCGAGGTGCTGAAGCATTCCGCAGCCGAGACTACCAAGGTTGAGGCGTTGGAGAAGGAGAGGGCTCGCCCCGAAGAGGAGCTGGCCAAGGCCTTGAAGGCGTCCGAAGAGGCGCTGAATGGCCAGGCGATGAAGGTGGCGGCGACAGAGTAGGCTGTTTGGGACGAGGCCGAAGCCCATATGATGACAAACATGGATGAGGCTTACGCCCGAGCGCTGCAGCATGTGGCGGCCCACATCCTCGGCTTCGACATCTTTTCGTACTACTTCTACGATCCCGTAGAGGGGGAGGAGCAGAATCCTCTGGCGGAGCTCGGGCCCGAGCTGGAGGGCAAAGATGCCGAGGAGGGCGCCGAGGACGAGGTGAACATTGAAGGAGCGATCGTCACTGTACCGAGCGATGATACCTCGGAGCAGCGCCATGAGGTGGCCCCCTAACTTAGTTGCCTCCTCTTTTTTGTTGTTTTTGTTTCTTTTTTGTTTTGTTGTAACACCGAACTGCGGACTTGCCACCGCTTATGTACATTTTGAATTTCAATGAAACGACTAACTTTTTGAGACTTTGGCCAAGTGTTTGAGATTTCGAGTGTTGTGTTGTGAACATCTTGTTAATGAAAATTTTGCTAAGTGTTGGAAACACCATTGGCTCTGTGTTGAGAACTCAAGTGTTGTGAACACTTTGAAAATTTCGCTGTGTTGAAAACACCCCCTTTTTTTCTTGTGTTGATATGTTTTCACCTTTCAGGTCGTCGAGCCGAGTTCGGCAGCTGAAGCCTCTCATCTTCAGATTGATTTAAAAGCAACGAAGTTGGCCCTCTCTCGCAGTCGAGAGTGTTTTCTCAAGAGCGAGTTGGAGCTAGATCATCTCAAGGTGATGCTGGCGGAGTGTCTTTCTGAGTTGAAGCAACTAAGGAAACGAGCCCACGAGGTTCGTCTTGAGAGTGAGGTGGAGTTGCTTCGGAAGACGTTATTTGACGTTATAGAGGAGAAAGGTGAACTGCTGGCCGAGGTTCACCACTTGAAGATAGTAGAAGAAGAGCTTTTGGCGGAGGAAGAAGAGTTAGTAGCGACTGTAGGGCAAATTGATGACCGAGCGCGACGGGTTGACGGCTGAGGTTGACGAGTTGAAGAGGGTTACGGTCGATAGGAGCATCGAGGTCACCCATCTTCGTCGAGTTATTGCTGGCAGCGCTGGCACCGAAGGCTCTGCTCAGATTCCTCGCTTCAAGATAGTCGTGAAGGACGACTCTTTGAAGCAACAAATCGTTGAGCTAGAGGGTGAGGTCGCTTGCCTAAAACCTCAATCGGGACCGATAAACGTCAGAAGTACTTCGTGTACCCGGGAAGGGAGTGAGTGAGGGATTTCGTTCTACGAGCTTGCGACTCGCTCACCTGCTGCTCGGCAAAGTCCAAGTGATGCCCAAAGTGGGGTGGCTATCTCGTCGAGCGAAGCCTCAGCCGGCACAACGTTGAGAGACACTACTAAGCTTGCTGGCTTGGGGACCTCGACGAGTGCGGGATCGCAACGACAAGGTGTGCCCTGTCCCTGGCTGTCTCTTAAGAGAAACATCCATCTTCCTAAGAGTCATTGAAGTAGTCTTGTAATTTTTTAGCCTTTCGAAGTTTGTAACTTGTCGTAGATAGGAGTGGCTGGATTTGTAACTCGAGTTCCTTTGTACTTTAAACATTTATAGAAGTGAAAGTTTGTTTCTCCTCTGTGTCTGTTTGTTGGTGTGTTCAGTTAATCCACTATGGTTGTAAAAGTGTTTCCGAAGGGCCGACCATTTCTACCTCACTCAAGAGCGAGGAGTAAAAGTGGGGTCTTGCCACGCTTCGAACTCCGAGGGACGTGACTATCTGAGGCGTCCATATGAAGATCTTGTGTGGATCTTGATGTGAAAGGCAGCGTGGATCACGAAAAAATGCTATCTTGTCGTTTTGTGATCGTGGCCCAATCTGTGCCGTCTGATCGAGATCTTGCACGATTTTTGAGGAGAAAGTTGTTTTTCTCCAATACATAACTCAGATCGCCAGTCGCTCAAATTTGGATTCCGAGGGATATGGCACGATCTGAACCGTCCATCTGAAGATCTTGCACGGATCTCGATGTAAAAGACGGTGTGGATCACGAGAAAACGCTATCTTGTCGTTTTATGGTCGTGGCCCAATCTGTGCCATCTGATCGAGATCTTGCACGATTTTTTAGTAGAAAGTTGTTTTTCTCCAATACGCAGCTCGGAATGCAAGTTACTCGAAAATGTATGCTCGAATATCTTCACCAGTTATCCAGCCAAGTGTTTTGGGTTCCGAATGCGTCGTTTGAGTAAGTTTCAACGGTTGTGGGAGCAGTTCCGAATGGTGAACCACTTCTAGCTTGCTTAAGAGCGAACTTGCGAAGCAGAATCGAGCCAAGTTTTGGACTCCGAACACGTCATTTGAGTAAGTTTCAATGGTTGTGGGAGCAGTTCCGAATGACGAACCACTTCTAGCTTGCTTAAGAGCGAACTTGCGAAGCGGAATCGAGCCAAGTTTTGGACTCTAAACACGTTGTTTGAGTAAGTTTCAACGGTTGTGGGAGCAGTTCCGAATGGCGAACCACTTCTAGCTTGCTTAAGAGCGAACTTGTGAAGCAGAATCGAGCCAAGTTTTGGACTCCGAACGCGTCATTTGAGTAAGTTTCAACGGTTGTGGGAGCAATTTCGAATGGCGAACCACTTCTAGTTCGCTTGAGAGCGAGCCTGCGAAGCGGAATTGAGCCAAGTTTTGGACTCCGAACACGTTGTTTGAGTAAGCGTCATCAAAAGACTTAAAGGGAGAGATAAAATAGTCACAAGAGAATCATGAGGGGAAAGAAAATCTGTATTGATAACTGCTAATCGGCTGCTTCTAAGTTACAAGTTGTTATTACAATGAGAAAATAAAGAAGCAAGTACAAATAAAAAGATTGGATTGGCTCGACATTTGAAGGTACTCGGAGAGGCATTCAGGTGCGCTCTTGGTACTTCAGTAAATGGTCAGCATTCCAAGTTCTGGGTATCTCTCTGCCGTCAAGATCTTCAAGACGATATGCTCCGGGGTGGACTACTTTGGAAACTTTGTACGGTCCTTCCCAATTCGGAGCTAGCTTACTCTTTTGGCTGGGGAACGAGACAGCTAATTTTCTGAGGACTAAGTCCCCTTCTTTGAGATCTGTGAGACGGACTCTTTTGTTGTAGGCCTGCTCAATTCTTCTCCGATAATTTTGCTGGCAAATTAAAGCTCTTTCACGGAGCTCATCAACCAGGTCCAAATTCGCTCGAAGCTCTCTGACGTTCCGCTCTTCATTATAAACAATAAGGCGAAGGGATGGCAGACCAACTTCTAAAGGGATCACAGCCTCGGACCCATAGGTGAGATTGAAGGGCGACTCTCCTGTGGGGGTCCGCTTCGTAGTGTGGTAGTTCCACAATATGTTAGGAAGCTGTTCCGCCCATAAGCCCTTGGCGGCCTTATCTAATCTCTTCTTGATGCCGGAGAGGATCTGCCTGTTGGCATTCTCTACTTGGCCATTGGACTGAGGATGGGAGATGGAGGAGAACCATTGCTGAATATCGAGGTCTTCACACAAAGATCGGAATGCTGCCCCTGTAAACTGTGTTCCATTATCTGTTATTAGGACCCGAGGTATGCCGAACCTACAAATCACATTTCTCCAGAAGAACTGCAGCACTTTGTTCTGAGTAATTGGGGCCAGAGGTTCAGCCTCGATTCACTTGGAAAAGTAGTCGATTGTCACGACTAGGAACTTGAGCTGGCCCGGAGCTGGCGGAAATGAACCTAGCAAGTCCATCCCCCACATCGCGAAGGGAATCGGGCTTGAGAAAGATGTGAGTCGTGCTTGGGGTAGGCGGCAGATGTTGGAGGACTGCTGATAAGGGCCGCATTGTCGGACATGTTGCTCGGCATCTCGAAGTAGAGTAGGCCAAAAATACTCGTAGTTCAAAACTTTCATGGCGAGGGACCTTAACCCTGAATGGGCTCTGCCTACACCTTCGTGGAGCTCTTGCAAGGCATACAAAGCCTCTTCCGGGGAGAGGCATCTCAAGTAGGGTCTGCCATCTACTTGGGTATATGAGCGTTTGTACAAGACTCCTTCAGCAAGGGTGTACCGCTCTGCTCTCGTTCGGATTCGACGGGCTTCTTTAGGATCTTCGGGAAGGATCCCATCCCTGAGGAACTCAATCAAAGGTTTCATCCAGTTGTCCCGGAGTTGGATGGGCAGCGACTCCATTGAGTCGGGGGCTTCTTCTTCTATGCTTGGTCTTAGGAGTACCTCGATTAGGACGGTCTGCTCGAGACCTTGAAGGGAGGAGGAGGCCAATTTGGAGTTCTCTTCTCTAGGGATCCGCTAGATGAGCGCCTCTTCGAATGAAGCCATGAGACTTTGGACCTTGGCTAGGTACTTAGCCATTCGGTCGTCTCGTGCCTCGTACTCCCCTAAGACCTGATTCATAACCAGCTGCGAGTTACTGAATATTCGGATACATTGCGCTCCTGCCTTGCGAGCTATACCCAGGCCTGCTACTAAGGTCTCATACTCAGCTTCGTTGTTGAAGGCTTTAAAGTTTATGCGAAGGGAGTATTAGAGAACGAAGTTATCTGGGCCCGCCAAAATGACCCCGGCTCCGCTCCCTTCGGTGCAAAAAGACCCGTCGACATATACTGTCCAGATGGGAGGCCCGTTTGTTGCTTGACTAACCTCCGGGATGGTGCTCTCCATAATAAATTTAGCTAAGGCTTGGGCCTTGATTGCGGTCCGAGGCTGATAAGATATGTCATGTTGACTCAGCTCGATCAACCACTTCATCAGACGCCCGGAGGTCTCGGGCTTGTGTAGGACTTGCTTAAGCCGCTGGTCGGTAAGAACGACCACCGAGTGGGATTGAAAATAAGGGCGGAGCTTCCTGGCTACCATAACCAAGGCGTATGCTATCTTCTCCAATCTTGTATAGCGGAGCTCGGCATCTCTGAAAACTTTGCTCACATAATAGATAGGCTTCTGAGCCTTGTCTTCTTCCCTCACCAGGACAGCACTGAGGGTTTGTTCGGAGGCAGCGAGGTAGAGGTAGAGTGTTTTCCCGAAAATAGGCTTGCTGAGGAGTGGGGGGTTGACCAGATAGACTTTCAGCTGGTTGAATGATTCTTGCTGCTTCTGACCCCACTCGAAGCCCTTAGCCCTCCTGAGGGCTTTGAAGAAAGGAAGACACTTCTCCCCTGACTTAGACAGGAAGCGCCCTATGGCTGCGAGGCGACCTGTGAGCTTCTGAACCTCTTTCACACTTGTAGGAGGAGCCATGTCCAGTATGGCTTTTATTTTCTCGGGGTTGGCTTCGATCCCCCTTTGACTGACTATGAAGCCTAGGAACTTACCCGACGAGAATCCGAACGCACACTTGTTTGGGTTTAGCCTCATATCATGCTTCCTCAGTACATCGAATGCTTCTTGTAGGTCGGCAACATGGTCGGCCCCATGGATGCTTTTGACTAGCATATCATCAACATACACTTCCATGTTTCGGCCGATCGGATTCTAGAAGACCTTATTGATGAGGCTCTGGTAGGTTGCACAGGCATTTTTCAGCCCGAAGGGCATTACCTTGTAGCAATAGAGTCCTTGATCGGTGATGAAGGAGGTCTTCGGGATATCCGGGGGGAACATTCTAATTTGGTTATATCCGGAGAAGGCATCCATGAAGCTCAACAGCTCATGGCCCGAAGTAGCGTCGATCAAGGTGTCGATACTGGGGAGAGGAAAATGATCCTTAGGGCATGCTTTGTTCAGGTCCGTGAAGTCGATGCAAATTCTCCAACTTCTGTTGGCCTTCTTAACCATAACAACATTAGAGAGCCATTTGGGATAGTTGACTTCTTGGATGAACCGGGCTTTGAGAAGCTTGTCTACTTCTTCCTTTATAGCTTGCTGGCGCTCGGGGGCAAATTTGCACCTCTTCTGTTGGACAGGTTTGGACCCCGGAGCAACACTTAGGTGGTGGACAAGGAGGTCTTCGGAGATCCCTGGCATGTCAGCAGCTGACCAGGCAAAGAGGTCATGGTTCTTCCTGATGCATTGGACTATGTCGGAACAGAGGGCAGAGGGGAGGGTCTTGCTGATGAAGAACTTGCGGTTCTGATCTTTCTCGGAAAAGAGCACTTCCTCTAGCTCGTCTACAGGTTCGGACATAGGCTGGATGTTCCCCTGGGGAATCTCAAGAGTCTTGAGGGAAAGGACAGGTCCCCCGGTGGAGGTCATGTAACACTTGCGGGCCATCTCTTGACTACCCCTTACTTCTCCGACATCTGCCTTGGTGGGGAACTTCATTTTTAGATGATAAGCCGATGGGACGACCTCTAGAGCAGCTAGGCCAGGTCGGCCTAGAATCACATTGTAAGCAGCGGGAATGTCGACGACCATGAAATCCATTGGCTCTGTCTGGGTAATAGAAGTTTTGCCAGCGGTTACGTCGAGGGTGATCACCCCTTCAATAGTCCCGTGAACCCATGGAGCGTGTAGCCGGCGGGCTTCAGCCTGTCCCGCGATAACTTGAGCCCTTGGAAGGCCGCCAAGAAGAGGATGTTGACGGAGCTACTATTGTCCACCAGAATCCTTTCCACTTTATAATTAGCCATGTGGAGGTTGATTACTAGTGCATCACAGTGGGGGGGTCCGGACACCCTCCAAGTCTGCATCCGAGAAAGTGACCGGGACTCCAAGGCCTTTAGGAGGTGGTATGCTGTGCACCGAGTTGACCTCCTGATGAAGGCCTTTCGAGAAGAGTTGGAGGTACCTCCCATTGGACCTCCATAGATGAGGTGCAGGATGCGTTCTTCATCAAACTCGGGAGTCTCGTCGTGCCTCTCGGTACGCTTATTAGCCCCCTGGGGGTGGAGAAAGATCAATCCGGTCCTTTCTCACAAACTTGGATAGTTGCCCTCTCTGAATGAGGGCTTCAATTTCATTCTTCAGAGCCCCACAATAATTGGTGTCGTGGCTGTGGTCTCGATGATATCGGCACCACTTCTCTTTGTCCCTCTTCTTGCTGGGGGTATTCATCTTCGGGGCAGGGGGCAGAACTCCTTCCTTCTCGACCTCCATAAGAATAGTAGAAATGTTGGCATTAAGAGGGGTAAACTTCTTAGATCTGGGAGGTGAGCGGCGCTGGCCCCCATTGTCCTTCTGGAGCTTCTTAGCTCTCTCTTCTTCGGCTGCCTTTCTCTTGGATCCGGAGGAAGAACCCTCAAATATGGGGCGATGTTCAAATTCCTCAGCCCGGATGTACTTCTCACTTCTGAGAAGAAGGTCGGAGAAGTCTCGCGGGGGCTTTTTGGCTAGGGAGGAATGGAGGCTCGAATTGAGAACATTGGACTGGAAGGCGGCTGCAGCGACCGATTGGTCGAGGGAGGCAATGGACCTAGCTTCCGCGGTAAACCGCTTGACATAATCTCTTAGCTTCTCACCCTTCTTCTGGTTGAGAAAGAGCAGTGAAATACTAGTCTTCTCGGTTCGGCGACTGCTCACGAAGTGGGTGACGAAGAGGGTCTCAAATTGTTCAAAGGAGAATATGGAGGATGGAGCAAGGTGGGAATACCATTCCCGAGCCAGACCCTTGAGAGTAGTGTAGCGCCCCGAATTTCCAGATTAATAACATAGAAATTACGTGGCACATTCCCAGTGATCCACTTCAACATAATATTAAACATCAACAACACCACTAAAATTTTCAACTTTTATCTCAACAAATCATTTACAATGCACAGCGGAACTCAAAATAACTCAACTCAATATTCTCTTCATTTACAACACAAATCTGTCTCAACAACTGATATTACAAATTTACACAATCTCTTATATGTCAATTAATTCTCAAAACCAACTTAAGCATTCCATCTCCAACTCTAAGCACAACCTGCAACCTGTGAGGCTAGAGATGATTCCTAACCCCCAAACTAAAGGGGTCAGCCATAAATGGTGTGAGAAATATAAAAATAAACAAACAACAACAAAAGGTCATAACTCATAATTCTTAAACAACAAGTACTAAATGAATATGGGAAGTACGAAATGGAAGGTAACATAAAACGTCAAGTGATACTAAGCTAAGTGTCATGTGTAGAATACAAGAAAACCATATGCATAAAACCAAGCCAAGAAAACACAAGTTCTAAATGCAGACTCTCTAATGCGTACTTGTCGAAGTCTATGCATCCCATTCTACATAGGTTCGGTGCAAGCCCTTAACGTCTTCACTTCATAGGGTTCAATCCCCACGTTATGAACTAATCCTAACACGATGACTACTACGAGATAAAGATAAACTATGGTTAGTATCTCATGCCCGATAATTCCGGCGATGGATCCCACACCCAAGGTATTTCACTTGAATAATTCCGGAGATCATCCCACACCGAACATTGACACTTCACCACAATATACCACATGTGCTTCACCTCGACTCCGATAATTCCGGAGATCAATCCCACACCACAATAGTTACCGTGATAATTTCGGAGATTGTCCCACACCACAAGACTGTGATAATTCCGGAGACATATCCCACACCACTAATAATCTACTGTGATAATTCCGGAGATTAAATCCCACACCGAAAGCCATACTGAGGTTTGTGACTCATGTTCCCGTTCATCATATCACCACCAGTGCCTGTCCTTAAAATTTTGGTTAATTGATTACTTAACGAATCTCCTAGAGTGATGTACCCTACCAGCCTAAATTCAAATTCAAATAACTGAAATGCCTCAACGGGCCCCAACCAAATACTCAACACCGGTATACTAGGGACATACGCCTCTAGAGACTCAAACTCAAAAGTCTAAACTGAAATTCCACTAAACAACGTGGCTTAACTAAATGTCTCAATGACATGCTCAACTGAATATCTCAAGGTCAATTGCTTAATCTTAAACTGAACTTGAATAACAAGTATATAAAAACTAATCATTCGAATTAACACTGAAGTTTACAAATGTCCTTCAGTACCAGTCGACTCGTACTGAGATAAGTCGACGGTCCAGAGGACCAAATTCAAGATTTTACAAAAATAAACTAAGTCTCATGACAGTCGACTTACAAGAGGATCAGTCGACTTACCCGAGATAATTTCCAATAATCTTCTCAAACTTTTTCTAAGTATACAAGTCGACTTAAATGGTTAATAGGTCGACTGTCCAGAAGGACAAATAATTCTTTCAAAAATAAATTTACAGTGGACCAGTCGACTGCCTATGGGCTAGGTCGACTGTCCAGAACAACTTTTCAACAATTCTAAAATAAGGTATCAGGCTCGTACCAGTCGACTGCACAGTAGGCCAGTCGACTATCGGCCTACAGAA
This sequence comes from Hemerocallis citrina, assembly GCA_017893485.1. Lineage (NCBI taxonomy): Eukaryota > Viridiplantae > Streptophyta > Magnoliopsida > Asparagales > Asphodelaceae > Hemerocallis > Hemerocallis citrina. The sequence goes on along the minus strand of CM030368.1, from coordinate 187,499,393 downwards.
TTTCAAGATTCAAGTCTGATTACAAAATCGAAATTTGGAGTTTCTAATGAATCAATGTTTGTGAAAAATAGTTCGTATTCAGGAAAATAATAAATCTCCACGAATCTTCATCAGGTATATGTATATATCACTCAAAACATCAATATGTCAAAATTTAGGTTCTCATGTTCTAAATCACAAATCCTTTCATTAGGGTTTTACGAGATCTAAGTTTCTTTCACAAATCTAAATAAAATTTGATTCATAAACTAATGTCCAGGTGTTCATACTCAAATCTCAACATGCTCTTAGCAAACAATTTTAATAATAATGGTCTACTATTTCATCCACCAATTCCACATGATTCATACCACTTTACGAGATCTAAATTGTTCACAACAACCAATCATTACATCATGATATTTGCACACATAGATCAACCACCAGACAAATTTCTTCCATGCATGATATCAAATCAAACAACAAACATATATCAAACAACAAACAAATTTTTATATTACTCACCTTAGAATTTGAGAATAGTCCACAAAGAAATCCTCTTTTGCTAGATCCAAAAGTTCTTGCTCCACCAAAAGATCTCCAAATTCAATATTTTATCAGCAATCAAGGTTGAGGTAAAAATCTCTTAAATATGCCCGGTTGATAATTAGGGTTTTACCCGCAACTTTGCAAAACAACCATTTCCAAAATACAAATTTACATATGTAGATCGTTCTTTGGAAATTCCATCAAAACTCATTTAAATTAGGTTTTATAAGAAAATATGCATTCTAAATCTCAATTAGTACTGTTCAAAACGTCCAGAATATACATTTTGCACTTTAACCCTTAAAATGTCAATTTTGCAAAAAGGTCCTTCTTTTCTCAAAAATTGCAAATAGCTCCAATAAATTGCAGAAAAATCTGGAAAAAATACTAAATAAATCTCAAATAATAAATAAAGATGTTTCATAAAGAAAACTAAATTTTCACACTTCTCATAAAAGCATTTGCACGTGTTTTGCACGTGTACAAAAGATAAATTTTTCTAAAAATGTTCATTAATTCTCCAAAAATAAATTTAAATTCATTCCCAAATATAAAATAATATTTGAAAATACGGGGTTCTACAAGTAGCTAGGAAGGTTTTGCACAGTAGAGCATCGGAAGCTTGGTGGATCAACATGAGAGTTTTGAAACTCTCGATGTGGTCCACGGGGTCGGACTCCCCAGTATATGTTTCAAATTGCAGGGGTTTGAAGTTTGCTGGAACGGGAGCCTCCATAATGATTCGGGAGAACGGAGGTCGGCTTGGGCGGAGGGTCCTCCCTCTTAGCTCCTCTTCTCTGTCCAGTTGGCCGAGGCACCTCTCCATCTCGTGGAGACGGCGATAGACAGCATCATCCCTTCGACGGTAGCCAAGTGAGTCTCTGGACTCGTCTTCGTACGAAGGGGAACGCGAAGTTCGGCGATGGTAGCTAGGGGAATGGCGAGGACTGTGATGGCGGTGGCTCGGAGCTTAAGGAGGGGTTAGGGACCGATTGCGAGGACTTTGGACCGGAGGAGGAGTGGGGACTCACTGAGCATTGTTGTTGTTCGGTCGGAGATTGAGGGCCTGCAGGATTGTAGCCTGGAACTCTTAGAATTTGGCTCGGGTGATAGGTCTGTTATCGTCCCTCGGGAGCTGCCGACCAGCGGGAGAGTGATGCATTCTTCGTCGGTACTCAGGGGACTCTCTCCGCCTCCTGTGAAGGGGAGACCTCCTGTGATCTCGGCGACGAGGAGATCGCTCATTTGGACGTTCCGGGTGGGAGGCTCCCTCACGGACCCGCCTTTCATCCAAACAGCGGTGAAGGTTCTTTTCTTTCCGCCGGTTGATGAGGATATTGCGGAGGTCTTCGGAAGGCCAGAGGTTGTGAGATGCCATTGAGTCGGTTGAAGGGTTATGTACGGATATGTGGTCCCGATGAGGAGGTTGCTTCTAAGGGTTGAGACGAGAGGTCCCTGCATCGGCATTCTGGGGCCAGAGCGGAGCCCGTTGGGATTGAAGGTTCTGAAGAGAAGGTTGGTCCTGCTGCGGGGGCTGATCAGGTTGAGGTGGGAGTTGCCCCTGCGGCTGGACGGTTTGGAGGGGGACCTCCTGCTGCGGTTGAGGAGGAGTGAGCCCACGGTTGGACCCTCTAGATCTTAATTTCCTGGGAGGCATGGTTGGAGGTGGTCTTAACCAATGGAAAAGGAAGGATTACTATTCATAGCAATTTCCACAGACGGCGCCAATCTGTTGCCGCTGAAATCGGTGTCGGGGCAAACAGATAGATTTGTGGATTCTTGGGATGTTGAATAGTCAAATCTGAAACCTTTCCGCCGGAGTTTGACTGTGATATCCCGCCGTTGACCTGCAAAAAGTGCGAACACCGGGGTTGATTCGGCGACGCACCCTCCGACGGTCAAGTCAGTAATCAGAAAGATTATGAATGAGCTTTTATTGGCAAAAGATTGATTACCTGGTAACAGTGGGGGATGGGGGGGTATTTATAGCCGTCTTAGGCACCAGTTTTGGGATAAGATCAAATTCCTACTTCTCAGTGAATGGATAGATTGAATCAGGGCCGTTGATTAAGTATAATCATGAAACCCTAATTCTATCCAACTGGACCGGCTTTCATGCGGGTTGGAACCCGCACCCAGTTGAGATGGATCCGTTCGTGGGTTATTGGGCCTTTGGAAAAAAAGACCCAGTACCCATTTCGGACCCGTTTGTAGGTGAAATTACCATTTTACCCCCGTACTTTAAGATTCGTGCCTGATTTGGACGGTTCTGATTTAATCCCATTTTTAGCTATATCATGTATGAATTCCTGCTTTTGCTTTCCTTACTCTATTTCAAAATGGAGAAAGGAGAGAGGTGATTCATTCTCTCTCCTATTAGCATAATCTATATAATAAAACACAAGGCAATTCAAAAGAAAGCTATCAAGTGGCTCTCCTTCAATTGGAAGGAAATCAAAGGTCCAGATTTATGCTCACAAAAGATATTTTTCTGCCCGTTACTGTAGCCACATTTAGATTTATACTTTATGTTGTGTGAGTAGTTGATATTTGTTTGGACTTTGAAATTAATTAACCTTTAATCCCTACTTTAATTAATTAATAAAAGACTAATCAAAATCACACTAATCTTAATTAAGAAAAGCTTTAATTGTTGTGGTTTAATTAGTCTTTCCTTAATTAATTAAAATTTAGGGATTAAAAATTAATTAGTTTCAATCTAATTACGCTTAATTAACTCATCCAAATAGGGATTAAGCTTAAATAAAATTAATTAATCCCTATTTTTGGATTAATTTCATGTAAGACAAAAAATAAAAAAAAGTGTTTTAAATTACTTTCGCTACAGTATTACTACAACCAAAACAAAGCTAACATTTAATTATTACTACAGTAAACTTATGTTCAACCAAAGATACTTTTAAGAAATCAAATTTAAGGAATTGCTTTCGCTAAAGTGCTTTTTCCTCTCTTCATTTTTATTTACAACCAACCAAACCATCCATAATTGTTTTAATATGTAATTATTTTACGACATTCTAATTATTTTTAAAAATTTATCGTGTAGTCACTAACAAGATGATATTGCATATAAATGTTAACCTATTTAATTTATTAGTCAAATAGGATTGGATATATTTTACTATTTACAATGTTATTCTTATATTGCATCGTTCAGAAGACATATCGTAGACACACGTCTACGGGTAAACCTAGTATATAGATATAATATCATCTTGAGCCCTAACTAAGGAAGAATATTCTAGTAATTTCCACCCCCAATAATTGCCAAATCAATCATTCTTCATATACCTTATTTCCTTTTTTTTAATACATAAACGTTTAAATTTTAAAAAAAAAATTGTGGGCTCTTTTTGCTTTACTTCCCCTTTAAATTGCCTTCTCCCCTCCCCCTCTCTTACTCACACTCAACCAACCAAAATCAAGAAACTAATCTCTCTCACACTTTCCCTATAACAAACCAAGATATTTTCCAAGAAAGAAAACATGGAATCAAGCAGACCTCCCACAATGGCGAAGAAGCTGTGGCAGATATTCCGCGTGGCGTACTACATGATACGGAAAGGGATATCGAAGAGGAAGGTGATGATGGACCTCCAGTTCCTCCTCAAACGAGGGAAATCCCTAGGCAAGGCTTTCTCCAACCTCATCACGGCCTTCCACCACCACCACCATGGCTCCTCCTCCTCCTCCTCATGCGCATCGACGGACCCCAACTTCTCCTTGTACAACCCTCGCGAAGTTGAGTTCAGCTGCCGCAACACGCCTTCCTACCCTTCGTTCCTCCTCAACAAGCGCAAGAACCGAAACCACCGCCATGACAGAAACTACTTGGCCGAGTATGAGGCTATTGCTGAGATTGTAAACACTCTCGAGAGTAGTAACAGCGAGACTGCATCGGATGGGGAGTGCTCGGTGGCGCCTTCGCCGATGGTTGGGTTCAGGGTGATGCGCACCCCGAGGAAGGTGAGGCAGGTGAGGATAACGGACTCCCCGTTCCCAATAAAGGAAGACGAAGTTGCTGCTGATGGGAAGGTTGACAAGGAGGCTGAGGAGTTTATAAGGCGGTTCTATGAGCAGCTCAAGGTGCAGCAGAGCCAGGCGGTGGCTACACCGGAGTATAGGTTGCGCCGAGGTTGAGGAGGTGTAAATTTGAAGGGATGTTGCATGTTATATGTGTTTATAATTATGGTAATGTAAGAGATGAAGAGGAGGGTATAATAATTTAGGCTTGTTTTGAGTTTCAGATCATGTACACATGCTGATCAATGCCTGAGCTCTATCTAGCTTTTTCTCCTCTTTTTTTTTTCCTTCACTTTCTGCTGTTTTTTTTTTATGTTTTTTTATAAAAGAAGAATGTATGTATGTCCGTATGTATGCATGTTATTTTTTCTTACCCAGAGGGATTTCCTGATTTGTGATCAGAATTGGGTTTGCAGAGTTTTTGCTTAATTTTTGATTTTTTTTATTTTTTAGGGAGGGAGGGGGGGGGGGGGGGGGGGGGGGAGGGGGTTGACATCCGTTAGATATTATTATAGTCTCATATTGGTTGTAGAGTTGTTTTGATGTTTGTTTCCCTCCTATATATAGGTGATATTGTACTTGGTTGAACTCAATTCAATATTCAATATTCAATATTGTTTTCATGTCTCTGATTTATCTTAACATGGTATCAGAGTCAATTATTCAAATTTTTCCTTATTAAATTTTCTCTACTACAAAAATTCTCAAATCCTAACAACCAAGTTATACAAATTCTTCATTCTTTCCAAAATCCTAGAATTCCAATAGCAAAAAAATAAAAAATAAAAAATAAAAAATAAAAAATAAAAAAAATAAAAAACTGAAAATCCTGTTCATCTTCCTCAACAATCCAAAGCAACCCATCGATCCCTCAATCCCAACTCCCGAATCATCCTCAATCAAACTCTGAATATCCATCCCCATCCCCATCCTCAATCAAATTCTATATTTATGCGGTCATTACTGCAGGGGAGGGTAATTCTTTTACTCTATATTGACAATATGATCATTACTGTGAATGACTCTGCGGGCATTACATCCACCCAGAAATACCTTCATCAGCAATTCCATATGAAAGATCTTGGCAGACTACGTTATTTTCTGGGCCTAGAGATTACTCATGGATCTCGGGGGATACTCATTTCTCAACAGAAATACACATCAGATATTATCTCTGTTGTATGCCTTTCGGACAGTAGATCAGCCGATACACCCTTAGAGCTTCATGTGAAGCTTCGTCCCACTGATGGTGAGCTCCTTCCTGATCCTACTAGATACAGACAGATTGTTGGACAGTTTGTCTACTTATGCATGACCAGATCCGATATTGTTCATGCAGTCAGTGTTGTCAGTCAGTTTGTTTCTGCTTCTACATCAGTTCACTACGATGCTCTTCATCGGATTTTCAGATATCTTCGGGGCACTGTTACTCGCTCATTATTCATGCCTGCTACATCCAAATTAGAACTGAGTGCATATTCTGATTCAGATTGGGCAGATGTTCCTATTACCAGACGGTCTACTACCGATTTCTGTCTATTTCTTGGTGATTCGCTGATCTCATGGCCAAGTAAGAAACAGGCAGTTGTTGCATGTTTTTCGACTGAAGCTGAGTACAGAGCAATGACAGCTACTACTAAAGAGATTGTTCATATTCGTTGGCTGTTATCAGATATGGGTGTCACTCTTACAGGAGCTACTCCTCTTCATTGTGATAACTGGAGTGCATTGCACATTACAAGCAACCCGGTCTTTCATGAGCGAACGAAGCATATAGAGATTGATTGCCATTATTTTCGTGAGCACTTTGAGGTAGGGACCATTTCTTTCCATTCTGTTACATCTTCCTAGCAGACTGCAGACTTCTTTACCAAATCTCATACTGTTCAGCGATTTAGATACTTAGTAGGCAAACTCACACTGTTTGACCCATCGTGAGTTTGAGTGGGGGTGTTAGATATTATTATAGTCCCATATTGGTTGTAGAGTTGTTTTGATGTTTGTTCCCCTCTTATATATAGGTGGTATTGTACTTGGTTGAACTCAATTTAATTTACAGTATTGTTTTCATCTCTCTAATTTATCTTAACAACATCAAGTATATAATACTATATATATTCAAATTTAAGTAACTATGCTGGGTTAGTTATATAATTTCTTTTAAAATTTTCTTTTATTGTTTATGCTCTTTTTTGTTCTCTTTATGAGAAATCATAACGCGATTCTGTAATATTCCTGGAGGAGAAATTGAGGATTAAAAGCTATGACAAATAAGCACCATCTAATTCGTTGGCTTGTTGTCCTTCGAACTGCATCTGTAATTTGAAATTATATATGAAAGGGTTTCAAATATATATGAAAGGGTTTCAAAGTCAAATTTTAGGATACTGTCGGTATCTAATTAAATCGGTCCTTCAAATCTTGGTAATTGTCAAAACTTTACCATCAAAATATTTATGATATTATCCTGTTTTCATAGGAAAAAGAAAAGACAGACCGCGGCTACTTTCTTCTATAATGAAAGAAATATTTGAAGTAAAGCCCACAAAAAGAGGAAACATGAAATTGCTTAGTTACAATAGCTGAGGTTCTTGCCATTTGGAATGATTTATGTATATTTCTTGTATGTGTTAATGTACTAGATTTGTCCGTGGGCACGTGCCTACGGCACGTCTTCGGAACGATACAAAACACGAAAAGCCTGTAAATAGTAAAACAACAATTATGTAGCTCAAGTTTGAATAGTATGACAATAATTAGTTGTAAATAAAAGTCCATATTTTCATTAGTATGTTACGATCCCAATCCGATTGAGCGTTGGACCGTCGTAACTTCTAATAATATCCATGAATCAATTAAGAAAAAGAAAAAAACAGAGCAAGGAGGAAGAAGAAGAGAAAGAAGGGGAGGCAGATAGAAGAAGATAGAAGCTTAAATCATATTCATTCATCATTTGGAAATGAAATTACAATAGGTATTAATAGAGATACCCCTAAACCCGTGTACCACCCGTAAAACTAGTAAAAGGACTTTATTACAAAATGACTGCTAATTTTGCAAATAAACCCAAAAAGGAAAGAAGATACTAGAGGGGCTAATACGCAAATATCTAGATATAGTTAGATACAGTTTTGGGACTGTATCAATCCTTCCCCCTTAAATTGACCTTGTCCTCAAGGTCAATAAGACGGTCTTCATCACCACTAAGAGATATCATTAACCAACTGATTGGACCAAAAGATACCTGATAGGAACCTATATATAGGAGCAAAGCACTGACAATAACATTGGTCCTATCACAAGAGTCGGGCACACTACATAATCCCACATTGTCTTCAAAGCTGGAATTGGAGAAGCTAAAGAATTGGCCACTAGTTGGAATCTCTCCAACCAAGCAATTATGAGCTACACTGAACTTTGACAAGAAGGTAAGCTTGCTCAAAGACTGAGGAATGGAACCAATGAGATCATTGAAAGAAAGGTCCAATAGCTCCAATGTGTCACCCAAATTATCTGAGAGAAGAGCTAAACATCTCCCAATTGTGATCAATTTCGATATTCCTTCCATGTGTTCCCTTCCTCCTGGATCAAAAATAAATATCTTTGTAAAGATAAAGCACCTTGATGTGTGCTGGAGCAAGATCTCATAGTCGGTATCTGCAAAAGCCCTTGCGCGATTAGGCCAGCCCATAAATTGCAGATTAACTATCACCAATTTCCCATCTATAGGCCTCATAGCTTCATCCTTCATAGCAAATCGGAGAGGGTTTCCTGGCCATACAGCTGACTCATGTACAAACTCTGCACCTGCATATATCGGATGTATTCGTCTGGTATGACTGGAGCCAATGTCTTGAAAATTTTCACCTGTGAATCTCTTCGTAAGATTCGCCAACCTTAAACAAAGTGATTGTGGATTTGACTCACTTCTGATTCCAAGTATTATTTCCGAATGAAGAGTATAGTCAGATGCTTGTAATATTTGTCCCCTAAACTTCTCGGACTTAGCTTTCATTGCAGGAGGACTAAAAATCAATTGCACAGTAGGAGTTGCACCATGGCTAACCAAACTCAGTTTCCCTTCTTCATAAAGTAACTGCTTCAGTGTATCCGACTGACTTTTCTCAAGCACCATTCTCCATATTTTCACATATTTGTCAGTGGAGCCAGTAACTATAAGGTCTCCATCAAATGATATATCGATAAGCACCTCCCTTGCATCTGGACTAATGGATGAAGATGAGGATGATGTAGACAATGACGATGATGATGATGATGAGTCTACAAAGGATTTCGAAGAGCTCTTCATGCCAATTGGATAAACACAGGGTTTAACTGAACTGCCACCCTCACTAGAGGCACTTGATGGCAAGTCAGATTCCAGTGATGATCTTGAAGAGGAGTGCTCTCCTTCAGCCACATTAACCATAGGAAGATTCTGAAAATTGCAAGTGTCGATAGCTGCAAGCTGTGGCATCTCCTCGTCTACCTCACCCTCCTCAAAAATAACATCAACTTGAGTAGGTGAAACTCCTTGACTACCCGACGTCTTTACAAGAAGAAAGTCTCTCGAAGACAAACCCAATTCGAATTCTCCATTAGTCACACAAGTGGGGCACAAATGGTAGCTGAGGACTTTAAAGCAGCGGTAGTGCTCGTCGGTACAATTAGCGGAACAACGATTGCACCAATACTCTAGCACATCAAATTCCCTCTCCTCATCCTCTATATAACTAAAGTCTAATTGAGTCAATCCCAACTCCCATTCCTCATGAGCAAAACAACTGAGGCACAAATCAAAGTCTTGTAAAGTGTTGCATCGGTAGCGCTTGTAGGAACAATTATCAAGAAAAATATTGCAATGGTGTTCTAGCACAGGTTCAGGAACAACTTGGGTGGAAGAAATTGAAGACGCATTCAATCGAATACTTGGTGAGTAGTTGGAGATTGAGAAAATAGGGTTGATGTTCAAGGAGTTCACTCCCGGGTTCTCTTGAGGGTTTCGTCGAACACCTGGTGAGTCGTCGAACAGTGAGGGGGAGAATGGCAGAAATGGAGAATAGAGTGGAGAGGCCGTGGTGTAATCAGCTCGCTTCGTATGTTCAGAGGAAGCCATTTTCAGAGGATTTGCCATTGTTGAGGGAGTCGAAGAGCTCGGAGTCAAGGGGGTGGAGAGGATCTGAGAAGGCGGACATGTCGGCGTCTGAAATTTTGAGGGAGGAGATGGGGGAGGTGAGATCGGTGTGTCTGAGGGATTTTGGGTTGCGGAGCTCAACTTGGGTGAACTGGTCCTGAAGCCAGTGGTCGGAGATGAGGACGCCGACGAACGTCGATATTGTCGATGGTTGAAGTCTGGATTTGTGGGTTTTGAGGATGATTTTGGCAGTAGCTGGCAGAGGTGGGAAGAAGCTGGGTTTGGGGGTTTTGAGGGTTTTTGAGGTTGGCGATGAAGAGAGGAGGTTACTGTTTTGAGGGGTTTTTGAGGAAGGGGTAGCGGAGGTGGAGGGGGGTTTGGGGTTCTGAGATTTGGGGAAGATGAGGGTGACGCTAGCAGTGGAGGCGGGGATGCATTGGCAGTCGGGAGTGGTGGTGGTCGCAGTGGTGGTTTTTCGGAGAAGAAGCGGAGGTTGGGGAGTGCAGCAGAGTGCTTTTGAGGTTGAGGATGAGAGGGTCGGGGAGGATGGTGGGGCCCACACGGAGTTGAACACAATGGCTCTGATACCATTGTTACGATCCCAATCCGATTGAGCGTTGGACCGTCGTAACTTCTAATAACATCCATGAATCAATTAAGAAAAAGAAGAAAACAGAGCAAGAAGGAAGAAGAAGAGAAAGAAGGGGAGGCAGATAGAAGAAGATAGAAGCTTAAATCATATTCATTCATCATTTGGAAATGAAATTACAATAGGTATTAATAGAGATACCCCTAAGCCCGTGCACCACCCGTAAAACTAGTAAAAGGACTTTATTACAAAATGACTGCTAATTTTGCAAATAAACCCAAAAAGGAAAGAAGATACTAGAGGGGCTAATACGCAAATATCTAGATATAGTTAGATACAGTTTTGGGACTGTATCATAGTATATGTTGAAAAATAATTATAAATGGAGGTATAAAATCTAACTTCTTAGAACTTTAAGTGTGAAGTTGAAGAGATATTTACTATTTTCAATATAACATGTGCAAAAAAAAAACACTAAAATTCTGAAAATCTAATAAATTTCTAAGTAAATATAGAAAGAATGGGAGAGGGAGATAGGGAGAGAGAGAAAGAGGGAAATATGAAAAAGTGAAGAGAGAAGAGAGAGATAGTAATAAAGTAATAAGATTTTTAGTTTTGGGGGGGAAAATTTTAGTTTTGGGGTTTGAAATTTTGGAGGGAAAATATGTTTTAAGAGGTTTGATCTAGGCCTTTGATTTTTGGGGGGATTGATTGTGAGCCACTTGATAGCTTTCTTTGTAATTTATTATATAGATTACTTAGTAATTTGATCTAGTAGAGTTGGTTAGAATATATGCTTGTAATATTTGATAATCTATGTTTTGTTAATTTTTCATTAATAAATCGATGACCGAAGATCACTTTTACATTTTTTAATAAAAAATCTTGGTAATGATGATGATATTCTCTCCAAAACCAACATCAGGAAACGAAACACCCGATTGATGTGACATGTCAACGGTGCAACTCAGAGGAGGAGGATGTTAACCATATTTTCACCATGTGCCCTAAGGCGAGACTAACATGGAAAACAATGGGATTGGGATTTGGGACGAGTCAGACATCTAGTTGCATAGAGGATCTGTGGGGTACTTAGAGACTAAATTATATTCATAAAGAAGAGAGACGTATGTGGGATAGTGCAATTGCGGCTAGTGTTTGGAGTCTGCTGGCTAGATAGAAATGATTCTTGCTTTCGTAGCGTTAACTGTACTTTTTGTTTGTTATTATATAAAATTGGGTCTCTTATCGATGATTGGACAGGTACGACAGGGGCGAGGAAGTGGCTTCGCATGAATCAGGCAGAGTAGTTCAGGGACAGGGTGGTACTGTTAATGCCGGCCACAGTAGAGACAGTATCAGATGACAAAGGAGGCGGATGGGTCTTCTATTTTGATAGCTTTACGAGTGGCGGGGAATATTAACATTAGTTGATGTATTTTGATGTATTTTGGCCTCTGGCTAGACAGAAAGGGGTAGGGTTATTTTGTTGATGTATGGAGTGGGGTTGATGTAACTATCATGTTTATGTTTCGTTAAAACTTCATTAATGAAACAGGTGACTATAGTCATTTTTTTATCAAAAATAAAAATAAAAATAAAAAATCTTGGGAAAAGGAGCATTGGGGATTATCTGATGTCTTGCTCCTCCACAATAATCTATCTCCACAAAAATCATGATCATCAAGAAAAAGTAAGGATCTTGATAAAATCCAATGCCTCTTCTATTTGATATCAAGTAACATACAGGAGTTTCTTCCAGATGTTTTTGATAAAACTCCGCAGTGTATGTTATATTATAAACATATATAAAAGGGAAAAGGGGTATGAGCAACTTGCTCATTTAGTAAATAAGCAATTGATGTTGTGGCATACATGTGATTGAAAAATCATTAAAAGAGTTAGTTGTCCAATGTATCACATGCATGCCATATAATCAATTGCTCATTTACTAAATGAGCAAGTTGCTCATATCCCTTTTACCCTATATAAAAACTAGCTAGTGTATATATCTTTACGAATTGTTCTTTTATATCCTTCTTAGTATAATTCTGCAGTACTGTATATTATATTATAAACATATATAAAAGCTAGAGGATATATCTTTAAGAATTGTACTTCTTTTATATATATGATATCTTTAAGAATTGTATTATCTTTAAGAATTGTCCTCTTCTTCTTTTTCTTTCTATATATGCGTGTTGGTGTGAATAAATTGTAGTATGATACAAACCGGATGTAAATTCTTCGTCATTTGTTCGCTGCAAAGAGATTTTACCGATGTTCAATAAAGTAGTTGCTCCATAACCTACCTCCTAATGTTGAACACTTGTAAGTTAAGCCACTTGTGACTTGTAACTAAAGCTGACAAACTGCCTAAAACTATTTACAAAAGCCTAGCTTTATATCCTTTTCGACTTTTCTCATTGGGTGTAATTGCTATTGTGGTACACGTTTCGAGCCACTGAGAACTCATCACTTAATAGCAAACAATTTGTTCAAATTCCTTAATTAGTTATCACTTAGAAAAACTGATCACAATATATCTATATCTTAAGCAAATAGGAGAGAGAGTCTATTCCTCTTTCTTTCTCTATTTTGAAATAGAAAATGAGAGAAAAAATATGAATTCCTATTTAACTAATAAGTGCACTACGTACGATGTTATTAAAAAAAAATAAATAAATAAAAATCCCAATCTCTCAAGCACATTCTCATTTTCTCCCACTTTCTCAAAAAATCTCACGTCTCTTCCCAAACTCATTCCCATCCCCTAGCTTAGAATTAAATTTTTAAGCAAATATAATTCATAAAATTATTTTAATATAATTTTCTTAGTCTATCATCTACCATCTACCCTATAACATGTCCTATTATACATGGTTTATAATGTATAACCTATTTCGTGAATGTTAATAATGTTGTAATATACCTGTTAACATTAATTAATTGAATTTGCGATAAATTTTCATTGTATGCATTTTTTAGTTTTAGTAATACTCAATAGGGTAACATTATGGTTTGACAGTGATTGTCTAAGCCATTTACTTATATGAGGATGATAATGAAGATTTCATTAATAACGGTATGGATGATATTCATAAGTTTCTCTCAATTCTCTTATACTTTTTTGAAGTTTTAAATAATTGTATAAGTCCCTCAGAACTGTACCGTTGTAGGCTGTGCAAATTGCACAGGATAACACTAGTATACATAAACATTATTGCTAGTCCCTACTGCAAGAAGCATCCCCTTTTTTATGGGTAAATTCTTTTTAGACCCCAATGATCAAGAACGTTCTTCTCTTCAGCTCTTTAACCTTTTCAAACTACTATTTTAATTCCTAACTATATAAAAGGTTCTCAGTAAACTCATAAATTAAATTCGGGCTCTTTTTGAAATGAGCTACTTTAATGGAAGATTAAGGCTACGTTTGGTTTGTAGTTTTTAGATAATCTGGTTTGTTATTTTGAAAACACATTTTAAAAACTGTTTTTTGAAAAATAGTTTTCTGAAAACAGTTTTTTAAAAAATGAGAGTGTAAAATGTGTTTGGTATAATTTTTTATGAAAACAGTATTTTGAAAATGAGAGTATAATGTATGTATAGGTTTGATTGTATGTATATACTATATACAGTATATATAGTCTGATACATACATGTTGTATACATATACATACATATTGATATATAATAATATATAATAATATTTTATACATACATACTAATATATAATAAACATATTATTAAATATGTTTATTACATATTAGTAATAACATATAATAATTATAAGAATATATATGTAATAATAATATATTCAAATTATATATTAAAAAATTTATTATAATAATAATACATTATATAATAATATATAATAGTAATATATAATAATAATAATATACATTATAATATTAATATATTATTATAATAGTATATACAAAATAGTATATATGAATTAATAATATATTATAATAATAGTATATATAAAATAGTATATATAAAATAATAATATATTACAATAATTGTATATTATATAATAATATAAAATAAATTATTATAATAAACATATTTAATAATATACATATATATAATAACATATGTTACCGCTGATTTCGGTGTGGGGGTAAACAGATAGAATTTGTAAGTCCGAGAAAAACCTGAACAGTTGACTCAGCCTTCTTGCTCCCGCCGCAACCTGCAAGGAAGTGCGAGACACCGGGGTTGATTCCGGCGACGCACCCTCCGACGCTCTTGTCAGTAATCAGAAAAAGATTAAGAAAGAGCTTAAGTGGTGAAGAAGTGATTAACCTGGTCATGGTGGTAGAGGGGTGATATTTATAGTCGCCTTTGGAACGGTTAGGGGCCTGATTTCCTGCTTAACAGCAAGGAGGAAAATCCTCCCATTCTGTTTTGGGAAATTAGCCCATGATTCCCGGTGGGAGCAAATCAGGGCTGTTGATTTGGCTAAATCAGGGATCCTAATTTGCCCCTTGTTGATTTGGGTTCGCCTTGGGTCGGGACCCGAACCCAACAGGTGTGGATCCGTTCGCGGGTTATTGGATCTGTGAGAAGAAGATTCAGTACCCACCTTGGGTCCACTTGAATGTGAAATTACTGTTTTACCCCCGAACATCAAGATTCGTGCCCAATCTGGACGGCTCCGATTTAACCCCATTTTTAGCCATATCACGAGCCCCCCACTCCTAAAGACTGAGCGTGATCAGACTTTGAGGAGTAGTTTAACTGTTTTAGTGGTTGGTGGAGTTGTATCGGTGTCCGAATGGAGGATTTCGAATCTCGAAGGGGGTAGTGAGGTAATTTTTTGATGCCGCTTGCTATTCTCTGGTCACATCGGGTATTTGAGGGTTTTTATCTATTTTTTCGGACTATTTATTTAATTTTGCGACGTGTTCACTAGTCGTTCGGGGGCCTTTAACAGTACATTCCAGGCAGTAATTGTTCGTTCAGGGGTTCGAAAATGGGCCCCCAAATTTTCAATTATTTTCCAGAATTTTTAGTTAATTTTCCCGAATTTTTAGCAATTTTTTCGCAATTTTTAAATAAATAAAATGATTTAAATAAATAAAAAGCGATTTAAATACCGATTAATGACGTGGCTCGTTCTGAGTCGTTGATCATGGTCGAGCACAAATTTCGGAAAGATCTGACGGCTGTTACCGCTCGGCAGCGTTTTTCTCCGTTTACGAGCTCGGAAAGGTGCTTGCTCGGCTGCCGACCGGAGGTAGGGGGTTCGGCAGGCCGAGCGACGTGGCGCTATCTGAGCTGTCAGACGCTGGTGCGCATCTCGAGACCGACGCGGTTCCCAAGAAAACGCTATCTTGTCTTTTAGCGCACGTGGCGCAATCTGGGCTGTTCATCATTGGGAGCGCGAATTTCTGAGAGATCCAACGGTCTAAGTAGCTCGGTGTCTTTTTTCTCCATTTACCAGCTCGGGAAGGCACTTGCTCGGTAGCCGACCGAGGAAGTGTGGCCTCGGTCGTCTGAGCGGCGTGGCGCTATCTGAGCTGTTGGATGTTGGCACGCATCTCGAGACTAGCGCAGCTCCCAAGAAAACACTATCTCGTCGTTTAGTGCTCTCGGCGAGATCTGGGCCGTCTGATCGAGATCAGGCGCGAAAGTTGAGGGGAAAGTGAGTTTTCCCCGTTTACACGCTCGGGAAGGCACTTGCTCGGTGGCCGAACGAGGGCCTGTGGTTTTGGCAATTCGAGATGACTCTGTTCCCAATGGTATTAATGGTGCTTCGGGACTTGCGCGGCGTTCCGCCTTCCCAAAGTCATTAAGGACAACTCCCTCAATTAATACGCGGCGTTTCAACTTCCGAGGGTCATAATGGCTGGTTCTTGGAGGCAGGCTATAAGTACCCCACTCCCTTTGTCATTTCAATCACCATCAGCATAGAGTTTCAGACCTCGGAGGTATCTGCCTTGGGTAGCTTCTCTTTTGAGGTCCGGAGGGGTGGTTGCTCTTCTGCCTGGTTTTCCCTCTGTTCCTGACGGCCCCAAATTGGATGTCAGGAGCGGGGGGGAACGAGGCAGTAGTGGCGACGACCGTAGTCCGGACCCGAGGGATGAGTTACTTCAGAAGGACGGGTGGTCGCTCTGTTGTCTTGTTCTTTTCCCGTTCCTCACTGCTCCGAAGGGGATGTCAGGAGCGGGAGGGAATAAGGCAGTAGTGGCGACGATCATAGTCCGGACCCGGGGTGTGGGCTACTTCGGAAGGACGGGTGGTCGTTCTTCCACCAAGATCTGCTTTCTTTGGTCGCTCCGAAGTGGGTGTCTAGGTAGGCGGAGATCTTGGTGGAAGAGGTGATGATCCATGTCCGATGCCGATTTCCGGACCATCTGAGTCTGTTTGTTGCAACTGTGAAGGCGCTGTTGCCAGAGTCCTCTAACAAGCCGAGCCTTCCAGTTGCAACCAACTAGCTCGGAATGGTGCGCTTCTCCACCATGAGTCGTGGCTCGGGCTTCCGGACCGTCCGAGCCTGTTGTTAGCAACTGTGAAGGCGCTGTTGTCAGAGTCCTCTGACGAGCCGAGCCTTCCAGTTGCTACCAACTAGCTCGGAATGGTGCGCTTCTCCTGATCTCTGAGTGTTGATGGGCCCCCTCCCATCTCTGTCTTCCTTCCGGGCTGATGGCTTCTGATGGATGTCAGCCCGGAGGAGTTAGAGATGGGGGGAGTGCCGATCTGTTTTTGACCGGGGCCCGTGGGTCGGCGGAATACCGACTGAGACACGGGACCTGGGGGGTGCTCGCCGAGGGCGGTGCCTTAAAACTTTGAATCAAAATTTTTCCTGGTTCCTCTAGACATAGGTGGAGCGTCCGAGGGTTCAATCGTCCGAGCGACGTGGTGCATCTTGAGCCGTTGGATGATGGCGCGCATCTCGAGACGGGCGCAGCTCCCAAGAAAACACTATCTTGTCGTTTAGTGTTCTCGGCGAGATCTGGGCCGTCTGATCGAGATCAGGCGCGAAAGTTGAGAGGAAAGTGAGTTTTCCCCGTTTACATGCTCGGGAAGGCGCTTGCTCGGATTCCGACCGGACCCTATTGCCGGCATGTTCGGATTGCTTGTAGCTCGGATTCAGATCCCCTGGAGCCGAGCTAGTTGACTTGGTGATGGAGACAGTGGTGATGGGCCTTCGCGACGTTTCGAGAGCAGCCCAAAAGTCTCAAACTTTCGTTTGGAAGTCCAAGGGACGTCCCATTTTTACTATAAATCTTCAGCTCCCCCTTAGACCAAGTCTCACTTTTCACTTTTACTCTCTCTCTTCAGTTTTTACTTTGCTTCGAAGTTTTTAGCTCTCTGGTGGCGTTGCTAGCTGTCGCGGTAGCGTTCCTTGTTTCCGGCGAACTTTCCGACCGCACCTGTCACTTCAAGGTCAGTCTCTTTCCCTTCTCTTTTAGGAAAAATGGTTAAGATTTCGGCTGAGACCCCCGCCTCGGAGCAAGCCGTTGGCCGAGGGGATAAAGGGAAGGGAGTAGTGGAGCCGAGCGAGCAAGACGTCGTTCGTCCGGATAAAGAGGGCGAAGTGGCTGAAGTGCCCGAGGAAGTCGTGGCGGAGTCCCGAAAGGGTAAAGCCGTGGTCACGATAGTGGAAACACCGAAGAGAGCGGGGGCGTTCGGTCGGCAGCCCATCGCCCTGTCGAGCGTGGGAGGCATCCGGGATTATGCCGAGGATACCTTGGAGAGAGTCACTCAAGGTACGGCTAAGCTGGTGGAGGAGAACGAGCCTAGGGAGCTGTCCGAGGTGGACCATAGGATCTCGACTCTTACCGAGACCGATCTTCGTCTGATCCGAGAGGGTTTCCGGATCCCGCTTGAGTATGTACTGCTCCTTCCTGGGCTGGGATTCCGAGCCAACACAAAGTCCTCGTCGGACGTATGTGTCTTTCCGGTCGACTCCCTCATTGCCGGACTCCGCTTTCCCCTCCACCCGTTCGTGGTTGAAGTCCTGGTCTGGTACGGTTTGAGTCCCGCCCAACTGATGCCGAACACATGGAGGCACGTCGTGGCGTTTGTCCTTCGATGCAAAGAGGTCGGCGCCAAGCCGACTATGTTCCTCTTTCGGAGTCTCTTCCGACCTTGCCAGCCGAGGCGGGACGAGCAGAGGTTTTTCCTTTCTCCTCGGACGGGAGTTAAGTTGATCGAGAACCCGGACTCGATCAAACATTGGAAGGAGAAGTACTTCCTCGTCCGAGCTCTGACGCCATGGGTGATACCGACGGTTTGGGCGAAGGAAGGTCTGCCCAAGCGGACCAAGAGAGAGGCGCCGCTGAGTGATGAGGACAAGGAGGTCCAGAAGAAGCTCCTCGCCCTGCCAGCGCTAAGCTGGAAAGATATTACGGAGGAGCATCTGTTCCGTGGGGGTCTCAGTCCGATCGACCCTCGTATGCTTCTGGTATTTGTACTCTTTGTTTAAAGTTCATGAAAATTTTTCTAAGTTTTTTCATTCGGCTTTTGCAGAGACGATGAAGCTTGATTACAAGGCTCTGGTGGCGAAGGGCAGGGCAGAGCAGGAGAAGAAGAAGAGGTCGTCGGCAGCGCCTCAGGACAGCCGAGCTTCGAAGAAGCCCTCGGTTGTGAAGGTTGCCGATCAACCGAAGGTCACGGTCCTCAAGGAGGGGGAGATCGAGGTCCTTGTCTCTCCGACGAAGGTCGTGGTCCCCGAGCAGGGGGGGTCGTGGTCTCTGATCCCCTCGCCTCGGATGCACCTGCACCGACCCCGAAGGCGGATGCTCCCGGTTCGTCGAGCAGCGTGTTCGGGGTGAAGGATGCGCTGTCCCTCCCAGTTCCGCCCCTTACCGCCGATGCGGAGAAGATCTTGACCGAGCGTCATAAGCAGATCTTCGTCCCCGACTGGCAGGTGATGAACGTCGATGGCT
Source organism: Hemerocallis citrina (assembly GCA_017893485.1). Classification (NCBI taxonomy): domain Eukaryota; kingdom Viridiplantae; phylum Streptophyta; class Magnoliopsida; order Asparagales; family Asphodelaceae; genus Hemerocallis; species Hemerocallis citrina. Next base: position 187,480,198 of record CM030368.1, on the reverse strand, counting down.
TCTTGGGCGACGGGAACATCTGCATGGAGGCGGTGAGGCACCTGCCGACCCCGAAGGATCGAGCGACCCTGAAGGCCGGGATGGCAGGGGACGCCGTGATGCAGATTGCCCGGAATACCATGTCGGTAAGTAGGCCGAGCTCTTCTTCGTCCAAATTTCTTCCTTAGAATTTCTCCAAGTTCTTGGATTCGGATTTTAACGTGTTGTTCTCTTTCAGACCCTCTGCCACTTCAATTTCCTGGTCGAGGAGTTGGCGAACAAGGAGCAGGAGAAGGAGCGGGAGAGGGCGGAGCGCGTCAAGATCGCGAAGCAGCTTGATGCCGAGCTGCTTCTCTCGACCAAGAGGGCTGCCGAAGTAGGAGGGTTGGAGAAGCAGCTGGCCGACGCCATTCAGCTGTCAAAGGACACGGCGGCCAAGCTTGAGGCCTCGGAGAAGGAGGCGGCCGAGCTGAAGGATACGACGGCCAAGCTCGAGGCGTCGGTGAAGGAGGCAGCCGAGCTGAAGGAGGAGCTGGCCAAGGCTCGGTCGGAAGCGAGGAGGCTCGGAAGAGGGCCGAGAAGATGAAGGCCAAACACCTCAGGAAGGTGAAGAAGGTGAAGAAGGCCGTGCAGGAGGAGGCCGCGCAGCACATGCTCCAAAACATGATGGATGCCTATGGTCGAGCCTTGCAACATGTAGCCGCCAAGAACCCGGGCTTCGACACGTCCTCCTACAACTTTTATGACCTCGTGGAAGGGGAGGAGGGCGTCCCCGAGGGGTTGCTCGATCCTGAGGGGGAGACGGAACCCGTCGAGGACCCATGGAAGGCCGAGGCCGAGGTCGAAGAGGAGGACAACTCCGAGGAAGAGAGCAGGAGCGAAGGCGGAGGCGGGGGCGATGGTGAGGACAAGGCCGGGGGGTCGACGGACCCGAACGACAAAAAGGTCGACCCCTGACTCGGTTGTCTTGTTTCTTTTTTGTCTTTTGGTATCTTGTCTCTTTTTGTAAGCCTAACTGCGGACTGGCCACCGCTGTTGTAGAACTTTCTTTTTGAATCTTGAATGAAAAAATGTTTTGTTTGGCCAAAACTTGTCCAAGTGTTGAGTCTCGGATTTAGTGTCTGATTTGGCGTAAATTTCTTCAAGTGTTGGGCCTCGGATTTATCTCTGCTTTTCAGGTGAGATTCGGTCCGATCACGGAGGTTGTATACCTTCGGAAGGAGCTGGCGAAAACGAAGGGCGAGCTCTTTCAGAGTTGGTATAATCGATTTCTCCTGCTCGGCAGACTGGAGGAGACGAAGGCAGCTCTGCAGAGGTATTGTCGCGAGCTGTGGCAACTGCGGAAGCACCCTCCAGCTCCTTGTCCCGAAGGCGAAGTCGAGAGTCTCCGTAGAGAGCTTGCTGCCGCCGAGCAGAAGAATGACGACCTCTTGGCTGAGGTCCAATACTTGGAGTTAGCGGAGAAAGAACGTTCGGCGGAGGGAGAGAAGCTGACTTCCGAACTGGAGAAAGCGTCAACCGAGCGCAAGAGGCTATCGGCCGAAATCGACAGGCTCAGAAGGATCACAATAGATAGGGGGATTGAGGTCACCCATTACCGACGGCTTGCGACTAATAGTGCCAGTGCCTCGGGCTCGTTGAGGGCCCCTCGACCGAAGAAGTTGGCGAAGGACAACGTCTTGAGGGATAGAATTATCGAACTGGAGGAGGAGATCGCGTCGCTAAAGCCCATGCCGGAGAGAGCTAATGTCCGCAGCACGTCGTGCACTCGCGAGGAGAGCGAGAGGGGGATTACGTTTTACGAACTTGCGACGCGCTCGCCTATGACCAGGCGGAGTCCGGCCGATGCTCAAAGTAGCGTGGCTGTCTCGTCGAGCGGTGCCTCAGTCGGCGTCGCTGTTAGGACTAGCAGTGAAGGGGGATTACGCTTTGTTGGTTTAGGGTCGAGCTCGGAGGGCAGGCCTCGTCGTCCTCGCGTTTCCCTAAACCGAAGCATTCCCCTTCCGAAGAGGCCCTGATCGTGTCGTTTTCCATTTTTGTTGGTTGTTGTAAAAACCTAATTATGGGGTCGGTTCGGCTGTCTGTAACACTATTATGTCTGAATGCGAATCTTTTTGGAAAATTTTCAAGTGTTAGACATCGGCAGTGTATTGAAATTGTGTTATTCGTTTTCCCTTCCTTTCAGCTCGTGGTGACGATCCATGGCTCGGACTCCGAACGTTCGACTGATGACTCCGAATCCGAGGCCACTTCTGGGACGGTGGTTCTGAGCCCTAGGAGCGCCGATCTGAAGTTACGCCGGGCTGAGAGTGAGCGGGCCCACCTTTCGTCCGTCCTCGATCTCCGGGAAGCCGAGATCCAACGCTTGGAGAATAGGATCGTCGAGCTGAGCCCCGCAGGAGGGGATGAAGACTCGCAAACCGCATTCAGCAACGCTCTTCGGGTCAAATGCATTCGGCACAACCAGTCGAAGATTATTGCCGAGCGGGATGACTTGCTCTCGGAGATTCGGCACTTGCAGGCTGTGATGGCGAAGCTCCGGGGGGGCGCAGAGGAGCTGCCAGCCGAGGAGGACGAACAGTCTAGTGAGGATGTTTCTATATGAGAGACAAGTGTAGTGGGTCGGGCGTTGTGTGTTTTGTTTGCCAACACTTTGTAATGGAATGTTTTGTATTATGCGCCGATCATTAATAAAATTCCCTTTCATTGCTTTGCATATTTGTCTTTGCTTATAACTGTGTCGGTCGTGCCGAGATCTTTGAACCGAGCGTGTTTGTTTAACCGAACGGGTCCCCATGAGTACGGTATTTTGTCGTTTAGCGGCTCTGACACGGTATGGTACGAATTCCTAGGCGGCTCTGCGCCCAAGAAAGTGCTATTTTGTCGTTTAGAGCAGGTGGCGAGATCTGAGCCATCGAACGTAGGCGCGAATCTCGAGGTGGCTCAGTCCCCAAGAAAACGTTATCTTGTCGTTTAGCGCAGGTGGCAAGATCTGAGCCGTCTGATCGAGATCATGCACGAAAGTTGAGGGGAAAGTGTGTTTTCCCCGTTTACAAGCTCGGGAAGGCACTTGCTCGGTAGCCGACCGAAGGTGTGGGTCTTCGGGCTTCGGCTAATAGTTAGGAGAGTTCGGATTATGTGTTCCGGACCTTAGGTATAGTTCAACGGTTGTGGGAGCAATTCCGAACGGCGATCTACCCCTGTTTCGTCCGGAGACGAGCCGAGGAAGTAAAGTCGAGCCGAGTGTTAGACTCCGAACCATCGGTATAGTTCAACGGCTGTGGGAGCAATTCCGAACGGCGATCTACCCCTGATCCGTCCGGAGATGAGCCGAGGAGGTAAAGTCGAGCCGAGTGTTGGACTCCGAACCATCGGTATAGTTCAACGGCTGTGGGAGCAATTCCGAACGGCGATCTACCCCTGATCCGTCCGGAGACGAGCCGAGGAGGTAAAGTCAAGTCGAGTGTTGGACTCCGAACCATCGGTATAGTTCAACGGCTGCGGGAGCAATTCCGAACGGCGATCTACCCCTGATTCGTCCGGATACGAGCCGAGGAGGTAAAGTCGAGCCGAGTGTTGGACTCCGAACCATCGGTATAGTTCAACGGCTGCGGGAGCAGTTCGGAACGGCGGTCTACCTCTGGTCCGTCCGGAGACGAACCGAGGGAATGAGGCCGAGCCGAACGTGGACTCCGAACCATTGGTTGAAATCACAATATAAAAGGCCGGTGATAAGAGGGGAGAAAAACATGCGGATTCACAAACATAATAGAGCTTTCTTTATTGATATTTAACGGTGAACCGTATTACATAGTACAATTTGTGAAAAATGGGTTACAAGTCGGAGGACTGGAATGGCTCGATACTCCATGTTACTCAGAGTGGCGCCGGAGCGCTTTCTTGGTATTTCAGGAGGTGGTCGGCGTTCCAAGTCCTCGGAAGCTCTCTGCCCTCCAGGTCTTTAAGGCGATATGTTCCTGGCCGAACAACTTTCGTGATCCTGTACGGCCCTTCCCAGTTTGGGGCTAGCTTGTTCTTCTGACTGGGGAGGGATATAGCTAGCTTTCTCAAGACCAAATCTCCCTGTTTAAGGTTGGCGGGCCGGACCTTCCTGTTGTACGCCAATTCAACTCTTCTTCGGTAGATCTGCTGCCGAATCGATGCCCTTTCCCTCAGCTCGTCTATCAAGTCCAATTCTGCTCTGAGGTCTCTGGCATTCTGTGCTTGTCATAGGCTGTGAGCCGAGGGGAAGGTATTCCGACCTCAAGAGGTATCACGGCCTTGGACCCATAGGTGAGGTTGAAGGGGGACTCGCCTGTGGGGGTCCGTTTGCTCGTGCGGTAGTTCCATAGGACGTTGGGGAGTTGGTCGACCCATAAGCCCTTGGAACTTTTGTCGAGCCTTTTCTTGATACCTGCGAGGATCTGCCGGTTGGCATTTTCTGCCTGCCCGTTCGACTGAGGATGGGAGATGGACGAGAAGCGCTGCTGAATGGCCAGGTCGTCGCATAGAGCTCGGAACGCTGCGCCTGTGAACTGAGTCCCGTTGTCCGTTATGAGGACCCGGGGGACTCCGAACCTGCATATGATGCTCTTCCAGAAGAACTGTACCACTTTGTTCTCGGTTATAGTGGCGAGGGGCTCGGCCTCGACCCACTTCGAGAAGTAGTCGATGGCTACGACCAAGAACCTGAGCTGACCCGGAGCTGGAGGGAAGGGCCCTAGTAAGTCCATGCCCCACATTGCGAAGGGGATGGGACTTGATAGGGAGGCGAGGTTGGCCTGAGGGAGGCGTCGGATGTTAGAGTGTCTCTGACAGGAACTGCATTGCCGAATGTGTCGCTCGGCGTCTTGAAGGAGGGTCGGCCAGAAATACCCATAATTCAAAGCTTTTCGGGCCAAGGACCTAAATCCTGAGTGCGCCCCTCCGATGCCTTCGTGGAGCTCTCGCAGGGCATATTCGGCTTGATCCGGAGAGAGGCACCTTAAGTATGGTCGGCCGTCTATCTGAGAGAAAGAGCGTTTGTACAGGATACCCTCGATTAGGACAAACTGCTCGGCCTGGGTCCTGACTCGGTGAGCCTCTTTGGGATCCGAAGGCAGAACTCCATCCCTTAAGAATTCTATCAATGGCTTCATCCAATCGTTTTGTAGCATGACAGGCAATGACTCCGCCGAGGCGGGCGACTCATCTTCGATGCTCGGCTTAGAGAGGACTTCGATCAGCACGGTCTGTTCGAGACCTTGAAGTGAGGACGAAGCCAATTTGGAGAGGGCATCAGCCTGTGAGTTTTCTTCCCGAGGGACTCGTTCGATGGTGGCCTCTTCGAACCGGCTCAGGAGGTCCCGGACCTTGGCGAGGTACTTCGCCATTCGTTCGTCTCGGGCCTCATATTCGCCCGAGACCTGGTTCACGACTAGTTGGGAGTCACTGTGAATCCAAAGGCGTTGGGCTCCAGCACTTCGGGCGAGTCCGAGCCCGGCGATGAGTGCTTCGTACTCCGCCTCGTTGTTCGAGGCTTTGAAGTTCATGCGGATGGCGTACTGGAGGACGAAGTTGTCAGGGCCGTTCAGTATGATTCCGGCGCCGCTTCCTTCATTACAAGAGGATCCGTCCACGAAAACTGTCCAAATGGGGGGTCCATTCGGGACGTGGCCGACCTCGGGGATAGTGGACTCTACGATGAAGTCGGCGAGAGCCTGTGCCTTAATTGCCGTCCGAGACTGATAAGAGATGTCATGCTGACTTAGCTCAATGGACCACTTCATCAGCCGGCCCGAGGTCTCAGGCTTGTGGAGGATCTGCTTGAGGGGTTGGTCGGTGAGGACAACGACCGAGTGGGATTGAAAGTATGGCCGAAGTTTTCTCGCTGCCATGACCAGAGCGTAGGCTATCTTCTCTATCCTCGGATAGCGGAGCTCGGCGTCCCGGAGCACCTTGCTCACGTAGTAGATAGGCCTCTGGGCCCGGTCCTCCTCTCTCACTAAGACAGCACTTAAGGTCTGCTCGGAGGCAGCCAAGTAGACGAAGAGAGTCTCGCCCGGGACCGGTTTGCTGAGCAGGGGGGTTCACCAAATAGGCCTTCAGCTGGTCGAATGATTCCTGTTGTGGTTGGCCCCATTCAAAACCTTTGGCCCCCCTGAGTGCTTTGAAGAAGGGAAGGCACTTTTCCCCCGACTTCGAAAGGAACCGGTCGATAGCAGCGAGCCGGCCAGTGAGCTTTTGCACCTCCTTGACGTTCCGAGGCGGAGCCATGTCTAATATGGCCTTAATCTTTTCGGGATTAGCTTCGATTCCTCGCTGGCTTACCATGAAGCCGAGGAATTTTCCCGAGGAGACACCGAACGCACACTTGTTCGGGTTCAGCCGCATGCTGTGCTTCCTCAACACGCCGAAGGCCTCCTGGAGGTCGGCTACATGATCGGTGCCGCGGATGCTCTTGACGAGCATGTCGTCAACGTACACCTCCATGTTTCGGCCGATCTGGTTTTGGAAGACCTTGTTGACGAGGCGCTGGTAGGTGGCGCCCGCGTTCTTCAGGCCGAACGGCATTACCCGGTAGCAGTAGAGGCCTTGGTCGGTGACGAAGGAAGTCTTCGGAATGTCCGGAGGGAACATTCGGATTTGATTGTACCCCGAGAAGGCATCCATGAAGCTGAGGAGCTCATGGCCCGAGGTGGCGTCGATAAGGGTGTCGATGTTCGGGAGCGGGAAAGGATCCTTCGGACACGCCTTGTTCAGGTCGGTGAAGTCAATGCATATCCTCCACGAGCCATTGGACTTCTTGACCATTACAACGTTCGACAGCCACTCGGGATAATTTACCTCCTGTATGAACTTGGCCTTTAGAAGTTTATCGACCTCCTCCTTGATGGCCTGCTGTCGCTCGGGAGCGAACTTTCGCCTCTTCTGCTGGATCGGTTTGCACCCCGGTTCGACACTTAAGCGATGGACGAGGAGCTCCTCAGAAATGCCGGGCATGTCCGCGGCTGACCATGCAAACAGGTCACAGTTGTCCCGGATGCATTTAATCAGGTCCGAACACAGTGCGGTCGGCAAGGATTTGCTGACGAGAAATTTCCGGCTCGGATCCTCGTCCGAGAATGTCACGCCCCGCTTCCCGGAATACGGGAACACAGGCACGTAACTGAGGCCCAGCGAATGGTATAAGTACGCCAACTCATATCATCCATAAGCTGTACCAGTCTTAACTCAACAATATAAGAAAAATGAATCACAACCATGCAGAAAAACATAATCACATAAACGATAATGAAATTCAATAACCAAATCTGAAATACAAGAACTTACCAAATAACTCGATAGGCTCCAGCTCCAATCGTAGAGAACTGCTCACCATTGCCTTCTGAAAATTCTCCTTGTACACCTGTACTTCTTCATCTAAAAAGAAGAATAATTTGTCCTTAGAGCAAGTCATGGACATGCAAGTGGAGAAACAGTGAAACAATGGCAATAAAGGTATAGCAATGAATTCAAATGAACGATGAAGTCGATAGTATTGAACAGTGTAAAACAGATAACAATATAATATGCATTAAATACGATTTACCACGATAACGATAAACAATACCAATAGTGGCAATAATAATGAGGACACTGTTCATTTAGATAACAATATGAAATGATAATGTGGGGAGAGCCTTAGGTCTATTATTCATTTTTAATCCTAGCTAATGCACGTACTACTGTGTCCCATGTGTGCCGTACCACAGGTTCGATGCATACAATCAATTTCGTTTAGATTAAGGTGGTGGACTCTGTAGTTCATGTACTGGATATGATGACGATAACGATAAACAATGGACACGTGTAATTTCTTACACTGCCGATAAACACTGGACACGTGTAATTTCTTACACTGCCGATAAACACTGGACACGTGTAATTTCTTACACTGCCGATAACGATAAAACACTGGTCATCATCCGAGTACACTTACTATATTGTCAACTACCATAATCAACCCTTAACCCCGGCTTGCTTTACTTTCTTTACTCAATTATCATACAATAATGCAATTAATAAGGGACGCTAGAGAAGGTGGCAAAACAACCCTAAGATTATGCAATATACTATATACAATTAAATACACTAAATATAACATTATAAACAATCGTACATTATAAAGCATAGAATCCCAATTCTGGACAGCAGTAGGTTGCTGTACCAAAATCAGTATTCCCGTTGCTACAGGACAGCAACTATGGATCCGTCAAGTGGTCTAGAAACTAGACTCCCACCCGGTTCCAACGCATACTTAAAAGTTACATTCCGACAACGGTAGCTAGGTGAAATTCGGTGATCTTTATAGGTTTTAGTTTCTGGCTGGGTGTAGATGTCGTCTAATTTTAATTATAAAGGCAGTAAATAAATATTATAAAAATCAGTAAAAATGCTTTTTAACACCCTAAACATGTTATTTACAAATCTGAAATTTATCTTGGCCATATATGATTAATAATTCACTTAATTCATTAGCCTAAGTTGTTATGTACGTGAATCTGGAATTTCAGCGCAGCTGTGGTAAAAAGTTCATAACTGGAGCAATATAACTCCGAATTCGAAAGTTTTGGTGTCTATCGACATCTAGACAGATAGGGCTACGATTTACTTTCAGGAAGTTCCTGGTTTTAATGAAGTGTTCTAGGTCTAAACAGCATGTTAAGGTTCAGATTAGCGTAATTTTCTGAATAGTCTATAAGCTCATTTTAAGTAAAATGGTAAAAATAAGATTTAATAATAGTAAATTGGAGTTTAATTACTCCTAATCGCAGCGAATCAACCTTAGGTGAACATGGTATTAATATAGGTGGGGTCTAACATTTTAATAATTCCAATTCAACAATTAGCAATAACAATCACATTAACGATCAACAAATTTCTACAATCTAACATAGCTATTTGTCATTCAATTTCATGATATGAAATGTGTCTATAGTTTCCTATTTTATAATCAACAGCTATAACTACATGGTGCATGAAAATCTCTATACTTTAGAGGCAAAAAGATGGCACGATGTCGAGACTACCACTTGGATTCGCTCGTGTAAATCCGTGGCATCTCGACGATTGATACAATGATATTTTACGATTTTGAATAAGATCCACTTGCGGAATTTCAACAATATTTATCGAATATGATACAAAAAAATACATTCGATAAGAGTGACTTGCCTTTAGGACGACGTTAGATCCGGTATATTGAGAATAACGGGGACGAAATCCCGGCGACGAGCAAACGATCACCGTAATCACGCTCGGGCACGGATCTCGATAATGATCATGGTCAAGATGAAGATCCAGTGAATCCAACGGTCGAGATCGGAAATAAAACATATAAGAATTAGAAGGGAACCGAAATATACCATGATTGATAATTGATGAATGAATACAAAAGTAGGTCATATGTTTACTCACCAAGCAAAGGACGAATGAGGCGATCAAGGGCCGAGATCAAGTTGATCAACCAATCGACGGCCGAGATCGAAGATCAAGATCAAGATCAAGATGATAATCACGATCGCGATGATCAAAAGAGATCCGACGATCAAGATTAAGATCTAGATGATGATGATGAGATCCGACGGCCAAGATCGAGGGATCAGGATCATGGGCAATCGACAGCTCTGGATTGATCGGATGGTGATGATCTTGATGAACAATCAACGGCCAAGATTCAATACAACTTTCTTCTCCTTCCTTCTTCACAAAACAGCCACCTCACAACCAAGACAGGGTGTGCGCGACGATGGGATGGGAGCAGCGAGCATCCTGTGGCGGTTGTATGCTGCTGTCGTGAACAAACACAGCACCGGGAAGCGATGCTGTGGCCGTTCGGCGCGTCGCAGGGTGAGGCAGCATAGGTATGTGCGGGGTGGCACGCTGGTGACGGTGAGGCGGCAGTCATGGTGGCGCTGTGGGAGGCCGTTGCCGAGGTGGAGTCGCGGCGCGATGAGGAGAGGAGTGTGCACAGAGGCGAGCACCGGGGAAACACCGGCTGGCTGGAGGCAGTGCGGCATAGGGGGTCGCGAGGGAGTCGTGGTCGCTGTGGGGCACCGCAGTCGCAGGCTGGCTTCGCTGGCGGGTGGACTGGCGTTGACTGTGGCGAAGGGGAGCGTTGTCGAAGGTGCGTGGGGAGAGGGCCAGGGAGGAGGACTGTGGAGGGGGCACCACGACGCCAGGATGAGGGAGAGGAAAGGTGTGGCTATCGCTGGCCTGCGGGACGGGAGACGGGGAGGCAGGGGATGGGTTCGAAGAGAGAGTGCGGGAGGAAGATGAGAGGAAGAAGATGAAGTTTTTGGTTGGCGGCTGGGGTAATTAGCAGTAGTAGGGTTTTAGGGTTGAGTTTGGTAGGGTAGGTTTTATATAATAGGGTATTGGGTTGTTAGGGTCTAGATGAATTTGGACCCAATAAGAGGTGGTATTGGTTTTGGGTATTGGGTAGTGGATTATCCAATAAGGAAAAAATAGAGTTCTAAATTAAAATAATAAATAACAATAAATTAATAAAATCATGGTACACATAAATTCAATAGTATATAAAATCCAATTTGTAATAAAATATAATACAAATAGTTGATCACTTCGAAAATAATCATTAAAGTTAGAATATACTACTATTCGAAGAAAATACAACTTCCGGTTCGAAAAGATTTTAAGTGGAAGGTTCAATTCGCGCTTAAAATAATAACAAACTTATAAATAATTAAAATACAAAAATATTCAGATAATATGCATTTCGGGAAACAGGGGTTACAAATCCTACCCACCTTACACAAAAATTTCGTCCTCGAAATTTGCTTAGGCGGTACATAGGACACGGTAAAAGCAACTTAGGGGAGGGTAACAAACAAGGGATCTAAAGAAAAGTCAACTTGGTGGTAACACCAAAATAAGAAAGGAGTGGGTAACAACGATGTCAAATGGAATGCATGAAAGAGAATAGGCGGTATCAAAAGGAAAGAACAATACGAGATAATAAAGCAAGATAAGAAATCGGCAGAACTGAAACCAGAGAGGAAAAGGACCGAGAAGAATTAACCCATTCAGTGAATCGAAGGATGGGGATGAATACGAGGAACAGAGAGGGAAACAACAATACAAAGAACTAGATGCAACAAGGGGATCCCGGGACCTGTGGGTTATGAGCCCACCACGCTTCCGCTGCGCACTCTGATAGTGGCGACGTTCCAAGCTCCAGATATGTCGTTGTAGACCACGTAACACCAGGCGACGATCCGAGCAGAAAGAAAAGAATGTGACACCAAGATCAAAGAAAATATGGGTTCCAAATATAGATAAGTAATGATGCAACAAGGATATAAAGCTTGAGCTTCAATCTAAATAATTAAAAGATATGATACAGGTCAAAATTAATGGGCTTATCAGAAATAATAACAACGACAAATATCAATGATAGTAATATCAATAGTAATATAATAATAATAACAATAATAAAAACTAATAATAACAATGAAAATAATAAAAATAATAATAATAATAACAAAATAATAATAATAACAACAATCAAAATTATCATAATCATACAGGTAATAATATTATAATAAAAATAAAAATATCAAAAATAAGGACAATACATACACGACAGTGTTGGATTTGACACATTCATGAAAATAATGCAGTAATAATAGAAATAATAATAGCATTAAAAGTAATAACAATAATAATAAAAGTAATAGCAATAATATTGATAATATCAACAATAATAAAATAACAGTAACAATAATAGTAAAAATAATAACAACAATAATAATAGCAGCAATAGTAATGACATTAATAATAACAACTCCAATAACAATAATAACGAAGACAATAGCAATAATAATAGTAATAGTATCAGTAATAATGAAATAGCAGTAATAATAATAAAAGTCATAACAATAAGGATAACGAACACAACAATAATAACAGCCATAAAAATAATAATAATGATAACAATACCAAAAATAGGAACGAAAACAATAGCAATAATAATAATAATAGTGATAATAATTTTATACACAAAGTAGAGTAAAATCGACTATACGGGTTCAAATTGTATGGAAACATAAAGTGTAATAGTATAAACAAGATGTCACAAGGAAAATATTTCTTTACCTTTAGTTTCATTATATAAGTAACGAGTCTTGAAATATCAATTAGTAATAGGTAGAAAATCTTGCTTCCCTAACATCAAGTTGCATGTTTGCCCCCCACGACATCAGGTTTCAAGTTGCCGTCCGGATATTCGGCTGCACATTTTGCCTCGCCGATATCCAGTTGCAATTTGCCTCCATTGACATCGAGTTACATATTTGCCATCTCGACATTAGGTTGCACCGAAATGGTGAAATGTATATAAAATTGAGTATGCTTAGGCTCAAAACAAATTAATAATAATAATAATAATAATAACGATAAAAATAATAACACGAATAGCAGTAATAATAACAAAATATTGATGCTATTAACAATAAGAATAACAATGATAAGAGCAATGATCATAACAATAACAATAACAGTAATCGCAAAAGATTGATAATAATAATAATAATAATAACATTAATATTAAAATCAACACTAGTAAATGTAATAATACAAGAACCCCCAACATTTTTGTGAAAGTAATTTAATATTAGCAATAGTAATGAAAACAACAATAAGAATATCAATAGTAGTAACAATAATATTAATACTAGTAATGATAACGAAAATAATGGCAGTAATTATAATAGTAGCAATAACAGCATTATACAACAAAATAAGAATTTGTCTTATCAAGATAATCCAGCAGAAATATATAGTCGGTCAAAAATGAAAAGTGAAGTTAAAATATACCATTGTTCGAAATAACAAGGTCTTTGTTGAGAAATATTTTTATAGAAGATCGAAAATAAATGTAACAATTAATAATTGAAATATAGAAAGTATTAGGGAAAATTAATTATAAGGAGAAAAAATAGGTAGAAGGAAAATGAAGCTATACCCAATGAAGAGTTAAATAGGAGGATGACTAGAAGGGACCAAAAGAAAGTTAAGGAATTGAATACGAAGGAAGAAGGACGAGGGGCAAAATCGGAATTGAAGAGAATATAGCAGAGAAGAAATAACTAACATGATACTCAATATGTATCAACAAATAAAAATGAAAGCAAGGCGGGGAAAGCAATGAACGACACACAAGTTGAAATAAGAAGGAATCAACGAGGCAAGTAGGAAATCTGAGATTGCTTGCACCGGAATCAAAATAACATGGGTACAAAATAAAGATTCTATACCCAATAAGAAATTAATAGATGTGAATGAATGGAAGGGACGAAACAACTGAGAAATGAAAGGACCGAATGTGAAGGGATCAAGGAGGAATCAAAACAGAGGAGTATCCAGATTATGTTGGTTATTCATTATCCATGTGATCAACGTGGTGTACATATTGTTGAGTCAGCTTGGTTGAGTCAAGTCTGTCTAATGTATTAGTCAACTAACACATTAGCCCAAACCTGGCTCTGATACCACTAAAAACCTTGTCACGCCCCGCTTCTCGGAAGACGGGAACACAGGCACGTAACTGAGGCCCAGCGAATGGTATAAGTACGCCAACTCATATCATCCATAAGCTGTACCAGTCTTAACTCAACAATATAAGAAAAATGAATCACAACCACGCAGAAAAACATAATCACATAAACGATAATGAAATTCAATAACCAAATCTGAAATACAAGAACTTACCAAATAACTCGATAGGCTCCAGCTCCAATCGTAGAGAACTGCTCACCATTGCCTTCTGAAAATTCTCCTTGTACACCTGTACTTCTTCATCTAAAAAGAAGAATAATTTGTCCTTAGAGCAAGTCATGGACATGCAAGTGGAGAAACAGTGAAACAATGGCAATAAAGGTATAGCAATGAATTCAAATGAACGATGAAGTCGATAGTATTGAACAGTGTAAAACAGATAACAATATAATATGCATTAAATACAATTTACCACGATAACGATAAACAATACCAATAGTGGCAATAATAATGAGGACACTGTTCATTTAGATAACAATATGAAATGATAATGTGGGGAGAGCCTTAGGTCTATTATTCATTTTTAATCCTAGCTAATGCACGTACTACTGTGTCCCATGTGTGCCGTACCACAGGTTCGATGCATACAATCAATTTCGTTTAGATTAAGGTGGTGGACTCTGTAGTTCATATACTGGGTATGATGACGATAACGATAAACAATGGACACGTGTAATTTCTTACACTGCCGATAAACACTGGACACGTGTAATTTCTTACACTGCCGATAAACACTGGACACGTGTAATTTCTTACACTGCCGATAAACACTGGACACGTGTAATTTCTTACACTGCCGATAACGATAAAACACTGGTCATCATCCGAGTACACTTACTATATTGTCAACTACCATAATCAATCCTTAACCCCGGCTTGCTTTACTTTCTTTACTCAATTATCATACAATAATGCAATTAATAAGGGACGCTAGAGAAGGTGGCAAAACAATCCTAAGATTATGCAATATACTATATACAATTAAATACACTAAATATAACATTATAAACACAATCGTACATTATAAAGCATAGAATCCCAATTCTGGACAGCAGTAGGTTGCTGTACCAAAATCAGTATTCCCGTTGCTACAGGACAGCAACTATGGATCCGTCAGGTGGTCTAGAAACTAGACTCCCACCCGGTTCCAACGCATACTTAAAAGTTACATTCCGACAACGGTAGCTAGGTGAAATTCGGTGATCTTTATAGGTTTTAGTTTCTGGCTGGGTGTAGATGTCGTCTAATTTTAATTATAAAGGCAGTAAATAAATATTATAAAAATCAGTAAAAATGCTTTTTAACACCCTAAACATGTTATTTACAAATCTGGAATTTATCTTGGCCATATATGATTAATAATTCACTTAATTCATTAGCCTAAGTTGTTATGTACGTGAATCTGGAATTTCAGCGCAGCTGTGGTAAAAAGTTCATAACTGGAGCAATATAACTCCGAATTCGAAAGTTTTGGTGTCTATCGACATCTAGACAGATAGGGCTACGATTTACTTTCAGGGAGTTCCTGGTTTTAATGAAGTGTTCTAGGTCTAAACAGCATGTTAAGGTTCAGATTAGCGTAATTTTCTGAATAGTCTATAAGCTCATTTTAAGTAAAATGGTAAAAATAAGATTTAATAATAGTAAATTGGAGTTTAATTACTCCTAATCGCAGCGAATCAACCTTAGGTGAACATGGTATTAATATAGGTGGGGTCTAACATTTTAATAATTCCAATTCAACAATTAGCAATAACAATCACATTAACGATCAACAAATTTCTACAATCTAACATAGCTATTTGTCATTCAATTTCATGATATGAAATGTGTCTATAGTTTCCTATTTTATAATCAACAGCTATAACTACATGGTGCATGAAAATCTCTATACTTTAGAGGCAAAAAGATGGCACGATGTCGAGACTACCACTTGGATTCGCTCGTGTAAATCCGTGGCATCTCGACGATTGATACAATGATATTTTACGATTTTGAATAAGATCCACTTGCGGAATTTCAACAATATTTATCGAATATGATACAAAAAAATACATTCGATAAGAGTGACTTGCCTTTAGGACGACGTTAGATCCGGTATATTGAGAATAACGGGGACGAAATCCCGGCGACGAGCAAACGATCACCGTAATCACGCTCGGGCACGGATCTCGATAATGATCATGGTCAAGATGAAGATCCAGTGAATCCAACGGTCGAGATCGGAAATAAAACATATAAGAATTAGAAGGGAACCGAAATATACCATGATTGATAATTGATGAATGAATACAAAAGTAGGTCATATGTTTACTCACCAAGCAAAGGACGAATGAGGCGATCAAGGGCCGAGATCAAGTTGATCAACCAATCGACGGCCGAGATCGAAGATCAAGATCAAGATCAAGATGATAATCACGATCGCGATGATCAAAAGAGATCCGACGATCAAGATTAAGATCTAGATGATGATGATGAGATCCGACGGCCAAGATCGAGGGATCAGGATCATGGGCAATCGACAGCTCTGGATTGATCGGATGGTGATGATCTTGATGAACAATCAACGGCCAAGATTCAATACAACTTTCTTCTCCTTCCTTCTTCACAAAACAGCCACCTCACAACCAAGACAGGGTGTGCGCGACGATGGGATGGGAGCAGCGAGCATCCTGTGGCGGTTGTATGCTGCTGTCGTGAACAAACACAGCACCGGGAAGCGATGCTGTGGCCGTTCGGCGCGTCGCAGGGTGAGGCAGCATAGGTATGTGCGGGGTGGCACGCTGGTGACGGTGAGGCGGCAGTCATGGTGGCGCTGTGGGAGGCCGTTGCCGAGGTGGAGTCGCGGCGCGATGAGGAGAGGAGTGTGCACAGAGGCGAGCACCGGGGAAACACCGGCTGGCTGGAGGCAGTGCGGCATAGGGGGTCGCGAGGGAGTCGTGGTCGCTGTGGGGCACCGCAGTCGCAGGCTGGCTTCGCTGGCGGGTGGACTGGCGTTGACTGTGGCGAAGGGGAGCGTTGTCGAAGGTGCGTGGGGAGAGGGCCAGGGAGGAGGACTGTGGAGGGGGCACCACGACGCCAGGATGAGGGAGAGGAAAGGTGTGGCTATCGCTGGCCTGCGGGACGGGAGACGGGGAGGCAGGGGATGGGTTCGAAGAGAGAGTGCGGGAGGAAGATGAGAGGAAGAAGATGAAGTTTTTGGTTGGCGGCTGGGGTAATTAGCAGTAGTAGGGTTTTAGGGTTGAGTTTGGTAGGGTAGGTTTTATATAATAGGGTATTGGGTTGTTAGGGTCTAGATGAATTTGGACCCAATAAGAGGTGGTATTGGTTTTGGGTATTGGGTAGTGGATTATCCAATAAGGAAAAAATAGAGTTCTAAATTAAAATAATAAATAACAATAAATTAATAAAATCATGGTACACATAAATTCAATAGTATATAAAATCCAATTTGTAATAAAATATAATACAAATAGTCGATCACTTCGAAAATAATCATTAAAGTTAGAATATACTACTATTCGAAGAAAATACAACTTCCGGTTCGAAAAGATTTTAAGTGGAAGGTTCAATTCGCGCTTAAAATAATAACAAACTTATAAATAATTAAAATACAAAAATATTCAGATAATATGCATTTCGGGAAACAGGGGTTACAGAGAAGAGCACTTCTTCCAATTCGTCCGCCGGCTCGGACGTCTGGCGGGCCTTCGGCTCGGGGATTTCCAGCGTCTCGAGCGAGAGCACTGGTCCCCCGGTGGAAGTCATGTAGCACTTCCGGGCTGTTTCCTGGCTTCCCCTGACTTCCCCTACTCCCGACCGAGTGGGGAACTTCATTTTCAAATGGTATGCCGAGGGGACAGCCTCCAGGGCGGCTAGGCCGGGGCGGCCTAGGATGACATTATATGCTACCGGGACGTCGACGACCATGAAGTCCATCGGCTCGGTCCGGGTAGTAGGGGTGCTTCCCGCAGTAACATCTAGGGTTATCACCCCCTCGACCGTTACCGGGACCCCCGTGAACCCGTGGAGAGTGTAACCGGCCGGCTTGAGACGGTCTCGGGACAGCTGCAGGCCTCGGAAGGCCGAGAGGAAAAGGATATTGACCGAACTCCCGTTGTCCACCAAAATCCTCTGCACCTTGAAGTTGGCCATGCGGAGGTCGATGACGAGGGCATCGCAGTGTGGGGTTCGGACCCCTTCGAGGTCGGCATCGGAGAAAGACACAGGGGCACCGAGACCTTTCGGGGGAGGGGCACTATGGACCGAGTTGACCTCTCGGACGAAGGCCTTCCGGGAGGAATTAGAGGAGCCCCCCATGGGGCCTCCGTGGATCAAGTGCAGAACCCGTTCCTCCTCGAACTCGGGTGTCTGTTCGTGCCGCTCGGAGCGCTTGTTAGCCCCCCGAGGCAGAGGGGAGTTGCGATCTGTCCGATCGTTAGCCTTCACGAACTTGGCCAACTGCCCCCTCCGAATGAGGGCTTCAATCTCATCTCTCAAAGCCCGGCAGTCATTCGTGTCGTGCCCGTGGTCTCGGTGGTAACGACACCACTTATCTTTGTTTCTCCTCTTCGCCGGGGTGTGCATCCTCGGAGCTGGAGGGATGACTCCCTCCTTCTCCACCTCCATTAGGATAGTAGAGACATTAGTGGTGAGGGGAGTGAATTTTTCGAACCTGGGGGGAGGGCGGCGCTGGCCGCCAATGTCCTTTTGAGCTTTCTTGGACCCTTCTTCCCCCGTCGCCTTCCTCTTTGAACCCGCGGAGGGCCCTCCGAAGCTCGGAAGGGCTTGAGCCTCCTCGGCTCGGATGTACTTCTCGCACCTCAGGAGGAGGTCGGCGAAGTCATGCGGCGGTTTCTTGGCTAGGGACGATCGGAGGTTGGCGTTGAGGACGTTCGACTAGAACGCCACGGTGGCCACGGACTGGTCCAAGGAGGCGATAGACCTGACCTCTGCGGTGAACCTTTTCACATAGTCCCGCAACTTCTCTTCCCTCTCCTGCCGCAGGTTCAGTAGGGAAAGACTTGTCTTCTCGGCTCGCCGGCTACTCACGAAGTGAGTTATGAACAGCATCTCGAATTGCTCGAATGAGAAGATGGATGAGGGGGCGAGCCTGGAATACCATTCCCGAGCCGACCCCCTGAGGGTGGCAGGGAAGGTCCTGCAGAGCACCGCGTTGGAAGCTTGATGGATCAGCATCAGGGTCTTGAAGCTTTCGACGTGATCGACCGGGTCGGATTCCCCTGAGTATGTTTCAAACTGTGGCGGTTTGAAACTCCTTGGTATGTGGGCCTCCATGATCGACCGTGAGAAGGGGGGTCGGCTGGGACGGAAGGTTCCTGCTCGGGACTCTTCCTCCCTGTCCATGCGGCCGATACGCCTTTCCACCTCATGGAGACGGCGGATGAGGGCGTCGTCCCTCCGCTGGTGATCGTATGACCCCCCGGACTCCTCTTCATAGGAAGGGGAGCGTGGACTGCGGCGCCGGTAGTCCTGGGACCGGCGAGGGCTTTGTTCCCGCTGCTGGCGGCTGGGAGCCGGGGAAGGGCTCCGGGTTCGGTGCCGAGGACTGGGATCCCTGGGGGGCGTCGGAGCCCTCTGAGCATTCTGGACGTTCTGCCGAAGATTGAGAGCCTGCAGAACGGTCTCCTGAAACTGGAGGAATTCGGCTCGACTGATGGGTACATCTCGGTCCCTCGGATGACGCCGATCCCCGGGGGAACGGGACCTCCTCCTTCGGCGCTCGGGGGACGCCGCTCGGCCTCTGCGGTCCGGAGACCTTCTGCCGTCCCGGCGACGTGGGGACCGCTCACCTTGACGCTGGCGGGAGGCTCCCTCTCGGGCCCGCCTCTCATCGAGATGGGTTCGGAGGTCGTCGTCCTTCTGGCGGTTCAGAAGTGTGATGCGGAGGTCGGGATGATGAGAAGCCATCGAGTCCGAGGACCCATTATGGACCGAGACATGGCCCGGATTGAGGGGCTGCTTCTCCTTCCGACCATTATGACCGGACGGACCATTGTTGGGCTGCTGCTTGGGAGGAGGAGGTGGGACCTGCTGGGTCGGCGGAGGGAGGTCGGACTGAGGAATAGGATTGACTGGGACTTCATTCGCCAGGTCGGTGAGGTTGCCCACACGGTTCGACCCTCTGGATCTGATCTTCTTCGGCGGCATGACTGCAGAGGACGACGGAGAATGGGCTGAGGCTGTTCGTGTGGTTCTTCCCACAGACGGCGCCAATCTGTTACCGCTGATTTCGATGTGGGGGTAAACAGATAGAATTTGTAAGTCCGAGAAAAACCTCAACAGTTGACTCAACCTTCTTGCTCCCGCCGCAACCTGCAAGGAAGTGCGAGACACCGGGGTTGATTCCGGCGACGC
Source organism: Hemerocallis citrina (assembly GCA_017893485.1). NCBI lineage: Eukaryota > Viridiplantae > Streptophyta > Magnoliopsida > Asparagales > Asphodelaceae > Hemerocallis > Hemerocallis citrina. Next base: position 187,460,242 of record CM030368.1, on the reverse strand, counting down.
ACCCTCCGACGCTCTTGTCAGTAATCAGAAAAAGATTAAGAAAGAGCTTAAGTGGTGAAGAAGTGATTAACCTGGTCATGGTGGTAGAGGGGTGATATTTATAGTCGCCTTTGGAACGGTTAGGGGCCTGATTTCCTGCTTAACAGCAAGGAGGAAAATCCTCCCATTCTGTTTTGGGAAATTAGCCCATGATTCCCGGTGGGAGCAAATCAGGGCTGTTGATTTGGCTAAATCAGGGATCCTAATTTGCCCCTTGTTGATTTGGGTTCGCCTTGGGTCGGGACCCGAACCCAACAGGTGTGGATCCGTTCGCGGGTTATTGGATCTGTGAGAAGAAGATTCAGTACCCACCTTGGGTCCACTTGAATGTGAAATTACTGTTTTACCCCCGAACATCAAGATTCGTGCCCAATCTGGACGGCTCCGATTTAACCCCATTTTTAGCCATATCAACATATAATAATTATAATAATATATATGTAATAATAATATATTATAATTATATATTAAACAATTTATAATAATAATAATATTAAATTATATAATAATATATAATAATATATAATAGTAATATATAATAATAATAATAATATATATTATAATAATAATAGATTATTATAATAGTATATATAAAATAGTATATATGAAATAACAATATATATTATAATAATGGTATATATATATATATATATAATAAACATATTTAATATATATATATATATATATATATATATATATATATAATAAACATATTTAATCAGGGGCGTAGCTGGCATAGACCCAGGGGGTGCAGCTGCGCCCCCAGCTGGTTTTTTTAAAAAATTTTGATTTTGTTTTTGTAATTTTTTTTTAATAAGGGTTTATTTGTAAATTTTCAACCCATTTAGCTTTCTTCCTTTTCTCTTCTTCTTCTCTGCCGACGCCCCAAACCTCTCTCTCTCTCTCTCTCTTGTTCATTATTATTATTCTTGGTCTCACCCAACCTCCACAATCTTCTCTCCCGGGTCCCGCTTCCGGCTTCTCTCTCTCTCAGGTTCGTCACTTTCTCTCGGTCTCTCCTGAAAATCTGAAATTGTGTTAGGGTTTCAGGTTGTTCAAATATTTCTAGATCCTATGTGTAATCGCTAATATTTCTAGATGACTAGATAGTCTAGATCCTATTTGATTCGATCTGATTGGTGTATGTAACAGATGGACATCGTTAGCACAATAGCACTAGATTTAGTTATTTTACATTGTCTTCTGAGTTCTTCATACTGTTTCTTAATCACTGTGCTATACGGCATCTTCCTCAGAACTTGGGAGAGATGAGTTTGGGCATAGCAAATTTGGGTTTTCCCCTATACATGCTGTCTCTGCCCTATCAAATAAGTTTGGGCACATGGACTGTTTGATACAATGCCACACTCAAATTTTTCATCATTTTTTTATGTTGCTATGCTGTAAATGAAACCTTTAGCTAGCACCCACATTCCAAAACCGTATAGAATTGGGTTGAGGGTTATTTTTAAAATATGAATGCCATTTGATTAATATTATGTTAAATTGATTATTTTTGTGAAGCTAACTTATTTTGCTTTTATGTTCAAGAGTGCTTAGCTTTTCTCAATAGTGCTAACAAGTAAGTAATCAAATCGTCCTACCTTTGAGATAAGTAATAATCGAGTAACAATAACTAGTACGATGGATTATTTGGGTATCTACATGTCATGCACACATCTATAATAATAACTAGTACGATGGATTATTTGGGTACCTACATGTCATGCACTCATCTATAACAAATTTTATTTTGTAGAATAAGTTGAAATTTTTATTTTTTGTTCTTTTAATTTTATCTAATACACATGCAATCTGCCATTTTCTGATACATTGCAAGCTATGCAAATCTTGAGAAGGGGGTGGTAGTGGTCAAATGATGATTTCGGTTATATTAGGCTCGACAAGGAGGATATAATCCCTGATAAACCGTGTCTTGCTAAATCTCCTTGATTGAGTGAGAACACATTTGTTAGGTGGAAACTAATGTATGACTGTAATATATCTATTTAAGCACTAGAGTTATCCTTCCATGGGAAATTTGTATTGGGAGTTGCAGATATTCAGGTTTTCTTTTTAAAAGTTCATTGACATTATTTTTATTTGCATTAGGAGGCAAAAATGCACGTGTGGAAAACATTGATTTGGAGAGTTTAGATTTTTTATTTGTTTAGTAGAAACGTCAAACCTTTAGATAGCAGAACGAATATCAAGTTGTCCTTTTCTAATTCATCTTAAACTTTTATTAATTTCACTTCTTCCCAGATAAAGAGTATTATTAATTGAGGGAATGTATCACGAATAGGATTATTTAAATATCTGAGAGTAACAGTTTGACGTTATTCAAAGGAAATATAGGTGAGGTTCTATTCTGTCTCAAACATTGAATGCCAAAATCGTTGCATTGGACTGTTTGATATATCCGTGAGGATTATGTCAAAATCGTTGCATTGGACTGTTTGCAATAGGATTATGTCAAAATTGTTGCTGGTTCAGTTAAAAAAACATCGTGCATATCCGTTGGTATATTTGCTGTTGAAGTTGGCATTGCTATTACCCGTTGCAACCGCAACAGTAGAGAGAGTATTTTCTGCAATGAAAATCATCAAGACGTCATTACGAAACCGATTGGGAGATGAGATGATGAATGATTGTTTGGTTGCATATATTGAAAGGGATGTATTGGATGCAATTGATAATGAAGATATCATTCAATATTTTCAGATAATGAAATCTCGAAGGGTTTTATTGCTAAAGAAAAATGCTATTTAGTGATTGTAATAGTTTGTATTTTTGGTAGTAATATATGATATTTTGAGGCTTGCAACTGTGTTTATTATAAAAAAAAAATTATAGTAAGTGTCGCGCTCCCTAGATTGAAATCCTGGCTACGCCACTGTATTTAATCTAAATACACACACGCGCACACTATTCTTTCCTCTAGAAATGAATCATTTTTATTGAACTTAAGTTACTTTTCAAAAAATATACTATTTTTGTTAATTATTATTATTATTTTTAGCTTTTGTTTAATAATAACTGTGTGGTCTACATATAATAAGAAATACTTTAATCTAAATAAGAAAGGTAAAATATAATATTGAAAATACAAGTGCTATATGATAGTAATACTAGGGGTATGCCCGTGGGCACGTGCCTACGACACGTATTCGGAACGATACAACATATGAAAAATTATGTAAACAGTAAGGGATGATTTATATAGATATTTATTTGCTAGTAGATGTTGATGTATTGATATACTTTGAAGTAGGATTATAAAGTGACCTTGATGTTTATTGGTTTGTAGATTGCAGGATTATTTGTCAGCAGCTTGAGATTCAAAAATACACACACTCGCACACTATTCTTTCCTGTAGAAATGAATCATTTTTATTGAACTTAAGTTACTTTTCAAAAAATATACTATTTTTGTTTATTATTATTATTATTTTTAGCTTTTGTTTAATAATAACTGTGTGGTCTACATATAATAAGAAATACTTTAATCTAAATAAGAAAGGTAAAATATAATATTGAAAATACAAGTGCTATATGATAGTAATACTAGGGGTATGCCCGTGGGCACGTGCCTACAACACGTATTCGGAACGATACAACATATGAAAAATTATGTAAACAGTAAGGGATGATTTATATAGATATTTATTTGCTAGTAGATGTTGATTTATTGATATACTTTGAAGTAGGATTATAAAGTGACCTTGATGTTTATTGGTTTGTAGATTGCAGGATTATTTGTCAGCAGCTTGAGATTCAAAAATTATATTGTGAATCTACAACAGTAGTGAATCGGAAATTTCTTACTATGTGTGACTTGAGCATAAGAGATTTCTTTTTTTATTTTGAGTCTAACATAAGTAGCGATTCATTTTCTAACTGCATGAATTACGACTAACGCCTCAAACTGCATGAGTTAGTTCTCCCTTATTTATTTTTTATGTAGTTAACCATGTATGAATTAAAAGAGAAAATTTATTGTGATGTATACGTGAAGTGAAATTGCAGCAAAGTAGATCAAGATACAATTTTGCAGCTACAAAAATTCGAAATATAGTGATTAAGTATAGATTTATTCATAAAAGTACGATCAAGAGAGTCAATTAAAAAATTTGCAACGATTTTTCAAAGCTGCAAATGCCCAAATATTCAAAAAAAGCATAATCCGAAATTGCATAATAAAAAAAAGTATTATAATAAAAATTAACTCAGTGAAGAATTCTAATCTAAAATAATTACTCATTGAAGTATTCTACAATCAGATCAAATATGGTAATTCAAAAGCAATTAAATGGAAGTGAATGTTATTGAGTTATGAAAGCATAATCCGAAAAAAACATAATTAAAAATTTGAAAAAAAAAAACAAAATCCGAAATTGCATAACAAAAAAAAATATTTACTATTTTTGTTTTGTTTTGTTGACATACCTGGATAAAAAAATAGTGAAGAAAGAAAAAGATTCATGAAAATGGAGAAAATAAGGGAAAGAAAGAGGGAGAGTAATAAATGAAGGAGTTGTTTGGTTTTGGGGGAAAATTTTTGAATTTTAGGGGGAAAACATTCGAGGGGGAAAATGTCTTTTGGGAGCAAAAATCTAAACCGTTGATTTTCTTGCAAATGAATGAGAGCAACTTGATAGATTTCTTTGTGTTTTATTATATAGATTTTTTTGAAGATTATATTATATTAATATTATAAAGTATTTTACGTTTATTAGGAGCTTGTCATATGTTAAGTACCTTAGGTTTGTTTGAATAATGAAATACCTTACGTTTATCAGGAGCTTGTCATGTAGTACTATTAAAAGCATCTGTAGTAGTTGGACATTTTTTCAAATTTTAAAAAATTCGTCAAAATTACTCTTGCCGTTGTTGGCCAAATTTTATTTTCTAAATTTGAGGAACCGGTAGCCGGCTATATTTAAGAGGAGATATAGCAATTTCATAAATTTAGCTATCAAGATATGATTTCCCGTTCGTTCTAAATTTTCTTCCCAAAAATTTCTAAGACGTTAAATGATCTTTCGTCCCAATTTCTTTTTTAATAATTTAATATATCGGACAGGATATGATTTTCCGTCCGTAATTTTTTTTTTAACTAAAAAAAAATCTATAGAAAAAAATATTCTCAATTGAGTTTAGAAAAAAACATATAGATTTAGCCCCATAAAATTTATTATAGGTGGACCATATTACGATTTAATTTACATAAAAATTTCACCAACGGAAAACATTTTTCCGTGCATTCGTTTCATATTAAAAAAAACAAAATATTAAAGGAACGCAGTATGATTTCTTGTCGACTCTATTTCAAAATCAAAATCCATTTTTTGAGTTTAAACAAGTACAATTCACATCCAAACTTTTAATTTTTATTTACCAAATACTTAAATTTTAACTTCCAATGACTACATATGCTCTAAGAGTATCTGTAATCGTTGGCTATATACCCAAAAAATGACTATTTTGAAAAAAATTATCTGTAATCGTCGTCTATATACCCAATTTTTGGGTTTCGAATGAACAGGAGATGGCTATATTTGGTAGCGAAAATGGCTTATTCATATTTTATAAATCGAAAGTTGATTTACCGTCTTATAGTCGAACGGCATATGATTTGTCATCTGAGATAAATTTTTTAATTGAGAAACGATCGGACAGCATATGATCTGCCGTTTGAATTATTAAAAAAAATGAAAATAGGAAGATTATCTTCCGTTTGGGGAAGAGAGAGAAAAGCCTAATTTTTGAGTATTTGTGTTGGACGGCTGCATCATGTGCCGTCTGATGTGCCGTCCTTCACCTTTTAAAAAAATAGAAAAATACAATTACGTTTATCTGCCGTCGTTCACACTATTTTAAAAAAAAATTACGCAGATTTTCAAACAGTATATATGTTCTTTCATTTCGTCCAAAAAAAATTAATTTTTTGAGTATAGACAGCTACAGTGTTTGAGCTATTATTATTTTTAAAATATTCATATACCCAATTTTTAACTTAAATGTCTAGAGATGCTCTAAGGAGTAAAAAAATAAGTTTGAACATTCAAAAAGAACGAGGAGAGACATGTTTATAGTAAGAATCTAATGGCAACTTACTCTTCTTTTTATTTTAGGGTAAATTTGGTTTAGATCCCTCCTTTCTTTTATAGGTTGCTTTCCAGTTTTCCCTGGGTCGAAGCAAACGAATAGCTGCGTGTCATAGCCACAACCTAGGAAGAGTAGGTGTCCACCGCTTTATGTATCTTTCTTTTTTTGCCATTTTTTATCCGTACATGAATTTCTTTTCCAAAATAACGCGCTTTTCAAAAGTAAATACCAAACTGACATACTTTCCAAATTAATTATCAAATTGATCCACTTGTGGTTTCCAATAACAAGTCTAATTCAAATAGGATTGCGAATTGAAACAACAAGTTTAATAATATAAATTTCTCTAAAAGAAATCTTGCCAAGTCTCATAATACTAATACTAAACTTATTGTTTCAACTAACGACCGTATTTGAATTAGATTCTTTGTTTAAAACAGCGAGTGGATCAGTTTGATTATTTGTTTTGAAAGTGGGTCAGTTTGGTATTTTTATTTTCAAAAAGTTGGCCGGTTTGGAAAAAAAAAATCGTGTTTTAAGTTGGATGAACTTCACCAATGTTTTGCCATTTGTTTTAGTATTATATTATTTGCTGTACTTGCTGCTTTATTGCTTTAAGAAAAGTCGATCGCTTTTCTTCTCTCTTTCCCTTGTGCGTGTGGCTAAGTGGCTAACCCACTTGTTCAAAGTATGTTGTGAGTCCAATCCCCTACTTTTTTTGCGGAGTTGTTCGAAATAACTATCTACAGTAACATATAAAGAGAGGAGATGTGTGTCATTAGCTGGGTTGGCTGAGTTCACAGGTGCACGAGGCAAAATTTTGAACCCATACATAACTTTTTTTTACAATAAAAAAAATTTGGTAATATTTTTTTTTACTACAATTTTGAAAAATTCAACATATTATATATACATATAGGAGTAAAAAACATATATATCATATAAAACTGAAAAAATAAACAATATTTTTAATTAAATTCTAATCTATTAAATTTCAACTTACAAAAATACTAATCTATTCAGTTAAGCCCAAATCTACCAAATTAAGCCATAAAAACACAAATTATGAAATAAAAAATTAATTTGAAACGAGGAAACCCTAACTTGAGACTCCCAGCAATCAATCAATCAATTTGAAATCCTAGCTTCTACCGTTCTTCTATTCTACAATACTAAAAGTCTATAACTCTATAAGACTACAATTACAAATCTACAAGTCTACAATCAAAAACTCGAAAATGCCCAAATAAATAAATCCCCTGGCCCAAGAAATAATTTTTAGAAAAAATAATGTCCCAAAAATTTTAATTTGGGGGCCCCTAAACATATTGTAATTTAACTTCTCGCGCAAAATACATATATATATATATATATATATATATATATATATATATATATATATATATATATACTATTTTAATGGGAGAGTTGGGATTGTAAACAAACAAACCCTAATTTTGTAACTGAGTAAACCCGTGCAATATACGTGCAAACTACATCCATTAAACATTCCCGTGTCATGCATATCAAATCTCTACTATTTTAATGGGACAGTTGGGATTGTAAAAAAACAAACCCTAATTTTGTAACTGAGTAAACCCGTGCGATATACGTGCAAACTACATCCACTAAACATTCCCGTGTCATGCATATCAAATCAAAATATACAAATTCATTTAATTTAATGACTAAATTTTTTTATAGACGTACATCGCACGTGCATTATACTAGTACTATATTAATGGGAAAGTTGGGGTTCAAACAAAAAAATAATTTTTTTTTGTCACCAAACAAACACGTGTGTCGCACGCACACCTCCATCTCCATTTATTAACACATGTATCATACGTGCAAAGAACTTTTCAAAGTTTTCAAACAAACAAACATTTTTAAAATATTTTTTTCACCAACCAAACCCGCATTGCACGCACACCTCCATCTCCATTTATCTCTATTTATTAACACGTACATCGCACGAGCAAATCAATGTTTTCAAAGTTTTTTAAAAACTTTTTTGGAATTATGTATACCATCCGTTTAACTCCATTTTTTTCAAATAAAACACAACCTTCTCATCAAACAAACCCGGACACTACACGTACAACTCCAACTCTATATATTAACACGTGCATTGCACGTGCAAATCAAATTTTTTTTCAACATCCTTTAAAACTTAAGAGTATCGCCCGTTCAACTCCATTTTAAAAAAAAAATTAAGACGTTCATCTTGCATGCTAATTACTACCGACTTACGTATATCGTATGTTTAACTCAAAGTCTTTATTAAAATGTGCATCGCACGTAAAACTTACTAGTATATATATATATATATATATATATATATATATATAGATATATATAGATATATATATATATATATATATATATATATGAGAAACAAAATGTGGGATCCCTAATACTGCGAAAAAATTGGGGGTCCGAGGCCGCCGCCTCTCTGGCCTCTACCTTGGGGCCAGCCCTAGTCATTGGCCCTTCTCCTATCTTATTACTGTTATATTCTTTCATGACTTAAATTTATATATAGGTGTTTCATAACATTAATACTTGATATATATGTTTCTTTTTATAAAATGAAAATGTGAAATATAGTTACCCTGAATCCTCAATACATTTTTAATACATTTTTTTATAGTAAAAAAGACGCATCTATATAATAAATTACAAGAAAATTTGAAGAAAAAAAAACTATTAAGTGGCTCTCCTTTAATTAAAACAAAATCATTGACTCATATTCATTCTCTAAAAAGACATTTTCCCTCTAAAAGTTTTCTCTTCAAAACTAAATGTGTCCCCCGAAAATAAAAATCATTCTCATTTGATTACTCTCTCTCTCCTCTCTTTACTTTTTCAGAATTTTTTTCTCACTCTCTCTCTACTTATAAATTTAGATTTTCTAATTTCAGAGTTGTCAATTTTCGAATTTTTCACCTTTTTAATGCTTCTTTTGATTATATATTCTCCTTTTTAATTATCAAATGTAAGTACTTATGTGATTATTTATTCTCTGCTTTAATATACATTCTCTACTTTTACGCTTCTTTTGATTATATTTTTTTATGCTTCTTTTGTTACTCAAATTTAGCACTTTTTTTTGTATCTATAACTATATTTCCTGTTTTAATTATATCTGTTGTTAGTTCTATATAGATGTGTTAGCTGGAGTCTTGATAGATCTATTCATATGATATTAAAAAAATTTTAGAGATACCTATGTGATAGTTTCATGATATTCTAATTGTTTTTTATAACTTATCGTGAAATTTCTTGTCCGGTAGTATTACATATAAATGTTGATACCTATATGATTTGTTAGCCAAACATGATTACATATATTTTACTGTTTACATGACTTTTAATATGTTGTATTGTTTCTAAGACGTACCTTAGTTACGTGCTCACGGGCAAACCTAATATATAATATACTTGCACAATAGTAATCTAGTATAATGCAGTGTAAAATGATGAACTAGTACTTTTTGCTACGGAAAACTTTGTTATTTTGTTTTAACTGGTTTTGTTGGAAATATTTTAGATGATGAGAGGTTTAAAGCATATGCAAAGAATGAGGAAATGAAAGTTCAATTGTTTGTTTGTTTATCTCTTCATAAAATGGTGAAGATAGTTCTCTACTGTATCCTATTAAAAACATATTAATAAAACAAATCATTATCAAAGTACATCAGTATGATGTTCAAGGATCCCACGTCCTGGTATCATGATATTCATACCGTGACAAAGTGAACACAAATACATGCGAATTTTTTACCATAATGACCCACTATTTAAAAGTATTTACCAAACCTACCCACTTTCGAAAGTATTTATCAAAATGACCATTTGGTAAAAATAACCTCGCTGTCTGAGATAGCGAGTGCATGTTGAGGTGTTAAAACGTGACGAAGTTTTTTAAGTTTACGCGTTATCTCAGATAGCCAGTTTGGTGAAAATAACATCGCTATCTAAGATAGCGAGTGTATGTTGAGGTATTTCTCCACAACTTGAAGAAAACTTGAAGAAAAATACTAAGTTTAGACTCACTATCTCAGCTAGTGAGTGTGTTTATATCACACTCGCTAACTGAGATAGCGAGTGCCGATTGTGGAGGTTTTAAAGACTCGCTCGTTGTTTTGCTATTTCTTTTCATTTCTCTATTTCCATTCTCTCTCCCAACTCCGAAATAAACCCATAACCCTGGCCTCCCAAATTTGTTATTTCACTAATAAAATCCGTTCAAAATCTATTGAGATCCACTTCATCACTCACAACACTCTGTACTCCCACACTCAAAATCCTGAACCCATTATCCAAGATTCCAAATTGTACCAGTCGCTAAAATTCCTACGTATCTGAGATAGCGACCCTGGTTGTACTGTGGTCTCTATTTGAGATAGCGACTGTGAGAATTTATAATTTTTCAGAGACTTCAAAGTCTCTAAAAATTCGCAATTCTCACAGTTGCTATCTCAGATAGCGAGTCTCTTTGAACCAGGGTTGCCATCTGAAATAGTGAGCCTAGTTATTTTATTTTCCACAAAAGTTAACAATCTCAAGTTTTCCTTGTATACATAATGACTTGGCTTTAAACACACATACATTATGCCATATAATATCTCAGATAGAAATAAAGTGGATATATCTCAAACTCAACTAAATATGCACAATCAACTAAAATTCACAATTCGGGATCTTGGATGATGGATTTAGGGTTTTGAGTTGGCAAACACTATTGCATGCTGTTCAACTGTTATGACATGTGATATGGCTAAAAATGGGGGTTAATCGGAACCGTCCAAATCAGGCACGAATCTTGAAGCCCAGGGGTAAAACGGTAATTTCACCCACAAATAGGGTCTGAGATGGGTACTGGGTCTCTCCGTTAAAGACCCAATAACCCACAAACGGATCCGCTTCAATCGGGCGCAGGTTTTCACCAGCAATAAAGCCCGATCAGAGGGATAGAATTAAGGCTCCTGATTAGATCCTCATCAACGGCCCTGATTCATGCCTATCCCTCCACTGGGGGTTAGGGATTACATTCCTAATCTGATTACAAGGAGAATATTCCTTATCAGATCACGGGGATTACATTCCTAATATGTTCCCTAAGACGCCTATAAATACCCCCCATCCATCTCCATTAAGAGGTAATCAATCTTTCTCCAGTTTTTGCGCTCTTTCATAATCTCTCTGATTACTGACTTGAGCGTCGGAGGGTGCGTCGCCGGGAACAACCCCGGTGTCTCGCACTTTTTGCAGGTGTACGGCGGGAACGACGATCAAACCCCGACGGAACAGGTATACAGGTTTACTATTCAGTTTCCCTAAGAATCCACAAATACTATCTGTTTGCCCCCACACCAAATTTAGCGGCAACAGATTGGCGCCGTCTGTGGGAAACTAACGAATAGAAACCTCTCCTCTTCTCGGTGAACAGATCTTCTCCAGCCATGCCTCCTAGGAAAGTCAGATTAAGAGGGTCCAACTGAGGACCCAATCCCGAGCAGCAGCAAGAAGTTCCCATCCAGCCTACCCAGCAGCAGGGGCAACTTCCTCCTCCAGCGGAAGACCCGCTCCAACAGGACCTTCTTCCTCCTCCTAATCAGCCACCTCCTAAGGGTCCTAACCCTCAGAAACAACCTCTTCACCAAGACCACGTCTCCATCCACAACGCCTCTTCGGACTCTATGGCCTCCCATCATCCCCGAGCCTCTGGCCGCCACAATACCGTCCTCAATCGCCAGAAAGATGATGACCTTCGCCGCCATCTGGATGAGAAGCGGGCCCGAGAGGGAACCTCCCGCCAACACCGTCCGAACGAGCGGTACCCTCGCCACCAGGAGTATGGAAGGTCCCCTAACCGAAGGGGTCGGAAAGAATCCCCCGAGCACTACCGAAGAAGGCCACACTCCCCTACAGGTCGGCAACAGCCCAGGAACAATGAGGCACCCATCACACGTACCGAGTTCCAGCAGTTCCAAGCGACCGTCCTACAAGCTCTCAATCTCTGTCCCAACACCAACGCACCCAAGATTCCATCTCCTCCTTCGGTCCGAAGCCCTCACCGACGGTCCCCATCTCCTCGTCCTGCTCCTAGCAACTCCCGGCGTACCCCAAGTCCTCGTCGCTCCCGAAGTTACCATCGCCGTAGCCCTCGCTCTCCCTCATACGAAGAGAGTCTAGAGGCTCGGCTGATTATCGTCGGAGGGACGACACCATGTATCGCCGTCTTCATGAGGTAGAGAGGCGCCTGGGCCAGATAGACCGAGAAGAAGAGCTTAGGGGGAGGACCTTACGTCCTAGCCGACCCACCCCCTTTCTCCCGAACCATAGTGGATGCACCTGTGCCGTTCGGTTTCAAACCTCCCCAATTTGAGACTTACACCGGGGAGACCGACCCCGTTGATCACATCGAAAGCTTTAAGACCTTGATGCTCCTCCATCAAGCTTCCGATGCTCTCCTCTGCAAAACCTTCCCCGCAACTCTCAAGGGCCCAGCTCGAGAATGGAACTCTCGCCTTGCCCCCTCCTCAATATTCTCCTTCGAGCAGTTCGAGACCCTCTTCGTCACCCATTTCGTAAGCAGCCGTAGGGCTGAGAAGACCAGCATCTCCCTATTGCACCTCCACCAGAAGAAGGGGGAGAAATTGAGAGACTATGTGAAGAGGTTCACAGCCGAAGCCAGGTCCATAGCATCCCTCGACCAGTCGGTCGCTGCGGCAGCATTTCAATCTAATGTCCTCAATTCCAACCTCCGCTCCTCCCTCACCATGAAGCCTCCACAGAACTTTTCCGACCTCCTCCTTCGCAGTGAAAAGTACATCCGGGCCGAAGAGGCCGAGCAGCGACCCAACTGGGAGGGGTCTTCCTCCGGGTTTAAAAGAAAGGGAACAGAAGAGGAAGGAGCCAAGAAGCTCCAGAAGGATAATGCCGGCAAGCGCCGACCTCCCCCCAGATTCGAGAAGTTCACTCCCCTCACCACTAACGTCTCAACTATTCTGCTGGAAGTCGAAAAGGAAGGGATCATACCTCCTGCTCCGAGGATGAACACCCCCGCCAAGAAAAGAGATAAAGAGAAATGGTGCCGTTATCATCGGGACCATGGGCATGACACCAACGATTGTCGTGCCTTAAAGAACGAGATCGAAGCCCTTATCCAGAGGAGGCAGCTGACCAGGTTTGTAAGAAAGGACCGAGCCGAACTTCCTCCCCCGCCTCGGGGGGCTAACAAGCGTCCAGAACGAGAAGAGACGCCTGACTTCGAGGAAGAGCGAGTCCTCCACCTCATTCATGGGGGCCCAATGGGGGGCTCCTCAAACTCTTCTCGGAAGGCATTTATAAGAGAAGTCAACTCGGTTCGAACCACCCCTCCTCCCAAAGGCCTCGAAGTGCCCGTCACATTCTCTGATGAAGATCTTGAAGGTATCCGCACCCCTCATTGTGACGCACTCGTCATCAGTCTCCACATGGCGAACTTCAAAGTGGAGAGGATCTTAGTAGACAACGGCAGCTCCGTCAACATCCTCTTCCTCGCCGCTTTTAGAGGCCTAAAGCTCTCCCGAGATAGACTCAAGCCCGGCGGCTACACTCTCCATGGGTTCACGGGAGTGCCGGTGACTATTGAAGGGGTGATCACCCTCGATGTAACCGCCGGCCAAACTCCTACCACCTGAATGGAGCCAATGGACTTCATGGTGGTGGATGTCCCTGCCGCCTACAACGTCATATTGGGTCGGCCTGGCCTTGCAGCTCTGGAAGCCGTCCCCTCAGCATACCATCTTAAGATGAAATTTCCCACCCGGTCCGGGGTCGGAGAAGTAAGGGGCAATCAGGAAACGGCCAGAAAGTGCTACATGACCTCTACCCTCAGACCCGTCCTCTCCTTAGAAACTCTAGAAATCCCCCAAGATACTGCTCGGCCGACCTCCGAGCCGGTGGACGAATTGGAGGAAGTGCTCTTCTCTGAGCAGGAGCCGGCCCGCAAGTTCTTTGTTAGCAAGACCCTCCCGTCCGCCCTATACTCAGACATTGTACAATGCATCCGAAGGAACCAAGACCTCTTCGCTTGGTCAGCTGCAGATATGCCCGGTATCTCCGAAGAGCTCTTAGTCCAGGTCCTAAGCGTTGATCCGGGGTCCAAACCGGTTCAGCAGAAGAGGCGCAAGTTCGCCCCCGAGCGTCAGCTCGCTATAAAAGAGGAGGTAGACAAGCTCTTGAAGGCCCGGTTCATACAGGAGGTGAACTATCCTGAGTGGCTATCGAATGTAGTAATGGTGAAGAAGTCCAATGGGACTTGGAGGATTTGTATTGATTTCACCGACCTCAACAAGGCTTGCCCCAAGGACCCCTTCCCTCTTCCGAGTGTTGACACTCTGATTGACGCAACCTCGGGACATGAGCTTCTCAGCTTTATGGACGCCTTTTCAGGTTACAATCAGATCCGGATGTTCCCTCCAGATATCCCGAAAACCTCGTTTGTGACCGATCAAGGCCGCTACTGCTACAGAGTCATGCCGTTCGGTCTGAAGAACGCAGGTGCTACATACCAACGTCTCGTCAACAAGATTTTTCAGGCTCAGATCGGCCGCAATATGGAAGTGTATGTTGATGACATGCTTGTAAAAAGCATCCGGGGCGTCGATCATGTGGCCGACCTCCAAGAAGCGTTTGACGTTTTGAGAAAGCACAATATGAGACTCAACCCGAATAAGTGTGCGTTCGGCATCTCATCAGGGAAGTTCCTCGGCTTCATGGTTAGCCAACGAGGAATTGAAGCAAACCCGGAGAAGATCAAGGCCATATTAGACATGGCCCCTCCCAGAAATGTTAAAGAAGTTCAGAGATTAACAGGCCGCCTAGCCGCCATAGGGCGCTTTCTCTCAATGTCCGGGGAGAAATGCCTCCCCTTCTTCAAGGCCCTCAGGGGGGCTAAAGGCTTCGAATGGGGGCAGCAGCAACAGGAGTCTTTCGACCAGCTTAAGGCTTACCTCGTCAATCCCCCTCTCCTCAGCAAACCGATCCCTGGTGAACCCCTCTACCTCTACCTGGCAGCCTCCAAGCAGACCCTCAGTGCAGTTTTAGTGAGGGAAGAAGACCGGGCTCAGAAGCCCATCTACTATGTCAGCAAGGTGCTTCGGGCTGCTGAGCTCCGATACCCGAAGATTGAAAAGATGGCTTATGCCCTGGTAATGGCCGCGAGAAAGCTTCGCCCGTACTTTCAGTCTCATTCGGTGGTCGTTCTTACCGACCAGCCGCTGAAGCAGATCCTCCACAAGCCCGAGACTTCGGGTCGCCTGATGAAATGGTCTATCGAGCTGAGCCAGCACGATATAACTTGTCAGCCTCGGACCGCGATCAAGGCTCAAGCACTAGCCGAATTCATAGTTGAGAGTACTATCCCTGAGTCCAGCCAAACAGTGAAGGGACCACCCGTCTGGTCGGTTTATGTTGACGGATCCTCTTGCAATGAGGTTAGCGGGGCAGGGGTCATCCTGGCAGGCCCAGACGACTTCATCCTCCAATACTCCCTCCGTATAAACTTCAAAGCTTCAAACAACGAAGCTGAATACGAGGCGCTAATAGCCGGTCTTGGAATGGCCCGAAATGCAGGTGCACAATGCCTGCGGATCTTTAGCAACTCCCAGCTAGTCGTCAATCAGGTCCTCGGCGAGTATGAAGCACGCGATGACAGGATGGTTAAATACTTAGCCAAAGTCAAGAGTCTCATGGCACTGTTTGAAGAGGCCCTCATCCAAAGAATCCCCCGAGAAGAAAATGCTTAGGCCGACGCCCTATCCAAATTAGCCTCCTCTTTCCTTCAAGGTCTCGAGCAGACCGTACTGATAGAAGTCCTTCTGAAACCGAGCATAGAGGACGAAACTCCCGACTCTATAGAGACATTGCCTGTCCTCCTCGAAGACAATTGGATGAAACCCCTCATCGAGTTTTTAAGGGACGGATTCCTCCCCTAGGATCCCAAGGAAGCACGAAGAGTTAGAACCCGAGCCGAGCGTTACACCCTGATCGGAGACATCCTACATAAACGCTCCTTCACCCAGGTGGACGGTCGGCCCTACCTGAGGTGCCTCTCCCCCGGGCAAGCAGACTATGCCCTGCAAGAACTTCATGAGGGCATCGGTGGGGTCCATTCAGGTTCCAGAGCCCTAGCACGCAAAGTATTGAACTACGGGTATTTTTGGCCCACTCTCCTACGGGACGTTGAACGACACGTTCGGCAATGCAGCTCCTGTCAGAAATATTTCGACATCCGACGCCTTCCTCAAGCACCACTCACCTCCCTATCAAGTCCGATCCCATTCGCAATGTGGGGGATGGATTTACTAGGGCCGTTTCCACCAGCTCCCGGACAGTTCAAGTTCCTAGTCGTGGCAATCGACTATTTCTCGAAATGGATAGAGGCCGAGCCCTTGGCCACGATCACCGAAAATAAGGTCGTTCAATTCTTCTGGAAGAGCGTGATCTGCCGATTTGGCGTCCCCAGGGTCCTAATTACAGATAACGGAACGCAGTTCACTGGGGCTGCCTTCTGAGCTTTATGTGAAGACCTCGCCATACAACACCGATTCTCCTCCGTCTCTCATCCTCAGTCAAATGGCCAGGCCAAAAATACCAACCAACAGATCCTATCCGACATTAAGAAAAGGTTAGACAAGTGTTCTAAAGGCTTGTGGGTCGATCAGCTTCCCAACGTGCTCTGGAACTACCGCACCACAAAGCGGACCCCAACGGGTGAAAGCCCATTCAATCTCACCTATGGGTCCGAGGCCATCATCCCCCTAGAAGTCGGAATACCCTCTCCTCGTTTGATAGAATTTGAGGAAGAGCAGAACGCTAGAGAGCTCAGAGCAAGTCTAGACCTGATAGACGAAATCCGAGAAAAAGCTGCCATACGGCAACAAAGCTACCGAAGAAAGATCGAGCTAGCATACAACAAAAGAGTCCGCCCAACGGACCTCAAAGAAATGGATCTGGTCCTCCGAAAGTTGGCCATCTCGTTCCCGGGTCAGAAAAGCAAATTGGCCCCGGATTGGGAGGGACCTTACAAGATCTCTAAAGTAATCCGCCCCGGCACATACAGACTAGAAGATCTCGAAGGCAGGGAGATTCCCAGGACTTGGAATGCCGACCATCTCTTAAAATACCAAAAGAGAGCAACAACGCCTCTCTAAGTGATTCGAGATGTCGAACCATTCCTTTCCTGTTACTTGTAGTAATTTTCTTTCGTAGCGATTTTTTTTCATTTTTCCTTGTAATAACGGCTAGCAACTTTAGAAGCAGCCGATCATTGGATATTAATAAATAAAGTTTTTTCATATTTTTGCTACTGTTTACATCTCTCTGCTTTTAACTCTTCAATCTAACGATGGTTCGGAGTCCAACACTTGGCTCGATTCTACTTCGCAAGTTCGCTTCTAAGTGGGCTAGAAGTAGTTCGCCATTCGGAATTGCTCCCATAGCTGTTGAACTAATCTAACGATGGTTCGGAGTCCAACACTTGGCTCGATTCTACTTCGCAAGTTCGCTCCTAAGCAAACTAGAAGTAGTTCGCCATTCGGAATTGCTCCCACAGCCGTTGAACTAATCTAACGATGGTTCGGAGTCCAACACTTAGCTCGATTCTACTTCGCAAGTTCGCTTCTAAGCGGGCTAGAAGTAGTTCGCCATTCGGAATTGCTCCCACAGCCGTTGAACTAATCTAACGATGGTTCGGAGTCCAACACTTGGCTCGATTCTACTTCACAAGTTCGCTCCTAAGCAAACTGGAAGTAGTTCGCCATTCAGAATTGCTCCCACAGCCGTTGAACTAATCTAACGATGGTTCGGAGTCCAACACTTGGCTCGATTCTACTTCGCAAGTTCGCTTCTAAGCGGGCTAGAAGTAGTTCGCCATTCGGAATTGCTCCCACAGCCGTTGAACTAATCTACTGATGGTTCGGAGTCCAACACTTGGCTCGATTCTACTTCGCAAGTTCGCTTCTAAGCGGGCTAGAAGTAGTTCACCATTCGGAATTGCTCCCACACCCTTTGAACTAATCTAACGATGGTTCGGAGTCCAACACTTGGCTCGTTTCTACTTCGCAAGTTCGCTCCTAAGCAAACTAGAAGTAGTTCGCCATTCGGAATTGCTCCCACAGCCGTTGAACTAATCTAACGATGGTTCGGAGTCCAACACTTTGGCTCGATTCTACTTCGAAAGTTCGCTCCTAGGCAAGCTAGAAGTGGTTCGCCATCGCTCCTACAACCGTCGAGTCACGATAGCAAAAATCTGAGGACAAACGTAGCAAAAATCCGATTCGCGAGTTCGCCAAACTATGAGAGTGGGCGTCAGAAAGGATGCTCGGCGCCACTAGCCGAACACTCATCTCTCCGACCTACAAACAAACAAAGCCTTGACGCACTGGACGAACAGTCGCTCCGGCTGAGCCTCGAAAGAGTTTGGGTTTAGGCTTTAGGGGACCCTCTCCACGGTTCCGGACTTTGGTCATCACCTCATCCACCGTGATCTCCCCTGACCCTGACACCCACATCGGAGCCGTCAGAGTCAGGAGAAGATCATGGTGGAAGAGCGACCACCCGTCCTCCCGAAGTGACCTCCCCCAAGGTTCCGGACTTCGGTCACCACCTCTTCTACCGTGATCTCCCCCGATCCTAAACCCAAAACATAGCTGTCAGAATCAGGAGAAGATCACGGTTGAAGAACGGCAACCCATCCTCCCGAAGAGCCTTTCCCTCGGGTCCGGACTACGGTCGCCAACTCTTCTGCCTTGTCCTCCCCCGCCCCTGATACCCACATCGTTACCGTCAGGAACGGGAGAAGAACAAGGCAGAAGGGTGACCACCCCTCCGAACCTCTCGAGGTCAAAATTTTTCAAGGTTGGCATCCGCCCAAGGGCAGACACCATCGATGCCACTAAAGTTCAAGACTGCAATGACTAAAACAACAAGGGGGGTGTGGTACTTATAGCCTTCCCCCAAGAGACCGTCATTATGGCCCACGGGAGTCCAACAGTCACGCCTAGGGAGCTGAAGCACCGCGTATTTATTAAATGGCACCACTCTCAACGTCCTCAGGAAGGTGGAACGCCCCCCCGGATCCCGGAGCACCATTAATGCTGTTAGGGAACTGGTCCCATCTTTTCCGAACAACGCCATACGACAAAGAACACACAAGTTCGGCAACAACGTTTTATTGATAAATGGGACACGATACAAAGACGGACACAGCGGGATTACAAGTCGTTAAAAAGAAAGTTACAATGCCGACTTATTACACTTGGCTAAAAAGAAAAATATACAAAAGCTCTCGGAGGCGACGTCTTCAGCGCTTTTTCGGAGCCGGAGCGTTCCGCTTCAGAGACACTCGATAGTGACGACGCTTGTCTCCGGAGCGCGACCCCAAGCCAGCAAATTGAGACGTATCCTCGGCGCCGCTTCTAGTAGCTACTCCGACGGATGCTCCGCTCGACGAAATTGCTACCGAGCTCTGCGCGTCCCCCGGACTAGGATGGCCGATGCGCTGACGAGTTGCCATTTCGTAGAAGGTAATGCCCCGATCACTCTCCGCGCGAGTGCACGAGGTGCTTCGGACATTGATGGGTCCCGAATGCGGCTTGAGACGAGCCACCTCCGCCTCCAACTCCGAGATCCGATCACGCAACGAGTCGTCTTTGACGTTAACTTCGAAACGAGGGGGTATCGCGGAGTCCGGCATGCCTGTTCGACTGGCTATGAGGTGCCGAAGATGAGTGACTTCGATACTTTTATCCACCGTCGCTCTCTTCAGCGCTTCGACCTCGGCTGTCAACTTGACCCGATCGGTCGTCAACTTGGCCACTTCTGCCATTAGCCCCTCACCTTCCGTCCGAAGCTTCGTCTCTACGGACTGCAGATGCCGGATCTCAGAAAGCAGGTCGTCTCTCTCAGCTGTTATTTTGGACAGGTTATGACGAATGCATTGAATCCGAAGCTCATTACGGAAAGCAGTTGGCGAATATTCACCTTCTCCTGTATGAGTCATTTCGGCAATTCTGCTTTCCAAACGACGAATCTCGATATCTCGCCGGCCGAGGACGAGCTGGAGATGGTTCCGCTCGCTTTCGGCTCGGCGCAGTCCAAGCTCGACTTCGTAGAGCCGCTCTCGGCATCTCGCCAGACACAACCTCGTCGCCCCTAAGCCAGCCTCGGCTCGAGCTTCCTCATCCGAACGAGCAGGCTCGACGTCTTGAGCAACCACCATGAGCTGAAAATAGATCGAAGTAATCAGCAAAAAGTTCGAACACTGCCGGAGCATCACACTTGAGAAATTTTCGAAACAAGAGACTTTCAAAACAAAAAGAGAGTATTCGATGAAAGGGGGGCGAAAGATGAAGATCCGAACACCAACACTTCAAAAAAATTTCTTTTCATTCATTTCAAAAAGGCAGCGGTGGCCAGTCCGCTATTAGGCGTTACAATGATTGAAAAGAAAAGCAAAAGACAAAAAAGAAAACAAAACAAGAAAATGAGGTGCGGAGTCAAGGCGCGACCTCTTTCCCCGGGCGACGAGTTCGGATGGGAGTCGGCTTCTCCGAAGGGGACTCCACCACCAGCGGAGTGACCACGGTACCGGGGACCTCATCGGTGACCTCGACCTCGGCATCACCTTCGTCATCCCCTTCCTCCTCCTCCCCCTCGGACTCAGGGTCGAAACCTTCGACGTGGACGGGGAAGAGCCTCCACCCCGAGACGTTCACCTCGGGGAACTCCTTCGACACCCGGTCGATGGCAGCGGCGAAGGCATTCGCCATGTTCTGGGCGAGGAACCCCTGCGCCTTCTCCAGGGTCGCATCCTCCGCCGCCTTCACAGTCGCCGCCTTGGCTGCCTCGGCTTCGGCCAGCTGCTTAGCCGACCCCTCCTTCTGGCGAAGGAGCTCACCCTCCAACCTTGTCACCTCAGACTCGAGATGCACCATCCTCGCCGACCTGCCCTCGTGCTCGACGCGAAGCTTGTCGAGCTCGTTCGACAGCCGAGCTTTCTCGTTCCGAGCTTGGTCGAATTCTTGCTTAGCTCCTTTTCCAGAGCTGTCAACCTCTCGGTGAGGTGACCAAAATGGACGATGATCTGTAGCAAAGAAGAACCAAAGGAGTTAGAAAAAAAATTTTGGTTAAAGAAGTACAATGAATGAAAGAAGCTCAAGGCTTACCGACACCGCCGAACGAGCGATCTCGATCACGTCGTCTCCCTCTCGCCCGGCCTCCATGGCGGCTCGGTCCTTCGGGGTAGCGAGATGCTTGACGGCTTGCATGCTCGCCAGCGAGTTGCCGAGGAACCCGTCATGCTTTCGGACTTGCCAGTCCGAAACGTGAATCCTTTTGTGCTCCTCCGTCAGGAGCTCCTCGGCAACCGCCGTCAGGGGCAGCGTCGCCATTCCCAGGGCTGCGGCGATAGGGAACTCGCCGGTACCGGCCGAAGCCGAAGTCCCCACCACGGCGGCAACAGGGCTGTTGAGGTTCTCCACCTCCTCGACCGGGGCGGTGATCCTCGGAGACTTCGAGGTCGACGGCAGCTTGGTCACCACCCTCTTGCGCTTCTTGGGGGCCTTGCTAGCGAGTTCGGCCCTGAGCGCCAGCACGGCGTCGTAGTCCATGGTTTCTGCATCCAAAGTAAAAATTGATTAGCACGCTGCAAATAACAAGGAAGAGAGTTCGGAAAGCAAAAACATAACGAGAGCCGCGTACTGGGATCTACGCGGCAGAGCCCTCCCTTGTAGAGGATGTCCTCCGTCAGCTCCCTCCAGTCGTACTTTGGCCGATCGAGGAGAGTCCGGACCGCTTCTTCTTCTTCTACACTGAGCTTCGGAAGCGCCCTCGCCCTCTTCGGCACCCCTTCTACCCAGTCGGAGGGGATCGGCCACGCCTCCCGACTCCGCACGATCAAAAACTTCTCTCGCCAGTGCTTAATGGAGTCGGGGCATATGACGAGCCTGCCACCGTGCCTCGGAGTCAAGTAATACCGGTACTCCGACTTATTCCCTTGGTGGAGCCGGTATAACGTCCGAAGCACGTTCAGCTGCGGCTGGATCCCTGCAGCCTGGCAGTGGAGAACGAAACCATTTATCACTCGCCACGTGTTCGGCATAAGCTGGATGGGGCTGACCCCGAACCAACTAACCACGGTGATGGCGAACGCATGGAGAGGTAGCCGAGCCCCGGCGATGAAGACATCGACCGGCCAGCAACACATCGTCACTGGCAGCGGCGAATTGGCCCTAACCCCGGGACCCGGCAGCATGAGTTCGTACTCCTCCGGGATGTGGAATGAATCCCGGATCACTGCCAAGTCCTCCTCACGCAGGATCAACACCGCCTCGTCCGCCTCCGTCGTCTCCCTCGCGGCGTTCTCCTCGAAGGACCTCCCCCTCCCATGGACGATCCGCTCGGCTTGATCCTCCGGGAGCTGCCTAACTCTATGGAGCCCGGTCAGCGGCCCCGGCAGTTGTCTGAACTCTCCCATCCGCTTCGGATCTTGAACGATCGAATCCTTGCCGAACACCTTCTGGCCCTTAGTCAGAATCGAATCTTCGACAACTTCAAGGGAGGGCTCGTACCAAGAGATTTCTTCGGAGACAGAAGCTACAGACATAATTGATAAATTACCTTAAAAGGAGATAGCTGCCGGAAAACTTCGCCGGAACCAAACGTCGACCACCGAAAGTACTCGCCTAAGCACAAGAGACCGCCTGAGCAAAAGAGAAGGGAAATGAGAAATGAGAGGGGGGGTGAGGATTTATAGAGAGATGCACGCCAAACGAGGATGGTGGGCTTGTACGACCGGCCCATCTACACAAAACGACAAAATGACCTCAATCGTCGCCTTGTTTACCACGCCAAATCATGAGCTACATTTAATGAGCATCCCATCTGATGGAAGCCCAGAGGTCACTGCATTTAATAAACGTCCCATCTGTCAGAAGCTGTCAGAAAATTGTCAGAAGTTCAGAAGGCGCACAGTTGCTACGAACTTCTATGACGAAAAACGACAAGTCACGGACCTCGGCACCAGCTGCCGAGCGTTCTCGGAACCGACCCCGTTACGGGGGAAAAATTGAGTTCGGCACCAGCTGCCGAGCATTCTCGGAACCGACCCCGTTATGGGGGAAAATCGAGTTCGGCACCAGCTGCCGAGCATTCTCGGAACCGACCCCGTTACGGGGGAAAAATCGAGTTCGGCACCAGCTGCCGAGCGTTCTCGGAACCGACCCCGTTACGGGGGAAAAATCGAGTTCGGCACCAGCTGCCGAGCGTTCTCGGAACCGACCCCGTTACGGGGGAAAAATCGAGTTCGGCACCAGCTGCCGAGCGTTCTCGGAACCGACCCCATTACGGGGAAAAAATTGAGTTCGGCACCAGCTGCCGAGCGTTCTCGGAACCGACCCCGTTACGGGGAAAAATCGAGTTCGGCACCAGCTGCCGAGCGTTCTCGGAACCGACCCCGTTACGGGGGAAAAATCGAGTTCGGCACCAGCTGCCGAGCGTTCTCGGAACCGACCCCGTTACGGGGGAAAAATCGAGTTCGGCACCAGCTGCCGAGCGTTCTCGGATCCGACCTCGTTACGGGGAAAGATTGGACCTCTGATCATGCCGAACTCCCTCTAAACACTCATAACCATGCCGAACTCTCCCCCCTCTTCGGAAAGATGGGCCGAACCGTATACAGACCTCGGTCCCCAAGTCCGCGAGCTCTAGAAGGGGTCGGAAGCATGGTACGAGCACATATCCCCCTCAACGAAGGAAAAAGGTCGAACCATCCGCCAAGAGATCGCGAAAAAATAATTAAAAATTTGGAAAATTAAGGAAGAACCCCTGGAAAGCGATTGTAAAGATAGGGAAGCATTTTCTAGCCCCCAAACGAGCAATTATTGCCAAGAACAATCTTGTTAGACCCCCGAACGATGAATTGACACTTCGCAAAGTTAAAAGGATATCCCTGCAAGGACACCGCATGACCATAAGAGCTCAGGAGCGACTCAGAGTTCAATCCACTTGAATAATCACCAAACTACCTCCTTCAAGATTTAAAACCTTCCATTTGGGCTCCGATACAACTCCGCTAGCCATTAAAACAGTTAAACTACTCCTCAAAGGCCGATCAAGCTCAGCCTTTAGGAGTGGGGGGCTCGTGATATGGCTAAAAATGGGGGTTAATCGGAACCGTCCAAATCAGGCACGAATCTTGAAGCCCAGGGGTAAAACAGTAATTTCACCCACAAATAGGGTCTGAGATGGGATCTGGGTCTCTTCGTTAAAGACCCAATAACCCACAAACGGATCCGCTTCAATCGGGCGCAGGTTTTCACCAGCAATAAAGCCCGATCAGAGGGATAGAATTAAGGCTCCTGATTAGATCCTCATCAACGGCCCTGATTCATGCCTATCTCTCCACTGGGGGTTAGGGATTACATTCCTAATCTGATTACAAGGAGAATATTCCTTATCAGATCACGGGGATTACATTCCTAATCTGTTCCCTAAGACGCCTATAAATACCCCCCATCCATCTCCATTAAGAGGTAATCAATCTTTCTCCAGTTTTTGCGCTCTTTCATAATCTCTCTGATTACTGACTTGAGCGTCGGAGGGTGCGTCGCCGGGAACAACCCCGGTGTCTCGCACTTTTTGCAGGTGTATGGCGGGAACGACGATTAAACCCCGACGGAACAGGTATACAGGTTTACTATTCAGTTTTCCTAAGAATCCACAAATACTATCTGTTTGCCCCCACACCAAATTTAGCGGCAACAACATGCAATAATAATAATTATAGATGTTGTTTGGTAGTAACTGCAAAGCTTTACACTCTTTAATTGACTACATATTTGTTTCTTGCAACAGTGGTACGAGCTTAATTAGTTGTATAATTAGCATTAGTAGCTGGAGTTGAAAATGGTAGGATGAGGTAAGTAAGAACTAACCAAACATACACTAAACTAGAACACACTATAAATCCATTCTATATTAACTCTACCTGAAATGCATACAACAACACTCACTAACTGAGATAGCGAGTTCAATTGAACTAGATTCACTATCTCAGATAGAGAGTGTAGTTGTACTCAATTTTCAAAATTTTTTTGAATATGAAATGTATACAACTACACTCGCTATCTGAGATAGCGAGTCTCGTTCAAATGAACTCACTATCTCAGATAGCGAGTGTTGTTGTACTCAATTTTTCAAAGAAATTTTGAACATGAAATATATACAACTACACTTACTATCTGAGATAGCGAGTCTAGTTCAACTGAACTCGCTATCTTGGATAGCGAGTGTAGGTCTTAGATTTGCATGTTTAATTTTTTTTCTAAAAAATAAGTACAACTGAACTCGCTATTTGAGATAATGATGCCAGTTGAACTAGACTTCCTATCTGAGATAGTGAGTGTAGTTATATACATTTCATGTAGAAAATGCATGTTTAAAGTTTCCCTAAAAAATTAGTACAACTGCACTCGCTATCTGAGATATCAATGTCGGTTGAACTAGACTTGCTATCGCAGATAGCGAGTATAGTTATATACATTTCAGATAAAAATTGCATATTCAAAATTTATCTGAAAAATAAGTATAACTACACTTGCTATCTAAGATAGCGAGTTCATTTGAACTAAACTGGCTATCTCGGATAGCAAGTAGGTCAATTTGGTAATAGTTTTGAAAGTTGGTCAGTTTGGTAAATACTTTTAACAAGTCAGGTTATTTTGGTAAAATATTCAAAACATGCCAAGTAGGCCAGGAGCTGTAACAAAATCTGGCACATGTATTTAAGCATATTGTTTGTTTGATCATAACAGTCGTGGATGCTAGTGATTCAGTAAGGGCTTTCTATCTTCTCTTAATCTTTATCTTGTAAGAGCATTCACTGTTGTTTTCTAAAAAGTTAAAATTTACCATTTGAGATAAAAAAAAATTTCACTCGTTCGCTAAAAACCCAAAATTTAGAATATAAGTAAACAATCGATCGCTAAAGATAGCAGTTGCGATAGAGAATTCGAAATATAGAAGATGGAAAAAGATGATCCGTCTGAGTTAAAAAAGATTGAAAAAGAGGACGGACGAAAGATTACGCTCCGTCCATCGATTTCTTAGAATTAAAAAAAAAAAACAGAAAAGATGAGAGACTGATGAAGAAGCTCCGTCCTCATCCTTTTTATCAAAATTTAAAGTATTCAAAAATTTATTCTCCAAGAAATAACGAAAATGTCATTCAAATATTACAAAAATGCCATTAATTAATTACGAAATTATCATTAAAAAAATCTTTTGTCCGAGCACTTCTGCCAATATTTTCAATTAATTATTACGAATTCCATTACTTATTAATTATAAAAATACCATTTTAAATAATAATAAAAAAAAGATAAATGAAGGAAGAAGCTCCCGTCTGATTTTTAGAAATATGGAACTTCTTATTTTGAAATTAACATGAACTATGGTATCATTATGGACTTACCCTTTAAAAAAAATTCTCAAATTAACGCCTAATTTTTAACCTAAACCACTTTTCGGTATTTAAAGGAGTTATTGAGTTCTCTGAAAGAGATCGAATGCCAAACTGAGCCTTGCTCTTGTGATAATCAGAATTGACCCAAGCAAGATCTATTAACCTTTGTGCGCCCAAAAAGATAATTACATAAAAAACACTAATCTTTTAACAATGACATTAATTTCTTTCCTTCATCCTTCCTTTTAGGGTGTGTATTAAGTTTGAAGAACTCCACCACTCCTTTCCCATTTGTCTTATAATTTGGTGAGTTGTTGGATGCTTTATTTGCTTTAAGCAAAGTTTTGTCGAAGGAAAGCTGTCTGCTTTTAGCGAAGTTGATCGCCTTTTTCTTTCTTTCTCTTGTGTGTGGCTAACCTGCTCACTCATCATAATAATTAGGCATAAGTCTAATCCTTGAGCAGGTCCTAAGTAATTTAACAATATTATTCATAAGAACTTATCTAAACTGGGTATGACGAGATGAGGGGTCTGTGTCAGTATCCTACTCGCGTGTTTATCTTTCATCACATTTATTTTCCTACATAATAACATAAATTATGTACATCCTGCTCATGCAATTATTCCTGTGTCTATTTTCAAATTTGAAAATATTGTCAGATTCAGAAATAAAAAAGAATACTTTATTAAATTATTGTCTAAATTATCAAATTTGAAAATATTGTCAGATTCAGAAATAAAAAAGAATACTTTATTAAATTATTGTATAAATTATAACTGAATCCAATGTCTCCTATATAAAAGAAAAAGTAAGAATTAAATTAATACATTTTTTGATATGAGACTAAACTAAGTAATATAATATCTGACATCTAACACCCCATCTCAAACTCAAGTTAATTTAAGCAACATGAGTTTGGAATATTGCCGATGTTCATGTAGTAGAGATGGCGCACGTTGATGCAGAGACGACGCTAGGTGACGGCGCAGGGTGATGTAAGGACAACACTCAGTAATGGAGCATGAAACAGCTCTCGATGGCGCAAGGGACTGTGCACGATAACGCAGGGACGATGCTCGGTGACGGCGCATGGTGATGCAGGAACGATGCTCAGTGACGATATATGATGGCACAGGGACGACGCTCGATGACGCAGGGACGATCCGATTCTTGTATCTGGGATTGATTTGGATCCAACTCTTGGATTTGGGATTGGAAGACGATCTGATTCTTAGATCTGGGATTGCTTAGATCCGACTTTTGGATCTGAAATTTGTTGGACGATCCAACTTTTGGATATGGGATGGACTTCGAGATGGCCTGGGCGGTGGAAAGAATGCCTATGACAGTGGGATGTGGTGGCGGCGCTATATATATATATATATATATACCCTCTCAGGCTTACGGTGGGTCAACAAGAGTGAGTTTGCTTACGAAGTATCAGAAGCTCTGGATCGGAACGACTGTCGTTGTCGTCGTCGTCGTCAGTTGTTGTTGTTGTTGTTGTTGTTGCTGCTGCTGCTGCTGTTGTTGTTGTTGGATTGGTTCAGGTTTGGATGCTGGTCGGGTTCATGTTTTAGAGGGATATAGGATTGTTGTTGTTGTTGTTGTTATTGTTGTTGGCGTGTGTGGATTGGTTCAGGTTTGGATGCTGGTCGGGTTCATGTTTTAGAGGGATATAGGTTTTGAGTGGTATTAGGGCTTCAAGTATTTATTGGGAAGTGAGTGGAGTTAGGGTTTGGAATTGGTCAGGTTTGGTTTTGGAGTTCGGATTGGATTGAATAGATTACGTTTAGAGGTGACTGAGCTTAATATTTGTTCTGGCATGGATGGTTTGCTGGCTTAGTTTGGAGAACCAGATGATGATGGTGTTTAGTGTTCACATTCAGGATGGTGGAGATGATTTAGTGATGGTGATGGTTGAGCGTGGGATGAATGCAGAGAAGGGAAACATGTTTTGCCTCTCTCTCTCTCTCTAATTAATTAATTATAACTGAGTACAATGTCTTCTATATACATGAGAGAAGTAAGGATTAAACTAATACATTTTTCGATATGGGACTAAATTGAGTAATATAATATCTCACATCTAACAAACATGTTAAAAATTGATCATTGTTATGAAGCATAATATACTTTACAATGTAGGCTAATTTATTTATGTCATAAGAAACTCGAATATAAGCTTAGAATAACATTTTCCCATCACTACAAACGAAGGCGGTTTTCCCGACAAAAGCTACAAAACTACCCCGACGTTTGGGTAGTTGCGCCAGGATGTCCCCGACGTTTTTTCAAAAGCGCTGAGCTAGTTTCGGCTACCCCAGCGTTTGCAAATGCCGAGGTAGTTTAGGCTACAAATAATCCAAATCCCCAACCCTAATTCCCATAATCCCCAAATTTAGTGACTATGTAATTTAGTTAACGGATTTATATGAGGCTGGTTTCTGATACAATATTCAAACTATTCATGCAGTTATGCAAGTGAAACAATTAGTACTTCAAAGTTTGTTATGCATCAGATACGACTTCTACCCGTTGGAAAGGACTGTAAGAAGAAAATGCAAACTATCCCTCTAGGTAAGAGAAGCTCTAGTTTATGTGTACTTGAAAATGTGTTTGAACGTCAAGTGGTAGTAAATGTGTTTGAACGTCAAGTGGTAGTAAATGTGTTTCAACGACAAGTGGTAGTAGGTCTACTGATTCTGAATTAAATATCAGTCGATGCTCTTTTAAAGTCAGCCATAACATATTTCTATGGCTCTTAGCAACTGAGTTCAAGTTTATGGAGCCTTTTCTACATTTTTTGTACACCAATGTATGTATATAACTGTACATATATGTAATTATTGGAATTAATTGAATTTGTCGATGATTTGAACTAAATTGTTTAACTATTATGCTTGATTATTGAAATGAATTTGTAGTGTGATGTATTTTTCTATTTTTATTATGTTTTATTAATGAATTTGTGAAAAATTAGTAGAAAGAATTCCTGAAAATGATTGTGAATTGAATTACAGGTATTTTGATTTGATAAAATGGACCAAAAAAATCACCACCAAGCAACTATTCGTTAAAATAATAATAATAATAATAATAAAAAGACCCTACCCCGACATTTTAAAATGTCGGAATAGGTCTTTTAATGGAAAAATTAAAAAAATAAAATAAAATTAGCCTATCCCGACGTTTACAAACGCTAGGATATCATTATCAAATACCCCGACGTTTGCAAACACCGGGGAAAGTTTCCGCAACCCCCGCGAGGAAAAATACGGCGCTTGCGGCGGCGCTTTTTGAAGCACCGGAGGGATCAACCCCGGCGTTTATAAAGGCCGGGAATGGACACAAAAAATGCCGAGGTTTGCCTTCCGGTTTGTAGTGCATTCCAAATCATTGCTCCTATGCATTCCAAACCAAAATACTGATGGTCCTTTTTTTTTAAACTGGAAAAAGTCAGGAAAGTCCTATCTCACGCTACCATTCTATATGTATTATAAAAGTTATCAAAATACAATATTAGTGGAACATATGATCATTAAGCTTCAAGGGGCGTTGAACTTGAGATAGCCTTCATTTAGATTGAAAAGAGGGAGCCTAATTCCACAAAATCTAATTGCCCTAGTCTCTCATAAGTGTTGGATATATGGGTATATTTTCTATATATAAATATTACATGTGCATATGAGTAACACGTGTATTGAATGTACTATTGATTGTATATTGGAACGCGGGTTTGCGGGCTTATAACCTGATACTCAAACAGTATTTATTCCATAAATGCTGGTTTGTGATAGCAGTCTTGGTATTCCAATCTTGATACCTAGGGTGAATATCTCAAGCAACTTAGATCTAGATATTAACCCTAACTCCCTAATTGTTAATTTCTCACAAAACCTAAGAATCTTGAGATATTATTAATCAATTTGTGAGATTAATTAAGAGAGAAGAGTACCCCTCTGTGGATCCCGTCGAAGCCAACGTCACCGATGATCGCCATTGTCGTCATCGTGGTCGGCGTCGGCGCTCCTACTATCGTTCGTCGTGAGTCGTCACCTTCTTTGTTCGAAGCCAATCGACCATCAATCGAGGCATCGACCAGAGACGAGTCGAATCGACCTCGTCTGACTTCGACGGTGCTGCCCTCGACCTCCCTCTCCAGCTGTCTGTGTGTCAGACCCGGTTGCGGACAACCTGACCCGCAAGCAGACCCATCCTCCTCATCTTTTCTCTGAGTTGCTGAGTAATCGGATCCGAACCCGATCCATTAAGAATTCTGGTGTTCTCATGTTTCCGGGTTGTGAAGAAGACAGTGGGGTCTCTCTTGTTTTCATCTCATCTTCTGATCTTCTATCTCTGAACTTTAAGATTCGTTCAATTATCTAATTTATTTATTCTGTTATTAGTTGGCAGATTTACAGATAAATCCTCTTCTTTAACTAAATTACTTGTGTAGTAATAATTCAGAACATACTCTCAAACTTTAGGAACTCATCGTCTATTCCTTAAGATAGAAAAACATGATCGACCGTATGAGGTTCCTAAACTAGAGGCATTTAGTAGTTCTGAATTAAATAGCAGGAAGAGGAAAGCACAATATGGAATGAAATTCATGAAGATTTTCTATACCTATCAAACGACCTATGATGAGTGTACTGAAGATGTGATGATGCCACTTAGATAATAGATGAGGACTTGTGTAGGGAGTTTCTGTTAGACAGTATTTCAGATCGATTAGCAGATGTTTAGATGAAGTACGAAACAACTAAGGAAATATGGGATAATCTGCTGGATGAATTCAAAAAGGAGGAGAAGGTCTCCAAGACTCACTTGGTTGATAAGTTCATGAGTTTTGAATTCGGAGAGGAGAAAGCCATTCTCCCCCAGGTAACTGATCTTGAAAACTTAGTAGCTAAATTGAAAACTGAAGATATCATTGTGTGTGATGCTTTTCTTACTAGAGCAATAATTTTTAAATTACCTGCATCATGACTTACATTTAAGACTGAAATGTATAGACTACCAGAATAAGTTAAGCTTGTACAACTCAAACGATTTATTAAAGTTGGGGATGAGACTAGAACTAGGATCAATTTGGAGTTTACTAAGAAACAACTTTCTCATGCAAATGTGCTAACCAATACTAAATATGCTCATAAGTTTAAGAAGAACAAGCTTAATAAAATTAAGGCTGAACCTTCTAAGTTGGAAGCCACTAAAAAGATTGTC
Source organism: Hemerocallis citrina (assembly GCA_017893485.1). Lineage (NCBI taxonomy): Eukaryota > Viridiplantae > Streptophyta > Magnoliopsida > Asparagales > Asphodelaceae > Hemerocallis > Hemerocallis citrina. Next base: position 187,428,341 of record CM030368.1, on the reverse strand, counting down.
AAAAGAAAGGGAAGTGCTACAACTGTAGAAAGTGGGGTCACCATGCTACCGAATGTAAGCTACCCAAAAGAGAACAACCTAACAATGAAAGGGTGAACTTGTTAGAGGGCGAACACTGAACCCACCAACTTTCTGTGTTGTTGGTGACGATAAGATCAGTACCTCTGCTAGTTGGTTGTTGGACTCGGGGGCTACTTGCCATGCCTTGCAACAATAAGAACCTGTTAACTAATCTTAAAGATGCAAACGAGTCTGTCTCTATGGCGAATGGAGAATCAGTCAAGGTGCTCCAGGTTGGAACTACAAATCTCAGTCTTTCATCAAGGTAAAAATTTAATTTTGCATAATGTTAAATTTGTTCCTGCTTTAGTAAAAAATTTAATTTCTATTAGCTTACTGAATTATGCTGGCATGGTAGTTTATATGATAAGTGGTAGAGCTATTTTATCTGTTAACTCATACTACTTTGGTTGTGCTTACTTAGTCAATGGCATGTATAGACTTAGTTAAGCAAATGAAGTGATTAATGTGTTAGCTCAAAACTGTGTAGCCCTTATACTTGGTACAACAAATTGGGACATGTGAACTATATTAAATTACTTGCTGTTGCTAAAACTTTTAATCTGTCAATTGATACATCCTTAAGATATGACAAATGTGAAGTGTGTGCTCAGACAAAGATCACTAGGAAACCTTTTAGTACTGTTTCTAGGAGTACACAACTTCTTGAACTAATTCACTCTGACATATGCGACTTAAAAATTTTGTGACGCAAGGAGGTCGGAAGTATTTGATCACTTTTATAGATGATTATTCTAGATATTGTCATATTTATTTGTTAAAAACAAAGGATGAAGCACTTAATAAATTCAAAGAATTTAAAGAATGTATCGAAAATCAGTTAAATGCTGAAATAAAAAGGTTCGGATCTGATAGAGGTGGGGAATATGTATCAATGGGTTTTAAAGAATTTTGCACTTCACATGACATTATCTCTGAAACAACAGCACCCTACTCACCACAGTCAAACGGTATAGCCGAAAGAAAGAATCGAACACTCACAGAAATGTTGAATTCTATGTTATTGACTGCTGGATTGCCTTCGAGTTTTTGGGGAGAGGCTGCATTGACTTCTAATAATATTCTTAATATGTTAGCACACTCTAAACTGCTTGAAACACCTTATGAGTTATGACATAAACACACACCGAGTTTTGATACGGTAAAAACATGGGGTTGTATTGCTTTTGTTAGAATATAGACCCTAGAAGGCCTAAAGTAGGACCTCGTACAAATACTTGTGTGTATCTAGGAAGTGCAGTTGATAGTGCGGCATACAGATTTTATGACATATCTCTCAATAAGATAATTGAATCTAGAGATGCGCAATTCTTTGAAGATGTGTTAATAAAAAATAAAGGTATAACACTATCTGGCCACACAGACTTAGTTAATGATTTACAAACAGAATCCAGACCTAGCATAACTGACACTGAAACTACAAATCCAATTGAGCCTAGAAGAACCTCCACCAGAGATAAGACACTTACAACCTATGGTGATGATTTTGTACCTTATGTACTATTGGCTGATCCACTTAGTGTAAAGGAAGCCCTTCGGTCTAGGAATGATTTACTTTGGAAAGAGGCTATTGATGATGAGATTGATTCTTTATTACAAAATAAAACTTGAAATTAGTTGATTTGCCAAAATGGGCTAAAATCATAGGAAACAAGTGGGTTTTGAAGAAGAAACTTAATCCGGATTGGTCTGTAGCAAAGTATAAAGCACGACTAGTAGCTAAATGTTATACTCAACAAAGTGCGGTAGATTATTTAGATGTTTACTCACCTGTTTGTCATATTGCTTCTTCTTTCCATTGCATCCATTGAAAATTTTGTTATTCACCAAATAAATGTTAAAACTGTTTTCCTAAATGGAGATCTTAATGAAGAAATCTACATGAATCAACCTGAAGATTTTGTACTTAAAGGTTTAAAGAACAAAGTTTGTAAATTGGTAAAATCTTTGTATGGATTAAAACAAGCACCAAAACTATGACATGAAAAATTCGATACAACAATAAAGAGCTTAGGTTTTGAATATAGTAATTCTGATAAATGTCTTTATTTTCGTGATCTATCAAACAAAATTGCTATAATTTGCTTGTATGTTGATGGCATGTTTGTTGTTGGAAGCGACCTCTCAACTGTAGTTGAAGTTAAAACAATGATATCCAAAGAATTCAGCATGAAGGACCTAGGTGCTGTGAACACTATACTAGGTATGAGAGTGAGTTTTTGTAGACAAGATATATTCCTTAGTCATACTCACTGTATCAATAATGTGTTACAAAAGTGGGGATACAGTGATTGCAAAAGATTTGAAATACCTTATGATTATAACAATAAGTTGACACCTAACGATGGTACCACAGTGAGACAGTTGGATTATTCCAAACTAATTGGAAGTCTCACGAATGCAATGATTTGCGCTAGACCAGACATAGCCTTTGCGGTAGGCATGCTTAGCAGATTCACTAGTAATCCAAGTAAGTCACATTGGAATGCCCTTGAAAGGCTAATGAGTTACCTAAGTGGTACTTAAGAGTTGGCTTTGTGCTACTCTGGACATCCTTCAGTTTTGGAAGGATATTCTGATGCATCGTAGTGCACTGAATTCGGTGAAAGTCGATCTACTAATGGTTATGTGTTTACACTAGGAGGAGCAGCTGTGTCATGAAAATCTAAAAGGCAACCTAGGCATTGCATTCTCATATATGGAGTTTGAACTCTTCGCGCTATCTTGTGCTGATGAAGAAGCAGAATGGATAAGAGACATGTTGCTCGATATTCCATGGAGAATGTTTAAAGTAACCACTCTTAGCTTGTTTTGCTATAACCAAGGTACAAAAACTGTAACAACTAATACTTTTTACAATGGTAAGAGACGAACCTGTCGGTCTTAGACAGGCAAAGTTGAGCTATCTCATTAAGGCAAGAGATTATGACCAACAGAATATGGCTGATGCCCTTACTAAGGAATTACAAAGAGGTCTAATTGTCCAAACTGTGGGAAAATGAGGTTAAGAGCAACTGAGTCATAAAGGCCTTAACACCCTAGTTATTTTGATAATTAGAACCCATAATAGGCATAGAGAAGTTCAAACTTAAGCATCAATTTGACAGTTAACATGTTTTAGATAATCTTGATGATTCCACATAAATTTCACAAATATATAATGTCATTCTAATTTTGATGGTATTATATATCTATAGAATTTACTTAGAATAATCATATTATTCTAATACGAAACATGAAAACTTGTCGATGTGTTTTCGATGATTAAATTGTCTTAAATATCATTCCAATTTTGATGATATGTCTTTTATGGATATATGTTCTATTTCAATTTTGATGATTCAGTGTTAAACCATGATTGAAATGACAGTCTTTTCATTCGAATATGAAACATAGTATGGTTCTTGTGGAGAAACTATAAATGTTTATGTACTTTGTTTGTTAAAGATACTTGATTGTGATGCTTGTGTTAAAATCTTGCTAGCTAATTTGAATTATACTAAGTTCTTTTGTTTGAACTAGATACTCTTATGCAATTTATTTGAATTCAAAGAGAAATGACTCGTGATTTTTTTTTTTTTTTGAAGAAAAGGTAGAGTCTGGCCACCCTGTTTCATTAATAAGTGATTAATAAAACAAACTCAGAGTACTGAGCCTACTACAAAATGCTACAATAATAAAAAAAAACATAAACTCCACCCCGAACATGGAGGGTGGGACAAAAGAAACATAGAGTAGCCGCAAAGAAATACATCATATCCGACCCCAACAAACCCTGGGGTGGTGGGTATCAATGATCATAGTAGACCGTGCTGGCTATCAATCGATCGTCGGCCTGATCTCGATCTCCTCATCATCAAACTCCTCTACCAGGAATACACGCAATCCTTCCTCTGGGACCTGCTGCTGCCACATTAGCCCAAAATAAAATAAAATGCATAATGTGAGTCAAATTGGCAGAAATACTATTGTAAGTTCTACGAAAGTAAAGATTATTTCTGTCTAGCCAGAAAACTCAGGTCATTGTGGCGATAGAGATATACCACGCTTCTCTCATAGAACCCCTCTCCGTCGCGAACTTTGGGCCTACCCACAGATCCTCGTATGTACTAGGGTACTGAGTTGTTCCTAGGATGCTGAGTACCTCTACGAGCACTGCTTTGCTGCTAGGATACTGTAGAAAAAGATTATCTCTAGTCTCCAGCGCAGTGTGGTAGAACCCGCATTCAGAGTCCACACTTGATTGGTGCTTAACGAGGTTTTCTCTAGTCAGGATCGCATTATTTAGTACCAACCATAAGAAAGCTTTGATTTTTAGTGGGGCTTTCATTCTCCAGATGACGGCTGACCACTTTGGGATACATCCCCTAAAATGGATGCAATTGTACATGGAGCGTATCGTGAACTTACCATTCTTCTCCAATCCCCAGGATTTCTTATCGGGGTCTTGAGAGCAACAAATTCCAATGTTGTTGATGTAGGCCTGAAGATTCGTTAGTCTAAGCTGAGAATCTAGGTCAAGCGGTTGTTTGAAAGAAGGTTTCCAGGCGCCTCTTTTCCAGGCTGCGGCCACCGTGCAGTGTGGTTGTGTCGCCTACTCATATAAATCAGGAAACAGAGTTCTGAGCGTATGATCAACACACAACTTATCCTACCCAAATCTGGTGAGTCTACCGTTATCGGTAGCTGATTGCACACAGCTATTGAAGGGTTCATAGGCCTTAGTGATGCCTTTTTAGAACCAGGAAACCCGAGGGCCTATCCTGAAGCCCAAATTTTTCGTTCCATTCCCATGCATATATCCCTGAATAAATTATTGCCACCCTTCTCCATTGGGGTAGAATACTTTCCACTACCATTTACCCAGTAGTGCCAGATTCATATCTCGAAGATCAATTATACCTAGGCATCCATGTATCTTTTTCATGCACGCCTTCTCCCATCTAATGAGGTGATATCATCCTCGGTCCAGGTCTGCCCCTTTCCATAAGAAACATTTCCGAGTTCGGTCAATTCTTTGGATTACCCATCGTGGCATTTCAAAGAAGGAAAGATAATAGGTAGGAAGGTTTGAGAGGACTGCATTAATAAGCGTGACTCTCCCTCCCAAAGATATGGCTTTGCCTTTTCAGCCTGTTAGCCGTTTCTTAACCTGGTCAATAATGGGTAGCCAATCCGCCTTTTTGAGTTTCCCGGGTCTTAGCGAAATCCAAGGTACTGAATGGGAAAAACTCTCGGTAGAGCAATTGAGGATTTTGGCATGTTCACAAGCCTCTTCTGGAGTCAGGGCAATGGGAATGAGAGCACTTTTGTGGAAATTAATCCTGAGGCCAGACCAAGCTTCAAAACAATACAGAATTTCTTTGAAGGCGGTAGTTTTTCCTAGGTTGCCATTGCCAAATAGAAGAGTATCGTATGCATATTAGAGTATAGAGCATCCTTGACGATTGACTCCCTTAGCCACAGGTACGATCCAACCTGCTCTACTGCACTTAGCCATCATGGATCTTAGAACATCTGCCACAATGGTAAAGAGAAGGGGTGAGAGCGGATCTCCTTGTTTGAACCCCCGTTTGCAGAAGAATGGGTGGCCTGATACCCCATTTACCAAAATAGCCGTTCTGCTGGTGGTAAGACAAGTGTGGATCCATCTGATCTATCTGTCTCCAAAACCTCTTCCAGCAAGTACTTCCAACAAACAGTCCCATTCAACAGAGTCATAGGCTTTCTCGAAATCCAGCTTTAGGAGGTAGCTCTTAGAATTCGAAGTGTGTCATGAAATTCTTATTTGCAATATTGAGAAACAAGTGCTAGCAAAGATAATGGAGATAGAATCTTAGATCTCGATTTTGAAGATGATGATTTGCTCGATATGGAGGAGTAATCATGAAGCAGCATGCAAGGATTTTCTATTGCTGATTACTTGCTTGATAAGAACTTTTTTTGAGTTTAAGACTGCATTTTTTTAGCTTAAAACTCTTTGATTTGGTTTGAAGTTTATTTGCTTTATTTAGTTTTGAGACTATGATTTGTTTTATCTATTGGTTTAGTCATTTCAAACTATTCTGAATTGGATATGGTTTGGAACTATTTAATTATATTGGTTTAGTCTTGATTGAACTATTCAGATTTATAATTATATTGGTTCTTATGAAACTATACTTTTATGATGCTTTTCCTATATTATGCACTGCTATCAGCTAGTCAGTTTTATACTGAACTGATGAGATAATCATGTACTTTATGTATTGAGAATATAGGAGGAGATTGTTGGTTATATGGGTATATTCTCTATATATAAATATTACATGTGCATATGAGTAACACGTGTATTGAACGTACTATTGATTGGATATTGGAACACAGGTTTGGGCTTATAACTCGATACCCAAACTAATATTTATTCCATAAATACTGGCTTGTGATAGCAGTCTAGGTATTCTAATCTTGATACCTAGGGTGAATATCTCAAGCAACTTAGATCTAGATATTAACCATAATTTCCAATTGTTAATTTCTCAAAAACCTAACAATAAGGAGCTTCCACTACTACAAAATTAGATCACCACCCTTAGTATCATGTCATAAGTATCAAATTAGATTAATTATAGACCAAAATATTTTCATGGTACTGTAATTAGGAAAAAATCTGTCCTTAATAACATATTGTTAGGATTCCTTGGCGAGTTTTAGGGCACGGTCACTACGAACAAACCACCGAGCTAATAGTAGTTCAAACCAAACACACACAACACACAATTTTGTTCAAGTTTGAGCGAACCCTAACCGGGGGAGAAATAACTGATATGATATTTAACTAGAGAAAGTTACAAGCGTTACAACTGCTCTCACTATGAACCTATCTATGTTTCAAGCATCACCAGAAGATACTTGTTATTTATAATATAAAACTCTCATACTCTCTGCAATGAAGTTCTCTCTCTTACCTCTCAAAGGAGGCCGTTACAATATATATATAAAGATCTAGAGAAACCCTATGTTATATTCTTGATACAATAACCGTCTGATATTCCTGAAGAGATAACCATATGATGAGAGCCGTACAATCTAACCTGGAGAGGAAGTTGGGCTTCAAGCTGATCACCAAGATCCAACCCAATTCGTTGCAACCTGCAGGTTGCGGTCGACCATAATGAACCCCGACCAATCCAGATAGTTATTGCAGTTGACTGTCAATTACTACTGTTGTTTCTTCCTCCACCATCGACGCTTCAAACCTCTTCTCACATCATCGTCTGCTCTTCACATCGAATACATACATAATACATATCTCTAATAATATAATAAGAGAAGAGGAGTTGTCATTTGTAAATCTATCAACGCGTGTGACACATGTATAAAGTAACCCTCCTATAATGAGAGAGATGGGGTTGTTAGTTGTAGACAAACAAATTTGTGCATTATTCGTACATAACTAATATAAATAAGATCTCAGGTTCGAAAAGACCATGTCAAAAAATTTTACTTTAATTTTTTTTATTTAGACATACATCATAATTGTAAATAACTAGTAATGTACTCTGGGAAGTAGTGTATTATTGGAGGATGGTCTCTCTCAACCTCTAATGTGGCTCATTAATGCAACAACCCACTTCATTTTTCCCTCTGATATGTCTCATTAATGCAACTGCCCCACTTCACTTTTGCTTTAAATTTTAGAAAGAAAGACTAGCAAAGAATTATAGTCCACTGTTTCTAGAAGAGTACTTAAAGGTTAATATATTCATAACTTAACTCCTTCAGATATTTTTAATTTTCTTTTTTCTAAAGTCACTTAGAAAGGTCGATTTCAGCTTTGATTAAGATAGCAATCACCAACTAATTAATCATTAGCTTCGCAAAATTTGTCTTTATGTCTGCTACAAGTATCTAAAATTTCACGAAATTGAAGAAGAATAGTGTTAATATATTATCATTATCTGTACTATATTAAAAAAACAGAAGTTTAAGAAATATATCACTATTCCTTTAGATAGTATTTAAAATGAAAATATAATGTTGTACTAGGTAACTAGGGTGAGAGTCTGGATTCGAGATCTAGACATTTCAAAAAATCAATTTTTTTTAAAAAAAAATTGTTGTTACTTTGTTTTCAATATTTGACCTGAACATAAGACATGTACAAGGACCTGATAGATGTGCAATGGCGAGGCAGCATCTATGCGTAGCATGTGACAAAAAATTGTCAACAGAAACACCTAAATATTGGATCCAGAACATCTTTAGTAGTTTTGGTACGAGAGAGACCATAACATACTTTTCAACCATCTCTCTTTATTTTAAGATCCATGCCAAATTTACTACAACACTTAAAGATGATTGGGTTATGTAGAGTACTAAAATCCATAAATAAATGTCAACAATAAACAATTACAACGGTTCAGGTTAACAGAGAAAATGAAAAAAAAAAATCTGATTAATTATAATAAATGCAATGTCTTCTATATATATAGGAGAGAACTAAATATTAAGTTAATACAAATTCCGATATGTGACTAAATATATAACATAATATTTAACACCCTCTCTCAAACTCACTGTAGGTCAAACAGTGTGTGTTTGTCCACCAAGTATCGAAATCTCTGAACAATATGGGATTTGGTGAAGAAGTTTGTTATCTGCTGTGAAGAGGTGGCCCCTACTTCAAAACGATCATGAACATAATGATAATCAATCTCTATGTGCTTCGTACACTCATGAAAGACCGGGTTACTTGCAATATGTAATGCACTCCGGTTATCACAATGAAGAGAAGTGGCGCCTGTAAGAATGACACTCATATCTGATAACAGCCAACGAACATGAACAATCTCTCTAGTGGTAGCTGTCGTTGCTCTGTACTAAGCTTCTGTGGAAGAACATGCAACGACTTTCTATTTCTTGCTTCGTCATGAGATTAGCCAATCACCAAGAAATAAACAGAAACATGTGTGTGGTTGACCATCTTGTAGTAGAATATTTACTGAGCTCCAGTTTAGATTTAGAATGCAAGAATAATGAGCGAGTGATATTGCCTAGAACATATTTAAGGATCCAAAGAAGAGCTCTGTAGTGAACTGATGTAGGAGAGAAAACAAACTGACTAAGAATACTGACTGCATAAGCAATATCGGGTCTGGTCATGCAAAAGTAGACAAGCTGTCCAGCAATCTGCCTATATCTAGTTAGATCGGGAAGGAGCTCACCACCAGTGGGATGAAACTTCACATGAAGCACTAAGGGAGTATCGGCTGAACGACTGTCTCATGGACATGTAGTTGAGATAATGTCTGATGTGTTTTTCTGTTGAAAAATGAGTATCCCCGGAGATCCATAGATAATCTCTAGACTCAGAAAATAGCGTAGTTTGCCAATGTCTTTCATATGGAACTGCTGGTAAAGATATTTCTGGGTGGATGCAATGCCTGCGAAGATGCCCCAGTAATAATCCTATTATCAACATATAATAGTAGAAGTACCATCCCCTGTGGTGTTGACCGCATAAACATAGAGTGGTCCTATGAACTCTGACTGAAACTGGCCTGTGTGATGACACGGCAAAAACACACAAATTAGGCTCGAAGGGCCTGTTTCAGACCATATATAACTCGACGTAGACGGCAAACATGACGAGGATGTGTGGTAAGGCCTGGAGGGGAATGCATGTAAACAACCTCAGATAAGGTGCCATGAATAAAGGCATTCTTTACGTCCATCTGGTATAACATCCAATGACGAATGACGACAGTAAGGAGAGTGCGAATTGTAGTCATCTGTGAAACTGGATCAAATGTCTCATCATAATCAATGCCATGCTCCCGAGTAAATCATCGGGAAACTAGACGAGTCTTGTGCCGCTCAGTGGATTATCAGGTCGATATTTGATCTTGAAGATACACTTGCAGCTAACAGGCTGGACGCCCACTGGCAGTGGAACAACATCCCAAGTGATAGTTTGGTCAAATGCATTGAACTCCTCTGCGATAGTTTCCTTCCACTTGGGATATTGAATTGCTTCCTGATAGGTTCTGGGCTCACATGTGGAGTGTATAGCAGTGAGATATGCATGTGGCTGTGGTGAGTAGAAGGATAGGGTGACAAAGCCAAACTGGTTAGAAGGAATAATGGTATTAGATGTATAACGTGCCGGTGGGATGTCCAAAGTTGAACAAGTAGACTGACGAACCGATGGTGGATTGGTAGGGTGTGGGGTGAGGTTGGAGGGATGTGTGCATGTGGCGGTGGGAAAGCAGATGGTGTGGGTGCATGAGGCTGAGGTAATGCAGGTGGTGTGAGAGTCGTCTCTGTAGGAGGAACTATAGGTGTTAAGCCTGTATGAGATGGAAGAGGAGCTAAAGGAGTGGGATCGAAGGGAATGTGTGAAGAAGTATCTGGGGTGATAGTCGAGGGAACTGAGGAGTCAAGAAAGCTAGTATCCTCAAGAGATGATATGTATTAAGGAGAATCTTCCTCAAAGGAGACATGTCGGGATATACATACACAACGCATTGAGGGATCAAAAAATCGATTGCCTTTATTCTCAGAACTGATACCTAAATGGACACGCTTAGCTACCCGAGCAGTTAGTTTCGTGCGCTCAGCGGGAAGGAGGATGACATAACAGGTGCACCCAAAAATACGGAGCATACTATAGTCCAATGGTGAGAGATGAATGACCTCATATGGTGTTATACCAGACATAGTAGATGTAATACCCCGAATAAAATATAATTTTAAATGAACTAAATATATACTTGAATTGATTGAGTATATGACTGAATCGATTGAATGTACAACTGAAGTAAACATTACCTAATATTTTGCATTAGGGTTAGGATTAGGGTTGCTAAACCTAGGGTTAGAAACCTAACCTAGAGTTATGAAACCCTACTTCATGATGAGTGTTGGATGATATTTGATGAGATCCAAGGGTCCAGAGTGTGCCATGTTTTGTTCTTCATGAAAGAATGAGAAGAACCATGAAGCTTCTAGGATTTTGGTGAGATGGCTTCATCTCCACCCTCCACGTCCACTCACCCCCTCACCCCCTCACCCTTCATCTCCACCCACCATCCCCATTCTCCCCATTTCTATAAAATCTTAACACTTCATTCATTCTCCATTTGTATCTTCACTTCTAGTTCAAAAATAAAGGAGTACAAGAAGAAAAAAGAAGTGAAGAGAGTAGTGAGTATTAGCTAAGAAATTTTTTTAGTCTTTGTTGTAGGTAATCAAGTGGAGGCATGCTAGGGGAAGGAGAAGAAAATTTGAAGACAAAGGCTTATTCTCAAACTCAAGGAAGGTGGGTGTTCTCTAAATCTAGAATTAATTTTTTGTGTGTGAATTAGTGTATAGGAGTAGATAAGAGAAGCATGAATACCATGCATGAGTGTTGATATGTTATGTAAAAAAAAATTGAGCTTGTATGTTAATACAAATTTTTACAATGGTTCATGATAGAACACATATGTTGTGTGGAAGATTTATGAACTTCTACCTTGCAAATGGCTTAGAATCTGGAACCAAAATTTTTATGGCATGTTCTAGTATGAGTTTAGAGCACCCTATAATTTTTTCATATTTTTCTGGGTTCATTTTGTAGCTCAACAAAATAGTTCTTTTCGGAACAGAGAGCAGTGAAAAACTGTGTTTCTCCTTGTTATGAAGTGAAGTTTGAAAATTCACATTATGGAATTGGTAAGGTAGCTTGTGCTGAAATTTTTACTGGGGGTACTTCGATGTGTTAAAAACAATCTTTCAAATTTCAGATTTTTCTGAATTTATTCGATATTTTTAAAAATTTTGTTTTGTCAACTGGTTCAGAGCCAAGAACTGGCTCAATTCTGTTTCGAAGATGAAGTTTGATAAATCATAACCAATTTATGGAATATAATCTTGAAGTGAAATTTTTATTGTAGCATCTAATATGTGTCTAAATAATGTATCTAAAATTTTAGAAATTAGGGACACCATTTGATGGGTTTCAAAATTAGTTTGTAATAAGAGGTTTTGGCACACTGTTGAAAACATGAATATTTTTCTACCAAATTCAAAAGACTATAACTCTAAGCATATTTTAAATCTGGATGTAATTTTTGGATATGTTAGACTTGTATATGTCTAGTTAATGAATACAAAATTTTATAAGTATTGGACTTATGGTTGAATTGATATTGAATTTTTAATAGACCATGTTCAGTTTAAGCTCAGAGTTAGCTAGTCTGTGAACTTGTGATTTTCTGTAATTGTGTGTTTAGAATCTACAAAACTGATCAGCTAGAGACTTGTATTAGAGATTCTTAGCTTTCGAGAACATTTAGAATCATGCAAATAAAGTTAGTATGTTAGAAGATATGATTTTTTTTTATTCTGGACAGAAACAGTCCTAAATGAAACTAATTATTTTGTAGCTTGGTGAAGTTTGGCTTAACTCCTAATCCTTGGATTTGAGAATTAGTAGAACTTACCATGCTTAATTGCTTGGTTAAATCACATTTTTGAGTTTTTCAAAGTATGTGTGTTGATTTGATCATAATTCGAGTTGATTGGACTTTCTAGGGTAAGATGATACCCTACGGCTATCAACCCTTAGGCTAGGAATTGAAACTTTCGCCTCGATGTTTGAATGGCCAAATCTTGTGCACCGACGGAGTCATAGAGAATGATCATGGGCCAAGAATGTGGATGAGATTCAAGATAGGGAAAGTGGCGAGCAAGGTTATCTCGTCACCGGAGCCGCAGGTTGATAGACAGGAACTAGGGTTTTGGTAAGCCTCATGAGACTAGGAATAACCTAGTATATTGGTCAAGTTTTGTTGAAACCATACCCTTATAACACATCTAGGGTAGGCTCAGTATTAGTTAGAAATACCAATACCTGAAATTTGCATTAGTTTTCTAGCAAACCATTAGTCGGGTGTTGTACTCCCCTGTCGTAGGGGTACATGCGGAGTTGCGTACCTCGCTCTGTTAATTCCTGAAGTATCGTGGTCAAGAACGGAAGGGTTCCTAACGGATAGGGAGAATAGACCCTCGAGTCTGTCATGTTCTATGTTGGTGATGAACGGGCCATAAGTGGGGTTTCCTATGAGTCTTCGGTGCCAACTTGGTACGAAGTACCTTGTAATGCCCCAGATCCCCGTTACCGGACATCCGTGACACAACCAGAATTTTTGCCTTCAAATGCATCTCAACACAGTAAATAACACGGAAAATTAAAAATTTTTATTGCCATCAGAGTGATTACATCATTAGTTACACACATTATCTTATCCTTGAAAAAGGAATACAAATTACATTAGCTTATTACAACTCATTACAAAATATTCAGACTTCTCTTGTAAAGCTATCAGCTGTCTTCAAGAATGATAATCGACTGATCTCTGATGAACTCTGCTGAGTGGTCAGTCTGCTTTCCTGAGACTTACCCCTCGGCTTGAGCCTTCTGTTGTGCGAATCTGATATTTCTGCACTTGCTCGAAATAGTAAGTAAGTACACCGCTCCTTCACTTGGATGCCCACATTCATGATTCCGGTTTCCAAATGAGTGGGTACTTCAGTAATTCTATTGAAGCAATGCTGATAAGAAAACAACGATCTCCAACTAGCAGTCACAATCAGCCTTTGATGAAAATAGAAAAGTGCATCCTAATTTCCTATTGTCAGTGTATGTCATGACCTGAAATCTAATGCGTAGTACACGATGCACAGAAAACTGATGCATTTAGTCTAATGTCAGCAAGACTCTGGATACGCATACATCCCATACTACATACATTCCAAATCAAGCAATTTCCTCCAGTTTCAGGGTTTTGAACCCTCGCCATGCAACATATTCTACTTTTGTACTCTACCTGGTCCTGATAGATACAATCGTGGCTGGTGAATTCGACAGTTATCACTGCTAAACATAGTTGCGTTTTCCACTAGTGCTCCAAACCGGTCTGGATCACACCAAATGCCGTGACGATCTTTGTCATGCCCCGCTTTCCAAAAGAGAATACGGAATACGGATACGCGACAAAAGCCCAGCGAATGATTTTCATCATCCATAAGCTGTTCACGAATCTTTACAACATCTCACGAAATAATCAGAGTCGGAAGCAAAAGTATCAACCAACATGCACATATGAACAAAAAATACCAACAAGAATACTTGAAACCAAATATATTAATCTAAAATAGTCATAATCTGAATAAGTCAAATATCTTAGGTCACATTGCCCAAATACAAAAATAAATCCAAGTATCAAAATAAAATATTGTTCAAGCAAGCTACAAGAAATAATAATAATAAGGTCCAGTACTAATACTTCATGTCACCAATACCGTCTGGAACCTGTTCTCCAAAATCTGCAATTTAACAATTGCAGGGAAGAGGAAAAGATAAAGCAAGTACCCATCAATTGCAAGTTACGGACTGCTTGTAATGCAAAATACAATTACATAGGAAAACTAACTAATACATGGAATATGCATGATAACAAAACAGAATACTAGCATGGCAAGATGAACAAGTACAAGTGGCATGTGTCAAGTATCAAGTGAACAAGTATCACGTAAACAAGTGTTAAGTATCACGAATCAAGTATCACGAAATCAGGTAACAAGTGTCAAGTGACAAGCGACAAGTACAAGTATCAAGTAGCAAGAATCAAGTAATCATGTATCATGTAATCAAGTATCAAGTGTCATGTATCAAATATCTTGTATTATTACTATCTAGGTAACACTTCATGTGCCATCCTTTTATCATATGGTTGTTACAGTCAATACAATTTCGTTTTAGATTTCATAGTGGACCATATAGGGCAGTGTACTCAGGGACAAGCCTCAAGAATCAAGTATTAAGTATCAAGTAAACAAGCCTCAAGTATCAAGTATCAAGCCAAGCGAAATATCAAACCTCAAGTAGTGAAATATCAAGCCTCAAGTAATCAAGTATCAAGTCAAGTCTCAAGTATCTTAAGTATTAAGCCAAGTATCACATAGAATCAATAAATTCTCTTCCGAGTACACGTTTCTGAATTATCCACTATTAGATATGTCCCTTTAAACCCCGGCTTGGTTAATTTTATTATTAATGTCAAATAAGCATGTGTGTGTCACGAATGAAGTAAGCATATCATGGTATGATCAAGTAATAAGTTCAAGTTGCAAGATAAACATGTACGGATAATAGGTAACACACAAAAGAATGAAATAACCAAATGTCTAATTCAGGACAGCAAGACCATACTGTAGCAAAACTGAAATTCCTAGTGTTACAAAAATGCAAATCTGAACCCTGTCGAAAGGTCTAGAAAATAGACTCCCAACCGAATCTAGCGAGTATAACTAAGTCATATAGTATTTCACAAAATCATAACTCAAAACTGATTTAAATTCAGAAAATCCGTTCAGCCAGAAATCAGAAAATTGAATTCATAGTCAGGAAAACAGTATCAAAACATTTCAAATAAATCTAGGAAAAATCTGGGGCATTCCCCTATATTTTTAGTATCAAAATATAAAGTTTCATAATTTTTCAGTAAGATTAGTTCACTCAAAAAAATTCAGGAAATATCGAGAAACGATAGTTTGGCAAGTTTGGAATTCCCAACATTACTGTACAAAAACTATGATATCTCGCTAATAGTGAAACGAAACCCAAATCGGCCAAAGGGAGAATAAAATAGACAAAATAATCTAACTTTCATATTTCATAAATATTTTTCGTACAGTAAAAGGAATCAGGGTGAAAATACGATTCTTTACAGAACAACGAGCAAAATACAGCAAGTACGGTCTTTATAAACAAGCATGAAACGACATATAAACTCATCAATAAAATACACCAAAATTCTGGGTAATCCCTAGATAGACATAGAAATACTGATCAAAATTTTGGATCAGAATAATATGTTTAACACTAGTATCAAAATTATTTAGTCATCAAAATCATCAAGAAACAAAATATGGAAATGAAATATATCTTTGTAGTAAAACAGTCATATCTCACACATACGAAAACGAAATCGAGCAAGGTCGGAAGGGGGGGGGGGGGGGGGGGGGGGAGGTTGGAAAGATGACAAATTCCTCTAGAACTCATGTTTAATACTGAAATTAAGATTCTGACCTTAATATGGTCAAATTACTGACCAAGACAGATTATTGGCAAATTACAGAATTTACATTAGGAACAAAACCAACATGAATCACACAAAACTTGATCGAAACATAACTAAACATAAATTAGGGTCTACAAAGTGTCCAAACAATATGCAATAGGGTATACAACATGTCCATAACAAGTATATCACATGGATCTCACAAGCACACAAGTTCTCATGATTGTTTCACATATACATCACATCAAGAAATGGTCACTCCTAGGTTAATTCATGTCATACGTGTCGTGAGGCAACTATGGTCAAAACACTATAGAGACAATACTCATCAAGAATAACACACACACGAGTGTCTCTAGGACCCAACTACACTACAAGCGGTATTTATGACTTGTATCGTACAAAGGAAGTTGAGTACAAGTTACTTGTCTTAACCGAAGACGAAATGAACACCAAGAATAACGGGAATGGATTTCCGGGCAACGAACAAAAACCCATGAACGGAAATCCACGAGCCAAACGATCACGCGATCACACGTGCAAACCCCCCCACGTGAAAAACTCACGAGCGAGAGGGAGAAAGATCAAGAGGGGCATCGGCTAGCTTTGCTGGCTGGTGCTCCGGCGGTTGCTGGTAGCGGACAGATAGCAGGACGGGGACGGAAGAGAGAGGGATTGAGTGCTCGGCTAGAGGTGGTCGGCAATGGTAGGGGATCGGGATTGGGGTGAGGCCAGGCCGAAGGTGGAGGGGCGTCGGCTAGGTGCAGGTCGGTGGCAACGGGATGGGTGCAAGCCGAACAGAGGGTGGTCGGCCTGGGGTGCAATGGGGTGTGCGGGTATGGGCCTGGTGCAAACAGGAAGGAGAAATAGAGAGGAGGCCAGGGGGTTTAGTAATAAAGTTAGGGATATGATATATATATATATATATATATATATATATATATATATATATATATATATATATATATATATATATATATATATATATATATATATATATATATATATATATATATATATATATATATATATATATATGGGGATGATTAGGGTTATTAGTATGAGATGGGTTGTGGGTATTTAAGAGTATCAATAGGTTTAGACTAATAGGATTTGATTAGGGTCAATTAGTATAGGATATCAAATAGGATTGTGGATTTTAAATTTGGCTTTGCTAGTCAATTGGGATCAAACAATAAGATTGAGAATAGGATGAGCAACCACATCACTATGAGCACCCAAAGACAAGAATAAAGAGATCAAGACACAAATGAAGAACAAAAATGATAACAATGATCAAGACAAATCAAGAAACCGAAAATAAATCACAAAAGATCAAGAATGAGCCAAAAATGAATATATATTGAACATAACTCCAATATATGGTCCAAAAGAAATACAAGAGGAATACAAAGAGGAAAAAATATACTAAAACGAAAAATACACTCAAAAATACCCAAAATGAAAAATAGGGGTTACAATCTTACAGATACACAACCGTATATCTTTGGCGTCGAAGATCCATGGGATAGCAGTTCCATGGCCCGTTCGTGTCCACTCAACATAAGAACATGACGGCCTTGAAGGACTAAGCTCCCTATCCGACAGGAAGCTCCTGTTCTTACCACGGCACTTCAGGAATCAACAATGCGAGATACGCACAGCAGCACGTATGCCTAATGACAGGAAGAGACAACCCTGGTTATCACCGCCTAGTGCTGACTCTTAGAACGAGTTGGATTATAGGGAATCACCCATAACGCCAACTTGGTCTTCGAGCAAACAGTAAAGATAACCTAATCAAATGCAGTTTACTGAAAATACGTTTATCACTCAAATCATGCACGGTGTCACAACAATGTTGAGCCTAACTAGTCTTGTCAAAAAGCAAATAATCACGGTGAATCAACATTCACCGATTTCCAATACCTTCACAGGTCTTCGACCATATTTCTGGCCCGTGACTCTCAGCGAGTAGTCCATCGACGTCCAAAAGATGCATACAAATTTGTGAATGAAGGTAAACATACACACAACACCAATACCGACCATTGAAAGACTCAGGCATCAAGACACCAGTCATAAATCGACCATATAGCTATACTCTCAACTCACTCATATGTCCACCATGAGTACTAAGCACAAGAAACTTGTCTAAGTTCCAAATGAAGTGCTTGAAAACTCTTAAAACTCAATAGCACACAATCACCACACTGCGGTGTGTAGAGAATTCCTTGTCAATATTTCAATCATAAGCCATTGTTGCGACTCAAGGTACGGTCATCGGAGTCCAATAAAATTAGGTTTTCTAGAAGGATAGGAAACTCTACCGCAATCCCCTAGTTGACAATTCCCTCAAATTCCTTATAGAACTCTGTTCCTTGAGTTAACATATGCTTGAAGTCGATCAAGACAGCAGGTTGCTAAACTTGTAACATCCATAACTTCCAATATACAATTCAGAATTTCATGATATTACCAATTTTGGAAAACTAAGAGTCTACGATACAACTTTCCAGTTGACCACTGCATCAGTTCATCCATCTAATTGCTCTAAAAACTCTCTCAATCATCAGCCCGTATACTCCCCGTACACTGGTTGCACCTTGCCGATGGCATAAAAGTCTACTCGCTCATCGGAAAGACACAAATCTAGATTCTATGGAAAGGTAGGAGTGTCTACTACAACACATCTTTTAAAGTCCTTAAAAACTCTAATTTCTATCAGGTGCACTTACAAGGGAAAATTGATTCATGTAACAAATAGAGCCTCGACTAAGACTGGGTCTGCCCCAATCTTAGGAAAATCATAACTTTTGCTACATAAACTGCCATTACATGATTCGAGATGTTTTGGAAATCTATGAATCTCCAATACAAATATCTAGTTGATTATTCTTCCAAATTCTTAACACATAATTCCAGAATTACACATATTCACAGACCATGCAATCTGAGCTAGAGACTGAACACAGTCTAGTTAAAATTCAATACCAAATCAACCATAAGTTCAAAGCTCATGAAATTTGAGATTCTTAAACTAAACATATACCATTCCATTCTGTCCAAAAATTGCATCTAGATTCATATTACACAGAGAGTTATGACCCTTCAAATATAACACAAAAATTATTCCGTTTTTCAGGTAGGGTCTTTACCACTATACACAATTTGTTTTTGAAAGTTCATCAAATGCTATCTAAAAAATCTTAAATTTGAGAATCATGATGTAGACTCATACTAAAAGCTAATACAAAAATTCCATTGCAATATCATGCACACACAAGTATTTACGAATAGATGAAATTCAGTCTCAAAACAAACAGACACAGCTTCTAACTTCCAGACCAGTTGCAACTTGCAATTTTTTTGAGGTATCCAACAATCTCAGTAAATTACGAAATTTTAAAATATAGTTTTAGACACGTACAAGAGCATCCAGAAAAATTTTCAGCTTAAAATACCCAACCAATACGGAGTTATAATTTTTGAAAGACTTACCAAATTTTCACAAGACAACAACTTTTTCAGCTGTTTCTGTCCGAAAATTGAGTGGGTGTTTGGGATACTAAATGACCTTCAAATATTATGAAAAAAATTCATGTGTGCTCTAGATTCATATCACAACAAGTCCTAAAAATTTTAGTCCAAAATTCCCAGCCGTTTGTGAGCTAGAAATTCTTAAGCTACACATCACAAACATGTTCTTTAACAAAGGAACCATGAAAAGAGTTGTTTTACCATATAAACTGTTTTTTTAGCATGAAAATTTCTCACACATGATAACCAACTTTCTTAACTACTACTACATACTAATTTACATATACAAAAATGCTAAGTTTTAGAGTTTAAGAAATCACCCTGTAACTCCTATTTCCCGTATCGGTATTTTTCTACTGTATTTCCATTCCTTGTATTCTCGTATTCAAATTGAGATCCTATATTTTTGTTCCAGTTCGAATAAAAATATTCTTTGGTTTCAACTCAATTTTTGGTGCCAACATCTAATTCAATTGTATTGTTCGTTATGCACTTTTGTATCGTTCTTCATGTAGAAATGGGCTATTCATCTCATCTATCTCTTTTCCCCCATTTTTAATGATTTTTGACCAAATCTCTAGTTGGATCCCCCTCAAATCCACTACCCTATAACCCAATAACCCAAACTCTATCTATATAAACCCTAAACCTACCCTAAACCTAACCCTAACCCCCTAACCCCCTAACCCCCCTAATACTGTTTTAACCCAAATCACCCAGCCGCTCATTCCTTCTTCCCCATCTCCTTCTTCCTTCGATTGATCGAACCCAATTATCCACCCACCGTCGTCCTTAAACTCACCCTCCGATCACCTTTAGCCTCCGCCGTCGTCATCCCCATTCCCCATCAGCCTTCGTCAATCCACCACCACCATCGTCCTCACCGAACCCAGCTCCCAAACCCAACCTCGCTGCCGCCATTAACCATTGTCGTCGCCCCATTGCTCCGAATTCCACCCTCGCCTCCATTGCCATTCGCCTCACCATCACCCCCTTACCCACAAACTTCGCCAATACCTCTGAACCATCCCCCGTCACCTCCTCCCCTGTTTCGAACCCAAAAACAGAGCCCAACATCGCTGCCGCCTGCCGCCGCCTGCCGCCTCTCATCGTCTTTGCCGAGGCCATCGTCGTCCTCCGCAGTCGCCGCGGTGACGTCCTAGGTCGCCGCCAGTCCCCCCCGCTCTCTCCCCCACTCGCTGCCGAGGTGAGGAAGAAGGAGAATCGCGAGTGGACGTTTTTTCCGTTTGGTGTTTGGGCGCATCGGATCTGTGATCGCTGTCCTGTGTTTGGGCAGATCCAGTGTAAGGGAGATCCCCCGTTGGTTGCTTTTGCTGTCCTGCATTGTGTGCACAGCGAATCTGCTTGCTGTCCGTTGTTCTGGGCAGATCCAGTGTGGGGTTCCCTTTATTACTATTGGATTCTTTGCACGTGGTCCGCACGTGCTTTTGGGAGATTTCTCCCGGGATTTTTGATCCCGTTTTCCTCAGATTGTCGGATCTAATCGTCGTCCTAAAGGCAAGTATTCTCCTTGTATAATTTATTGTCCTAGTACAAGCATTTGTTTGAAAATACCGCAAATAGGTTGTAGTTGTGACTCCTTCTTGTCTCTTCATTTGTTGATCTTGAATATTTTACCGTCAATCCCTAAATCTTAAGTCACAACGGGTTCGTTGTTATATTTACAACTACTTGGACTCGTTTTATCTCCTAGTCACATGAACACATGAAATTAAGAAATCCTAGATTTGTAGATGTGTATTGTATCTTGTATGTGATGATCTTGCACCCATTTGAGTTGAAAAATAGATGTTGCTTGCTGATTTGATAACCACTATACCCGCATTTATATCATACATTAATCTAGACTCATAACAACCAATTATCATGCAACTTAATCATGAAATACATTCACACTTGTTGTTGTCCTGAACTTTACTTGCTGTTTCGACCCCTTTAAATTCATAATCTGAACCTGAGCCCTGAACAGTAAATTTAGCTCTAGATGTCTAGATGTCAATAGCATCCAGAAGTTTTGAATTCCAAGTTACGGTCTAGGAGATATTGCAGTTTTACTGCAGCTGTATTGGTAGTCGCAGATTCATAAAACTGCTGCACATCTTTACTTTACAAATTAATTTAACTATGTTAACAGTAAGCGTTTGACTTGAAATGTTATATGCTGTTGCTGGACACCCTAGATAATGTTCCCAAATTTTCTCAGAATTAATTAACAATGTTTTAATCCTGTTTCACATGTATAAACTTAGATTCACAAATCCTGGCTGAGCGTAGAAGCAGTATAGTTTGCTATTTTGACATATGTTAGCACAAATCTTACGTACGTTAAATTATATGCGATGGAACCGAGAAGGAGTCTAGTTTTTAGATCTTCTGACGGATCCATATTTTCTATTCCGTAGCAACGGAAATCACAGTTTTGGTACAGCAACGTCGTGCTGTCCAGATTTGAGATTTTCATTGTTCGTGATATTTTTATCCGTGTTGACCCTCGAATATGCTATATAAATATCTCAAACTTGAACCATATTCTTGATTATGTTATTTGACTCGTTTCGCACACTATCATGCTTGGTTAATAATAATAATAAATAACAAGTCGAGGTTTAAGGGAAAGACCATAGTAGTGGACAATATAGGTAAGTGTACTCGGAAGGGAGCCCGTGTTTCCCATGATTTTATGTTAAATGGAACTAAGTACCATGTAGAACTAAGTGCCACATCAAGGGTTGACGGGGGCCACCTCTAGAGCCTACGGGGGCCACCTTTAGAACCCATTATATGATTATTTGATATGTATTTGCGATCACATGGAACTAAGTGCCACGTCATGGGTGACGGGGGCCACCTCTAGAGCCTACGAGGGCTACCTCTAGAGCCCATGGTTTGATCACTTGCTCGTATTTCCTGCTTAACCTGAGTACACCGCCCTATAAAATCCATTACTAGGCCTAAACGAAATTGTAATGACTGTAGCAACCATGTAGTAAAAGTATGGATGCATGAAGTGCTACTTAGATAGTAATAACCACAAAACTTGATACATGAAACTTGAACTTGACACATGTTTACTTGGTACTTGACGACATGATAAATGAGACTTGATACTTGAACATAATACTTGGTACTTGATGACATGTTACATGAGACTTGATACTTGAATATAATACTTGACACTTGCAACTTGATACTTATACTTGACAACTTGACACTAGACTCGAGACTAGTTACTTGACACTTGAACTCGATATTTGTCACTTGATGTTGATTACCTTCACGTGTTCACTAGCCACTTGTGCTACTATTAGTATTTGTTACCCAACCTGATCACTTGAGTTGTCCTTTTTGCTAGCTAGTTCTTACATCTCCTTTACTTGTTGCATCCTTATTATATTCTTGATTCTAAATTTTTGTTCCACATTTCTTGTACTCATTTTTACTATTTGTGGCCCTAACTTGCACTAAGGGCATTTTCTCTTGTTTTCTTTATTTTCTCCTTTTCATAATATTTAACAGACTTTGGAGACATTTTTCCTACTGGAATTGGTTAGCAGACGTTCTAGGCCATGCTTGGGGGAAAAAAACTTTCTTTAATCACTTCATCTTGTATTTGAGTTATTTCATTTCTTGCTACTTAAAACTTGTAACGGGCTTATATTCCCGAGTTTTACATTTGATCCAGACTTGAAAACTATTTGAATATTATTATTTGTTTCATTATTCTCTGTTGCTTAATAAATTATTCATGCATGCTTGGTTGTATATATATCTTGTTATATTCTTGTTGTGATACTGAGTCGATCCTACAGCTTATGGATGATGTTAAAATCATTTGCTGGGTTTCGTCATGCACTCGTATTCCATGTTTTTGGGAAGCGGGGCGTGACACACCCACTTCCTTGTTGCAAGAGAACTCCTAAGCTTGTTTGCTTCCTCTCCTCCTTTGCTCACTTGATCTTGTAGAAGCTTGGCCAACTCCTTCTTTCTCTCACCCCCCCCCCCCCCCCCCCATTTTTTTTAAACAAACAAAGCAACAAGATAAGAAGAATGAGAAGTGAATGGAGTGGGGATATTTATATAAAATGGATTTCTAGGGTTTAGGGATTGGGCCGGAATTGGGTGGAGGGCTAGGATGGGAGAGGGTTGGAGTGAGTGGGGGGGTGTGGTGGTGATGAGTGCCAACACACAAGGCTAGAAGCTTCTTGATGTTTCTTGGAAACTTCATGAAGAAATTTCTTCATGGTGAATTCCAACCATTGGATTTTCATCAAGATTGGCCTAGGGTTGATCAGGATGAAGGTTAGCTCTCTAACCCTAGGTCACCATACCCTAGGTCAAGAAGAAATAACCCTAACCCTAACCGTTAAGAACAAGTATAAACCATATTCAATTCATGTATCAACTTAGTTTTAAGAATATATATATATATATATATATATATATATATATATATATATATATATATATATATATATATATATATATATATATATATATATATATATAGGTATTCTTAAAACTAAGTTGATACATGAATTGAATATGGTTTATACTTGTTCTTAACGGTTAGGTATATATATATATATTAACCCTAGGTCACCATACCTATATATATATATATATATATATATATATATATATATATATATATATATATATATATATAGGGAAAGCTTCGGTTGTGCACTCCTCTAGTGCACAAGGCCTTCGGGCATTCATATCGAAGATCCGAACCGTTCACATTGATCTACACATCTAAATTAGTCTAAATATGTAAAATCAAATCATTTGAAATTCATTTGCCCATCCATCACGTGACTATAAAAAATAATGATTTTCAGCCATACAATTTTGTAACACTTCAATGGATAGGTAAATGCATTTCAAATGATTTGATTTTACATATTTAGACTAATTTAGATGTGTAGATCAATGTGAACGGTTCAGATCGTCGATATGAACGCCCGAAGGCCTAGTGCACACGCCGTGTGCACTAGAGGTAGTGCACAACCGAAGCTTTCCCTATATATATATATATAATAAAATATTTTATCTATTTACTTATTCATAAGATGAAAATATAATTTATAAAATTATTATTTTCCCGAAGATTGTCTTGTTAAAACAATCGGGGTAAATCCATAGTTTAATTGAGAAGATATTCCGAGTTTATCTTATCGGGTTCAGAATAGCACATATATTTGAAATTTCTCAATTAAAACTGATAATTATTAAAAAAAATATGTAATCGTGTGCAATTCTCAGCTTGTGGACGGATTTTGATGCAAAATAGTTATATACTATTTTGCGGGGTATTACATACCTTGTAGTTCGTCACGGCTTTTGAGTGAGGTCCGGTCGCCGTGTACTAGTGTCAAAATAGGGACACCACTAGGTGACTGCAGTAACGGGTTGGACCGTAAATCTTCAACCTCATCAGCCACGTTGTGTTTGTCAGGAACAGGATGAGTACGAGAGTAGGATGCATGGCGAAGGTTCGAAACCCTGAACTTGGAGACAACGAATTTATTTGAGGCGTATGTAGTATGGGATGCATGCGATTCCAAGGTCTTGCCTGCATTAGAATAAGTGTATTATTGACCTGTGGATTAGACTAATAGGTCATGCCATACACGGACACTTTAGCCCAAATACACTTTTCTTTTGAGTTACACTTTTTTTGTTGCACCAACTTTTGATTGTCAGTTGGAGATCATTGCTATTATCAGCATTGCGTCAGTATACGTACTGACGTGCCCACTCTTTTAGGTACTGGATGTTGATCCATGAGAACAGGAGAGCTCAAGCCAGATGCTGCGTCAAAATGACAGTATCAAGTGTTCATTATTCATATTATTGTAAAACTCTGATTTGTAACTATTGAAACATTGTAATATTGCAACAATTAAGAGTTGTATACATTTATTGAATAATTTTTTTAAAATTTTCCTATTTTTTCCTGTATTAGTGACTATTTGAAGGAAAGATTCTGGTTTGTGCCACGAATCGCCAATATAGAGATTCAGGGCACTACAGTAGACGAGGAAGTGATGTTAATGAGACTGACAGAGGTCATGACAGCTTTAGCTAAGAAAGAATGAGGAACAGAAAGGAGAATAAAAGAGCGTGAGTCATCTAAAGAATGTGACGATGCTTGCGAAAGTGGAATGAGTACACTTTCAATATCCCGGTAGGATATTATATTTGTATTATAATTATTATTTTTAAATTAAACATTTTTATGGAAATTATCTAGTTTTATTAATAAAAACTTATCTGTATATATATGTATTGTATTGGTTTTGTGCACTTGTACAAAATTCTGTAAAAATGTGTTTTTGAGAAATTGTCTGAAATATCCGGATCTGATATTAAAAATTATTATTATTTTTTTATTTTCAGAATTGAAATATTTTTGGTGGATATTACCCGGTTTTGTTAATAAACATTATCTATATATATACCAGTTTGTATACATCTGTAATGTATCAAATTGGTACTGAAATCTTCTGAGCCGATAATAAAATTATTTTTATTATTAATTTTGAATTAAATATTTTTGATAGAGATTATTCGTTTGAACTAATAAAAATTATCTGTATGGACAGATATATGTACTGATAAATCTCTTAATGTCCACATTTTGGATCAATAATCTAAATGAAATTAACAATTAAATTCTCTATCTTTGGTAATTTATACTTCTTTTCTCTTTTCTATAGGAAACAGCCTAGAAGCAACTAAATGAAATGGGCTCAAGATTTACTCAAGACTAATCTATCACTGTGAGGATGAAGCACTGGAATGAAGAACCTTAATTTTGCATCAAAACATTTGTTAGGGGCATGATGGAGAGTTGTGTCAACAAGGTTGAAAGTGTGGGGTTTTTGATTCAAGCATGAAAAGCTAAATTCTATAAGAAGAAGATGTGCAGATGTGAAATTCTCCCTCTCTTTCACTGCCACTGTGTACATGTATCAGCTGGCATGAAGTAGACTACCACAAATCTTCACCTCAGATGCTTACAATCTCCATTTCTTCACTCTCCAACTCCATTCTTCATCTCCTAATAAGTGTAGCTTTACATCAACTAGTAAATAAAGAGTGGCGAAGTTCAAGGTTGATCAAAGCTTCAATTCAAACAAGCTTTCAGATTTTTTGAAACCAGGCTAAAGATGAAGTTGCAAGCACTTCAAATAGCAGCTATCTATTACAAGGAGTGTATTTGAAGGGCAAAATAAAATCATGTATTAGCTGTGCATGTCAGATGCTACAGCTGTGCATGTTAGATATTTTTGAAATCTCCACTTTATGACTCACAGACCCCATTCTTTCACTCTCCAACTCCATTCTTCACTCTCTATCAAGTGTGATTCTACATAAATTGGTGGTTGAAGTTCACAATTGATCAAGCCTCAAATCATGAAGAATTTCGCAGAGATTAGAAAGAAAAGCAAAAATCAAGAGCTGTGCATGTTTTCAGATTTGCTACATTATCAGCTATCAAAAATCTCAAAATCCTAACACCACAGATACATGAGTTGTGTAAGGTTAGATGCAAGGTTTATTTTTTGCTTTCGTGTGCACAAACTCCTTCAGTTGTGCATGTTTATGCAGTAGCACAACTAGAGACTCTCTTCACAGTGAATTACAAAAAATGTACAACTGCTGGATCTTTAAATCAGTCGACTGCAAGCTAAGAAGGAGAGCACAAAATCTGTGTAGAGCTGTAGAAACCTGGATTTTTGGAAAGCTATAAGAGGCAGTTGAGAGTATAAATTTTGAGGAGCTATAGATCTGCACAGTTGAGATAAACCCTCACCTCTACTACAACCAAATCTGCAAACACAAATAGAGATTGAGCAATTCCGAAATCTTTGCAAACAACAGAACTGTACAGCTGCAGATTCCCATAGACAAGCTAGTTAGTTAGCTAAAGGATTTTGTTACCAAATCAGAATCTGGCTGTTGGTGAAGGTGATTGTGACTCAATCCATTCCCCATATTGAGGAGATTGCAACTACTTAAATCTTGAGCTAGAGATCTTCAGAGGGGGAGGGAACTATAAAAAAGAACACACAGACTGTGCATAAGGGCGATCGGAAAAGGAGAGAGCAACTGAGAAGATAGAAGATAGAAGATATACAAGCTGATTGAAAGAGTACATTCAAAAATCATCTAGCATCAGCTACGGTTAGAAAAGGAGCAAACAACTACGGTGTTACTTCTCTATCATGTTTTCTTCTAGTTCAATTGATATATCTTTTAACATGTGTTTGAATAAATCTATGATCAAGTGTAACTAAAATTGTTTGGGGCATGAAGGAAGCTTAAGTCATGTATTTTAAACCCATTTAAATGCACAGTTAGCTTGTTTTGATGCTCATTGATTAAACCATACTTATAGTGTCACTCTTGATAATTGTTGTGTTATGATTGATCACCATATACATCATATATTTTGAGTTTGTTACATGAACAGATTTAGATGATCGAGTCTACTGTTCATGATCAGTAACACAAGAACTCATTTGGGTTCTAGAGTTTAATCAACATAAAGAGTTAAAATAGATACCATGTTCTAGGTCTTTATGTGTTTGTCAATTTCCATTGTTGTCATGCTTTCTTGAAGTGCAACTTAGTATATATCATGCTAAATACTTTAAGGAAGAAAAGAATTAGTGTAGATACCCATGCCTAATTCGATGCTTAAGGAAATCACCAATTTTAAAGTGTAGATACCATACCTTTATAATTAACAACATGAGCAAGTCAAAATGATTTATAGTTGTGCACTAGTATGGTTTAGAATACATGACTAAAAGTGGAAATCAATGCCCCAACTCTTGATAGATTTCTTTTTGCTCTCAAATTACTTTGATCTCCTTCTTAAGTAGGAGTTGTTATCCTTTTAATATTTTTTTATCCTCTTCATTCATAAAAAAAGGGAGTTACCAAAACAAAAGTGAATAACAACAATCAGGCAAAGAAAACATCAATGAATTGATTAATGAGTTATTTACTACAATCTCTGTGGATTCGATCCTTGCTAATACTACATTTCTGTAAAATGATTCGTATACTTGCGAGGTTTTAATTTGTTTTCAGATTATTTATTCACTTAGATAAACTCTAAACTATCAACATGTACGTATATGTACTGTATCGATTTCGTACGTTTGTGCGAAATCATGTAGTGTGTGATTTTGAAAAATATCTCTTATTTTTTATCCTTCATGATCAAATGTTGGGTTAGGATTGGATTAGGGTGTCGATTGCAATTTTAGTTTGCGAATTGATCCCTAATTATTTGAGCCACAAATGAGAAGAACAATTGGCTCATTCTCTAGCACAAACCCTCTCCCCTTCTCCTATAACCCCCCCCCCCCCCCCCCCCCCCCCCCCCTCTTACCCCCTTGGTCGGCCATGATTCCAAAGGGCAAGAAACCCTTTTATTTGTCTCTCCATCTCCTTCTCATCTCATTTCTTCTACTTTTATTTGTTTTAACTTAGAAAAAAATTGAGAAAAAATAGAAAAGAAAGAGAGATCAAATCAAAAAGAAAGATTGGGTTCTTTTGGGAGGTTTTCTAGAAGAGGAGCAAGAACAAGGAGCAGGGAGGAGAATGTGAAGCTAGTTCTTCCTACAGTCGTTGGGTGGGGGTTTCTCAACTTAACTTGTTATTCTTGTTATTTTAATTGCTTGTTATATGGACAAATTGGACTATTTCCATATGCATATTGAAGAAATTGGACTAGAATAAATTTCATATGAAGATTGAAGTGATAGAACACAAGTAGAACCCTAAAAACCCAATATTTAAAGTTGTATATCGTTTTTATGCTTATGAATTAATTACTCATGCCAAAGTTGTGATCTTGAGCCCAAATTAATTTGAGACGTACATATATGTGTTACTACCATACTCTAATTTTTATAGACTTTTTTGGGTTAATTTGATGGGAAAAACAAATTATTTCCCCAAAATAGCGAGCATAAAAAAAAATCGCTATTTTGGTTGATTCGACTTGTATTCAAGGGCTGGACTTTGAGTTCCTTACGGAATCTAAAAAAGTGGTCAACTAGAAAGTTGTAGTAGATGTTCTCCCCTTTTCAAAATGGCCAATTTTGCTAAATTCCGATAAGTATAGCAAAAGTTACGACCTTTACAAGTTACAGCTTTTGCTGTCAAAATCTGTTGTTTTGGTTATTTTTGCTTATGTTCAAAGAGCTAGATTTTGAGCTCCATAAGGAATCTAAAAAGTGGTAAACTAGAAAGTTGTAGTAGATTTTCTCTCCTTTCCAGAAACCCTAATTTTGCTAAATTCCGATAAGTATAGCAAAAGTTACGACCTTTACAAGTTTCAGCTTTTGCTGTTAAAATTTACTGTTTTGGTTCTTTTTGCTTATGTTCAAAGAGTTGGATTTTGAGCTCCATAAGGAATCTTAAAAAGTGGTCAACTAGAAATTTATATTAGATGTTCTCCCCTTTCCAGAAAGCCCAATTTTGCTAGATTCTGATAAGTATAGCAAAAGTTATAAGGTTTAGAAGTTTCAACTTTTGCTGTGTTTTTTTTTTGTTGTTCTTGAATTGTGTTCAAAGAGCTGGATTTTGAGCTCCAGAAGGAATTTGAAAAAGTGTCCAACTAGAAAGATGTAGTATATGTTTTTTCCTTTCCAGAAAACCCAATTTTACTAGATTCCGATAAGTATAGCAAAAGTTATAAGCTTTAGAAGTTTCAGCTTTTGCTGTGTTTTTTTTATTGTTCTTGAATTGTGTTCAAAGAGTGGGGAATTGAATTCCATAAGGAATCTGAGAAAGTTGTTAACTAGGAATTTGTAGTAGATTTTCTCCCATTTCCAAATTGTACAATTTTGTTAGATTCCGAAAAATATAGCAAAAGTTGTGAGCTTTACAAGTTTCAGCTTTGTGCTGTCTTTTGTTGTCTTTGTATTGTGTTCAAAGAATGGAAATTTGAATTTCATAAGGAATCTGAAAAAGTAATCAACTAGAGAGTTGTAGTATATGTTCCCACCTTTCTAGAAAGTACAATTTTGTTAGATTTCGACAAGTATAGCAAAAGTTACGAGCTTTAGAAGTTTCAGCTTTTGGCTGTCTTTTGTTGTCTTTGTATTGTGTGCAAAGAACGGGGATTTGAATTCCATAAGGAATCTCAAAAAGTAATCAACTAGAGAGTTGTAGTATATGTTCCCACCTTTTCAGAAAGTATAATTTTGTTATATTCCGACAAGTATAGTAAAAGTTACGAGCTTTAGAAGTTTCACCTTTTGGCTGTCTTTTGTTGTCTTTGTATTGTGTTCAAAGAATGGGAATTTGAATTCCATAAGTAATCTGAAAAAGTAATCAACTAGAGGGTTGTAGTATATGTTCCCACCTTTCTAGAAAGTTCAATTTTGTTAGATTCCGACAAGTATAACAAAAGTTACGAGCTTTAGAAGTTCCAGCTTTTGGGTTGTCTTTGTTGCTTTTTGTATTGTGTTTGAGGAGTTAGATTTTGAGTTCCTTGCAGAATCTAAAAAAGCGTTCAACTAGAAAGTTATAGTAGATGTTCACCCCTTTCCAAAATGTCTTATTTAGTTAGATTCTGATAAGCGGAGTAGGAGTTATGATTTTTACAAAATTGACAGCAGCTAGCCTTTTGGCTGAAGCTCGCTGTTTGGATTGTTCAAAGTTTTTATACCTTTTAATGACTGAATCAGAGAAGTTCATCAACGAGAGAGTTATAGTAGAGTTTCTCACCTTTCAAAAATGTCCTATTTGGTTAGCTTCCGATAAGCGGAGTAGGAGTTATGACCCTTACAAGTCACAGCAGCTGGCCTTAATTGGCTGAAGCTCGTTGTTTAGGTTGTTCGAGGTTTTTTTACCTCTTATTGGCTTAATTTGAGAAAGTGTTCAACTAGAGATTTGTATTAGATGTTCTCATATTTCTAAAAAGTCCAATTTTGTTGAATTCTGATAAGAGTAGCATGTTTAATTGCGTCTAGGGTGTTAGAAGACTTTGTATGTTGCTTTTATGTATAAAAGATCAAGTTTTTGTTAGTAATCTTATACACGAAATTCTAGTTTATGTTAACTAGAGTTGTCGTGAATTGTTTATAGTTTGAATCATGCACTTGATTATGAGTAATAAGTATTCCTTGTGCTCATAAGTCATGTAATAAGTATGGGTCCGTCTCATACGTAGCTCATTGGGCTCGTATGTAGGAATTATCTTGAATAGATAGGCGATGAGTGGATCCAAGGAGATCTTGTAAAGTCTAGGTTGAGACTTGGTAGATTGTGTCAACAATTGTTACACTCTCCTGAAGAGGGACACTTGCGGTGTTTTTTCATGATAAGTTGGAAGCATAGTGGGATGTCTCGCTTGTTTGAACCTTTTGGTGCTGTCTCATGGCAAGTTGAGAGTACAAGTCTAGGCTGAGAGTACCTTGTAGCTCGTATGGCCCCATTTGATTGGTTAGGGTTAGTGACATCATTAAGGTAGTAACTGTTATTTAACCATTTTTATCTATGAATTGCCGAAGGGTGAGAGTTGGTGTTAGGGGTCATACCTTATAATCCGACTTTTCCTATAGGCCGATACTAGGTGGTGTTATTAGGATGTATCCCCCTGTCAAAGGAATACGGGCAGTGCTTTTTTATGATTAGTTGGGAGCACGGGATCCGTATGTCGGCTATTAATTCCCGAAGTGCCATGATAAGAACGGGAGGTTTTCCTAGGGGAAATAGACCCTACGATTCCGTCAGGTTCTATGCCTTCTCATGATGAGTTGAGGGCACGGCTCAAGGTTGTCTAGTATCTTGGGGTTCATATTGGCTTTTGAGTGAGGTCCGTTCGCCGGGTAAATAGTGACAAACATAGATACCACTATTTTACTGCAGTAGTAGAACTAAACCGTATCTGCAACCTCACCAGTCACGTTGTATCTGTCAGGAACAGGAAGGGTACAAGAGTAGAATTCATGATGCGGATTCAAATCCCTATATATGAAGAAATAGCTTGATATGGGGCATATGTAGTATAGGCGGCATACTGTTCCATTAGTCTTGCTTGCATTAGAATAAGTGCATCATTGCATTAGTTAATCCTGCACTAGATTCTAAGTCATAGCATACACTAACACATCAATTATATATATACGCCTTTCTCTTTTCATCAATCTGTTTGTTTAAAGTTGAGAATCGCTGCTAGTCATCAGCCTTAAAGCATCAATATATGTACTGACGTCCCCACTTCAATAGGTACTGGATTGCAAAACTACAGGTACAGGATTCAGGAGGACTCAAGGCAGGAGAAGCAAAGTGTTGATTTCAATTGTAATATATGTTGGTTACCATTGTAACATCTATTGTAAATTTATTGATGTTGAGAAGCATCCAAGTGAAAGTACCAAGTGTTATATATTATTCATTGTACTCTGATGTAAAATTTATTGAAAGTTTGTAACACTTGAGCTTGTATGACATTATTGTAATACTGATGCAATGTATTACATTTTTATAACATTCGGACTTGTAATACATTTGTGTTGAATAAAAAGTTTTAAATTTTCATGCCTTTCTGTGTATTGAGGCTAATTGAAGGAAAAGATTCTGGCTTATGTTACGGTTTCCCAGTGTATGGAAATCGAGGCGTTACAAGCACCATCTGAGCGAAAGGTTTTGAGGCGCACGCCAAACTGATTGTGAATCATGGTCATAAAGACCTTGTAAATAGTAGGAATATCATATCGGTGATGCATAAGAAACACCCATGTGTATCGAGTGAAATCATCAATGAAATTAACATAATAGAGATATTCTTTGTGAAAAGGTATCGGAGATGGTCCCCATATTTCAGACTGAATAGTTGAAATGCATGGGTGGACTAAGAAATATTTTTATTACTAAAAGGAATGACTAATTGTTTTGCTAAATTATAACCCTGACACACAGATAACTGAGTAAAATTAAAATTTCCAAGAATACCACTACGGACTAAATTTTTCAAGCAAGAGTCACTAACATGACTTAAGCATCTGTGCCACTAGTCGGCATCAAAACTAACGACACCAGCAAAACTAGAATTAGAACCATGAGCATGAAGAAAATCTAGATGATCTAGGTACCCACATTGGTTAGCCCGTCCAATCGTATGGCCAATCGAAGGATACTATATGGAACATCCCAAAGAAGTAAAGGTAACGGTAAGGCCACTATCGCATAAAGCGCTAATGGAAATAAGGTTCACAGATAAATGTGGGACATAAAGTACGAAAGGTAATGTGAGAGTGAGAGTGCTAATAGATACTGTTTGTAGTAAGGAATAGTAAGCCATCGACAGTATATAGTGATGGTGAGTAAGAGGTAAGAGTAGTAATACTGGTGAGGAGTATATAATTGTTAGTGAGATGATGTGATGCACCAAAATCTAAAAGTCAAGAAGAATTCATACCACGAGTAACAGAGAAAGCAGGGGCTGGAGAGCATGTACTGATGGACTGACTCGAGTTCTGAAGGTCCAGCTAAGCGAGAAGTCGTGGAGGAATGTCATAAGGAGCAGGGAAGGCAGGACTGGAGTAACGACCATTGCACGAGGTTTACGAGAAGGAATACTGAAAGAAGGTAAACTCTGATGCTTTCGGTGTTGTTGTGCTTGAGCCAGAAGATGAGGATGCTTGATAAAAAAATTCAATATCAGTATGACTATTTTTTGACAGTGGATGCAAAAACAGTGACGACACATGCGCTCAAAGTGACCAATCTGCTTGCAAATATTACAAAGATGACTTAGGCGGTCAGGGATGCTGTGAAAAATCAGGTGGATTCTACTGAGGCATAGGACCGGTGCGAGGCTTGCGAGAGGAAGTGGTACGAGGGGCAACATCAAGAACACTCCCACTGCTGGATGACGTGGTAGAGTCACATGTTTGAAGAGCATGTAACTGTGTTTCTTCAGAAATAAGTTCAGCAATAACAGCTTCAAGACAGGGAACCGAATCTCAGTGGATCAACTGACTGCATAGGGATTGATACTCTGGTCGAAGGCCCATCATAAAGAACATAAACTGGCAACGTTTATGGGTAACACGAACATCACTATCTTATAGTTGTTGTAATTCATGCTAGATATTACGCATAGCTATGGAATGATCATGAATGTTGCGATCACCCTAACGATCAAGAACAAACTGAACAAGAAGCTGATACTCTTGGGCTCCACCAGCCTGAACATAATGAGTAATCAACTGGAGCCAAAGAGCTTTAGCAGGACGAACATGGAGGAGATCAACACAAAGACTATGGCCGACGGAGGAGTTGATGAAGGCAATGATCCGACGGTTGTGATCATCCAAAGTGGTTTAAGAGGTGAGGATCAGTTGTTTGTCTGTGTCACCGTCGGTGTTAGCGAAATCTTTGGGACTAGAGATGGAGCCATCAATGTGACCCCATAGGGAATGCCTAAGAAGGGTGAGCTTCACAAAGGCGGACTAATATGTCCAATCCTTAGTAGAAACAAGTAGAAAGTCAGTGGAGACGGGAATATACTGACGAAATTGAGGTTCTAAATGAGAAGCACAAATACATGCAAATATATATATATATATATATATATATATATATATATATATACACACACACACACACACACACTAGGTTTGCCGGTAGACACGTGCCTATGGCATGTCTTCGGAATGATGCACCTGGTTTGATTATATAAAATAGCTTTAGAGGTCAAGCAAATTAGTTGAAGTAGGAAACATATTATATGAGGAAGCAATATATCTACCTTCAAGCTCAACCATCACCTTCTTGATCATTAGTTTGAACTTACCTGGAATGCATATAGTTTGTTGGAAACATTGTATAGAGTTTTTTTTTAACTTCAGCATCACTTTTAGATGCTTGTAATAGTTATGCAAGGACATGATCATATAGGTTTTATAGAGCTTACTCTAATCCCATAATCACTATGAGCATGTCTAAATACAATGGTAACCCAAGTGCAGGTGTGAAGATATCTACAATACCAATAATCTAAACATTTGTTTGTCTGAGACTCAGTTTGCAATTGAAATACCTCTTATTATTATTTCAACCAAAATGTAATACATGAAGTTATCAAAACTCTAATCCAAGCTAATCATTTCTTTTATCTCCACTTTGTCTCCCCATTTCACCTTTATAAAAAAATCAAAATGGATCAATAACAAATTTACTTTAGCTGTGTTTCTTGAGTGGAGAGTTTGCACCCTTCACTGGTAAACTTCAGTCATCCCAATCCTATATATCCAAATATAAACTAAAATTCTTATATGTTATGTTATCCATGGTTTCTAATAGCCAGTGAAGGGAACACTTCACGATAGTACGTATATTCTCTTATAGTAAAAAAATTAATGTTGCATATTTGTCAAGTTATTTTAGGTTGTTGATCAGCTTACCTGTCCTGCTATGGTTTGGAAGCGCAAATTGAGGTCACCAAATAATCCATCTCTCACTTGCGTACACCTTAAATAAAACCTAATAAAAAATTCATCAAATAAATCACCAAATTTAAAAATTTTAAACCCAAAAATAAAACAATCTGTAACACCCCGAATTCCAATTAAGCCTGAATTCGAAGTTCCACAGGATCTTTACACTTCACTTCGTACAATTTTACAAGAAATTAAAAACTTTTATACAATAATGATTACATTTACGTAGCGGAATTATAAATTACAACATGATACATGAATTAAATAGCAACTTGAACATTTCTTTAAGCAGCATTCATTCTTTAGTATTGTCATTCCCTTTATCCTGCATAGAAACTGTGGGCATGTCAGTTGCATATAACTGACGCTAGGATATAATACATCAATTTCTCTTACTTAGAAAGCACACACTTGTCACAAACAAAGCTAAGGGGACTATCTTATTGATGTCGTGTGTGAACGTGCACTTAGTCCTTAATGCAGTTATTTATATTTAATGACACTAATGCGCACTTGTTCGAATTCTATGCATCCCATACTACATAGGTCCGAGGGCAAGTCCTTAATCATTATTCATCTTGTAGGGTTGATTCCCTCGCCATGAGTTAAACTACTATGGTCACTACGGTAAGTATCCTAGATGTTCTATGAGTTACGAGCCCATATCCAGACAGCCTGGAGGGAATCCCATGTCATGATATGATGCATCTCCTTCATGGGATAATGGCACCACGTAGTCCCCAAACACCCCAGAAGCGTCGCCACGGTCCCGATAGTTCCGAAGATGTATTCACGTCATGACATGACGCATCATGTAGACAGCCTGTGAACACTCTCACACCGTAGATCCGAGGCCCTCATACTTGTGTTTTTCTCTTACTTTCATCACATCTTCACTATGTATCTAATCCTTAGATAATTTAATCATGAATAAAATTAATACTCTAGAATTAGCGTTACCTCTACATCGGTCTTAAACATTAACCGTGACCCAATCTTGGTCTTTTGTCATCACATTTCTCTTTCAAAATTTCATTCATGCCGATGCAAGGACTTAGCTAAACTCTAGTGTCGAACTCTTTCATGTTCATACAAAAGAGAGTATTCATTCACAAATTCCATATTTCATCATGTTTCTATTACTTCATTTTCCTTGCACAATTTGCATAATTTAAACAACAATTTCATATTTAATCTTACTTAACTTTTACATGTCAAAAAATCAAATCCGAAACTGAAGAAAACCATCAGCCAGGACAGTGACAGTCGACTGTTGAAAATGGCCAGTCAACTGTCCTGCGAAAATTCAAAACTCAAGAACCGACAGCCAGGACAGTGACAGTCGACTGTTGAAAATGGCCGACTGTTGAAAATGGCCAGTCGACTGTCCTGTGAAAATTCAAAACTCAAGAATCGACAGCCAGGACAGTGACAGTCGACAGTCGACTTCAGTTCAAAGACGAAGCAGTCGACTGATATTTCAAACAAAATCCGAAATTCAATACCTGACAGTCGACTGTCGACTTTAGTTCGGTCGATTGTCAATTATAACAAGTTGCAGTTAAAGTGGATCATAAATACATTTTCGACATAAAAAAAATTCATTTTTAGATTAATCTCAACATATTCCCCTTTTATTCACAATGTGTTCATACAATTTCTTTTTTTAAACATAATCAAAGCTCTCAACCAAGTCTTATGTTTACCAACTAATCATTTTCTTATGTTTCAAAGAGACAACATAGATGATAATCTAGTGAATATACTATTATTCATAAAATGCATTTAAAACACACTTATTGTAACTAATCAATTTATCTCACAATCCATAGGCATTATTTTGCATTCTAAAATTCATTCATAAGTGCAATTTTGCACATATTGCAATCTACAATTCATTCATAAGCAATTTTTTCATAAAATCATAATTCATCAATTCTAGCATGCAAATATACTAACAAATCATCATAACACATCTTAATTAATACATTCCAATTCATTTTACTACTTTTCATGTAGATCAATTTGAGTTTCTTATCTATTTAGTCTTTTCAAACAAGTATGGAGCTGATGCGGTTTGTTTTTGGGAGACGTGTGGATGCACCAGGCGTGAGTTCCTACTCGATTTGTATTGAAGGAGGAGACTCCTATGTAGACGACCCTCGACCGGACGAACGGTACTGGGATAGGCGGTATTGAGGTGGTGGCTGATGCTCGGCTCGGATCTCTGGGGCTCGGATCCGAGGATTACGTGTACCAGCAGACAGTCTCGGAACACCGGGGTTGGTCCCGGTGGCAGACCCTCCGACGATCTAGTCAGTCACTAAGGGAGAGTAACAGTAACTGGGGTCTGGTATTTATAGAAGAAGCCAACCGGGTCTGGACCCGTTTGGGGCCGGGTCTGGACTCGGTTGCCAGTGTGGCTGAAGCGGTGAAAAATCGGGCAGTATAGGGCTGACGTGGCAGACGCCAGGGTGGTTTCCGGGCTGACGTGGCAGAGGCCCGTGCGGTTTTCCGGCGCTGACATGGTAGATCCGAAGGATCAGAAGATGCGCGCATCCTGAGGGGATCCTGTGGCCCAGGACGGGCCACGTTATTCCTGACCTATATCACAAGCCCCACACTCCTGTAGGGATGGGTGAACCAGCCATGTAAGAGTGATTCTTCGCCTCTATAGGAAGAGCAAGGTGGAAGGCGCGGTGAGAAAGTAGGTTTTGCTGTTTCCAGAAGAGGCCAGGGGGTAGGAGGAAGGGATCCCTTATTGGAGTTTGTGCGAGATGCTCAATGTAGAAGAGTCGGAGTGACGCTCGCCGAGCCATAGGGTCGGGAGACGAGCCCTGGGGGTTGGCAGACGAGCTCCGAGGGTCGGCAGACGATCCCCTCGCTAGTTGGAAGAACGAGGGGATGTCGAGGTCTGTCGGGCCGGAGCTCGGTTTGCCGAGCGTCTGGGGTCGGTAGGCGAGGGCCCTTTCTTGTTGGAAAAGCAAAGGGGCATCGAGGTCCTGCTGGGGCCCATTTTGTCGAGTACCAAGGGTCGGTGGACGATCTCCTCGCTAGTTGGAAGATTGAGGAGGAGGCGAGGTCTTCTTCTGGGGCTCGGTTTGTCGAGCACTAGGGGTCGGCAGACAAGTCCCTCGTGATAAGAGGGGGGCTCATGGGGCTCGCGGTGCTATCCGAGCTCCGAGCCCTTCTGAACAAAGGAGGATAGTTTGGGGCTCGCGGTGCTATCCGAGCTCCGAGCCCCTCTGAGTCAATGGAGGGCAGTTTGGGGCTCGCGGTGCTATCCGAGCTCTGAGCCCCTCCGAATCAAAGGTGGCTAGCTGGGGCTCGCGGTGCTATTCGAGTTCCGAGCCCCTCTGAGTCAAAGGAGGGCAGTTGGAGCTCGCGGTGCTATCCGAGCTCCGAGCCCCTCTGAATCAAAGGTGGCTAGCTGGGGCTCGCGGTGATATCCGAGCTCCGAGCCCCTCTGAATCAAAGAAGGGCAGTTGGGGCTCACGGTGCTATCCGAGCTTCGAGCCCCTCTGAATCAAAGAAGGGCAGTCGGGGCTCGCGGTGCTATCCGAGCTCCGAGCCCCTCTGAGTCAAAGGTGGCTAGCTAGGGCTCGTGGTGCTATCCGAGCTCCGAGCCCCTCTGAATCAAAGGAGGGCAGTTGGGGCTCGCGCTTTTATCTGAGCGTTGACCCTTCTGTGAAGTAGAAGGAGAATTATCGGCTCGTGCTTCTATCCGAGCGTCGACCCTTCTGTGTAGTAGAAGGGGAATTATTGGCTCGCGTTTCTATCCAAGCATCGACCCTTCTGTGAAGTAGAAGGGGGATTATTGGCTCGCACTTCTATCCGAGCGTCGACCCTTCTATGAAGTAGAAGGAGAATTATTGGCTCGCGTTTCTATCCGAGCGTCGACCCTTCTGTGAAGTAGAAGGGGGATTATTGGCTCGCGCTTCTATCCGAGCGTCGACCCTTCTGTAAAGTAGAAGGGGAATTATTGGCTCACGTTTCTATCCGAGCATCGACCCTTCTGTGCAGTAGAAGGGGAATTATTGGCTCGCATTTCTATCCGAGCGTCGACCCTTCTGTGAAGTAGAAGGGGAATTATTAGCTCGCATTTCTATCCGAGCGTTGACCCTTCTGTGAAGTAGAATGGGGAATTATTGGCTTGCATTTCTATCCGAACTTCGACCCTTCTGTGAAGTAGAAGGAAAATTATTGGCTCGTGCTTCTATCCGAGCGTCGACCCTTCTGCAGAGTAGAAAGGGAATTATTGGCTCGCGCTTTTATCCGAGCGTCGACCCTTCTGACTTGTCGAAAAAAGCCTGTTTTGGAGAGAAAAGATGGAGGGGTAGTGGGGTAATTTTATGCATGTTGCTGACGTCATGGGCGCAAAGATCAAAGCGTTTCCAGATCTTGGTGGCCGCTGGATCTTGATAGTTAAGATCCAACAGCCAGATCTTTTTATGGAAATCGAGGAGTCTCTTTTCCCCTTTAAAACCCCCTCCCCCTCCTTCATTTCTTCATCTTCACTTCATTACTCACTTTCCAATTTTTAACAAGAGCGGGAATCTTACTTGCCGTCGGCGATGTTTTTCGGTGACCGTAACTTCCTATGCTCCAGGTTAGTACTTTCTTTTTATTAATGTCGCGAACTCAGTCCGGATCCGAGGCTAGCTCGTCAGGCCGTTCCACGGAGGAATCCGAGCAGGAGATGTCCTCGTCCTTGAGTAAGTATAAGGTGAAGGAAGAAGTTCTGACCGATCCTGAGTCGGACGATGGTGATGACGTAACCTTTGTTGTGTCCCTATTGAGGTCCAGAAGGCTGGGAAAGGAGCCCATGGATGAGGGTGACGAGGAGGAAGAGGATGAGGGGGACAGAGAGGACGAGGAGGAACAGGATCTGAAGGAGGACGGTGAGGAAGAGGAGGGGGAAGGCACCGAAGGCGAGGAGGAAGACGAAGATGATTAGGGTGCCGAGGGTGACGAGGAAGACGAGGAGGATGAGGTCGATGAACAGGAGGCTGCCCAAGGAGACGTTGACCAGGGCACGGCTGGAAGGCTGACCGGGATCGGAGAAGATCTTCCATCCCTTCCCCTTTTGTCGACGCCGTCTCCCGAGCAAAAGGCTTGCCCTCGTCGGAAGAAGAAAGTCTTGACCATCCCCCACAGTCCTTCCTCGCCAGATGAGTACGCACCGAGACCGGGTTTCGGGTTTCCCCCGGTCTCCTTCAAGAATCCAGGGTCAATTCGGATGTATCCTGACGATATTAAGGATATCGGACCGATCCCTCTAGTGCTGGGCAAAGACACTCGGGTGAAGATTCGCGCTGATAGCATCCCAAGCATTTTGAAGGTGGAATATTTGAATGTTATTAGGGCCGCCTACTATATTCTGTGGGAGTTTGAGATCTTCATTCCGAGCCCAGGTATTCGGCCCACCACGGCTCTGGCGCCGGGTTACTGTATTTTTCTCGAGGATGCCTTCTTCTCAGGGCTGAGGCTGCCTCTGCATCCATTTGTTAAGAGGGTTCTGAACTGGGCGGGGCTGTGCCCTATGCAGTATGGTCCGAACTCTTGGAAGCATCTAGTCTGCTTCATACTAAAGTGCCAAGAGAAGGGAGTGATGCCGAGGCTGACGTATTTCCGAGCCGTTCTTCGGATCGGCTCGCTCGGAGACCAGGAGGGGATTTTCTACTTTTCACCGAGGCCGCATAAGAAGGTTATGCATGGTCATCCGGACTCCATAAAGGGGTGGAAAGAAAAATATTTCGTGGTTCGGACGGAGGGGTCTTGGGGAATTCCAACCAGGTGGAACTTCGTCAAGCCGAACCACAAGCCTCCGAGGAAGAGCGACTTGACCGCCAAGGAGTGGAAGAGGGTGGAGAAGATAGTCGGGGGGCACAGTATTGCATGGCCTCGAGTGACCGAGATACACCTCGCCCGGGCCGGACTGAGTCCCGTCGACCCTAGTATGTTTCTTTCCGAATATGTTCAGTTTCCTGCCTTCGTGTTAACGTTAGCTCTTCTCCTTTCTGTTTTTGCAGGGATGACAACTCAACAGGCAGACGCGAAGAAGATGTTGCTTGCTGTCGCCGAGAAGGCGAGGATAGAGAAAAAGAAGAAGGCCGAGCAGGAGAGGATAGCGGCCGAGAAGCAGAAGCTGGCTGCACAGGCCGGAGGGTCCTCTAAGGCGCTGGCCCCGATAGCCGAGGGGCCTTCCCCGACGAAGAGGGCCAAGAGGCACCACTCCCCCCGCTCCCATTTGCCGAGGGCGGCTCGGGACGCCGGGAGTGGTTCGGGCAAGACAGTGGATGCCCCGGGAAAAGGGCTCCCCCTATTCGGCCGACCGCCACGGAGATCGTGGGCAAGCAGGGTACGCTGCCCTTTGCCCCAGATTGGTCGATCGTGCGGGGGGATTCTCTGCTGGATGGGCCTGTGGCGGTCGAGTTCGTCTCGAAGGCCGCCACCGAGCGCGATTCGATGGCCCTGACGACACAGACGGCGGACCAGACCTACATGCGGTGGTCTCAGGCACACCTCTCG
Source organism: Hemerocallis citrina (assembly GCA_017893485.1). Lineage (NCBI taxonomy): Eukaryota > Viridiplantae > Streptophyta > Magnoliopsida > Asparagales > Asphodelaceae > Hemerocallis > Hemerocallis citrina. The sequence goes on along the minus strand of CM030368.1, from coordinate 187,385,578 downwards.
GTAAGTTGGCTTAGCTCTGCTTTCCTTTTTTATCTTGGAGTTCTTCTGATCTTTCTCTCCTCGGACAGGCGATGCTCCATGGTTAGCACTTCCACAAGTGCCTGGAGAAGGAGATATACATCGAGAGGCAGAATGCAGAGAAGTACCTCCACGATCTGAACTAGGCCACGGATGAGCTGAAAGAGGCCCGGGCCATGGTGGTCATCCACGAGGCCCAGATAGAGTCGCTCTGCAAAATTCACAAGCAGGACCGGGAGGATCTTGAGGTGAAGATCGCGACCGAGGCGGAGAAGGGGAAGAAGGCACTGGAGGAGATGGAGTCGGCCTTGGGGGAGACCATCATGGTGGCGCAGGACGAGGCGTATGAACAAGCCAAGTCGTGGACCATCTCTGCTATGGATGGGCGCCGAACCTTCCTCCCACCCCAGGGGGCGACGATGCGGGGGGCGACCAGGTCAACGACGAGGTGCCACCCCCCCTCAAGAATAGAAGTCTTTTTTCTTTTTTTTTTCGTTTTGATGTAAATGCCTTAAGCGGACTGGCCACCGCGGCTTTTGTATCAAACTTTTGAAAGAAATGAAATTTACTTTTTTGGGCCGATCTTTCCAGACTTGTGTTTTTTGTGATGTTTGTTCTCGTCTTTTGATAGACGCACGTGACCTGTGTCGCCCTCTCCGTTGTTGCCGAGGTACCTCTAGTTCGAGCGGGGGAGGGGGCCATGGAGGCAGCTTTGGCTTGTCAACAGAAGCAGGCTCGGGACCGAGCTGCCGCCGTTAACTATTTTCTGAACAGGTCCAGGGAGCTTGGTTTGGAGTTGGCGCGCCTGAAGAAGGCCGTAGCCGACCGGAACTGGTGGGTAATCGAGACGGACTGGTCCCTCTCTGATGCTTCAAGCGGGGGTCGGCTTCGGAGTCTTTCCTTCGTGAGGCCGTAGTTGAGAAGGAGCTGGAGATTCGCAGGCTGAAGCTGGTGTTAGGCGCTGGTCTGATTGAAGGGGCCAGCAACTCGATCCCGGGGCGGTCTTCGATATTTTTATCAGATGGGGCACCGCCCGAAGATGCAGGAAGCTCGATGGCGGGAGTGTCTTGGCAGGCCGGTCTGGCCGAGCATAATAGGAACCCCGAATTCGAGTTCCCAGCCGAGTGCGAGTGAGTTGTGAGCTTTTTCCTTGTATTTGTACCGACGTTCATTGAGTTGTAAGCAATGAGTAATAAATAAGAACGTTTGATTTTCCGTGCTCTGATTGTCGTGGTTGCTAGGGACGGTTGCCGAGCTCGTTGTGTAGGGGTCGGCTCCGAGGTGACTTATTGCAACGGGCGCGACTGTCGCGGCGTTTAGCTTTTCGATAAGCTACAACTGGCAACGTTTCGCATTTCCATGAACATTTATGGCAATGTTTCGCCTTCCGTCGTTTTGTATTCCCAGATGCAATAAATGTGGGCCTCAAGGGGCTATATAATCCCCATTCCCCTTGTTGGTTGTCAGGCAGTGAGTCGTCTGACTCGGGTGCCTGCCGAAGGCGGGTGCCCCGAGAATAAAATATTTCCGAGTACTCCGGATCGGAGGCACACCGATCACCCTCAGACTATTTAGGGTTCAGGCTGTTAGAGCCGTGAGACCCCGGGTTGTTCATTGGTGAGCGGTGGGCCGACCGATCGGTTTGGGGGTTCGGAGAGAGCCAAAGCGTGGTGGCTCTTCTGCCGTCCTCGAACAGTTCGGGGTTTTCGGCTCAGAAGAGCCGTAAACCCCGAGTTGTTTGGGGGCAAGAGAAGGGTCAACTGAACGGCTCGAAGGCTCGGAGCATTTGTTCAGGGACGGAGAGAGCAGCGGTTCGATGGCCCCCCTGCCATCCTCGAACAGTTCGGGGTTTAGGCTTGTAAAAGCCGTAAACCCCGAGTTGTTCACGGGTGAGAGGGGGGTCAATAATTCGACTCGAGGCTCGGGACATCTGCCGAAGGTGGACGCTCTAAACCTTAATAAAATTTTTTCAACACATGGTTGTAGGGCGTAACTGAACGTGGTGGTCGAGTAGCTTTGAAGAAATCTGCGGCCTTGCTCCGGTTTTTCGAGCCCCCATGTTTGCGAGAAAACCAGTTGCAAGAGTAGTAGAGGGTCACCGTCGAGCATCAAGGTCGCGGTGCCTTGAAGAAGGTACCCGCCTTGATCGGGGCCGACGCTGAGCTCCAGCACATGTTCTCAGGGAGAGACGGTGCGGGCGTGGCTGGCGGATGTTGCCTCGTACATAGGTTGATGAGCTTGAAGAAGCCCAAACCGAGCGAGGGACGGGTGCCGAGCCCCCATACCGGTGAGAAAGACAATTGTGGGCATAGCAGAGGGTCGCCGCCGAGCATCGAGGTCACGGTGCCTTGAAGAAGGTACCCGCCTTACTCGGGGCCAATGCCGAGCTCCAGCACATGTTCTCAGGAAGAGATGGTGCAGGCGTGACTGGCGGATGTCGCCTCGTACATAGGTTGATGAGCTTGAAGAAGCCCAAACTGAGCGAGGGACGGGTGCCGAGTCCCCATACCGGTGAGAAAGACAATTGCGGGCGTAGCAGAGGGTCGCCGCCGAGCATCAAGGTCGCGGTGCCTTGAAGAAGGTACCCACCTTGCTCGGGGCCGACGCTGAGCTCCATCACATGTTCTCAGGGAGAGACGGTGCGGGCGTGGCTAGCGGATGTCGCCTCGTACATAGGTTGATGAGCTTGAAGAAGCCCAAACCGAGCGAGGGACGGGTGCCGAGTCCCCATACCAGTGAGAAAGACAATTGCGGGTGTAGCAGAGGGTTGCCACCGAGCATCAAGGTCGCGGTGCCTTGAAGAAGGTACCTGCCTTACTCGGGGCCGACGCCGAGCTCCAGCACATGTTCTCAGGGAGAGACGGTGCGGGCATGGCTGGCGGATGTCACCTCGTACTTAGGTTGATAAGCTTGAAGGAACCCAAACCGAGCGAGGGACGGATGCCGAGCCCCCGTACCGGTGAGAAAGACAATTGCGGGTGTAGCAGAAGGTAACTGCCGAGCGTCAAGGTCGCAATGCCTTGAAGAAGGTACCCGCCTTGCTCGGGGCCGATGCCGAGCTCCAGCACATGTTCTCAGGAAGAGACGGTACGGGCATGGCTGGCGGATGTCGCCTCGTATATAGGTTGATGAGCTTGAAGAATCCCAAACCGAGCGAGGGACGGGTGCCGAGCCCCCATACCGGTGAGAAAGACAAGTGCGTGCGTAGCAGAGGATCGCCTCCGAGCGTCAAGGTTGCGATGCCTTGAAGAAGGTACCCACCTTGCTCGGGGCCGACGCCAAGCTCCAGCACATGTTCTTAGGGAGAGACGGTGCAGGCATAGCTGGCGGATGTCGCCTCGTATATAGGTTAATGAGCTTAAAGGATCCCAAACCGAGCAAGGGTTGGATGCCGAGCTCCCATACTGGTGAGAAAGACAATTGCGGGTGTAGCAGAGGGTCGCCACCGAGCGTCAGGGTCGTGGTTCCTTGAAGAAGGCACCCGCCTTGCTCAGGGCCGACGCTGAGCTCCCGCACATGTTCTCAGGGAGAGACGGTGCGGGCGTGGCTGGCGGATGTCGCCTCGTACATAGGTTGATGAGTTTGAAGAAGCCCAAACCGAGCGAGGGACGGGTGCCGAGCCCCCATACCGGTGAGAAAGATAATTGCGGGCATAGCAGAGGGTCGCCGCCGAGCGTCAAGGTCGCGGTGCCTTGAAGAAGGTACCCGTCTTGCTCGGGGCCGATGCCGAGCTCCAGCACATGTTCTCAGGGAGAGACGGTGCGGGCGTGGCTGGCGGATGTTGCCTCGTACATAGGTTGATGAGCTTGAAGGAGCCCAAACCGAGCGAGGGACGGATGCCGAGCCCGCATACCGGTGAGAAGGACAATTGCGGGCATAGCAGAGGGTCGCCGCTGAGCGTCAGGGTCGCGGTACCTTGAAGAAGGCACCCACCTTGCTTGGGGCCGATGCCGAGCTCCTGCAGTTGTTCTCGGGGAGAGACGGTGCGGGCATGAGTTATCGGAGAACCGAGCTCCAAGCTTGTAAGGAAAGCTTTTCTGGCTCACGCTGTTATCCGAGCACCGAGCCCCAAGCTTGTAAGGGAAGCTTTTTGGACTCGCGCTGTTATCCAAGCACCGAGCCCCAAGCTTGTAAGGGAAGCTTTTTGGGCTCTCGCTGTTATCTGAGCACCAGCTCCAAGCTTGTGAGGGAAGCTTTTGGGGTTCGTGCTGTTATCCTAGCACCGAGCCCCAATCTTGTAAGAGAAGCTTTTTGGGCTCGCGCTGTCATCCGAGCACCGAGCCCCAAGCTTGTAAGGGAAGCTTTTTGGGCTCGCGCTGTCATTTGAGCACCGAGCCCCAAGCTTGTAAGGGAAGCTTTTTGGGCTCGCGCTGTCATTTGAGCACCGAGCCCCAAGCTTGTAAGGAAAGCTTTTTGGGCTCGCACTGTCATCCGAGCACCGAGCCCCAAGCTTGTAAGGAAAGCTTTTTGGGCTCGCGCTGTCATCCGAGCACCGAGCCCGAAGCTTCTTTTGGGGTTCGCACTGTAATCCGAGCACCGAGCCCCAAGCTTGTAAGGGAAGCTTTTGGGGTTCGCGCTGTTATCCGAGCACCGAGCCCCAAGCATGTAAGGGAAGATTTTTGGGCTCGTGCTGTAATCGAGCATCGAGCCCCAAGCTTGTAAGGGAAGCTTTTTGGGCTCGCGCTGTTATCCGAGCACCGAGCCCTAAGCTTATAAGGGAAGCTTTTTAGGCTCGCGCTGTTATCCGAGCACCGAGTCCCAAGCTTGTAAGGGAAGCTTTTTGGGATCGCACTGTCATCCGAGCACTGAGCCCCAAGCTTGTAAGGGAAGCTTTTTGAGCTCGCGCTGTTATCCGAGCACCGAGCTCGAGATATGTTCTTTATTTGTTACAAAACAGGAAGCCGTAGGCTTGTTTTAAGAAAGCTGGCATATTTACAATATATTGAACTTTACAAAAGACCAGGCACGACGTGCCGATTACAATCACGATAATTTACATGGAGGTTACTCTCCTCCTAAGAACTTGATTAAGTGTTCCGCGTTCCAGGGCCTCTTGATGGGCTTGCCTTCGGCACTGGTCAGGCGGTACGTGTCTGGGCGCACGACTTCGGATACTTTGTACGAGCCCTCCTAATTTGGTGCCAACTTTCTCTTCTGGCCGGGATTGGATACCGCCAGCTTTCGGAGGACAAGATCTCCGAGTTTGATGTCAGTTGGGCGCACCTTCTGGTTGTAGAACTTTTCGATTCTTTGCTGGTAGATGCTTCTTCTAAGGGCGGACTTTTCCCTGACCTCGTCTATGAGGTCCAGGTCAGCTCGCAGCTGTTGGGAGTTAGCAGCCTCGTCGAAAGCCCTGATTCGGGGTGAAGGGATCCCGATCTCCAAGGAAATGACGGCCTCTGCGCCGTATGTCAGATTGAAAGGGGATTCTCCCGTGGGGATTCTTTTTGTTGTTCGGTGGGCCCAGAGAACACTGGGTAATTCGTCGACCCATAACCCCTTGGAAGAGTTATCGAGTTGTTTCTTGAGGCCATCGAGGATTTGGCAGTTCGCATTCTCGGTCTGACCGTTAGACCGGGGATGGCACATTGAGGAGAAGCGCTGCTGGATCCCGAGATCTTCGCAGAACTTGCAGAAATTCTTACCTGCGAATTGAGTCCCATTATCTGTGATGAGCACCTGCAGAATCCCGAACCGGCAGACGATGTGTTTCCAGAAAAACTGCTAAGTCTGTCGTTCGGTGATCGTTGCTAATGGCTCGGCCTCGATCCACTTCTTGAAATAGTCGATTGCCACAATGAGAAACTTTCGCTGGCCCGTTGCTTTTGGAAATGGGCCTACCAAATCCATCCCCCACATAGAAAAGGGGGCCGGACTGGCCATGGACCAGAGGTTCGCCTGAGGAGCCCTCTTCATGGGGGAGAACCGTTGGCAGGGGCCACACTTCTTCACTAGGGTGAAGGCGTCTTGCAGCATAGTGGGTCAGTAGTACCCGTGATTTAGTGCCTTCCATGCTAGTGAACGGCTTCCCATGTGACATCCGCCGATCCCCTCGTGCAGCTCCTTGAGGGCGTACTTGGCTTCGTCTGGGCTTAGGCAGCGGGGGTAGGGTCTGCCATCGGTTGTTGTATAGGATCTTTTGAAGAGGGTGGCATTGATGATTGCGAATCTTTCTGATCGGACCCTGATCCGCCTTGCTTTAGCTCAGTCTTCGAGGAGCTCTCCCTTGACTAGAAATTTTTTGATAAGAGTGATCCAGTCATCAGGGGGAGCTCCGTCTTCGACGCATAGAACCTCCAGGGAGTCTGTACTTGGCTTCAACAGGACTTCAATCAGGACTGTGTGGTCCAGGCCTTCAAAGGATGAGGAAGCCAATTTTGACAGGGCATTGGCCTGGGCGTTCAGCTCTCGGGAGATCCTTACGAAAGCCGATTCGTTGAAGGACGATAATAGGCGTTGAACCATGGCTCGGTACCTGATCATTCGATCATCACGGGCTTTGTAGTCCCTGGTGATCCGGTTGACCACCAGTTGAGAGTCGCTAAATGCCCTAATCTGTCTGGCACCGGCTTGATGAGCCAGGTTGAGCCTGGCGATCATCGCCTCGTATTCATCCTCGTTGTTAGAGGCTGGGATGTTGAGCCGGAGACAATACTGGAGGAGGAAACCATCCAGGCCCTGAAGGATGATGCCCGCACCACTTCCCATTTCGTAAGAGGAGCCATCGATGTGAACTTCCCATGTCTGGTCGGCTTCTTTGCTTGCGGGTTGCTCGGAGATTGTGCATTCTGTGATGAATTCGGCGAGGGCCTGCCCTTTGATGGATGTTCTTAGTTGATAGCCGATGTCGTACTGGCTGAGTTTGATCGACCATTTGACTAGTCGACCGGAGCTCTCGGGTTTGTAGAGCACGACCTTCAAGAGTTGATCCGTGAGTACCTGGATCGAATGCACCTGGAAGTAAGGACGAAGCTTCAGCGCGGCTATGACAAAGGCGTATGCCACTTTCTCCATTCGGGACTTCTTTGACATTCCTGGGAGGGGCCATGTCTATTATGGCCTGGATTTTTTCGGGGTTCGCCTCGATGCAGCGCTGGCTGACGATGAACCCTAAGAATTTCCCCGAGGAGATGCCGAAGGCGTACTTCGCCGGATTGAGCCTCATATTGTGGGTTCGAAGAACCCCAAAGGCTTCTTCCAGGCCGACGATGTGGTGCTGTCCTTGTTGGCTTTTGACGAGTATGTCATCGACGTATACCTCCATGTTACGCCTGATTTGATCTTTAAAGACTCGGTTGACGAGCCTCTGATAGGTGGCACCGGCATTCTTCAGCCCGAAGGGCATGAACCGGTAGCAATACAGTCCCTGGTCTGTGACGAAGGACGTCTTGGCGATGTCCGGAGGAAACACCCGGATTTGGTTATAGCCTGAGAAGGCATCCATGAAGGAGAGGAGCTCGTGACCCGAGGTAGCATCGATCAGGGCATCAATGCTGGGGATAGGGAATGGATCCTTGGGGCATGCCTTGTTAAGGTCGGTAAAATCTATGCAGATCCTCCAACTCCCGCTCGCCTTCTTCACCATGACGACATTCGCCAGCCACTCGGGGTAGCTAACCTCTTGTACAAAATGCACGGACAAGAGATTGTCCACTTCTGCGTTTACTGCCTGTTGTCGCTCAGGAGCGAACTTGCGCCGCTTTTGGATGACTGGTTTTGATCCGGGCATCACGCTGAGTTTGTGCATGATGAGATCTTCGGAGATGCCGGGCATGTCGGAGGGCTTCCAGGCAAAGAGGTCGACATTGCACCGAATGCAGGCAATTAGGGCGGACTTGCGGTCGGAGGCGAGGGAGCAGCTTACTCGAAAGTGCTTCGACGGATCCCCTGTCTCGAATGAGACTTCTTGCAGCTCGTCCGCCGGTTCTGGCTCTGGCTGGGTTCTTTCAGGCTCCAGATCGACGGCATCGAGGGGAAACACCCCGCTTCCGATCGCCGTCATGTAGCACGAACGTGCTGCTTCTTGGTTCCCTCGGACAACTCCGATGCTAGTGTTAGTAGGGAACTTCATTTTCTGATGGTAGGCCGAGGGAACCGTCTGGAGGGAGCAGAGCCCTGGATGGCCGAGGATGGCGTTATAGGCTGCCTTCACATTTACAACCATGAAATCCATGGACTCAGTCCTTCTGTTCGGTTTCATGCCCATCGTGACGTCCAAGGTGATGATCCCCTCTATGGTCATGGGGACGCCGGAGAATCCGTGCAGGGTATACCCGGCTAGCTTTAGTTTCTCATGGGAGAGCTTTAGGTTCTCGAATGCTTCGAGGAACAGAATGTTGACCGAGCTCCCGTTGTCCACGAGGATTCTCCGGACCTTGAAGTTAGCCATGCTGAGGTTGATGACGAGTGCGTCACAATGAGGGAGCCGGACCCCTTCCAGATCCTCTCTTGAGAAAGAAATGGGGAGTTGCTGGACCTGGGGGGATAGAGGGCCCTGGACGGTGTTGACATCCCGGATGAAGGCCTTGCGGGAAGTATTGGATTCCCCTCCCATGGACCCTCCATGGATGCAATGCAGGATTGCCTGACCCTCAGGCTCCTCGGGCTCCGGATCCCGCTCGGGACGCTGTCGGTGCCCTCGAGGAGGAGGGGAATCCCTCCTGTTTCTGTTGTCCCTCTGTTCCCGGGTGCCTTCTTGTTTGAATTCTCAGAGGTACCCTCGTTGGATGAGGGCCTCAATTTCGTCCTTCAGGGCACGGCAGTGATCTGTGTCGTGCCCATTGTCCCGGTGAAAATGACAATAGAATTGCTGATCCCTCTTCTTACTGGTGTTGTTGGACAGTCGAGGGGGTACTGGACGAGGTCGCTGTCTTCAATTGCTAAGAGGATTGTCGACACGTTCTGCGTCAGCGGAGTGTACCTCTCGAAGCAGGGGATCGGCGGGACCTTCTTTGCGGAGCCCCCGTCTCTTAGGGCTTTTTTTGCCGGCTCAACCTCGTCGGCCTTGCGCTTTCCCTTCCCGGGAACTTCCTTCTGGTCCTCTGAATTGAGGGCCTCCTCGGCCCAAATATATTTCTCGACTCGGTTGAGGAGGTCGGGGAAGTCTATCGCCGGCTTCTTTGCCAGGGAGGCCTTCAGCTGTCCATGTCGAACGTTGTGGTGGAAGGCTGCCGAGGCAACATCGGGGTCGAGGGATGAGACTGATCTCGCCTCGGCGGTGAACCTTCGGACAAACCCTCGGAGGGGCTCCCCCTCCTTCTGCCGGAGTCCAAGTAGTGACACACTCGTTCTTTTGGCCTTTCGGCTGGTTACGAAGTGGGCGAGGAAGCTGCCCTCTAGCTGGTCGAAAGAATAGATGGAGCCGGGGGTGAGCTTGGAGAACCATTCCCGAGCCGGACCCCGGAGTGTTGCGGGGAAGGCTCGGCACAGGAGGGGATCCGATGCGCTGTGAATCATCATGAAGGTTTTGAAGCCCTCCATGTGATCAGCAGGATCGCCCTCGCCATCATATGTCTCGAACTGTGGCGGACGGAAATTGCGGGGTATCTCCGTCTGCAGGATGAGGGCGGAGAAAGGGGGACGAACCGGCCTGTACCCCTGAGCTGCTCTTGGGTCGCCGTTACCAACGTGGTCGAGGCGCTCCTCCATTTCTTGGAGGCGCTTCAAAATGTCGCCATCATACTCTGGGGGGATTGTTGAGGGGCGAAACACGCTAGCCTCAGCCTGTGACCGTGTGTGGGAATGACAGGCGTTCTCATTGATGGGGACCCCTCGGATGGCACCCAAGATTTCCCTTTGGAAGTCCTGGAACTCCTGGTGGGTAACCGGGGCTCCTTCGCCCCAGTTTGGTTAGGCAGACTGTTGCTGACCGACCCGGCTGAGCGCAGGCTCCCGCCCTTGGGACGGGGATCCGGGACGGTTCGGAGCCGAGTTGGAAGCGGCTCCTCCCCTGCCACGGTTGACCTGGCGGTTCGCGATTACCCCTCGTAGGTCGCCCTGGACTGGGTGGGAGGCATTTGGCTGGGGCCCGTGGCTGACCCCTTTGTTGTTTGGTCCTTGAGCATCGGCAGCGATGCCTTGCGGAGGCACGTCGTGTCGGCGTGCGGAGGTAACAGCTTTTGTGGCTTTAGGCGCCATGTGAGCTCGGGTCGACGGGAATGCCGATGGGGGCGGAGCTCGGATCGGTGTCTACGAGGATACCGTTGGAGGCGAGGCTCGGATTGGCGTCTACGATAGGTAGTTTCCCACAGACGGTGCCATCCTGATGCGGTTTGTTTTTGGGAGACGATTGGATGCACCAGGCGTGAGTTCTTATTCGATTTGTATTGAATGAGGAGACTCCTATGTAAATGACCCTTGACCGGACGAATGGTACTGGGGTAGGCGGTATTGAGGTGGAGGCTGATGCTCGGCTCGGATCTCTCGGGCTCGGATCCGACGGTCTTGTGTACCTGCAGACGGTCTCGGAACATCTGGGTTGGTCCCTGTGGCAGACCCTCCGACGATCTAGTCAGTCACTAAGGAAGAGTAACAGTAACTAGGGTTTGAGTGCAGAAGTTTTGATTACCTGGAGAAGGAGTAGGGGTCTGGTATTTATAGAAGAAGCCAACCGGGTCTGGACCCGGTTGCTCGTGTGGCTGAAGCGGTGGAAAACCGGGCGGTATAGAGCTGACGTGGCAAATGCCGGGGTGGTTTCAGGGCTGACGTGGCAGAGGCCCAGACGATTTTCTGGCGCTGACGTGGCAGATCCGAATGATCAGAAGGAGCGCGCATCCTGAGGGGATCCTGTGGCCCAGGACGGGCCACGTTATTCCTGACCCATATTAGGAGCAATCTTTCCTACTTATTTCTAACATGTTCACAATTCCAAATCCTAGCATGTGTGTGTGTGTGTGTGTGTGTGTGTGTGTGTGCATTCGACATTCGGGCCTTCGTATCGATGATCCGAACTGTTCACATTGATCTACACATCGAAATTAGTTTAAATATGTAAAATCAAATCATTTAAAATTCATTTGCCAATGCATTAAAGTGTTACAAAATTATATGACTGAATATATTTTTTTTATAATCACATGATGGAATGACAAATGAATTTTAGATGACTTTATTTTAAATATTTATACTAATTTAGACGTGTAGATCAATGTGAACGGTTTGGAATGTTGATACGAAGGCCCGAAGACCGAGTGCACATGGAGGTGAGTGCACATTGGAAGGTTTATATATATATATATATATATATATATATATATATATATATATATATATATATAACACAAAGAAAAGCTATCAATTTGCTCTCCTAATTTATTTTAAATATTTATACTAATCTAGATGTGTAGATCAATGTGAACGGTTCGAAACGTTGATATGAAGGCCCGAAGACCGAGTGCACACGGAGGTGAGTGCACATTGGAAAATTTATATATATATAATAAAACACAAAGCAAAGCTATCAAGTGGCTTTCCTTTAATAGTAAGGAAATCAATGGTCCAGATCTAAGCTACCAAAAGACAATTTTCGCCCTAAAAGTTTCCCCCAAAACTCAAATTCAAATTCCCCCCCCCCCCAAAAAAAAAACAACTCATTTCTTTATTTAATTATCTCTCTCTCTCTCTCTCTCGCTCTCTCTCTCTCTTTCTCGCTCTCTCCTATTCAGTTCAGTTTGCTCCCTCTATTCTCCAAACCAGAGAGCTCCAATTTCTCTCTCTCTCTCTCTCTCTCTCTCTCTCTTTCTCTCTCTCTCTTTCCTAGGTTTATAAGCCACTAACTCCAAATCCTTAAAATCATTTTCTTAAACCCTCACTTCCATTCCATTAGAGAAGCCTCCATCGTCCTCTCAAGGGCGAATCTCAAAGCAAATTCAAATCCAAATCCACTGTCAAACCCCAATCAAGTGGTTGTCGCCAATATCTAATCCGCTGCTGATTCCGTATCGGCAACTCCCCTCCACCAAATCAAGCGTGAATATTAAGCGACTCCGTATCAGTGACTCCCCTCCACCAAATCGAGAGACTCTACATGCGATGCGGCGACTATAATTTCATCTCATTAACCGAATTCTCATTCTAAATTTTAATTTTGTGTGTAGGGGATTACTCAGTTTTTTGCTGACTCAAATTTTGAGTGTTCATGAGATCGAAGTGCAGAGAGGTATGATTGTTTTATTTTTGGGTTTAAAAGTTTTTAATTTGGTGATTTATTTGATGAGTTTTTTATTGGTTTTTATTTAAGGTGTACGCACGTGAGATATGGATTATTTGATGGCCTTAATTTGTGCTTTCAAACAATAGCAGGACAGGTAAGCTGATCAGCAACCTAAAATAACTTGGCAAATATGCAACATTAATTTCTTTACTACAAGTGAATATCCTATCGTGACGTGTTCCCTTCACTAGTTATTAGAAACCATGAATAACATAACATATAAAAACTTTTAGTGTATGTTTGGATATATAGGATTGGGATGACTGGAGTTTACCAGTGAAGGGTGCAAACTCTCCACTCAAGAAACACAGCTAAAGTAAATTTGTTATTGATCCATTTTTTTTTTAATTATAAAATGTGCAATGGGGCGACAAAGTGGAGATAAAAGAAATGATTAGCTTGGATTACAGTTTTGAGAACTTCATGTATTTCATTTTGGTTGAAATAATAATAAGAGGTATTTCAATTTGCAAACTATCTCAGACAAACAAATGTTTAGATTATTGGTATTATAGATACCTTCACACCTGCACTTGGGTTACTATTGTATTTAGACATGCTCATAGTGGTTATGGGATTAGAGTAAGCTCTATAAAACCTATATGATCATGTTCTTACATAACTATTATAAGCATCTAAAAATGATGCTGAAGTTAAAAAAAAACTTTATGCAATGTTTCTAACAAATCGTATGCATTCCAAGTAAGTTCAAGTTAATGATCAAGAAGGCAATGGTTGAGCTTAAAGGTGGATATGCTGCTTCCTCATAATATGTTTCCTACTTCAATTAATTTGCTGGACCTCTAAAACTATTTTATATAATCAAACCAGGTGTACTATTCCGAAGACGTGCCGTAGGCACGTGTCAACGGGCTAACCTTATATATATATATATTAAAAGGGAATGACGAAATAACATCCAAAGTTTACCTTATTTCTCAAATAGCATTGAAAGTTTTTATAATACTCAAAAAGCACCAGAAGTTTTTAAAATTGGACAAAAACCACTTTTGTTAATTTTTTAGCGGAAATAATGTGAAATTACAAAAATAACACAACCTATCTTCTTCTTTTTTCAGTTCTTCTTTATTTTATTCATTTTTTTCTTGTTTTAGTTCGTTAAAATTTTTAATGGAGATGAAGGTGATGGCGAAGGGTTTCGGAGGTGGTGGAGATGATGGTCGGTGGTTGGAGATGGTGGTGGAATTGATGGTGGAGATGATGGATGGTGGAGATAGTGGTCGGCTGTGGAGATGGCGATTGGTGGTGGTGATGGTGTATTAGGAGATGAAGACAATTTCGACATTTTACACTCTTTTTTACGGGTTAAAATTTGTTAAGAGATATATTCGGGGAATATTACATTAACTTAAATGAAAACTTATCGGCTTGTACTTTTTGATCGTATTTTAAAAACATCAGGTGCTATTTAGGTATTATAAAATATTTGGGTGCTATTTAACAATTTGGATAAACTTTGGATATCATTTGATCATTTCTTCGTATATTAATTGCTAAAGCTCTTCCTTACGAATGATGCTTGATAAGTTATTTTTTCCCATCAGTTTGAACAGAATTCAAGTCCTTTAGTGGAGGGGGGTTAAGCTGCAGTTACAAGTATTTGAAGTGTGAGGTCATCTTTGCTTTCAAGCTCAATTACATTGTTCTGGCCGCCTCAGGAGTGTCTTTTACTGTTACTGTTGTTCCTTCTCAGCATGATACTTAGTGTTGCCGTTTTATGGTTCGTTGGTATGTTCTTTTTTTGGTTTGCGCTGATTGTTGTGGTCGAAGATACTTTTACTGGTGCTTTCGTTTTGATGAGACTTTGTAATTGTAATGATGCTCACCGATATTAGCGAAATTGTAACCAGTGTCAAATCTTTTTTGGGTTTTTAACATATATGTCCCTAACAAATATGTGAATATCATGTATGCCCTTCACAAATATGTATTTTCATATTTGTCCCCAACAATATATACCACATCTCTTAATTATCCCTCTAGTTAAAAAAAATTCAAAACGATGGAAATTTTCAGTTTTTTTAATGAACTCGATGAAAAATAGCTGGAATATTCTATTCTCTACCATTCAAACTATATATTATTCATTCTTGTAAATCCGGGCAATTGTTAATCTGACCGAGACTCATTAACTTTTCTCAAATTTTCTTCATTTTTTTCAAGAAATAGACAAACTAATAGTACATCTTTGAAAACTACATATTCTTCCTCACGTTACTTCTCCAAAATTGTCATCAATTTTATTTTTAATGATAGATTATAAGCTTTCTCATTTATTTTCCTTAATACTCTTGAATCTTTTATCATTTGATTGTCTAGTCTAATCTTTTAATTTGATTTCCATTTGTCTCGTAAGGGTAAAATCATAGTTAACTTAGCAACTTCTAACATAGGGGTAAATATAAAATACAGTCTAAATTGTTAGGGGTATATACGAAAATATATATTTGTGAGGGATATATATGATATTATCATATTTGTTAGGGGTATACATGTTAAAACCCCATCTTTTTTCTATATACCAAAATTAGGTGTAAACTATTTTTGCCTTGCACCTTTTAATCCCAAAAAAACAAAAATTATTTATTTATTTTTTTTTAATATAAGAAAGACAATTATGAATATGTTGCTGCATATATTCATCTATATTAAATGAAATATTGACCACACTGGATCACCCCATTGAACTAGTTTCGTAATCACCTTATTGAACTCTTCTCTGTGTCTGTCACTGGAGCCTCTTCCCTTGTGCTCGAAAGCAAATTTGGTGATATTGAAGTCCCCCCCGACAATCCAGGCTCCCGACCATCGTTGTCGAATACCGATAAGCTCTTGCCAAAAGGCGTCTCGAGCTGTAGCCACGTTCAGCCCATAAACGACAGTGATTGTCTGCATCTAATTATCAGAGCGCCGCTTAAGTCGGATAGTCAAGGAAAACGTGCCGCAGTACTCCTCAGAGCAGGTGAAGATATCCGGGTTGAACCCAACAGCAATCCCACCTGATGCTCCTGCAGACGGGCGTAGCACCCATTCCTTGATTCTGTTGCCCCCAATTCTTTTGAGTTTAAACCCGTTCGCGAGTTTGGTCTCCTGTAACCCTACCACTTCCGTCTTGGAGCTCATAATAACGTCCCTAACCATATCTCTCTTCCCTCTGTCCCCCAGCCCCCTAACATTGCAGAATAGCGTATTCATTGGGAGACTAAATTTAGGTTGATCGAAGGTGTGTGACGGGGTTTCGTCGAAGCCCGTTCCGATTCCCAACCCCTAATTTTGTTGATTAGCAGAGCATTACGCTCTGTGTCACAAACTTCTAGGCCACATGTTTGAGCAAGGGTAAAAACATCTGAGTCTGACATGAAATTTAAAATAGACGCTAAAAAACTTTTCGTACCTCCATCATCGAATTTTGTAGCTTTGGCCGCTGCAGCTACCTCCAGATAGTCATCTAGGGACTCCACATGAGCCCTCTTAGGTATCCGCTATACCCTGACTCCAGCTGCCCTGCTTGACGTACCAGAGCTGTAGGTAGGTGCTGATTCTAGCAAGGTGGATAAGACCATCTCGGGAGAGATGTCTCTCTGTGTGTCTGCCACATAATCAATCTCCTCTGACTCCTCATCGTGAATGAGAACTCCTCGTCTAAATTTAGTTGCCCTTCCATATCCTCATCGCTATCTTCTTGTTCCATAATTGGGGGAGCTTCCACAGCAGACCCCTCTGTGGGCCCGCTATTCGCCCCATGTCGCTGCTCATTGTGACTAACCATAGTTTCAGAAGGCCCAACAATAGAGTAATGCATTTTGGACCCCTCTTTGGGCCCAATAACATTATAAATAGATCCCCCCCGTACACTCTTCTCACTTAAATGGGAATCGCTTAACTCCCCACCTCCTCCACGAGGCAGCATACCGCCCTCCTCGCGCTTAGCGCCTGCCACTTGCGATAGTGGGCCACGTGTCTTGCTCTGTGTGGTTGGGTCTGCGGTCGAGACAGAGAGCGTTAGGGACGAGGCGTTGAAATCGACCTTATCCCTCCCTTCTCTTCCGTCTTCATTACCATTACCAACTTCATTCTCTTTATTTCCTTTTTGAGCTTTCCTCTGTTCGAGCACAGAGGCCTCAGCGCCTGTGCCTCTCTTGCTTTGGGCAGATCCATTACCAACGCCTCTCTCCTTGTTCGTCGTGTATCCCACTTTGGCATGGTCCCCTCTCGACCCACTTTCCAACACTACCAACTCTTGCTTTTTTGGGTTTCGACTATGCATATCATCTTTCATGTCGACTTCGAGGTTGCTTTTGCCCTTTTGCAGTCTGTCCCCTTTCCCTGCTCTGCTCGCAATCCCTGCACTTGCTCCTTTGCCGAACGACTCTGCATGTCGTTTTGCAAGTCGACAAGCACAGAGCTTTTATCTTTTGCAGTTCTTGCACAGCCTATCTCCCCTCTATGCTCCTGTCGTCTAACCTACTCACCAACCCCACCAGCTTCGATGCGTAGGCTTTCATTTTTGGGTTTCTTTTGACCCTCCTTTTGGTGGGTCGCCTCTGTGACTGCCAACCTTCCCAAATCTGGAATTGATTGTTGATTTGAATTTCATGAATCTGGGCCATTGGATCTATTGGTCGAAGCTCTTTCTTGACCACCTCTGATCGGAGATTCCTTTACCGGTACCGATCCCTCCGCCCCTGGCACTCCTTTCCTCTCGCCTCTTTGATGAGCTCCCTATGTGCTTGCTCGATCTCATGAGCCCCATCGATGATCAAGTCCCTACCTGGTGATACCATCTGCACATATGAGCGGCTGTCTCTAAGAGCTTTTTGGGGGGGGGGGGGTAGGGGAAGTGATGGCCAGTGTCTCTGTCTCAGACTCCGCTCGTTTTTCGAGTATGAATCGAATGAGGTATGAATCCTCGAATGAGTATACTTTGGCAAATCGTGCCATCTGTGAGATATCAACGCTCCTGATCAGTATCCTTGCTGATACAATCTTGGAGCGCCGCACTGTCTTCTCGTCGACTTCTTCAATTGATCCAAAGTCGGCAACTATCTCTTGTAGCGCCTCTCTTTTCCAAAAATGCAATGGGACATTGTGAATCCATATCCATAAAAGTTCTCCCTGGGGGAGCTCCGCTCCGAAGCTTGAGGTCCAAGGGACAAACTCCACTGTGAAGTGGCCGAAGTCTACAACCCCCATTCCTGCGACCTCCCCTACCTTCTCTGTCGACGGGAATGAGACCAGGAATCGGAGGTGACACAATTTCTTTGCGACCAGGAATCCCCTACATTGTTGAATTCTTTGGATAACACAATTTTAACTCCATTTATAATAGAGAAGTCACTTCCAACTACAAGCATGTCAACAATATACAAATGAATGTGAGCAATTATATTTGACACATCACAGAATTAAAGCCATTTATCTGAATCACTTAAT
The DNA here is from genome assembly GCA_017893485.1 of Hemerocallis citrina. NCBI lineage: Eukaryota > Viridiplantae > Streptophyta > Magnoliopsida > Asparagales > Asphodelaceae > Hemerocallis > Hemerocallis citrina. Next base: position 187,367,895 of record CM030368.1, on the reverse strand, counting down.
TCAAATCTAAGCTCTTTAAAATTTGTCAAATTATTTATCTGTACCTCAGTTTGAATGCATGTTTTAAATCATACAATGATTTTACCCATTTGTAAATCTTGTTCATTAAACGTATTAGTGCAAATCTCTTAGTATAAAACTATTCAGTACAAAACTTTTCAATTTAAAACATTCAGTACAAAACCTTTTAATACAAACCTGTTTAAACATCTTTCATGAATAACAAAATTTTCAACACATGTAAGAGTAAGAAGAATACTTATTGTAGCAATATGAAAAACATGTGAGTAGATTTCAAACAAATCTTCTCCACTTATCTCAGTCAACCCTTTAACTGCTAAAAATGCACGCTATTGAACAATCAAATTAAAATGCACGCTACTGAACAATCAAAGTTAAGTTTCTTCTACAAACCCCACTTACTGTAGTTTTAGCCCATTTCGGCGAATCAACTAATTCAAAATATTATTGTATAACAAAAAATTCATTTAATTATCTGCTAAAAACTCTTCTTGGCTCATTTGTCATTGAAGTTTTAAGTGTCAGTAAGGCTGGTTCTAAATTCTAACTGTGAACTATTGACCATGTCTGTAGGACTAGATAATACTATACATTTATCTTTGATGAACACATCCTCAAAGAACTCTGCAAGTCTAGATTCTTCTAATACAAATTGGATAGATCCAACATCACCCCTCTCCTCCTCACTCCACAACACACACCTCCCATGAACCTATTAATCTATCCCTATAATACACTATACACTACCTTAAAACTCTCTTCTCCTCTTTCTACAACCCTCATCTCCCCAACCGTAATTTACAGCCGCATTAACCCACCTCCTCCTATCTACCTCCACCTCCTCCTACACCCTACTATTTCTATGACTCCCTATATCTATTTATATAAATTATATATACTTACAGCCACACCCAATTACCTACTATATATATATATATATATATATATATATATATATATATATATATATTCTCACCATCTCATTACCCCCTCATCGTGTCATCTTCTTCTTTCTTCCTTCATCTACTACATCCGAAGCTTCATCTCACTCACTCATCACCTCACTATCTTTATATATACATACAAACCATACACCCTACCTATATCCCTATATATTTATATACATATATACATAGTCAACCTCACTCATTGCCTATACCCCCCTCCTTTTTTGTGTATATATATACACACATACACTTAACAAACATTCACCCCCATCATCAGCTCCTTCTTCTTCGTCTCTTCACCGAAACCCAACACCCTGCCATCACCATCTCCTTCTTCTTCGTCTCTTCACCGAAACCCAACACCCTGCCATCACCATCTCCACCTACTCCTCATCGTCACCCTCTCCCTCACCCTCCATCGCTCGCCGGTGCCTCACCTCAACGCCGCAACCACCTCCGAGATCCCCTCTGAAACCACCAATCCACCATCAGCATTGCCATTGCCATCACATCTCCTAGCCATTGTCGCCGAGCTCCCTTCCTCCACCATCGACCGCTCCGACCATCGCCTTTTTGCTGCTTCTCATCTCCATCGATCGATGAGCGCCTTGTCACTGCCATCTCCTCTTATCCCCAACCTCACCGCCATTACCATCACCATCGCCGCCTGTAACTCCTCTCTACCGTCGCTTGCCTCAGCCATTGCGGCATCGCCAACCTGCGCCACCATTACTGAAGCTCTCACCATTATCATCTCGCTGCCACCTTCGAGCTCATCGCCACCTTCAAGCTCATCTCCACCTCCGAGCTCACCATCGCTAGCCGAAACTCCATCGTCGTCGCACTGTTGAAGCTCCACCTCGTCGAAAACCTCCGAAGCAGACTCCACCTCGCCGAGTGCCTCACCGCTGCACTCGACCTCCGAAACCCGAAGCTTGTCCACCGATTGCCAACTCCTCACCATTATCGCCGCTCACTGCCACCATCGCCAGCCACCACAACCGCAACCATCGCTGCCTCCAACCACCTCCACTGCAACCCTTCACACCTCGTCGCTGCTTTCTCCCACCAATCACCACCATCACAAAAACTTCCTCTCGCTGCCACCACCCCCTTCACTGCCGCCGAAGCTCCGTCGCCACCATCGCCATCGCCGAGTGCCAACTCCACACCTCACTGTATCTCTCTCACTTTAACTCTCTCTCTCTCTCACTCTATCTCTCTTTTTATATATATATTTATATAAGAATAAATATATGTATATTCATTTATATATCTTATCTATATATGTATATGTCTCTTTTTATAAATATATATGTATACCTAATTATAAATATATATATAAACCTATATATATTTCTATATATTTTTATATAAATAAATACCGACGTGTAATTCCAATTCTTTTACTCTTTCCGAACTCGGCGAACAATTGCAGTTCGTAGTACCATCATCGTCGACAAAGTTGTTGTCCATAGTGCCGTAGTGGTCGCTCAACTCGAGCGTAAAAACAATCAAATTCGGAAACAAATAAGTGGGTAACAACTTTAACCAACTCTATTTATGTTATAGGTTGTATGCATGCTAGATAATTTAATAAATTGAGTAATTATGCTTAGATTGTGTATAAATGTTGTTTGATTTATGAGTGTTAATTGATGTTAATTAATTTGTGAGATTATGATATGATTATTTTAGAAACATTATTATAATTCTGTCCGGAATTTGATCTCACTTCATAAAATCGTTTCTATTTAAATACATGGATTATGAGATTGAAACTTTTGTATGTGTATCATGTATGTGTGTACAACATCTCCTCAAAATTTTATAATTTTTGGATTTCGTTTGGTATTTTAATAAAATCTGAATACACTACTGGTTTAGAAATAAAATAGAATTTATTTCATAATTCTGACTGAATATCATACTTATTTTCTTATGAGTCTAAGAAATCCAATTTGGGATTTTGTGTGATTTTTAAAAGTAGCAAGAGCTGCGATTTTTAGATTCTGAACCTACTGTCTTATAAATGGTTTTAGACAGATTTAATTGGGTGAAATCTAGAGGTTTTTAACTACAATGTTGTAGTAGACTCATTGAGGTTTCATATGATACAAGAAATCACATTTCTAACAAGTATTGGAATTTATATAAATATTTGAAGTTATATTCACCTGTCAAGGGGACACGTGCGGCGTTGTCTCGACTGTTAATTTCTGGGATCTAGTGTTAAGAACAAAAGGTGGATGTATAGGCATAGACTCCTGTCAGAACTTAGGGGATGGACCCATAAGTGTCCGTTGATGTTCATTGTTATCGGATACGAATGAGGCGTAGCAGGAAATGTCTACCGGGGCATCTTATATTCGTGATAACTTTTAGTGAGGTCCGGCAGCAAAAATAAACCACCGGGGCTGGACACCATTTTGGATGCTCAGGAGTGGAGAAAGACTGCTGGGGTTCAGGCCGGGTGGAATATGTAAGACCGGGAATGGAGAGAGACCATCGGGGCTGTGCATCATTTTGGATGCTCAGGAGTGGAGAAATACCATAGGGCCCTGGCATGACCACTACCAACTGTAGTAACGAAATTGGACCGAAAAACTACAACCTTACTGGTCACTAGATAAATATCAGAAACAGTGTAGAATACATGAGTATGTATTGCGTAAACGAGGGATTGAACCCTATAATGAGAAGAAATGCTAGTAGCTTGCATTCAGAAACTATGTTGTTTGGGCAGCATATCATTCCAAACAAGCGTGCATTAAAAGAGCATAGTTGGATTATGCATGTTTTAATGATAAATATATGTTTAATGTTTTAATAAATTGTTTATACACACTCATATTACATCGTATATTTGACTATTTCTTGCTTACATTTATTGATTCCAGTTTTATGTCTATTATGCTATGTATATTGTTATGTTATTTTTGGAGTTAGTTAAAACTGTTGTGATTCTTACTGTTGTCCTCACACGCTGATGAACCCACAGACTGTGTTGTGCAGGTAAGAGTACCTGGAGTTTTAGCATAGAGGTGTGACATCCTGAGCTCGTCATCTTATTAATCCAAGAGGTTTGGATTTATAGTAAGATTTCCACATTTCCGGTATTATATTATGTTTATGTACTCAATTGAAGGAAAATATTTATGGGTGTGCTACGATTTTCCTGTGTATGGAAGTCGGGGCATTACATGAGATCACAAATATCATAATTTATTGACTCAAGAAGTTGTGTGCTCCTAGAGGCCATACTAAATGTTTTTCTAGTGAGCATAATCTGAGCACAACTTTCATATTTGTCATATTTAATGAAGTGTCATTTAACAGAGTTATGAGTTTTAACAATAGAAAACAATTAACATATATAGCTCACATGCCCTAGCATGTTGTGCCGTGTTCAAGGACTACACAAATTAGAACTACTATTGTCAATTACTTCGTTTGTTAACTCAACTTACCTATGCCATTAATTAAAGAAGCACATTATATGATCAGTTAATACAAAATTACTCTACTACATCTCACAAAAACTTTGCTTTCTCTCGTGGTTCTAATAATGTCCATATGCTTAAACACATTGAGCAAAGAGTTCTTTCCTATATTCGATCTTCGTCATTTTCACAATGTTAAACGAGATAATGACTAATATTTTATAATTCAATTTTGCACATACAGTATAATGAACGAAAGAACAAAGCGTAACTAATAGAGTCATATCATGCATTACAAGATGCTCTCACCTAAGTTACAGACATTTGTTTTAGATCTTATATATCAATATTTATTAGAGAAGCAAAAATATGATCTCACACAAACTGCAAGCAATGAGTTTGTCAATATATATCTATACACATAGTATGACAAAGCACACTTAACAACCCTAAACATATTAATTTTCAAAGTAAGACTAACTATGATCTAACACCTTCAAATCAAATGATCAAACGCACGAAACGTTAACACATTCATCACATGAAAATATTGAAAATTTGAATTAGTGTAGATCACACCGACACTTCAAGTTAGAAGTGTTTTCCAAATTCGATGGGGAATCCTGTGTAGTGTAGACTTATTCAACCGTGATGCATATCCATCATCTCCAACACACAATTTGTAGGTAACTTTGAATTTCCTACATTCATCAAATTGTTAAGATTATCCAATTAAACATATTATTAGCACTATTCAATTCTAACAATAATTTAATTGGAAATACAAATTTATTGTAAAAAGCTATAATTTAACTTATCAAAATAAATATTTGATCCTTAGCCACAGCCAAAACAGTTGTTCAAACTTGTATTTAATTAAACAATGGATACTTAAGCTTTGACTTTAGCTCTTATCAACAACAAATAATTAAAAGATATATGTAGGTAAATAACTTATCTTTAATTTCAAATCTGATCCAGTCCAAACATATTTGGATTTAGTCTAAACAACATCCTTATTGCTTTCACCATCTTCAAAAATTGCATCCACATCTCATATTGTGCGCTCTTCTTCAAATTGTTAAAATCAGAAATACCGAATGTCTCTAGTTTCGGAATCTTGTATGCTCAGTTCAGTTTTTCCATCTCAAGGAATAAATAGTAAATTCCAAAATCTAGAGGGTCTTTTCTGAATAATTACTACTAGCCTAATTTTAGTAAAATGAAGGGTTTTCTGTAAAGCTGCCTAATAAACATAAAAAAAATAAATTAAATAAAACAACACAGATCTTAAAGTTTAAAGTGGACCAATCTTGATGAGAATCAAAGAAAAGTGGAGGGTTAGATCTAAATTGTACACTACAGTAGATCCAGTATTCTCCCCAGCACGGAACAAAAAACAATACCCAATGGATTGTCTCCACTAGTCAGATCCATATCTGATTCCTTTTGGCTGGATCTGGATATGATCCAACAGTCCAAACACCAAACAAAAAATCTCCACCCAATAGAGCAGCTTTTGGATTGGATCTGAATTTGGATCTGCTCCAACCACCCGAACACCAAACACCGAAACCCACCAATAAGATAATTCAATCTTAACATTCAACATCTCGATGACGGTGCAGTGTCTGGGTTTGGCAGAGGAGAAGAGGGGTCGCGTAGCGTCTGGCGAGGGTGGTGGCAGTCGGATTGCGGTGACATCGACGATGCCAGCGGAGGCGGCGCCCATTGGTGGTGGCGGTTTGATTCCGATGAATTCTTCGACGATTTCTCACTCAATTATCATTCTTAATCTCAATAATTAAAATAAATATCTCAAGACTGTTAGAGATTACGAGAGATAATAGCAATAGAAATTAGGGTTAATATCCTAGACTAATGTGCTTGAGATATTTACCCTAGGAATCAAGTTTGGAATATCCAGACTACTATCACAAGACAGTATTTATAGGATAAATACCGGTTTGGATACTGGGTTGTCAACCCACTCAATTTGCGTTCCGATATCTATACAATTAGTACATGTAACACACGTGTTACCTATAGAATAATATTACACATAATATTATTCATATAGTGAGAATATACCTATATATCCAACAGAAAAGACAACAACAACAACAACGAATAGCGGCGGTGGATGATGGGGATGGGTGGAGGAGAAGGTCAGAGAGAAGGTTGGTTGGAGGCTGCGATGGCGAGGAGGTTGGAGACGGAGAAACAGTAACCGGGTTTGGGTTTTTCCCGATTTGGAAAATAGGGTTTCTGATTTGGGAAAGTTGCAATTCGATGGGGATGGGTGGAGGAGAAGGTTAGAGAGGAGGCTGATTGGAGATTTCAACGGTGAAGAGGTTCGAGACGGAGAAGATGAGACCAGGTTTGGGATTTTTTCGATTTAGAAATTAGGATTACTGTTTAGGATGGAGGAGGTTGGTCGGAGTAATCGACGACAGAGGAGATCGAACGTCGACGGGCTAAGGAGAATCGGGGGAAGGGATTGGGTTTGTTGTTTAGGAAACATGAGGAAATAGTATTAGAAGATTAGAGTAGGGGTATTTTATTAGTATATATATATATATATATATATATATATATAATGTAGTTATTAAATAAATATATTATAAATTAAGCGGATATCTGTATCCGAATCCAATTTTTTTTTAGCGATATCCGTATCCAAATTTTTTTGGATTTGGATATCCGAATCTGTATCCACAAAAAGTTTGGATTGAGATACATATTGAATGTGATATATCCTTATCCGAGAACATTCTTAGTCATGTTGGGTATTAGTGTTGATAAGTGAGGCTAGTGGCAGAGATCACACTGGATGTCTTTTCTCCCCATTGCCGTAGGGATCTAGAAGCAAAGATGGCTTCTACAGCTTCTGACAGGATGAAAAAGTTTGAGGGAAGGTTGTCTGACCTATGTCTATATCCTTCTCTCCGTCGCCTTGTCTAGCGGACAGATCTTCTTTAACAAGATCAGTTTCATTCTACTACCTTCTGCATTTCTATGGACTAGTATCATACACGTGCACATGTGCACGTGGAAAAAATTGAAGGGAAAATGAAAAGGGAAAAAAGAAAATAATTTCCAAACTGATCCACCTTTGAAAATATTTACCAAACTGGTCCATTTTCGAAAATATTTACCAAAGTTAGTCCATAACCCAACACGTGCGTTGCACGGGTTGGGTTAAGGACTAAGGGGTTCTCCCATTATAGTAGTAGAGATAATTAATTGGTTGAGAGATACATAAAAGGTTAATAAACAACTTCTTCATCGATATGTAGCGGAACATCTCGTTCATTTAATAATCATGTTTATTTCGATCTATTATTCTTTTTTGGATAAATTTGGAAACCCCCTCTGAAAACTGCATTAATTTTTTTTAGCGCAAAAAATTCTCCTGAAGTATGCTTTGCATAAAATCCACTCCGCTCGAGTTAGAGTTTTGGATGTTTTTGTTAAAAAAAATCACATATAACTTTTTTATTTGTATTAGATAACCTCATTCATCTTTGCAAGTTAGTTTAGAAAATATCAAGTATCTTTCTCATTTTTGTCAAAAAACATTCAAAACTCTAACCCTAACGGAGTGAGTTTTTTTTGCAAAATATACTTCATGAAATTTTTTGTGCAAAAAAAAGTTTAATGCTGTTTTCTACAGAAAGGATGTACATCAGGTTTCATTTTTTTTCTTTTCAATTCGGCATTCTTTTTTCTACCTACAATTTGTTTCAAGTTTCTTCTAAGTTTTCATTTTACACTGATGATTGGTTTATTCCATATTTGTTAGTGCTTTATTACAAGTACTTTCCTCCAAATGTTCGGCTGCCTCACAATGTTCAAGCACATCAACTAAATAACGTATGCTAGTTACTGTAGGTTATATTACAAAGGATAATGTTACACCTACTATCAAATCTGCTACCTTTCTCTTTGCTACCTTAGGTGGAACACTATTAGGGGGCGTTTGGTACGCGGATTGGAGAATTCCCAGGAATTGGTGGATTCCCAGGAATATGAGGGTGGGAATGAAGATTCCCGGGAATGTTGTAATACTGTGTTTGGTATACGACATTACATGCCTGTGAATACTTTATTACCGTGTTTGGTATAGAACAATTTATTTCCATCAATCTATCTCTATAGTAGACATTACCGAAAATACCCTTTTGGCTTTATTTAAAAATAAATAAATATAAAAGTTATCTAATTTAGTAATTGATGTATATGCATGCATGTGCAAAAGCAATACTGATATATATCTTACTCTATCATCTTATCTGTAATATGTACATTTAGTAATTTAGTAATATGCATTTTATCTGACTCTATCATCTTTCTAGTTTCATTAGCTAATACAAAATCATTTACATACAAGCCATGACGTTGGATCTCAAAAACACTATGAACAAGATGGAAACACTGCCTCCTAACAAAGAATCAGAATAAACAAAATCAAGTAATTGAGATATTTTAAAAGTTTTAATAAATCAAAACTCTCAAAGGTTTGGAAAAAAAAAGAATCTTTTTTTTCGGGTGGAACAAGTAAACAAAAGCATATATATATAGTGAGAATAGGGTTTGGTAGCAAAAAGGGGGGCGACACGATATCAACCGGGTATGCATGCACGGGTTGGGTGTGCATGCAACCTAGGTTCGGTAGTTGATTAAACAAGGAAAGAAATGAGGGGATGATGCTCACGGATTGAATGGTGTAGTATTTGGTAGGATTAGTAGGTATATTATATTAGGAAAGGTAATATAAGATAGTAGGAAATGCCAAAAATTTGAGCGGTAGAATTTGGTTGAAGGGAATAAGAGCGGGTTATATGATAAGCTAGAAATCTGGAGGTTGTTTTGGGTATGCAATATTCTTACTCCGTTTTTAGGTGGAGGAATCCACAAATCCCACCCTTTTCAAAGGGAATGTTTATCCTTCCAAACTAATTATTTTGATAACCATGGGAATTTAAAATTATTTACAAAACTATACCTATGTCTTACCAAACCAGGTAATCAAGAGGGTAATCTTAGATTCCCTTATACATTACCGCGTACCAAACGCCCCCTCAGAGAAGGTTATTGTAGAGTAGGTGGTAGAAACATCCAATAGTAGCGTGTCACCTAAGGTAGTAAAGAAAAAAGTAGTAGATTTGGTAGTAGGTGTAGCATTACCCTTCAGCAAGCTACCTAAACGGGTACTACAGACTTTATTACTGTCATAATTTTTGAATGGCCTCACATAAGCATTTTACTCATTTTTTCTTTTTAAAAATTTAATGTCTCAGCGTAAAGGATGCTTAAGTGTTTAGTTCACTTAGGTATTGTTCTTTTTTTTTGCCTCTTATAAGAGGTTATCTCTTATAAGAGCATCCACAATGGTGTTTCTCATTTTAAAAAAAATAGTAGCTACAGTAAAAGCAAATAGCGAAATACTCTGCAGTGGTCGTTTGCTATACTTTTGAGAAAGACGAGGCATGATGTTTCGTCCGACCAAATTTTTTTTAGATTTAATTAATTACTAATTAACTATTAAAATATGTTAATTAAATAAATTAAATAATATAATATTACCTAAACCTAATTAAAAACCCACTAAACCTAATTAAAAGGACCTAAACCTAATTAAAAGGACCTAACCTACCCACTAATCCCTCCTCAAAACCTGGACGGGACATGTTGTCCCGTCCGAGAATTTTTCTTTTTTTTTTCTTCAGGTGAATTTGACCGTTTGATCTAAAAAATAAAATAAAATAAAATAAAATAAATTGGGACGATACATGTTGTATCGTCCGACTATATTAAAATAAAATAAAATAATTGGGACGATACAAGTTGCATCGTCCGACGTTATTTAAAAAAATAATAATTGGGACGAGAAATGTTGTCCCGTCTCTTATAATTTGAGAATCGCAATTTCGTTTCTCAAAAATGAGAAGCGACTGTAGCGATTTTGCCAAAATATGGCAAAATAGCAAACGACTGCAGCGTCTTGTTTCCCAAAAAATGGCAAATTGGCAAATATAGCAAATGACTCTGGATGCTCTAAGAGATTTACAGTAAGAATCTCTTGTAAGAGCCTCTTTTTGAGGTGTTCTTTTTATATAAAAATAACCTCTTATAAGATTCTCTTATAAGAGATTTCTGTTCTTTTTTCACCTCTTACAAGAGCCTTTTCTCTACTTTTACATATTTTTGCCCTTACTATATAATTTCTCTATTTATACTTTGGGGTAATATAGACTTTTTAAGTGAATGAAGGTTTATAAGAATTTGAAAGAGGCTACTAGAAGCCGTTTAGACTTATAAGCGATTTTTGGGGAAATAGCTTATAAGAGGTATAAAAAAAAAGAACGCTAAAAATTATGGGAAAAGAGGTGAATCGTTTATAAGAGGAGAAAAAGAATAATACCTTAATTTCGGGGGGGCCTGCTTCTGTTTAATCTCCGTTTTCCCCATGTAATCGCTTTTGTCTGTTGAATTTCCTTTTTTTTAAACAGGTTGGTTGATTGTTTCTATTTTTTCCTCATTTAGTCCCCATTGTTTCCGATTTTATAACACTACTTAAGTTATGTGCATCTAAATTATCTCTAATCTTTAAACTCTAATTTCTAATATTATTCTAATATTATAATGGGAGAGTTGGTATTGTCATTTGTAGACAATCTGTAATTTGTAGACAATCAATCATCTAATCTCAATCATTCATTTTTAAGTGGTAGTTATATTAATCATTCATTTACTCAACTGTTGCTAGTTATCATAATACGTTCAATGTTTAAATTTATTTACGACATATTTACAAAAATGTCATTCATATAAAATAAAAGTTGGAGCCGCTATAGATAATTTATGAAGTGTATGTGATGAGTAAAGTGATATCTCAGATTCGAGGTAATATTACGTTTTAGTATTTACTTTAAAAAATATATTTATTAGAATGTGCAAAGCACGTGAAGATTACTAGTGATATGGCTAAAAATGGGATTAAATCGGGACCGTTCAAATCGGACAAGAATCTTAAAGCTCAGGGGTAAAATGGTAATTTCACCTACAAACGGGTCTGAAATAGGAACTGGGTCTTTCTTCAACGCCCAATAACCCATGAACGGATCTGTCTTACTGGGTACGGGTCCCAACCCGTTACAAACTAATTCAGAAGGATAAAAAAGAATCCAGATTCATAATTATCCCTAAGATGTGGTTTTAACCACTTCTATCCATCCAAACCGGAAAGTAGAGATTTGTTCTTATCTCGAAACGGATCCCTAAGGCGACTATAAAAACCTCTCTCCCCCCACCATAACAAGGTAATCAATCTTTTCTACACAAAGCTCTTTCATAATCTTTCTGATTACTAACAAGAGCGTCGGAGGGTGCGTCGCCGGGATCCATCCCAGTGTTTCACACTTTTTGCAGGTTCGTAGCAGCAGCAAGAAACCAAGTCAATACGTTGGTGAAGGTCAACGGGTCAACAGGTTTACTGTGTTCGTTTTCTCAAGAATCCACAAATTCTATCAATTGCCCCGACACCAGATTCAGCGGCAACAGATTGACGCCGTCTGTGGGAACCACGAATAGCAATCCGACCTTCCTCCTTCTACCAAAGCTACTCTAGCTGTAACCCCTATTTTTCATTTTGTGTATTTTCTTTTTTTTCAGTGTATTTTTCGTTTTGGTGTATTTTCTCTCGTGTATTCTTTCTGAACCTCATATTGGAGTTGTTTTCAATATATATTCATTTTGTGGCTCAATCATGATCCTTTGTGACCTTATTTCTGTTTCTTGAATGGTTCTTGACTATTATCGTTGTTTTCGCTCTCCAATTGTGTTTTGTTCTCTTTACTGTTGTCTTTTGGTGCTAGTGGTGTGTGGGTGGTTCATTCCCTTTTTTAATCCCATTATTTTTATCCCAATTTGTTCACCAAAGTCAAATTAAACCAAAATCCTATTTTTATTCCTATTTGATTTGACCCAAATCCACAACCCATTGGTATAACCTATTATTACTCCTAATACCCAATTAAACACACAACCCAACTTAAATTCAAACCCTAATATCCTCATATATATACTATCTCCCTCTCTCCCTCACCTAAACCCTAACCCTACTGCCTCTTTACCGCCCGACCCCCCTATCTCTCTCTTCCGCTGCTTGCGCCGCACAACCCAACCCGACCCCAAGGTCGAGCCCCTCTCCAGCATGCACCTCCTGACACCCAAACACCCAGACACCCAACCCCGCTTCACCTCATCCCTCGACTCTTTCCCCGTCTCGTCCGCTGTCCGCCGTCGACCAGCAGCCAACCGGAGCCAGGGCAGGCCGATGTCCCCCTCTCTTGATCTCTTTCGTTGTGTGGGTTTTGTTCGTGTGAAGACTTTTGCACGAGTTTTCTTTGATTCTTTCGTTCGTGGATTTTCTTTCGTGGGATTTGTTCGTTCTCGGGATCTGCTCCCGTTATTCTTGATTTTCGTTGTTCTTCATCTTCGGTTAAGGCAAGTAACTTGTACTCCAATTTTTTTTTTTGATACAAGTCAAAAATACCACCTATAGTGTACTTGGGTCTAGAGACGACTCTTGTTTGTGTTATTCTTGATGGGTTTTGTCTTTATTGTGAAAATTTGACCATAGTTGCTTCACGACACAATATGAACATGAATTAACATAGGTTTTACCCGTTCTTGATTTGATCATGTATGTGGAAATTTTGTGAGAATTCGTGATTTGGTTGAGACCCATGTGATATACTTGGTGTGGACATACTAGATACCCTAAATCATAAAGTTTGGATACTTGATAGACCCGATTTTATGTTTAGAGGTGTTTTGAACAAGTTTTGTATGATATATGTTGAGTTGTCGTTAAAGGGAAAAATCTGTATTTTGTCGATGATCTGTTTTGTTTGCTGTTATGGAGTGACTTGAAGTTAGTAACTTAATTTCGGTATAGACCATGAGTTTTAGAAAATTTCCTCTATTTTTTAACCCCTCTGACCTTGCATGATTTCGTTTTCGTATGTGTGAGTTATGACTGTTTTACTACAGAGGTGTCGATCTTTTCCAGATTTTGTTTCTTGGTATTTTTGATGACTAAATCATTTTAATATCTATGCTATACATATTATTTTGATCAAAAACTTTGGTCAGTATTTTTTTATCTAGTTATGGATTACCCATAATTTTGGTGGATTTTATTGATGAGTTTTATACGTCATTTCATGCTTTTTTATAAAGACTGTACCTGCTATATTTTGCTCGCTATTCTGTAATGAATCGTATTTTCATCCTATTTCCTTATACTGCATGATAAATTCTTGTGAAATATGAAAGTTAATATAATTTATCTACTTTCATCTCCCTTTGGTGGATTTGGATTTTTTTCACTGGTTGCGAGATATTATGGTTTTCGTAGAGCAGTGTTGGGATTTCCATATTTGCTAAACTACTGTTTATTGATGTTTTCCGATTTTTGATGACTAATCTAATTTTATTGGAAAATTTTGAAACTTTATATTTAGATACTGGACATATAGGGGAATACCCCAGATTTTTCGTGGATTTATTTACTGAGTTTTCATGTTGTTTTCCTGCTCTTGAATACGTTTTCTTGATTTCTGGCTGAACCTATTTTCTGTATTCAAATCAGTTTTGAGATATGTTTTTGTGAATTAATATATGACTTATTTATACTCTCTGGATTTTGTTTGAAGTCTACTTTCTACATGTTTTGACAGATTTAGATTTCATGTTTGTAACACTGGGAATCACTGTTTTACTACAGTATGGTCTTACTGTCCTGAACTTGAGATTTGTTTGTTTTAGTCTTTTATGAGATACCTTGCACACGTACATGTTTATCTTGCAACTTGAACTTGTTACATGACCATGACATGATATACTTGATATGTTTTGCACATCTACATGCTTTTTGGACACTAATAATAATAAATAACCAAGCCGGGGTTAAGAGAAAGATCTAGTAATGGATACTGCAGAAACGTGTACTCGGAAGAACCTAGTGGTTATTGGAGCTTGTTTACATGTGGAGTTTGACACGTACACACATGACACCGGAGCTTGTTTGGATTTTGGAGTTTATTTACATAATACATGATTACATGATACTTGGAGCTTATTCCTGAGTACACTGTCCTGTATGGTTACCTACAAAATCTAAAGCGAAACTGTTTGTTGTAGCAACCATGTAGACAAAATCAGGATGCATGAAGTGCTACCTAGATAGTAATAACTACAAGACTTAAACATGACACTTGAACATGATACATACCTACTTGATACTTGACTACATGATACATGAAATTTGATACTTGATACATGCTACATGATTACATGATTCTTGATACTGATTACTTGGCACATGACACTTGTTTACTTGACACTCGACACATGCTATTATACTTGCTCATCTTGCCATGCTATGATTTATATCCTGTTATCATGATTATACCATGCTAGGTTTGTTACTTAGATTTACCTATCCCATGTACTTGTATCCTACATTATAAGTGATCCATAACTTGCAATTGACAGGTACTTGTTTTTATTTTTCCTTCTCCTGCAAATTTATTAATTGCAGATCAGTATGGTCGGCTACCAGATGGTATTGGCGAGATGATGTATTAGTGCTGGGTTTCCTGCTTTATGATTATTATTATTATTGTTGCTTGAACTTGAATAAGATGTACTTGACTACTTGGATATTTATCTTGTATTTTGGCGATGTGACCCAGGATATTTGACTTGTTCAGAATTGGATTATTTGAGATTATTGTATTTAGTTTCAAGTAATTTCTGTTGGTATCTTGTTTCAATTATGCTTGCCTGGTTGTATCTGTTGCTTCCGACTTTGATTATCTTGTGAAATGTTATAAAGATTTCTTGAACAACTTATGGATGATGAAAATCATTCGCTGGGCTTTTGTCTCGTATCCATATTCCTATTTGGATTTTGTTACATAATTGTTCATGCAATGTTGTAATATGGACTTCCTTGCAACAGGGTTCCAGGTCAGTGGATGAGTACGCAACTGAGTTTACTAGACTTAGCCGCTTCACTTCCGTTCTTGTGGCAACCGAAGAGGATAGGGCTCGTAGATTCACAAATGGGATTGAGTAGGACATCAAGAGACATCTTGTCTCTCTTCGCTTGCGTACCTACACTGAGGC
The DNA here is from genome assembly GCA_017893485.1 of Hemerocallis citrina. Lineage (NCBI taxonomy): Eukaryota > Viridiplantae > Streptophyta > Magnoliopsida > Asparagales > Asphodelaceae > Hemerocallis > Hemerocallis citrina. The sequence goes on along the minus strand of CM030368.1, from coordinate 187,352,282 downwards.
TCTTGAGGCAGCCCGAGCTCAGGTGCAAGCTCGTGGTGGGGTGACTCCTTCTCAGCGGACTGTTCCCACAGCTATTGCTAGGCCTTTTGGTGGGCCTATTCAGAAGCCTGTATTCGCCCATCCAGTCAGAGCAGCTCCTTACTCTTCTGCTGGTTCCCAGAGGGGTGGTTTTGCAATTTTTGCTGAATTGCCGGGCATGAGTGCAAGGACTGTAGGCGGCCAATCGCCACTGTTTTGCTTGTGGTGCTCCTGACCACACTTTGCGAGATTGTCCACAGTAGAGGGTGACTCTTCCAGTCCGTGGTCCTATCCAGCCGGCAGTTCCAGCTCGTGGTCCAGTTAGGCCACCGCTTCCTCCCCAGCATCAAATTGTCCGTCAGAGGACCGCTGTTCCGAGGAGAGGTCAGGCTTTCAACTTGACTGCTACAGATGTTGAGACAGCTGAAGGAGTTGTGGCAGGTATACTTTGTTTTGTTGTTTTGTTTTCTATCTTTTGGTCTTGCTTTGCTTCTTTATGTTATCTTTCTGCAATGTTGTTTTTCCCTCACCCTTAATTGTCTATTCTTTCTCATTGTCTTTGATTCCTTTTAGGTATCATCCTTATTTGCTCTTTTTCTACCCATGTTCTTTTTTATTCTGGGGCAACCCATTCTTTTGTCTCCTTTCAATTTTTTGCTCGCCATCAATTGGAATGCAGCAACATGTCAGAGGCTTGGAACATTGTGACAGGTGGTGGATTTATCATATGTTCCCGTGAGTGCAGGCAATGTCCCGTTGTTATTGGGGACGCAGATTTCAAAGCCAACCTAATTATAATTGGAAATTCAGGATTTGATGTCATTCTGGGTATGGATTGGTTGGGTGAAGCCAATGCTATTATTGATTGTCGTGCCAAGAAAGTTATATTCAGAATTCCAGATCGAGAAGAATTCGAGTTCCATGCTGGAGAGTCTTTCCTTGGCCGAGCAAAGACTGCAGTTGAACAGGTGGATTGTGCAATGGAATTGTACTCAGGCTGTGAGGCTGCGCCTCTAGTAGTTCAGAATTTTCTAGATATTTTTCCAGAGGAGTTGCCTGGCTTACCCCCTGACAGGGAAGTGTAATTTGGTATTGATGTTCAGCCTGGAACAGCGCCGATATCAAAGAGTCCCTACAGGATGTGACCGGTTGAGCTAGCAGAGCTTAAGGTGCAGATTCAGCTGTTGCTTGATTTGGGTTTCATTAGACTTAGTGTTTTGCCTTGGGATGTTCCGGTCCTTTTTTCGACAAGAAGGATGGTGGTCGTCGACTGTGCATGGGTTATCGGGAACTGAACAAAATTACTGTGAAGAATTGGTATCCGCTGCCCAAAATCGATGATTTGTTTGATCAGTTGAGTGGGGCTGCTATTTTCCTGAAGTTGGATCTTCATTCTGGGTATCACCAAGTTAAGGTGAAGGCTGCAAATACACAGAAGACTACATTCAGGACTAGATACGGACACTATGAGTATCTTGTGATGCCGTTCAGAGTCACGAACGTGTCGGCTGTATTCATGAGTCTTATGAACTGGGTTTTCTCTCAGTTCTTGGATAAATTTGTGGTGGTCTTTATTGATGATATTTTGGTGTACTCTCGGAATCGGGAAGATCATGCGGAGCATCTTAGAGTGGTTCTGCAGACTTTGAGAGATAATCAGCTCTATGGAAAACTCAGCAAGTGCGAGTTTTGGCTCGACAGGGTTTCTTTCTTGGGGCACATTATTTCTGGCGAGGGTGTTTCTGTGGATCCGACCAAGGCTGTGAAGGATTGGCCTATTCCCAAGTCAGTTTCGGAGGTCAGGAGTTTTCTTGGTTTGGCTAGATATTATCGGAAGTTCGTCCAAGACTTTTCAAAGATAGCAGGACCGTTGACTAAATTGAATGGAAAGGATCAGAGGTTCTGTTGGTCTGCTAAGTGTGATGAGGCTTTTGTTGAGTTGAAGAACAGATTGACATCAGCGCCTGTGTTGACTATTCCAGATAGTTCAGGAGGATTTGTAATTCACCGTGATGCTTCTGGTAAGGTTTTTGGAGCAGTTTTGATGCAGAAGGGCCGAGTCGTTGTGTATACATCGAGGCAGTTGAGGCCGCATGAGAAGAACTATCCTACTCATGACTTGGAGTTAGCAGCAGTGAATTATGCTTTGAAGCTGTGGAGACATTATTTACTTGGGGACCGAGTGGAGATCTTTACAGATCACAAAAGTCTCAAGTACGTCTTCACCCAGAAGAAGTTAAATATGAGGCAAAGGCGTTGGTTGGAAATTATAGCCGATTATGACATCAGTTTGTAATACCATCCTGGTAAAGTAAACTTGGTGCCTGATGCTTTGAGCCGGAGACCAGCAGTTATGTTTCTTACTCAGTAGAGTGATCTCATTGAGCAGATGAAAAGGTTGGAGTTAGATGTTGTGTTGCCGAGTTCTGGTCTGAGTTGTTTGGCACTCCAGCTGCAGTCGTTTCTTGTTGATCAGATTAAGGAGGCACAGGCTGGTGATGCATAGTTATAGAGTTTTCGAGCTAAGGTTGAGTCTTGGTCCAGAACGGACATGGTTATTCATGCAGATGGTTCGCTTCGTTTTGGTTCCCAGTTGTGTGTCCCTAAGGGTGAAGTTCGTCAGAGGTTGCTTGAAGAAGCTCATCAGTCTGCGTATTCTATCCATCCCGACGGTACTAAGATGTATCGGAATTTGAAGCTTCATTTCTGGTGGCATGGTATGAAGAGGGCTGTGGCTCGGTTTGTTTCTCAGTATTTGGTCTGTCAGCAGGTTAAGGTAGAGCATCAGAGGACCACTGGACTTCTTCAGCCGCTTCCTATTCCAGAGTGGAAGTGGGAACATATCAAGATGGATTTTGTGCCGCTTTGCTGAGGATTCCTAAGGGTCATAATGACATTTGGGTGATTGTTGACCGGTTGACGAAGAGTGCTCACTTCATTCCCTTTCGTGTTGGTCAGTCTACCGAGAGCCTAGCTGAAAGGTATATGCAAGAGATTGTTAGACTTCATGGGGTACCAGTCAGTATTGTATCTGACAGGGATACGAGATTTAGATCTCAGTTCCGGGAGAGTCTTCAGAACAGTTTGGGGAGTAAATTAAAGTACAGTACAACTTGTCATGCCCAGACTGATGGACAGTCAGAGCGGACTATTCGAATTCTTGAGGACATGTAGAGGTCCTGTATGCTTCAGTTTGGTGGATCTTGGGAGGACCATTTACATCTCGTAGAGTTCTCGTACAATAACAACTTTCAAGCCAGTATTAAAGCTGCTCCGTTTGAGGCACTCTATGGACGGAAGTGCAGATCACCAGTGTGCTGGGATGACATTGGTGAGAGAAGGTTGTTGGGTCCGGAGTTGATCACCAAGAAAATGGATGTTGTGGTTCAGATCAGGAAGCATTTGCAGGCAGCTCAGGATAGGCAGAAACGATGGGCTGATGTCCATCGGAGAGCTTTGGAGTTTGGTGTTGGTGACCATGTTTTCCTTAAGGTATCACCGTGGCGCGGTGTCATTCTGTTCGGTGGTGGGGTCAAGCTTAGCCCGAAGTTTATTGGACCGTTTGAGATTTTAGAGCGAGTAGGCAAGGTGGCCTATTGTCTTACATTGCCACCAGCTTTATCAGGAGTGCACGATATTTTCCATGTCTCACAACTCAGGAGATATATTCGAGATGAGAGCCACGTGATCGACTATTCTGAGTTGACCGTTCGGCAAAATTTGACTTGTGAGATTCCTCCAGTTGCTATTGTGGATCGGCGGGAGAAAGTGCTTAAGAACAAGGTCATCAAGTGGTTCGTGTTGCTTGGAATCCTCGCTCGCCTAGTGAGTCGACTTAGGAGCTGGAGGAGGAGATTCAATAGAAGTTTCCTCATTTGTTTGAGTAGTTTTTGTTTAGTTCTTTTGGTTGTTTTGGGGTTACCATATATATCTTCTTTTTGAATTTCGAGAACAAAATTCATCTTGTTATGTGGGTAGGATTGTAACCCCTATTTCTCATTTTGTGTATTTTCTTTTTTTTAGTGTATTTTTTGTTTTGGTGTATTTTCTCTCGTGTATTCTTTCTGAACCTTATATTGGAGTTATTTTCAATATATATTCATTTTGTGGCTCAATCTTGATCTTTTGTAACCTTAATTTTGTTTCTTGATTGGTTCTTGATTATTGTCGTTGTTTTCGCTCTCCAATTGTGTTTTGTTCTCTTTATTGTTGTCTTTTGGTGCTAGTGGTGTGTGGGTGGTTCATTTCCTTTTTCAATCCCACTATTTTTATCCCAATTTGTTCACCAAAGCCTAATTAAACCAAAATCCTATTTGTATTCCTATTTGATTTGACCAAAATCCACAACCCATTGGTATAACCTATTATTACTCCTAATACCCAATTAAACACACAACCCAACTTAAATTCAAACCCTAATCTCCTCATATATATACTATCTCCCTCTCTCCCTCACCTAAACCCTAACCCTACTGCCTCCTTACCGCCCAGCCTCCCCCTATCTCTCTCTCCCGTTGCTTGCGCCACACACCCCAACCCGACCCCCAGGTCGAGCCCCTCTCTGGCCTGCACCTCCCGAGGCCCAAACACCCGGACACCCAACCCCCTTCACCTCATCCCTGACTCTCTCCCCGTCCCGTCCGCTGTCCGCCGTCGATCAGCAGCCAGTCGGCGCTAGGCCAGGCCGACGTCCCCTTCTCTTGATCTCTTTTGTTGTGTGGGTTTTGTTCGTGTGAAGACTTTTGCACGAGTTTTCTTGGATTCTTTCGTTCGTAGAATTTCGTTCGTGGGTTTTGTTCGTTGTCAGGATCTGATCCCGTTATTCATGATTTTCATCGTTCTTCATCTTCGGTTAAGACAAGTAACTTGTACTCCAATTCCTTTGTTTAATACAAGTCAAAAATACCACCTATAATGTAGTTAGGTCTAGAGACGACTCTTGTTTGTGTTATTCTTGATGGGTTTTGTCTTTATTGTGAAAATTTGACCATAGTTGCTTCACGACACAATATGAACATGAATTAACATAGGTTTTACCCGTTCTTGATTTGATCATGTATGTGGAAATTTTGTGAGAATTCGTGATTTGGTTGAGACCCATGTGATATACTTGGTGTGGACATACTAGATACCCTAAATCATAAAGTTTGGATACTTGATAGACCCGATTTTATGTTTAGATGTGTTTTGAACAAGTTTTGTATGATATATGTTGAGTTGTCGTTAAAGGGAAAAATCTGTATTTTGTCGATGATCTGTTTTGTTTGCTGTTATGGAGTGACTTGAAGTCAGTAACTTAATTTCGGTATAGACCATGAGTTTTAGAAAATTTCCTCTATTTTTTAACCCCTCTGACCTTGCATGATTTCGTTTTCGTATGTGTGAGTTATGACTGTTTTACTACAGAGGTGCCGATCTTTTCCAGATTTCGTTTCTTGGTATTTTTGATGACTAAATCATTTTAATATCTACGCTATACATATTATTTTGATCAAAAACTTTGGTCAGTATTTTTTTATTTAGTTATGGATTACCCATAATTTTGGTGGATTTTATTGATGAGTTTTATACGTCGTTTTATGCTTTTTTATAAAGACTGTACTTGCTATATTTTGCTCGCTATTCTGTAATGAATCGTATTTTCATCCTATTTCCTTCTTATGCATGAAAAATTCTTGTGAAATATGAAAGTTGATATAATTTGTCTATTTTCATCTTCCTTTGGCAGATTTGGATTTCGTTTCACTGGTTGTAAGATATTATGGTTTTCGTAGAGCAGTGTTTTTTTTTTAGGAAAAGGTGGAATAATGCCACCCTGTTTCATTAATAAGTGATTAATAAACAACCCCGAAGTCTCGGGAAAATAAAAGTGCAGTACAGGAAATAAAACATAACCCCCAACAAAACCCTGGGGGGTGGGTAACATCAACCATCCAAAAGACACCCAAAGCACAAATACAAAATACTAAGGCCTGATACAAAATATGTAGTGGTGTGGCGGCTGTCCACCCATCAGTCCAGAGTTGGTCCGAACTCTATCTCCTCGTCGTTAAAGTCATCCACCTGGAAAACCCTTGCAATTCTCCCTCTTGCTCCTGTGGCAGCAGCTGTAGCCCAAAAGGAGATTAGATGCATGATATGAGTAAGATTACTAGAAATTGAATTACATGAAGCACGGAAATAAAAGTTGTTCCTATCTAGCCATAACACCCATGTGGTTGCCGCAATGGCAATAAACCAAGCATCTTTCATATCGTGACAGGATGATGCAAATCTGGAGCCGACCCACAGTTCCTCATAGTCTCTTGGATAGTCATTTGTTCCTAGTGCTCTCAGCACCTCTATCATGACGGCCTTGCTTCTGGTGCAATGAAGAAACAGATGATTCAAATCTTCCACGTGTACGTTACAGAACCCGCAATTGGTCGCAATGTGGGGTTGCCTCTTGGCAAGGTTCTCTCTAGTGAGAATGGCATTGTTGAGAATAAGCCAGAGGAAGACTCTAATTTTCAGAGGAGTTTTAGTCTTCCATAGTACTGCTGCCCAGCTGGGCCTGCATCCTCGGTAGTGAATCCGGTGGTAGAGTGATCTAACCGAGAACACTCCTTTGTTCTCGAGACCCCAACGCATGTGATCTGGGCCTTGGGCACAAATCACCCCAGACTGGACAATGCGCGATTGTAGTTCATGCAGTTGCTGTAGCAAACTTGGGGAGAGAGTTCCTTGGAACGACGGTCTCCAAGTCCCTTTTTTCCATGCTTCCGCCACCAGGATATTCGGTCGATTCGTTATAGCAAACAACTCTGGAAAATCTTCCTTAAGAGTATGAGGACCGCACCACTTGTCCCACCAAAATCTGGTGGTTCGACCATTGCCGATCAACGATGAGGTTGCAGAATTGAAAGGACCACTGGCTTTAGCAACTCCCTTCCAGAAGCGGGAGACTTTGGCTCCTACGCGAAAGCCTAAGTTTCTTGTCCCTTTCCCTCGGAGGTAAGGTTGGATAAAGTCCTGCCATCCTTCTCCGCCGTGATGAAACACTTTCCACCACCACTTTCCCAGGAGTGCCAAATTCATATCTCGGAGGTCGATGATTCCTAGCCCTCCGTGCCTCTTCTTCATGCAAGCGATATTCCACTTAATGAGGTGGTAGCCTCCCTTATTTGGGTCTGCACCTTTCCATAGGAATCTTTTCCTGATCCGGTCAATCCTTTGGATCACCCACTTTGGGAGTTCAAAAAAGGACATGTAGTATATGGGCAGATTGGATAACACAGAGTTGATGAGTACCACTCTTCCCCCAAGGAAAAGTGATTTGCCTTTCCAACCAGACAGTCTGTCCTCCACCCTGTCAATAATAGGCAGCCAGTCCGCCTTAGTGAGCCTCCCTGGGCGTAGCGGAAGCCCTAGATATTTGATTGGGAATTCTTCTATCGCACAGTTGAGAATGGTGGAGTGCTCCCGAGATTCAGCTTCTGAAAGTGAAATAGGGATCAACGCACTCTTGTGGAAATTAATTCTAAGGCCTGACCAGGCTTCAAAGCAGTAAAGGACCCCTTTGAAGCAGATAGTTTCCGTTCTAGACCCATTTCCAAAGATTAGGGTGTCGTCAGCATATTGAAGGATCATGCATCCCTGATTAGCAGTGCTGCTGGCCACAAGTGATATCCACCCTTTTCTTTGACAGTTCTCTAGCATTCCCCTGAGCACATCCGCTACAATAGTGAATAGGAGTGGGGATAGCGGGTCCCCCTGCCGGAGTCCCTTCTTGCATGGGAACGAAGGACCGGCTCTCCCATTCACTGAAATTGCCGTTTTGCTAGAATGTAAACATTGTTTGATCCATCTAATCCATTTGTCCCCAAAGCCTCTCCCCTTGAGAGCCTCTAGCAAACAATCCCAGTCCACAGAGTCGTAAGCCTTCTCAAAATCCTGCTTGAGGAGGAAATTCTTGGAGTTGCTCTTGTGGCAGTGGTGTATAACTTGTTCTGCAGTAGCCACGCAGTCTAGGATACATCTACCCTTAATGAAGCCCGTCTGTGATCTATTGATAAGCTTGTCCATAATGCCACCCAAGCGGATAGCTAGGACCTTAGTGATGATCTTAGCCGAGCAGTTTATCAGGCTAATTGGTCTAAAATCCCCAACGCACTTGGAATCCTCCCGTTTGGGGATCAACACAACTTCTGCAAAGTTGAACATCCCCAACCTCAGGTTATTGTGAAAAAATTCCAACATAACATCCATAAATTCTCCCTTAATTTCTTCCCAGAACACTTGGTAGAACAACATAGGGAAACCATCTGGCCCAGGCGACTTGTCAGCTCCCATCTGGTCGATGGCCGTTTTGATCTCTGACTCCGTGAAAGGATCCTCCAAGGAGGAAACATCTTGACCTGGAGCTATCTGATACTCAAGCTAGAAATCCTCACCCATAGGGATCCTAAAGTCATTCTTCTTCCCAAAGAGACCCTTATAGAAAGACTGGAAGGTAGAGGAAATCACCTTATCATCCTGCGTTGTTCCTGTATCTGTCTGAATAGATAGGATAAGATTGGATCTCCTTCTTGCACTTGCAATTCGGTGGAAGTAGGCCGTATTCGCGTCTCCCTCTTTGAGCCACAAAATCCTCGACCTCTGCTGCCCTTTGATCTCTTCTAGTCTATACAGATTGGCAATGTTATCACGGAGTTCTAAAAGCCTGTTACGCTCTTCCTGCGAAAGGACTCTAGTTTCTTCCACCCTCTCAAGCTCATCAATTTCTATTAGGTAGGCCTCTTTATCCTGCCATATGTTCAAGAATCAAGACCGATTCCATCTACAGAGCCTCCTTCTAAGTCTTCGAATTTTCCCACACCATCGCGATGCTGCGTCCTTGCCGGCCAATGGGAGTGCCCAGTTCTCCATAACCATATGATGGAATCCCCGAATTTCCAGCCAGGCCTGCTCAAATCTGAATTTCCTAGCCCTGCGGGTTCCCTGATTCCCCACATTAAGTAGGATCGGGGTGTGATCTGAGGTTGGTCTAGGGATCGTTCTGGCCGATGCGAGAGGAAACAAAGCCTCCCAATCCATAGAGACAAGAATCCTGTCCAACTTGGCCATAACCGGATCCGCTTGCAGATTAGACCAAGTAAAAAGTCTGTCATTGATTGGGATATCAATCAGTTCAAGTTCCGTGATAACTCTATTGAATTCCTCTCGGTGCCTGTCGCTAGCGCCTCTTCCCTTGTGCTCAAAAGCAAATCTAGTAATGTTGAAATCCCCACCCACAATCCAAGGTCCCGACCAGTGCTGACGGATGTCGGCCAGTTCTTGCCAGAAGGCCTCTCTGTCTGTGGCCACGTTCGGCCCGTAGACAACAGTCACCGTCTGCATCCAATCATCGGAACGTCGCTTAAGTCGGGCTGTCAAGGAAAAAGTTCCACGATGCTCCTCTTCACAGGACAGAAGATCTGAATTAAACCCTATAGCAATCCCCCCTGAGGCACCGGCAGAGGGACGTACCAACCACTCCTTGATTCTGGGACCACCAACTCTTTTGAGTTTGAGCCCATGCTGGAGTTTGGTCTCCTGCAGTCCTACTATATCCACCTTGGAATTGCTAATTACATCCCGCACCATACCCCTCTTACCCCTATCCCCCAATCCCCTAACATTCCAAAATAGTGTATTCATTGGGGGGAATTGTCAATGGGGATCGTTGTGGAGGGCGTAGGGCTGGCTACATCCTCGAGAGTGATAGTCGGCCCTGCGCCGTCTTCAGAGGTGTTAACTTCAGAAGACCTAACCCTTTGTGTTTCCCAACCCCGGATTTTATTGAGGAGTAATGCGATACGGTTAGTATCCCAAACTTCTAGCCCACATGTGATAGCTAGACATATAACATCAGAATCTGACATGCAATTTAAAATGGAAGCTAAATAACTTGTCGTACCTCCATTGTCGAACTTAGCGGCCTTCGCCGCAGCGGCCACCTCAAGATAGTCATCCAAGGACTCCACGTGAGCCCTCTTGGCAGATTGCTGTACTCTGAACCCAACCGCTCCTCGGGACTGTCCCGAGCTATATCCCGGAGCTGAGTCTGGAATTGTGGACCGGACAAGCTCCGGCGAGATCTCCCTCTGAGTGTTAGCAATGAACTCCGTATCCTCTGATTCGTCCTCAGAGAAAGAGAACTCTTCATCGAGATTGAGTCGACCTTCAGGATCCTCATCACTGTCAGTGCGGAGGGAGTCAACAATAATAGTGTCAATTTTCCCCACGGACCCCTCATTGGGCCCGTCGCTTTTAGAACCAATAATAATACTAGACCTGCCTCTTGCGGACCCCTCTTTGGGCCCGCTCGAGTCAATAGAAGTACAAAACCCATAGGCAGTAAAAGGCAAATTGGACTCCTCTTTGTGCCCATTATCGCCAATAAAAGGCCCATTAGTTGGCCCATCAGAAGTGCCAACCAGAACAGCATTAGCCAGAGCTACACCATGGCACATCGTACCGCGAGTATCGTGTGCCGTGTCCCTCGAGCAAAGCAGCGCTTCGGAATTGATGCCTCCCAAGCCAGCTGTCGAGTTCTGATTGGGGGGGGGGAGACGGTGGGTGTGTCACACGCCAGGTCTCCGTTAACAGGTGTCTTTCCCAACCCCTGAAGCTCGACACGTGGACTGTGAACCATTAATTCGCCATTATGATGGTCGCCAGCTGTCGACACCACATTGGATGGGGAATCGGTTGGCTCAGAAGACGGAGCTCCCAAAGCCTTCTGCGCATATATCGAGGCGCCATTCCCTCTTTTCTCCTTTGAAATTAAACCAGATGCTTCCTCTTCTCTGTCTTGACTCCCATCTTTGGCAGCACACTTCACTCCCAACTCCAAGTCTTCTTTTCCAAAAGCTCCCTCTTTCGAAAGCCTGCTCACCTTACCCACTCTCTCAGAGCTGAATCCTGGCTCTTTTGCGCACTTTTGGTTGAGGGTGGGCAGAGCTTCGCTTGTCACCTGCCCCAAAGCTACCTCAGACGCCAAACCCACCTGCCCTACAGTGCCAACCTTCCCTTTTTCTGGTGCAAACCAATTCTTTTCGACCCACTCCCTTGTTGAAAGTTTCTTTTCACCTGCCTCCTTCACCATACTAAGGGTCAGTTTCTGATTCGGCTCCTTTATGACGAAACTGGAAGCAGCTTTGGGCTCTGAGCGTTCTGAGCGTTCTGGCCCTCCCCTCAGAGCCTCTGCGCTCACCTCCAGACAAGAGCTGTCGGGATGGACCACCGTATGATCCGTTGTGTTGAAGGTACGAAGTGACTTTTGACCTCTGGGTATGTCAGGACGCTGTCTGCCTCGATGAGCTCTGACCGGAGGTTGCGGCTCAGGGTGTCGCCTTACTGCCGCCGTTGAGTCATGGCGCAGCTCCTGACGCCTTGCCTCCTTGATAATCTCTTGGTGAGCTCTCTCTACTTCATGTGACCCAGCGATAGTGAGGGCTTTTGTTGGCGAAATCACTTCCTTGTAAGATCTGGAGTCCCTAAGAGAGGAAGGGCGCGACGGTGCTTTGGAGGTCGTTTCATCTTGAGGTGAAATTTCCTTTTTGTCAAGAACAAATCTCACGAGATACGAGTCTTGAAAAGAAAAAATCTTGGAAAACCTCGGCATCAAGGAGATATCGGAGGTTCTGATAAGAGCCCTCGCCGACACTAACTCCGACCGGCGCACAGTCTTTTCATCGATCTCTTCCACCACCCCAAAGTCCGCAACTATTTCTTGAATCGCTTCCTTTTTCCAAAAGTGTAACGGTAGATTATGAATCCAGATCCAAAATCTATCACCTTTTGGGAGCTCCGCTCCGAAATTCGGAGTCCAGGCTTCGAATTGAACTCGGAAGTGACCAAAATCGATGTCCCCCAAGCTGACCACCTCTGCTGCCTTCTCCGTTGTTGGGAACGAGACTAAGAACTGCATGTGGCAGAGCTTCTTTGCAACCCAGTCCCGATGTGACTTCATTGGCCACTTCTCCGCTAGCGCGAGCATGAGGTGTGCCTCCGATGGCCTACCAGCTTTAACCCTAGCTACCGCGCACCATTGCCGCAACCACCCCTCTTCATTTTTGATAGCTCCCAAACTATTCGCCAGTCTGACGACTGTGGGACTGTCTGGTGAACGACCCCGGTTCACAGTGCGTTCTTCATCACTAGGGGTTTCTATCACATTAGAGCATACGTAAGAGAGATGTCCCCACATCATGCATTTGAGGCACCGTACTTCTTTAGTGCATTCACTCCGATAATGGCCTAGATCTCCGCAATTAAAGCAAGGAGCCGGCTTTCTCTTGCCCTTCCTCGGCTTCTTTTTGAGATCGCGCACCTCGGCTGGTATGAGAGTTGAACCATGTTTTCTTTCTTTACTCCTCACCCGAATCCACTGCCCCTCCTCCCTATCGCCAGACATACCTTCCTCTAGAAACCCGTCTAGCGTAGTCCCACCGTGGACTCGCTCGACGTTGGCTTTAGGAGCTAGGATCTCTGGTGGTGGTGGAAACGGGATATGGTCGGTGGTGGGGATAGGGTGGGTGGGCTTGGCTGTTGGATTGGGATCATGAGAGTCATGGGTGGGGGGGTGGACATGCAGGCTATGTTTGTGGGTCGAATCCTGTTGCTGAGGATGAGGTGTTGGATGGGAAACATGTTTGCTGACTATTTTGAAGTTTGAATGTTGGGGCTGCCGCTTGTGTGAGTCATATCCATTGCCGGTCATCGAGTGATCCCTGCTGGCGTGGAGCTGATGTTGAGCTGGTGGGCTCTTCCTCCGCCTTAACAGGCCGGTAGGGGGACCCCATCGGTGGGCCCTTCCCCCGTGGGCCTCATCATGATGGTAATGGCGGCTGGAGTGATGATGATCGTGGATACTCTCCGCACGCTGAAGCTGTGCACCATGATGTGCACTCTTTATGGAGCGATCACATCTGAGCTCCCTGCCATTTCCTCCATGGGGTTGCACAGTCGGAAGATTAGGGGACACAGCAGTTGCAGGTTCGGCAGTCCCAACACCCGGCAAGGTCGAAGTAGTGGTCTGCAGCTGCAGAGCCGCAGGGGAAGGGGGTTCATTCAAAGGGGGTTGTGCCGTCAGAGGTGGACGATGTGGGTAGCGGACCCTCTCATTGGGCCCGCACCCACTAAGTTCAAGAAATGACAGCATGACAGTCGACCAAGTGAGAGCAACACTGTCAGTCGGAGTCAAGAGAAGAATGGGGGGGGGGGGGGTGAGCTTGGGATTAGAAGAAGAAAGTTCGGGAATGGGGTTGAGGGGATTAGGGGAGGGCAGTTTGGTTGGAGAGGAGGGAAGTGTTGTGGGGAGAAAAGGGGGGGAGGAAGAGTCTTAGACTGAAACGGTTGTAGGAGGAGCCGGGAGGGTGGGAGAGGGGTAGAAGCAGGAGGACGGTGATGGGGGGGGGGGGGGAAGGGAGTAGGTAGGAGCCATCAGCACTGGTCTGTGATATTTTGCACTTCCATTAGGTAGACTGCAGAAGTTATTTCGTAGAGCAGTGTTGGGATTTCCAGATTTGCCAAACTACTGTTTATTGATGTTTTCCGATTTTTGATGACTGATCTAATTCTATTGGAAAATTTTGAAACTTTATATTTAGATACTGGACATATAGGGGAGTACCCAAGACTTTTCGTGAATTTATTTACTGAGTTTTCATGTTATTTTCCTGCTATTAAATACGTTTTCTTGATTTCTGGCTGAACCTATTTTCTGTATTCAAATCAGTTTTGAGATATGTTTTTATGAATTAATATATGACTTATTTATACTCGCTGGATTCGTTTTGAAGTCTAATTTCTACATGTTTTGACGGATTTAGATTTGCATATTTGTAACATTGGGAATCACTGTTTTACTACATTATGGTCTTGCTGTCCTGAACTTGAGATTTGTTTATTTTAGTCTTTTATGAGATACCTTGCACACGTACATATTTATGTTGCAACTTGAACTTGTTACATGACCATGACATGATGTACTTGATATTTTTTGTACATCTACATGCTTGTTGGACACTAATAATAATAAATAACCAAGCCGGGGTTAAGGAAATTAGTGGATAGTGCAGAAACGTGTACTCGGAAGAAGCTAGTGGTTATTGGAGCTTGTTTACATGTGGAGTTTGACACGATATACATGACACGTACACACATGACACTGGAGCTTGTTTGGATTTTGGAGCTTGTTTACATGATACTTGGAGCTTGTCCCTAAGTACACTGCCCTGTATGGTCGCCTACAAAATCTAAAGCGAAACTGTTTATTGTAGCAACCATGTAGTTAAAACCGGGATGCATGAAGTGCTACCTAGATAATAATAACTACAAGAGCTAAACATGATACATGCCTACTTGATACTTGACTACATGATACATGAGATTTGATACTTGATACATGCTACATGATTACATGATTCTTGATACTGGTTACTTGGCACATGACACTTGTTTACCTGACACTCGACACATGCTATTATACTTGCTCATCCTGCCATGCTATGATTTATATCCTGTTATCATGATTATACCATGCTAGGTTTGTTACTTAGATTTACCTATCCCATGTACTTGTATCCTACATTATAAATGACCCGTAACTTGCAATTGACGGGTACTTGTCTTTCTTTTTTCTTCTCCTACAAATATATTAGTTGCAGATCAGGATGGTCAGCTGCCAGATGGTATTGGCGAGATGATGTATTAATACTAGTTTCATGCTTTATGATTATTATTATTATTGCTGCTTGAACTTGAATAAGATATACTTGATTACTTGGATATTTATCTTGTATTTGGGCGATGTGACCTGAGATATTTGACTTGTTCAGAATGGGATTATTTGAGATTATTATATTTAGTTTCAAGTAATTTCTGTTGGTATCTTGTTTCAGTTATGCATGCCTGGTTGTATCTATTGCTTTCGACTCTGATTATCTTGTGAATGTTGTAAAGATTTCTTGAATAGCTTATGGATGATGAAAACCATTCGCTGGGCTTTTGACTCGTATCTGTATTCCGTATTCTTTTTGGGAAACGGGGAGTGACACCAGCAATGCCTCCCAGGAGGAAGTCCGCAACCTCCGACCGTAAGACCACCTCCACTATTCCTCCTCCTCCTCCAGCTCAAGGTTTTCTTCCTCAACAGGCCCCTCCAGGGTCTCGGGGGGCTCCCGTCGGAGTCGTCCGATGCAACATCCTCCTCATAACCATGTAGCGGTTCCCAATCTTCCAATTGACTTTATGGCTTCTCAAAGCCCTCCCGAGCGGGATCTTCGTCAAGTGATTGCCAACCGCCAAAAGGGGGTCGACCTCCGAACTCGCCTGAATGGATGGCGAGCCCTTGGGGGAGTCCATCAACCTGAGCACCCAGGGGTCTCAAGAGTCCGGGCCCCCCGCAGACCGAGGACCCGAAGATCCCCTCCCCCGAGGAGGCGAAGAGAGTCCCCTCAACGTCATTGGCGGAGAAGTCATTCTCTAGTAAGCCGAGCCACACATAGGGACCGCCAAGCTGGAGAGGCACCAGTCACAAGAGCGGAGTTCCATGATTTTTAAGAGGCCGTTCTGCAGGCCTTCAACGTCGCTCTCAACCACGAGCAACGGGCACCTTGTCCTCAACTTGCCCCAACGTCACCACCGCACTCCTAGTCCCCTTTTGCATGGGACAGAGTCTAGGTGCTCAGCAAGATATGACCGAAGGGAAGGCTCAGTCTACCGCCATCTCCATGAGATGGAGAGGCGCATTGGCCGACTTGACAGAGAAGATGAACAACGGGCGAGGAATTTCCGCCCGAGCAGGCCCCCGTTCTCCCGAGCCATCATGGAAGCCCCGGTCCCACAAAACTTTGAGCCTCCTAACTTTGAGTCATACAATGGGGAGGCGGACCCCGCTGACCACATTGAGAGTTTAAAACTCTCATGATGATCCACCACGCTTCGGATGCACTCCTTTGCAAGACCTTTCCTGCCACATTGAAGGGACCTGCAAGAGCATGGTACTCTCGACTAGCCCCGGCCTCCATCTTCTCATTCGATCAGTTCGAGGGGCTCTTCCTTACTCATTTCGTAAGTACCCGCCGGGCCGAGAAAACAAGCGTATCTTTGGTGACCCTCCACCAAAGAAAGGGTGAACACCTAAGAGATTATGTCCAACACTTCACCACCGAAGCCCGGTTTATTGCCTCCCTCAACCAATCCGTAGCCTCTGCGGTATTCACGCACAACATCACTAACGCCGACCTCAAGGCATCCCTTGCAAAGAAGCCTCCTCGAGACTTCTCAGAACTCCTGCTTAGGAGTGAGAAGTACATCAGGATAGAAGAGGCTTTCAACCCCCCCACTCTTGAGGAATCATCTTCTGGGAACAAACAGAAGAATACGAGCGAGGAAGGGTCCCAGAAACTCCAGAGGGACGACAATGGCCAACGCCGCCTAGCTCCTTATTTTGAGAAGTTCACCCCCTTCAATGCTAGTATATCAGCAGTTCTTATGGAGGTGGACAAAGAAGGGCTACTCCGTGCTCTTCCTAGAATGAATACCCCTGGTAAGAAAAGAAACAGGAATAAGTGGTGCTACTTTCATAGGGACCACGGCCACGACACAGATGATTCCCGGGCTCTCAAAGAGGAGATCAAAGAACTCATACAGTGGGGACAACTGGAAAAGTTCTTCCGAAGAGACGGGACCGACCTTCCATCCTGAGGAGCCTATAAGCGAACAGAGAGGTCCACCGAGTTCCAAGATTCCGAACCTGGGGCCGTCCTCAACTTCATCCAAGGAGGTCCAATGGGGAGAGAACCCAACTCCTCCCAAAAGGCCTTCATCCTATCGTAGAAGTAGGATCTCGGTTTTCAATAAGGCTGATGCTTGTAACCCGGCCAACAACATGTAACAATGGTTCGCACCATCGAAGCGGCCATTTAATTTATTTCAATAAAACTTAAACTTTTGTCTATTATTGCACTTGCTTCATTTCTACTTCTCCGAGTCACTTCTACGACTCGCTAAATGGTAAGTTCGAAGTCCAGCTTGTCCTATAGGGCTGCTCCCACAACTTACTAAGCTCAAAAGACGAGTTCGGAGTCCAACACTTTGTTCAACGTTGCTTTGGCTGCTTGTAAACAAGCAAGTGAGGGGCAGATCACCATTCAGAATTGCTCCTACAACTCGTCAACTCTCTTAACAATAAGTTCGGAGTCCAACACTTGGTTTGACGTTGCCTTAGACACTTGCAAACAAGCAAGTGCGGGGCAGCTCACCATTCGGAATTGCTCCCACAACTATTGAACCTCTTCTCAACGAGTTCGGAGCTAAAACTCACCCCTAGAGTTTCTCTTCAAACTTGTCTCCCCAACGGCTCTCTCCTAGAGCCAAGCTCTTCGCTCCGCTCGCTCCCAGAGCGGACCTTTTCTGAATGAGTTCGGAGCTAAAACTCTCCCCTAGAATTGCTCCTTAAACTTGTCTCCCCAACGACCCTCTCCTAGGGCCAAGCTCTTCGCTCCGCTCGCTCCTAGAGCGGACCTCTTCTCAACGAGTTCGGAGCAAAAACTCTCCCCTAGAGTTGCTCCTCAAACTTGTCTCCCCAACGGCTCTCTCCTAGGGCCAAGCTCTTCGCTCCGCTCGCTCCCAGAGCTGACCTCTTCTCAACGAGTTTGGAGCTAAAACTCTCCCCTAGAGTTGCTCCTCAAACTTGTCTCCCCAACGGCTCTCTCCTAGAGCCAAGCTCTTCGCTCCGCACGCTCCCTGAGCGGACCTTTTCTCAACGAGTTCGGAGCTAAAACTCTCCCTATAGTTGCTCCTCAAACTTGTCTCCCCAATGGCTCTCTCCTAGAGCCAAAGTTTTCGCTCCGCTCGCCTCCAAAGCGGACCTCTTCACAACGAGTTCGGAGCACGACTCTCCCTTAGAGTTGCTCATCAAACTTGTCTTCTAAATGGCTCTCTCCTAGGGCCAAGCTCTTCGCTCCGCTCGCCTCCAAAGCAAACCTCCTCTCAACGAGTTCAGAGCACAACTTTCCCCCTGAGTTCCTCCTCGCACTCGCCTTCCGAACGGCTCTCTCCTAGGGCCAAGCTCTTCGCTCCACTCACCTCCAAAGCGGAGCTCCTCTCAATGAGTTCGGAGCATAACTCTCCCCTAGAGTTCCTCCTTACACTTGCCTTCCGAATGGCCTTCTCCTAGAGCCAAGATCTTCGCTTCGCTCGCCTCCAAAGCGGACCTCTCCTCAACGAGTTCGGAGCACAACTCTCCTTTAGAGTTGCTCCTTAAACTCGCCTCCCAAACGGCTCTCCTAGAGCCCTCGCCTAACCGAGCGACCTTCTTCCAAGTGACTTCGGAGCCTTACTCATCTAGAGATGCTCCTTAGACTCGCCTCCAAGATCGGATCTTCTCAAGAGTCATACAAATTTCTCCTCAACTTCACGAAGACAAAGATGTTGTGGGACTATTTTGACCATGAAGAAGGATGATTCTTCAACTTATTTCTGAAGCGAACTTGTAGACCTCCGAGTTAGCTTCAAAACAAGGGGTCTGTAACGCCTCGAATCCCAAATACACTGAATTCGAGATGTTCTACAGGATCTTTTCACTTTCTTTAGTACAATTTTACAAGGAAATTTAACCTTTTCACTTTACATCAGAGTTTACATCATATATTACATTTACATTGCACAGAGGAAGTAAAAATTTACAACATTTATATAAATGTACAACAACATGGTAAAATCTTTATGCATCCATTACTCTTTAACCTTTAACATGTCATTTATCCTGCATACAAAACTGTGGGTACGTCAGTTTATTCAACCGACGATAATTATACATGGCCATCCTCTCTATGCCAGAAACAGTATAACGATTCTCATTTCTTAACAGATCACAAACTTGTTCACATGATAAATAAAGTAAAGGAAAAAATCTTAATGATGTCGTGTCGTGATCGTGCACTTACTCCTTAATGCAATTATTTAATTTACATGACACTAATGCGCACTTGTTCGGATTCTATGCATCCCATACTACATAGGTCCGAGGGCAAGCCTCTTAATCGTTCTTCATTTTTGTAGGGTTCAATCCCTCGCCATGACTTAATCTACTACCGTAATTACGGTGAGTATCCTAGATGATCTATGAGTACAAGCACGTGCACTGGACCCTGGAGGGGAACCCCACGCCATGTCTTGACTCATCAAGCATGCATTCTGTGGTAATTCAGCCTCCTCCCTGAACACGATCCTCTTGCAGTCACCGAAACATCCCACAAGCGTGGCTAAAGTCCGATCATTACTGAGTTGTGCCCACGTCATGTCTTGACTCATCAAGCATGCATTCTGTGGCTCACACACCCGCACCGTAAACTCTAGTTCTTATACTTATGTTTTCTCTCACTTTCATCACATCTCCACTATGTACTAATTATTAGAATCATGAATAAAAATCAAAGCTCTAGAGTTAGCCTCTCCACTAAACCGGACTTATTCATTTCATTCTCACATGACCAACCTTGGTCTTTCTTTTCAATTTTCATTTCATTTCCATTGCCGAGGGAGACTTAGCTGCTCTTCTGTTCAATTTCCAATTCACAACTTCCAATTTGAGCATTTCCAACTCATGCATTTAATTCATTGCCTCAGCATATCATGTTCTTAACTTTCATATTCATGTAATTCTCAATTCAAAACTATGATTCATTTCATGTAAATTCATGCAGCAACCAACATCAATCATAAGGTTCACGATCTTCAAAATAAACAGAATAAAGTTCTCTGACATATCAAAATATACTCTGGACAGTCGACATGGAAAATTCCAGTCGACTTGTTCGGTCAATTCAAATTCTTCATAACCACTCGGGAGAGTCGACTGCTGCACATGGCCAGTCGGCTGCTCCGCAACTTTCTATGTTCGACATATCATTCACGTGACAGTCGACTGTCAATAAATCAGTCGTCTGTCCCGGATTTTAACAGTACATATTCATGCTCAGCTCAGTCGACTTGCTACTCGCATTAAGTCGACTGAACAGGTTCACATTTCAAAATAAGGGATTATCTTTCCATCAGTTCTTACATGCACATGCATCATTGTGTCACATTACAATAAACATATAATCATGCTGCATAAACACGTAATTTCTTAACTGTTCACTAACATCACAACATGGAATTTCACATAACTAATATCGTTTTCTCTTCAAGGAAGTGTTAAACATGCATTTACATTCGTTCATAACTTTCTTGCAGAGATGAAATATCAATCTCAATTTATTACACTAGGACAACACAATGGAAATATCTCATTTCATGGAATTTCTGGACTATTCATAGTTAAAATACATCGGTCGGCTGTTCATACTAACAGTCGACTGCACAGGCTAGTCTCAGTTTTACTAATTATCACTAGTTTCTTTTCATTCGTTCATGTCTCCTCAGTCATGTACAACATGAAGGATATGAATTTAGCATTCCTATTTCATTTTAGTTTGTACACATATACATCATGAAACTTTCTAACAAAACATAAAAATATATGCCTCGTACCAGTCGACTTGTCCAAGCGGCAGTCGACTGTACATACCCAATTCGTTCTTATTACAGTGTCATTACTTAGTCCTTCATAATCATCACCATAAACATACACAGGGCAATCTAATATGTTTGAATTTACTTTTCATAAGCATAGTAACAATCATCATAATCATGGCATATTTTCTACATTAGAAGTCCTGAGAAACACCCACCTTATTGACGAAAATAACCGAAATCCAGAAAAACTCCTTAATGCAGTGGACGACTCCTTGCTCCTTGCTCCTTGCTCCTTGCTCCTTGCTCCACACCGAAACCTTCAGAAATGATGCCCGGCCTCCACAGAATAGACACACACAACTCTCTCACAATATATCTCTCTTACAAAATGATTTTAGTGTAAAAGAAACAATGAATGAGAGGGGTATTTATACACCAATTTAAGTGAGATGGAGGGCTAGGATTCAGTAGATAGTTATAGGATCAAGGGCTAGGATGGACTAGGGAGTTGTGATAACCACCCACACTCCAAATAACTACCCATGACTACAAAACCACTCCTTACTCCAACCGGCCAAGAAAAGGGTGTGCTCTTGCACGTGTATGCAACATGCACGTGCATGCACAAGCCACCCTACAAGAACTTGTACACCAAATAACAAGTCTTAAAAAAAGAAATGTTACACATTGCAAGTTGTAGAAAAATAAGGAAAGGGATTAAATCATGGGCTTAAATTAATTGGGCCAAGATAATTATTTTAAAAGAAAATAATAAGTAAACTAACATTTGGGCTTTAGGAAAATGCTTTATAGAAAACAATATTCTTACTCATCATGTTGAAAATAATAGCCAAAATATTACACATGCACACCACGTGTAAAAATAAATAATTTTTCATAAATTTGAAAAATCAGGGTATTACAACACTCTCCCCTTAGAATAGTTCCGTCCCCGGAACTACAGTTCAGAGTGAGAAACAAAAATACAACACAACACAAAAAGACACACAGATACAATCAAACAAAAAGCTCAGGATAATCCTTCAACATCCTCTCCTCAGATTCCCAAGTAGCCTCTTCAACCAAATGGTTTCTCCAGACTACCTTGACCATCGGTATCGTCTTATTCCTCAAGACTTTCTCCCTACGGTATCGGTATCGTCTTATTCCATCGGTATCGTCTTATTCCTCAAGACTTTCTCCCTACGATCAACAATCTCTACAGGAGACTCGATGTAATTCAGATCCAACTGCAAACCTTCCAGCACTTCAGGCAATTGATGACTCGGATCTGGAATGTAATCTCTCAGCATAGACACATGAAAGACATTGTGCACCTGAGACAACTCTTCCGGTAATTCAAGCCAGTAAGCAGTTTTTCCGATCCTTTTCAATATCTTATATAGGCCTATAAACCTCGGGGCTAACTTTCCGCCTTTGCCAAAACGAACTACACCTCTACTGGGTGATACCTTCAGAAAGACGAAGTCACCAACCTCAAACTCAAGGTCCCTTCTTCCGGTTGTCTGCATAGCTTTTCTGCCTGCTCTGAGCTTCCACCAACCTTTTCCTGATCAGAACAATCTTCTCAGAAGTTTTTTGTACAAGCTCAGGACCCAACAACTGACTCTCCCCAACTTCATACCAACAAACAGGAGTCCTGCACTTCCTGCCATACAAAGCTTCGTACGGCGTCATCCCGATGCTAGCCTGAAAACTATTGTTGTAGGCAATTCTACCAAAGGTAAATGCCTTTCCCAACTGCCTCCAAAGTCTAGTATACAACACCGAAGCATATCCTCAAGAATACGGTTGACTCTCTCGGTCTGCCCATCGGTTTGTGGATGAAAAGCAGTGCTGAAATCTATCTTGGTACCCAAAGCTGCCTGAAGACTCCTCCAGAAATGCAAAGTAAACTGTGCATCTCGATCAGACACAATAGTTGAAGGAACACCATGAAGCCTGACAATCTCGCCAACATACATCTCAGCTAACTTGTCCATCGAAACAGTGAGTTTCATCGCCAAAAAGTGAGCGGACTTGGTCAGTCGATCGACTATAACCCAAATCGCGTCATTGCCTTTAGGAATCTTAGGCAATCCCGTGATGAAATCCATACTGATGTTATCCCACTTCCATTTCGAAATAGGTAACGGCTGTAATAGACCTTCGGGTCTCTGATTTTCGGCTTTGACTTGCTGACAAACCTCACACTTCGCAACAAATTCAGCCACATCCCGCTTCAAACCTGACCACCAGAAATGTTGTTTGATGTCTTTGTACATCTTAGTACTCCCAGGATGTACCGACAAAAGAGTAGCATGTGCCTCCTGAAGAATACTCTCTTTCAGGTGCGCCTGATTTGGAACGCACAGCCTATCTCCGAACCACAGCACTCCATCTCTGATTTGAAATCCGGGCAACCTGCCAGCGCCAACCTGATCCTTCATCTCCAGGATATCAGCATCGACCTCCTGACTTGCAATGATCCTTCCATTCAACGTAGGCTGAAGCCTCAACTGAGCCAAAGATGCTCTCAATCCTTGCAAGACAACCTCAATACCTGCTCGATCCAGCTCCTCAATCAGATGGTTCTGAGTGGTAATCAAACTGGCTAAACTGTTCTTGCGACTAAGTGCATCAGCCACAACATTAGCTTTTCCAGGATGATACTTGATCTCAGGTCGCATGTCCTCGAGCACTTCCAACCATCTTCGCTACCTCAGATTCAGATCCCCTCTGCTGATATATATACTTCAAGCTCTTGTGGTTCGTGTACATGTTCAATTTCTCACCATACACGTAGTGCCTCCATTGCTTCAGGGCAAAGATAATCGCAGCCAACTCCAGATCATGAGTCGGGTAATTGTTCTCATGCGGTCGTAGTTACCTAGATCCATAAGCGATTACTCTTCCTTCTTGCATTAAGACACAACCAAGCCCACGATGTGAAGCATCACTATAAACATCATACTCAACACCTGCTCTAGGCAAAGCCAAAATAGGTGCAGTAGTCAGCTTCTCTTTCAACTCCTGAAAGCTTGCCTCACATTGCTCAGTCCACTTGAAGCTCACATTCTTCTTGGTCAGTCCAGTAAGCGGCACGGCTATCTGAGCATAACCTTGAATGAATCTCCTGTAGTATCCAGTCATTCCAAGAAAGCTTCTGACTTCCTTCACTGTAGTAAGCCTAGCCCAATCTCTCACTGCCTCTATCTTCTGAGGGTCAGTTGTCACTCCCTCCTTAGAAAGGATGTGACCTAGGAATGCCACTTCAGATTTCCAGAAATCACACTTGGATAACTTGGCATACAACTTCTGCTCTACCAGCTTCTTCAAAACTGCTGCCAGATGCTTGGTGTGCTCCTCCTCTGTCTTGGAGTACACGAGAATATCATCGATAAACACCACGATGAAAGAATCAATGAACGGCTTCAGAACTCTGTTCATCAAGTCCATGAAGATTGCGGGTGCATTCGTCACTCCGAATGGCATAACTAAGAATTCGTAATGCCCATGTCGAGTTCTAAATGCAGTTTTGTGCACATCTTCAGCTTTCACTCGAACTTGGTGATATCCTGATCGAAGATCTATTTTGGAGAATACAGCTGCTCCTTGTAGATGATCGAACAAGTCATCAATTCGAGGAATAGGATACTTATTCTGAATAGTGAACTTATTCAGCTCCCGGTAATCGATACACATTCTCATCGATCCATCCTTCTTCTTTACCAAAAGCACTGGTGCTCCCCAAGGTGACGCACTAGGTTGAATAAAGCCTTTCTCCAACATTTCCTCAATCTGCCGTTTCACCTCATCCCGTTCCACTGGAGCCATCCTATACGCTGCCTTAGAAATGGGTGCACTTCCCGGTTGAACAGTAATGCTAAACTCTACATCCCGATGCGGGGGTAACCCAGGAAAATCTTTCCGAACCACAGGAATCCCTTGCACTTCCACAGGAGTCTCTTCCTTGCAGATAGTTGCCACCAGCTTAGAACATTTCTGCTTCTCTTGGAAAGTGACTTCAGGTCCACTTGGAGCCTTCACTGTTACTGTCTTGGTCTTACACTCGATACTCGCACTGTACACCGACATCCAATCAATGCCAATGATAACATCGACTCCCAAGATAGTCAGCTTGATCAGATCAATGCCAAAGATTCGATCTCCAATCACAATCTCGCAATCAGCATAATACCGATCAGTGGTCAAAGTTTCCCCTGATGAAGTAGCTACTGCCAAGATCTTGCCTGGAAAAATCTTCGGTTCAACTCCCTACACTTTAGCAAATTTAGGAGACACAAAAGTATGAGAGGATCCAGTATCGAACAATACAACAGCTTTCATTCCATTCACATAAAGTTCGCCTGTTACATAATACACACCATTACGTAACAGTTTCACAATATAAACGGGAAAAGAAATGACAAAAACCTCTAAACATCAGCCCTCGTACCAGTGATGACATGATCGACCTCATCAGCATCAGCTTCTGTCAAGGCAAATACTCGCCCTGGCTGGTATGGTCTCTTCCCAGTCTGCTGCGCTGGTGCATTGCGATTCTCCTTTCGTGGCTTGAGACATTGAGATTGGTAATGTCCCGTTTCACCACAGTTGAAGCAAGTCACCGCAGGAGGTCTCACCACATTGTTTCCAGGTCCTCCAGCCACACTAACAGCGTTTGCCCCTGTCGGTTTGAACCTCTGTGCAGATGGTTGCCCCTTGAAACTCCCAAAATTGGCGGGCCTCTTTCCAGACTACCAGTTATTCCTCCGGTTCTGAACAACATGGAACTGCTCCATATCCGCCTCCGTCGCTGCTACCCTCTTGACCAACTTGTCAAATTGCCTGATACCAAAAGGTATCATCCGGGACCTCAAGCTTGGCCTCAATCCATGCTCGAACTTACGAGCCTTCTTCGCCTCATCCATCACCAGTTCTGGAGCATACCTAGAGAGCTGAGTAAACTTGGTCTCATACTCCCTCACTGACATGCTGCCTTGCTGTAGCGACAGAAACTCCATAGCCTTCTTCTCTTGAACATCGGAGGGGAAATAGTGACTGCGGAATTCTTCCAGAAATTCCTCCCAGCCAAGCACTATACCTCCCATGGTCCTCTTCATCGACTGCCACCAAACAGCCGCATCCTTCTCCAGTTGCAGAGTCGCCAACTTGACCTTACTGCCTTCCGGGGTCTCCAACACCTCAAAGATTGTCTCCACTTACCGAATCCAGTTGTCAGCCGCATCTGGGTCTGACTTTCCCTCGAATACAGGTGGTTTCATTCTTTTGAATGATTCCACTAGCTTAATCGCCTCGGGCACTGGATTTGCAGGCCCTCTTCCTTGGTTCTGAGCTACGGCATTGAGCGTCTGATAGACCCTCGCAAGTTCCGTTTCCAGATCCAAACCTTCACCATTTCTAGTTTCTCTTCTCGACATATTCTGATGCAAAAGATCCATTAAATTCGAAGTATAAGACATGAATTTTAAATCAACTTGCCTTTCATTGAATTCCAAACTTTATACATTCGAATTAAAATATTTCTTAACATCAGAATAAAAGAAAATAGAAGCTACAATAATCTAACTCCTACGGTTCCTCTTTGCTTCTCGAAGTTCTCCCCGTAGTTCATCAACTTCATTCTTCAACACATCTGTCAGGTTCTTCCTCTTCTCAAGTTCCCATACCCGGTGACTGAGAACTGAAAAGTCGTCCTTTCGCTTTGCCAGTTGAGCTTCCAATACTCCAACTCTCTCTCGCAGGGTTTCCACCTGCCTCTGAAGAGAAGCCACAAGACTACTCAAAACTGGTCCCTCTTCTTCATCAGAGGAAGAATCGTCAGACGAGTCTGGAGGTGGGGTTATCTCTCGAGATTCAGGCCACTCCTCCTCATCAGAATTTGCTTGCCCAGGGTGGTACTCGTCCTCGGAATCAGCCTGTCCAGGATGGTACTCTTCCTCAATGATATGCCATTCGTCATCTCCAGTAGGGTCGAAGTGATCAGCCATCTTAGAAATAGAGAGGAAGAAGCATAAGTCATAGAGCAACACAAATGTAAGTCACTTACATTTAAATCTCTAAACTCAGACACATACTCTAATGTCCACTTCTAGGGTGTCGTTCCTTATAAATTTGTACCAATCGGAAAAGCGTAGAAAGCGTGGCTCTGATACCACTCTGTAACGCCCCGAATCCCAAATACACTGAATTCGAGATGTTCTACAGGATCTTTTCACTTTCTTTAGTACAATTTTACAAGGAAATTTAAACTTTTCACTTTACATCAGAGTTTACATCATATATTACATTTACATTGCACAGCGGAAGTAAAAATTTACAACATTTAAATAAATGTACAACAACATGGTAAAATCTTTATGCATCCATTCCTCTTTAATCTTTAACATGTCATTTATCCTGCATACAAAACTGTGGGTACGTCAGTTTATTCAACCGACGATAATTATACATGGCCATCCTCTCTATGCCAGAAACAGTATAACGATTCTCATTTCTTAACAGATCACAAACTTGTTCACATGATAAATAAAGTAAAGGGAAAAATCTTAATGATGTCGTGTCGTGATCGTGCACTTAATCCTTAATGCAATTATTTAATTTACATGACACTAATGCACACTTGTTCGGATTCTATGCATCCCATACTATATAGGTCCGAGAGCAAGCCTCTTAATCGTTCTTCATTTTTATAGGGTTCAATCCCTCGCCATGACTTAATCTACTACCGTAATTACGGTGAGTATCCTAGATGATCTATGAGTACAAGCACGTGCACTGGACCCTGGAGGGGAACCCCACGCCATGTCTTGACTCATCAAGCATGCATTCTGTGGTAATTCAGCCTCCTCCCTGAACACGATCTTCTTGCAGTCACCGAAACATCCCACAAGCATGGCTAAAGTCCGATCATTACTGAGTTGTGCCCACGCCATGTCTTGACTCATCAAGCATGCATTCTGTGGCTCACACACCCGCACCGTAAACTCTAGTTCTCATACTTATGTTTTCTCTCACTTTCATCACATCTCCACTATGTACTAATTATTAGAATCATGAATAAAAATCAAAGCTCTAGAGTTAGCCTCTCCACTAAACCGGACTTATTCATTTCATTCTCACATGACCAACCTTGGTCTTTCTTTTCAATTTTCATTTCATTTCCATTGCCGAGGGAGACTTAGCTGCTCTTTTGTTCAATTTCCAATTCACAACTTCCAATTTGAGCATTTCCAACTCATGGATTTAATTTCATTGACTCAGCATATCATGTTCTTAACTTTCATATTCATGTAATTCTCAATTCAAAACTATGATTCATTTCATGTAAATTCATGCAGCAACCAACATCAATCATAAGGTTAACGATCTTCAAAATGAACAGAATAAAGTTCTCTGACATATCAAAATATACTCTGGACAGTCGACTTGGAAAATTCCAGTCGACTTGTTCGATCAATTCAAATTCTTCATAACCACTCGGGAGAGTCGGCTGCTGCACATGGCCAGTCGGCTACTCCGCAACTTTCTATGTTCGACATATCATTCACGTGACAGTCGACTATCAATAAATCAGTCGTCTATCCCGGGTTTTAACAGTACATATTCATGCTCAGCTCAGTCGACTTGCTACTCGCATTAAGTCGACTGAACAGGTTCACATTTCAAAATAAGGGATTATCTTTCCATCAGTTCTTACATGCACAGGCATCATTGTGTCACATTACAATAAACATATATTCATGCTGCATAAACACGTAATTTCTTAACTGTTCACTAACATCACAACATGGAATTTCACATAACTAATATCGTCTTTTCTTCAAGGAAGTGTTAAACATGCATTTACATTCGTTCATAACTTTCTTGCAGAGATGAAATATCAATCTCAATTTATTACACTAGGACAACACAATGGAAATATCTCATTTCATGGAATTTCTGGACTATTCATAGTTAAAATACATCGGTCGGCTGTTCATACTAACAGTCGACTGCACAGGCTAGTCTCAGTTTTACTAATTATCACTAGTTTCTTTTCATTCGTTCATGTCTCCTCAGTCATGTACAACATGAAGGATATGAATTTAGCATTCCTATTTCATTTTAGTTTGTACACATATACATCATGAAACTTTCTAACAAAACATAAAAATATATGCCTCGTACCAGTCGACTTGTCCAAGCGGCAGTCGACTGTACAGACCCAATTCGTTCTTATTACAGTGTCATTACTTAGTCCTTCACAATCATCACCATAAACATACACAGGGCAATCTAATACGTTTGAATTTACTTTTCATAAGCATAGTAACAATCATCATAATCATGGCATATTTTCTACATTAGAAGTCCTGCGAAACACCCACCTTATTGACGAAAATAACCGAAATCCAGAAAAACTCCTTAATGCAGTGGACGACTCCTTGCACCTTGCTCCTTACTCCACACCAAAACCTTCAGAAATGATGCCCGGCCTCCACAGAATAGACACACACAACTCTCTCACAATATATCTCTCTTACAAAATGATTTTAGTGTAAAAGAAACAATGAATGAGAGGGATATTTATACACCAATTTAAGTGAGATGGAGGGCTAGGATTCAGTAGATAGTTATAGGATCAAGGGCTAGGATGGACTAGGGAGTTGTGATAACCACCCACACTCCAAATAACTACCAATGACTACAAAACCACTCCTTACTCCAACCGGCCAAGAAAAGGGTGTGCTCTTGCACGTGTATGCAACATGCACGTGCATGCACAAGCCACCCTACAAGAACTTGTACACCAAATAACAAGTCTTAAAAAAAGAAATGTTACACATTGCAAGTTGTAGAAAAATAAGGAAAGGGATTAAATCATGGGCTTAAATTAATTGGGCCAAGATAATTATTTTAAAAGAAAATAATAAGTAAACTAACATTTGGGCTTTAGGAAAATGCTTTATAGAAAACAATATTCTTACTCATCATGTTGAAAATAATAGCCAAAATATTACACATGCACACCACGTGTAAAAATAAATAATTTTTCATAAATTTGAAAAATCAGGGTATTACAGGGTCACACGCCCCAATCCAACCTCCGTAGCATCGGGAACGTCGGTTACAATACACATACGCCGAGCACTCTTGCTACCGACGTCAAAACACGAGAAATTGCATTGACTGGTCAAACGGCCTTGGGGCCCACTAGCCACGTGTCGCTCTCCTATTCGTCGATAGCAAGCTCCGAAGTCACTTGCCACCGACATCAAAACGTAAGAAAATGCGTTGACTGGTCAACGGTGGAAGGGACCCACAGGCCACGTATCGCGCTCCTATTCGTCTCTGAACTCTCTTGCCACCAAACCTGAAATGAGAGAACTCCGCCTCAAAATCCGTGTTCGATCAAGATCAAAAGTTGTGATTAAAGCAAAAAAGAGAAAATCAACGGTCAACGTTGACTGAGTCAATGGTCAACCATTGACCGCCATGTGTCACTCCCTTACTTGTTTCCGAACTCACTTGCCATCGGAGCTGAAATGAGAGAAAAATTTTGCCTCGAAATTCATACACAAACATGATCAATGGCTCAGATTCGACGGCCAAAACAAAAGAAAAAAAGGGGTTGGCGGGTCGGGTTCGGACCTGTTAGGGATCCAAACCCGAACTCCATACCAACTTCATCTTCTTCTCGAATTTTGGTGCCAAAAACGAACCCCATGCAAGACTTCTCTTGCAACCTCTTAGCTCCGACTTTGAACTCCCTCATCGAAGCCTCACCTAGCTGCCATCGAACTCCACCTCACCGAGCTCGTCTCCCCCTCAGTAAGCTCTCGCCAACTAGCTCCTACTCCCACCGAGCTCCACTCCCCAAGCTTCATCAAGCTCGAGTTCTCCAAGGTCGAAATCGCCACCGCCATGGCCTCGCCTCCACCATGGTTTCGTCGAACCCATCACCTTCAACGAAGCTATGCCTAGCTCCTGCTTCATCTTCGTCAAAGCTCCGAACCTAAACCTCCTTCGTTGAGCTCAACCTCGACACCACCACCGTCGAGCTCCACCGCCAAGCTCGCCTTCACCGTCTCCGAGCCAAGCCTCGCCGAGCTTCTTCACCATCACTCTCGCCGAGCTCGCCCAACTCCACTGACCTCTCCAGGCCGAGCACCATCGATGCCAAACTTCAATCCGAGCTTCGACGTCTCCTTCTTCGAGCTCTGAGCTCCCCCTTCGTCAAACTTTGAGCTCCACTGTTGAGCTCTCTGACTTCCCGAGCACGGACCTCCAAAGCTTGAGCCACCTCCTCGCCGAGCTTTCTTGCAAAGTCCAAAGCCTAGTCAAACCCATGCTGAACTCCCCCTCTCACCTCGCTGAGCTCCAAGAGGTTGACCCCATGTCTTGTCGAGCTCCAACTCCTCAGTCAAGCTCCCACTCCGAAGCTCCGAGCTCCGACCTCCTCACCATGATTTCGCCATCAAAGCCAGGTCGAGCTCGAGCTCCAGCGTCGAACTCCACGACGCCTTCCTCGCCGAGCTCCTCTCCCCTGATCGAGAACCCACGAGCCCCTCGTCAACTCCGGAGCTCACCTCGCCCCTACGTGAGCTACAAGGCGCACGGAGAAGTGGTCAGAGAAGGAGACAAGGGAGGGAGACGAGAAAGAGCAGAGGAAGAAGAACAGAAGTAGAAGAAAGATGCAGAGCGAAATGAGGAAAAAAAATAAAAAAATAAAATAAAATAAAATAATGTTTTCAACGTTGACCAACTGCGCCACGTAACGATCTCCTATTCGTCACCGACCTCCCTTGCAACCGACCTCCAACTGGGAGAAAAATGGGCTCCTCCCGATGCGTGCTCATCTGATCATGATCAACGTACAGAAACGCGCCACGTGTCTAGGTATTTATTTATTTATTTAATTGAATTAGTTATTAAAAAAATCCAAAAAAATTAATTAAAAATCGAAAAAAATAATTTAAAAATTCTAAAAATAATTATTAATTTGGAAAATATTTTTAAATTCTGAAAATAATAATTATTTAATTAGAATAATTAATTAAATTTTCGATAATTAATTATTTAATTTGGAAATTAAATAAAAAATTAAAAAAAATAATTAAAAATTTAGAAAATCTAGAAAATCACCAAAAATTCAGAAAATTCTAAGAATAATTTTGGGCATTTTACAAGCTCAGAATGATACCATTACACCTCGAGCAATATCCAAACTCGCTTAAGAACTCCGATAAAATCTTGTACACCATTAGAACAACAAACTACTCCTCAAAGGCAGTTAAACTCAGTCTTCAGGAGTGGGGAGCTCGTGATATGGCTAAAAATGGGATTAAATCGGGACCATTCAAATCGGACATGAATCTTAAAGCTCAAGCGTAAAATGGTAATTTCACCTACAAACGGGTCTAAAATGGAAACTGGATCTTTCTTCAAAGCCTAATAACCCATGACCGGATCTGTCCTACTGGGTACGGGTCCCAACCCGTTACAAACCAGTTCAGAAGGATAAAGAAGAATCCAGATTCATAATTATCCCTAAGAGGTGGTTTTAACCACTTCTATCCATCCATACCGGGAAGTAGAGATTTGTTCCTATCTCAAAACGATCCCTAAGGTGACTATAAAACCCCTCTCCCCCCGCCATAACAAGGTAATCAATCTTTTTCTACACAAATCTCTTTCATAATCTTTCTGATTACCGACAAGAGCGTCGGAGGGTGCATCGCCGGGATCTATCCCAGTGTTTCGCACTTTTTGCAGGTTCGCAATACCAACAAGAAACCAAGTCAACACGTTGGTGAAGGTCAATAGGTCAACAAGTTTGCCTTGTTCGTTTTCTCAAGAGTCCACAAATTCTGTCTATTACCCCCACACCAGATTCAGCGGCAACAACTAGTATATTGAATGATTGTCAATGTGCCTTCTGCAATTCTAAGTTTATGAATCACCTGTAGAATCCATGGATTGAAACCTTAATAGTTCAGTCTCTCTTCAGTGTTGCATTTGTGGAGCCAGAAAGTGCCTAGTACTTTACGGTTCACATACTTGTTAGGTAAACGTGATGAAAACACCTTTGGACCTAAAGCACTTTCGCAAACTGGTTATCCCCTTTTTCCACCACCCTCAAGTACCAATTTAGCTTATTAAACCCACAAGTATAATAAGTTGGTTCTAGAAAAATAAATAGAATATTCTGGCAAAAATGTATATTAGACCAAAGCAATTTTCTTGACTTCATGGTTGCGACCCTTTTTTATTTAAAGCAATACCAAATGCAGCCTCAGTCTAGTGAGCTGATTGTGTTTAGAATATAGATTGGCACAAGAGTGTGTATGCGAGTTTTTTTTTTAAGGAAAAGGTGAAATATGGCCACCCTGTTTCATTAATAAGAAATTAACCAAACAAATCCAGTGTACTGGGTCGAATTACAAACTATAGACAGAAAAATAGAACATGAAGCGATATGACCATTACATACAATCAGAGCTCACTCTAACACCCTTAGAGGGTGGGCCACAAAATCAATACCCACAGCCCAAACTGGCCACAGCTTGTCCCCGACCTCCATCAATAATGTATCGGATCCCATCTTGGGTCCAGACACAAAGCGATGACCAACTAATTGTATGTACACCAAGTAAGCTTCGTGCACCGCCTCCACGGCACGCACACACCCACCTGAATCGTATCACGCGGGATTTGGATGTTCTCTGCTCCCATCCTGCTCCTCCCCACCTCCAATAACCTCACCAACACATACTCACACTTTGCCCCATCGAAGTCACAACCAAAGGAGAGCCGTGGAGTGGATATCTTCACCTCTCTCACGCTTTAGCTCTCACAAGCAATTTCCCACCAAACGAAACTCTCGCTCACCCTAACCACGGACACAGTCAAAGAGATATTTCTCATAAACACAATCAGACACCTACATAGAGTAGTGAGAAGCAATATTTTCACTCACTCGATCACTCTCTCACACTCTCTCTTTCTCACGCAAAACCCGAAGCAAATCACAACTAAAAGAAGTATTACCTTCACCTCTCGCCCCTGCAGGCGGTGGACGTTGTAGATTTAGGTTCAAATGATGAGGGTGTAGTGGCAGTGCTATTGCGAAGCCTGTGGCAGTTGGTTAAAGGCGGTCGAATTTAGGGTGTGACTCCTACACTGCCGACCAAACACAGAAACATCTCCAACTCTTCAAATCCCCTCAGCGCACCTCATGGGGTGACCCCATTTGTGGGCCCAAGCCCCACCCTATGCTGTAAGGAATGAGCGCATCTCATTGGGGGACCCCATCTTCGAGCCCTAGCCCTACAACCGCACATCATTCTACACACTGAGTCAAACCAAACTCAAACAACTCCTCCACTCCTCCCTTACTAATAATACCACTGTCGTCATTACCTCCAGCACTGCCTTCATCACATACTCTCTCTTCTTCGCATACTCAACCAGCAACTCAACATCCAAATTACCGCTGTAGATCACCGTGATTGGTGTTGAGTGCAAGGACGTGGTGGCAGTAGCGTTGTCTAGAGAGAGAAACTAACCCCTAACCCTGGCTTCTTTACACACACAACCAACCCTCGTAATCCAAATCATAGCAGTAGATCGCCGTGATTGGCCCCAAGAGCGTGGACATGGTGGTGATAGCGAAGATGTCATTTTCGGTGCCGATGTTGGGGGTGGACGACAGCGATTTACCGGGTCGATGGGGACGACGTCGAAGAACCTCGACGAAGCTCTGTCGAAGCAGAGGCACCGGCGTTTCTGACGATGTGGCGCCGATGACGTTAGCTTTGGGTGGAGATGTCAGCGATGGGGGCTGCGATGCTGTGACACCTC
This sequence comes from Hemerocallis citrina, assembly GCA_017893485.1. Taxonomy (NCBI): domain Eukaryota; kingdom Viridiplantae; phylum Streptophyta; class Magnoliopsida; order Asparagales; family Asphodelaceae; genus Hemerocallis; species Hemerocallis citrina. Next base: position 187,317,845 of record CM030368.1, on the reverse strand, counting down.
ACACTGGCGCTCAGCACCAGAACCGAAGGGAACAGGGGCGGTTCCGGGGCAGCAGCGACGAGGCCTAGCCGCCACCCCCAACCTCTCACAGATCCCAACTCCAGTGTGTATGCGAGTTGAGACTACAGGTTTAGATTAAATATTAAGATCTAGCTGGAGAGATTTCTCCAGTAGCAAGTCTGCCGTTTATTTCAATACACTTACTACTAATTTGAAAACATTATGAGATCAAATCATGTATTGGCACATGGTAAATACACAAGGGGGTTGAGTTTTCTATAGTGGTAATAATTTTCTCAATCAAATGACTTCAACTTCGACCTTATGTGACGTTTTTCATACATTGAAGTTATTTGCTTGCATCTGCAGAATCAAATAGGTTCCTTAGAGCATCCACTATAGTTCGCTATATACCTAATAAAGAGATATTTTAACTTTTTGTAGCCACTATCGTTCGCTAAAAATCTACTTTATAGAAAAGTAGTGAACAGTATGCTGCTAAATATAGCAGCAAAATATAGCAATCTCCATATATTGGAGATGGAAGATCTTGTTCCGTCTGTCATTTTTTTCGAATATTAAATGATGTCGGACAGAAGATCTTCTTCCATCCAAACACTTTTATTGCAAAAATATAGAGGGACGGAAGAAGATATTCCGTCCTCTAGTTTAATTATTTAATTAATTAATAAAAGAAGAGAGACAAGAGAAGATCTTCTGTCTCTCATATTTTGTTACTTAAAAAAAAATTGAGAGACGGGAGATCTTCTTCCGTCCTCTTCTTTTATTACTTTGGAAAATAATAAAAGATGAGAGATTTATTCATTAATTTTTTTTAATGTTTTCCAAATGACATAAATGCCCCTGCCCATCTCAATCCATCATCTTCCGCGTTGTAATTTTGACTCCTTCCAACGGCTACAATTTTTTTAAAATATTTTCCCAATGGCTAAAATCAATATATATATATATATATATATATATATATATATATATATATATACTCTACTCCGCATTCAACTTCTCTGTCTTCACTCTCTCTCTTTATCTATCTTCTCTTTTGTTCTTTCTTTCTATCTAATTTTGCTTCTTTTTTCAATAAGGTGGTAAGATTTAAACGATGGCGAATCATGGTAACAGTGGCAGAGAATACACATCTGTTGAAGATGTTATTCTTTCTCAAAGCTGGGTTACCATTACTCAAAATCCATTATTCGGTAACGATCAATCAAGAACACAGTTTTGGGATCGAGTACTTGCCTCATTTGTATCTCTACTAGGCACTCTGACCGATTGAACAGCTGGCCCTCTTTCTAGTCATTTTTGTGAAATTTCAAAATCTGTTGCAATGTTTATTGCGAAGTTGGGTAGTGTCACAAATAGAGCTGTAAGTAAAACAATTGAGGCGGATAAGGTATATATAATTTAGGATATTGAATTGAAAGTTAATATTTATAAAAATTTAAAACTCGTGATTTGGTAAATTTTATTTTTTAGTTACGTGAAGCAAGAATGGAATACATGCAATCTTCTGGGAAAGCATTCAAATTTGATGAATGTTATAAGTTGCATAAAGATCAGCGAAAATTTTCGCTGCGTACAACCCATGTATTCGACTCAGGACCAAGCTCTTAATCTGGAAAAGCAGGTAGCACGTTACGTTCGCCATCTATGCAAGACTAGAATATCGATAATCCGACTGACATGGATTCGCCTACACCCTCTCTCGACCACCCGGCCGAAAAGCAGAGAAGAAAAAAGGGAAACGGTTGGCTGAATTTTCTGAATTGGCATATATGGTTGAAGAGACCAAAACTTTCAACTTTTTCTATAAGGAGGCTCAAGATTGGAGGATCGTAGCAACGGAAAAGAAGATTGCAATTAAAGAAAAAGAGCACGATTTGAAAATACGAATGGAGGAAGATCGCATCATGAGTATGGATCTTAGCAGCTTACCCGAGCATCAGCATAATTATTTCATGCGTAGATAGCATGAAATCATGCAAAGAGGAGGTTACATGTAGTGTTATTTTATATGAATGCTGTTTTTATATGTTTTGCAATATCCGTTGTATCTTGCTTATTATCAATTCTGTATTTGCATTGTGTTCCAATATATATGAATATCTTTCTATTTCAGCTTAAAATATTAAAGAGTGTCAACGTTTTAGATTACTAGTAGATCCATAAATTAAGACTGACTCTGAACTGAACATTAAGGCTGATTCTAAATTGAACATTAGAATACATATTTTTCTTACTTTGCTACTCTAATGTTAAAATAAAACGATACAAATAATTTTCCTACAAGTCATTTCCATATTCGTTCCAAATGTGTTCGATCAAATCTTTTCGCAGTGCATGATGTTTTTGTCTATCATATAGTTCGACATTGCTTGCTAACCTTATTGCACTTGTTGAACCTGCAGTTCTGTTAGGTACGCGGAAGCTAGAGTCTGCACATTGGTCGTAGGCATAATCTTGAAGTCCGACATATCGTTCATCCTTAACTATCATATTGTATAAAATAATACATGTTTTCATTATATACGATAGAATGTCAGCATCCCAGAATCATACCGGACCTCTTACTATCACAAATCTTGCCTATAAGACCTCAATTGCACGTTCAAAATTCTTTCTTGCAGTCTCTTGCATTTGGAAAAAATTTCTTTTCTTTTATCCGGTGCTGAGTATGTCTTGACTATAATAGCCAATAAGGGGTATATACCGTCGGCTAAATAGTATTCCATATTGTAGTTGTGATTGTTGATAATGAAATTTGCTGGAGGTGCAGAACCATCAAGAAGATCATTGAATAATGTGGACCGATTGAGTACGTTCAGATCATTATTGGAATTCTAAAAAAAGAATGCTAGAACCAAAGGTCATAAGATGTCACTGCTTCGAGAATAATGGTTGGCACCTGGACGTGACCTATTTACTGGCCGTGCCATGCTGCAGGACAATTTTTTCAAGCCCAATGCATGCAATCAACACTACCTAACATTCTTGAAAAATCGTGAGATTTATTTTCTTCAAGAAGTCTCTGAATATCATTGGCATTTGGAGTATGCAAATATTGAGGGCCAAAGAAGTTGACAATGGCGACACAAAACCTACGTACTATTTTCAGAATTGTAGTTTCTCCTATTCGTACGTACTCGTTAACTGCATCGGTCGATGAACCGTACGCCAAGCATCTTATCGCCGCAATTATCTTTTGCTGGGGGGATAAACCGAAAGCTTCTATTGCATCATGTCGTTGCAGAAAGAATTGATTGTAACTAACAGTAGATTCCAAAATCCAGGTGAATAAAGATCGACGCATACAAAATCGACGTCAGAATAAGTTTTCACCATAAATAGGATTATCTGCAAAATAATCTTTACAAAGTCGTCTATCTCCTTCTTGTCTTTCATGAAGAATAAATCTCCGGAGAATAACTTGTTGGGTTTGTTGAGCAGCCACGGAGGACATTATTAGCTTGTCCTTGTTAACAGGTCTCGCAATCATCTCTTGTTCCTCTGATTCTTCTTCAGAAGAAGTAGACGATGAATACGATGTCAGATGTGCCATTGCTAAGTTTGTAATAGATATAAGTTAGTGTAGTTTTTTTTCACAGTAGGTATAATGTTTCGATTCTGATGCTCACTTGGGTTTATATACATTTTTTTGGTTGATGTTTTTAGAAATGAGTGAAGCCTCTTAATCCACCAGGATAAGCCGCAAAAAGTTTGACTACCCATATAGCCTTACCAGCCATATAGAAACTAAATAGAACGTAGGTTTTGTAGTCTAAGGAAGAAACAAAAAGTATTGAATTTTCTTGTCATTTTCATCTCTAGGGCCTACAATGAAAGTGTGATAGGTTAGTAAGTGACATTTCAGTAAGTTAAAAAAAGTTGCCTGACAATATCCCACTACCACTAGCATAATAAAACAAAGTTAGGCATTTAGCTTTAGGTTAATAAGTTAAAGAAATTAATAAGTGATCTATCACATCACTAGCATTTAGCTTTAGGTTAATAAGTGAAATTTCATAATAAAACAAAGTCAAATAAAAGAAAGTGTGATCAAATCACATAAATAAATTGGGGTTCATGTTAGGATACAAATTAAAGGTGAGAATGAAAAAAAAGGTTGATTGATTTTAAATTGGTCCGTATACATTCAAATAAGACTAATAATTCGATAAAACAATCAATTGATTTAATCATTACACAAAACAATGCCAACAAGCAAAGTGATCACAGATTGAAATATCCCTAATGGAGACTATTTGTAACACCCCTGCTCCAGCTCAGACAAATTTATTAATTTATCAGAAAAATTATTTATAGTATAGTACAACTACCCACCACAGGTTGCCTCTCAAAAGGTGGTTAACCAGATTGGTGACTCTTGATCGTAAGCTATATTATTTCTAGTTATTTTATTTTTGCCAATTCCCGATATGGGACTATTAACTCATACTCTTTCCTCTTTCTTTGCATGTGCAGCCGAAACCAAATTGGGCCCCAACGTACACGTCATCAGAGAGAGAATCAGCAGCTTCCTTTCCAACTGGGTGGGCCCCTGTCGTCTGCTGACGTCACCCGATGCCAGCAACAACAGCCAAGTCTACTGTTACACACACCGTGGGCCCCCACCATTACTCATTTCACTTTATTTTGCCTTTTTATGCCATCACCTCATATATCCACTCTTATTTACACATATGCCATCAAGCGATATATATACTATTAAATATATTTTTTTCCTTTAGAAATTACGGGATGTTACACTATTGATATACAATTCTTGGAATAAGAGAGCTCATTGATACAAGTCTCCGTAAAACAAAAAAAGATAAAATCTACTCCTTGTTAACAAACTGTGTTCATGGAACAAATTCGGGTGTCGAATTCAAACGTGAAGATGAAAGTCGATCCCTAGAAAGACTTCTCCTGCCAGAAAAAACCTGTGGAATTGATTCTTTCAAAATTGTGTCTTTCATAATGAATCACCTTAATTAAGCATCGTTATAAGTCAACTCCAGATAATGTTGGTATAACTCCTCCTGTAAATCGTAGTGTTATATTTATATACTCACTACAACACATGATGGATTTACCGGCGTATATTCCCCGGCGTTTTACCAGAAACACTGGGGTAGGAAGAGACCAGGAATGGGGCGTCAAAATGGATGGTTATACGCCGGCGGCCTCTAAAAAATGCCGAGGAATTATGATATTCACCGGCATTTTTTATTAAAATGCCGGTGAAGGCCATATTCACCGGCGTTTTAATAAAACACGTCGGTGAATATACAGATAAAAAATGTACCAAAAAATTGTCTCTCATTCACCGGTGTTTTTTAGTTAAAATGTCGGTATAGGGTTTGAGATAAATTTCCCCCAAACCCTACAGCAAGTCCTCCTTAGATTAAAAAAACAACAAAAAAAAATTCCCAAAATTTCCCCCTCTCCCCCGCACTCTCCCGCCTCTCCTATTTCCCCCACGCCGCCTCTCCTATTTCCCCCAAATCCCCCTTTTAGTTCACGGTTCCATCTCTCTCTCTCTCTCTCTCTCTCTCTCTCTCTCTCTCTCTCTCTCCCGCCGTCGTCCCTCGCCGTTGCTGTCTCCCTCCCCCGTCGTCGCCATTGCTGTCTCCCTCCCCCGCCATCGTCCCTCGCCGTCCCCTATTGTCTCCCTCCCCCACTGTCGTTCCCCGCAGTCCTCCGCTGTCTCCCACCGTCGACGATCTTGTAATCTGGTAAAAACAAATTTAATGTTAATTTTATGGTTTTAGGGTTTTAGGGTTAATTTTGTTTTGGGATTTGTTAGTTGTAGGGTTAATTTTGTTAATTTTGTTTTGGAAAAATTTTACTGAATTGATTAGGGTTCAATTTTTACTGAATTGATTTGTTAGTTGTAGGATTTTAGGGTTCAATTCAGTTTCGATTCGATCCCAAAATCTGTAGTTGCAAAATTGTAGGAATGGTTTAGGAGTTAATCAAGTTGCTTACATGGAATCTAGTTCTGTCCATGGTGAAAATCTAGTTGCTTATACTGTTTAGCAAAGAGATTTAAAGTAGAAAATAAAATGGTTTTCATATTTGGAAGGAGAAGAGATATGACAGAACAAGTCATTGGCATTTCCTAGCTTCCTCCTCTAATGTCCTTTTGATATCCAACTTGTCCTGGCAGTCCTGCATTGGAACATAGAATGAAAATGAACTCATGGAAGATGATATATATTTTATAACCAACATCATTTTAATTGAATGCTTCAATTTCTACAAGACCACAGTAGAGAACAAAAGCCAGGCTATAAGGAGTCTATAAATATCATGTTTAGCTCATGGCTGCATCATTACATATACTGCTTTGGTTCATTCCAAAGTCTTTTTACAGGAATCATGTTGCACAATTAATATGTGAATATCTTCATGGTAAGTAGCATCTGTAGTCCTTTAATCTTTCTTTCCATACCGATTTTTGGTAGAATTATGATTTCACATCTTTCATTCCCAAAATATGAAAGAGTTCTAATTTCATTCATATGGTTCAGTACATAATAACTTAAGCTTGTCATTTGGATTGTTTTCTTTGACAAATTAGTGATAAGCTGCCTTACTATGTATGCCGACTGTAAATGAGTAGTATCCCTATATCATAGGCACTACAACACACGATGGATTTACAGGCGTATATTCCCCGGCGTTTTACCAGCGCCGTGGTAGGAAGAGACCCAATATAGTTCCAACTCAATATAGTTATTCCCCGGCGTATATTCCCCAGCGTTTTACCAGAATCTTATATTTACTTGTTCTCACAAATACTATGACATAAATTACTCAAGCATGATAAATATAGATCCAACCCAATATAGTTCCATATGCAACTTCAAAATGCACTCAGTAGGACTACTTTTGATATACTGACTAATTTATGAGTCAGTGATTGGCAATCTACTTTTGAAATACTGAGTGGCACTCACTGATTAATCTTTACCTCTTTACCTGAATAATTTTGAGTCAGTAAGTGGCACTCACTGATTGTGCTTCTCTATTTTATGAATCATCCTACTGAGTGCATTTTGCATATGGATCTATATTGATTTGGATCTATATTTATCATGCTTGGGTAATTTATGCCATAGTATTTGTGAGAACAACTAAATATGCTTGAGTAAAAACAGTGAACAAATGGAGTTTCTTCTCATTATTTTCGAGTGAATGAGTAATGATGAGATGGATTATGCTTCTGAAGTTGCACACTATGTTTCATGATTCATTCAATAAATGAATTATAGGAGTAACTAGTGATGATTAAATCCTATCTGAGAATTTAATGATTAATCTTTACCTGACATTTTGGGGTTTTTTAGAGTGCATTTTGCAAAATTTATGAACAATCTAGAGAATTTTGAGTCAGTGAGTGGCACTCACTGACTTCATCTTATATACTGACTAATTTGGATAATATGAGAAATTTGGAGAACAAAGATGAAAATTTTGAGATGTATGAACTGAAATACTATGGCACTGAGTCACTGACTTCATCTTATATTTACTGGTTCTCACAAATACTATGATATAAATTACTCAAGCATGATAAATATAGATCCAACCCAATATAGTTCCATATGCAACTTCAAAATGCACTCAGTATGACTACTTTTGATATACTGACTAATTTATGAGTCAGTGATTGGCAATCTACTTTTGATATACTGAGTGGCACTCACTGATTAATCTTTACACTTCAACAATTGTAAGGCTATGTAAATCTGACTGTTTAAATTGTGAAATTGACTCTTGTCACCGTGGACCCTCCTTTTCACACATGATTGTGCTGTTGCATCCATAGATTAACAAACCTTCCTAACATTAGACTTTGCATATTCAAGGCTAGGTAACTCCTACTGTCTGGCTTTTGTTTGTGAATCTCCTTTTGCTACCAGGATCCTCTTTGGTTGCACTTGATAAGCTATGGTAGCTGCACCGGTTAATTTCATTCCTAGTATTCTCAAATGTCAATTTCACCAAAAATGTAATTATGTAAGAAAGCATTTCCCTTCTTAATTTTCTTTGAGAGCTACGAGCTTCTTCTTTCAATTGCCGAAGCTGCTAAGCATACGATAACCATGGTGGTGATTTTTTTTTCTTTTTCCATTTTTATTGAGGTTATGGTTCTCCATTCAATTGCAATTTTGAGGAAATGAATAAGCTTGTGATACAGGAATATTGATGAGTTGGTATTGCCTTTATGCTGGATGAATTTCTGAGCTTTTGGCTGCTCTTCAAAAAAAAAATTGCCATCGGAACAACCTTTACCGTAGCATACTTCTGCTATGTATAATGTGAACTTTTGGGTTTCTTCATTTGTGCTTTTAGAATGGCTGTTTTTTACTATGGATTCCTGGATGAATTTTGAGTCAGTGAGTGGCACTCACTGATATGCAGTACTTCTTTGTGATATGCAGTACTTCTTTGTTGCTAAATTCGAATGACTATATTGTTGAATTGTTATGCACTGAGAACCAGCTTAATGCAGTGCTCCTATTGGAATGACTATATTCTTCATATGCAGTGCTCCTAATGTTTGTTTTAAGAATGATCAGTGTATGATTTAATGGGTTTCTTGCATTTGGTTTTGATTATAAGAGTGCTGAATTTGTTTTTTTTTTTTTTTTTTTGAAAATTTTTTATAAAAAAAAAATTAGCTACACCGGCATTTTTACAAGTGCCGGTGTAGCTTTCAGCAAGAATTTGGCAGTCTATACCGGCGTTTTAAAAACGCCGGTGTAGGTGATGGCCGAAAATGGTACCCACACATTCACCAGCATTTTTACGGCCGCTGGTGTAGTTTTAACCTACACCGGTGGCCGTAAAAAATGCCGGTGAATGTCCCTAAGCTACAGCGACGCACGATTCAGCGACACTTGCACCGGCGATTTATAAAATGCCGGTGATATCTACAGCGGCGTTTATAAATGCCTGTAAATGTGCAAAAAAATGCTGGTAAAGACTGTTAGTCTTGTAGTGACTAAATTAATTTTAAATAAAGAATCACAAAATGATAATTATATACTCACATGTGACATTATACTACGAGGTAGAAAATTGATAGGTCCCTCTTTAATATTCCTCGTAATTGTACCACCTAAATAAAGTGGAACCTCAACTATGCATTCGAGGCGTTCTGGAAGATTCGCCGTCGGAGGTTGTGCAGTGTACTCCGTCGGGGCCAAAAACGGGGGAGATGGAAACAGCAATTGAGTGGTAGGATCACTGATACTAGTTGGACCTACAAAATCGATATTTGTAGCATGCGAAAGAGTTGGCATTATAGCACCTATTGATACCTTAGCCCAATATTGATCGTATATATTTTGTGGTACAGGCCGGACCAATACTGATGCGTCAATAGGCAGACATAAATCTTGCAACGATATATAAGGCACAAAAGGTGGGAGGTCAACTGGGATAGTAATAATCCCCAATATTTGGCGATAACAACGATCACCAAGATACCATACACCTTATAATGTAAACATGTTTATAACAAAACAGAAAAGTTATTTTACGCTAAGCGTAAAGAAATATTTGTCGCGAATACAGTAAAAAATATGAAAAATGATACCTGCGAGTAATACTGAAAGATAACTTAGTGACTAGACAAAATGTTCACAAGCCCATTATCACCCTTGAACTCGTGGGATGATCCCGAATAAGGCTGCTAGATGATAGATGCAGACGAACGCATCTCCAACTGATGTCTTGCGATAGAAATATTATACCTAACTTGGTCTGTTATATTTGTCTCAAATTCATCTTTGTTCCAAAGTGTAATTCTGGGCCATTTATCTGCGAGATGTTCCGTCCATGCAGTTATTGAAGCACATATATGTGTGTATTCATAAGCCCAATACTACAAATCAAAGAATTCTATTAGTTTCCAAGTAAATACATCAAGTCATGTATCTATTAGTTTTATAAATATCGATTGAAACATTATCTGTTACCTCTAGTACTTCCCTTGGCCCATTGAAAGACTTCACTTCAACTCTGCTACAAGAATCTAGAGACATATATAGTAGGACCTTTGCTTGACCACCCCAATCATATGTACCTACTTTTTAAAGATCTTGTAGTGCTGCGAGTCAACCAGATCTTGTAACGCAAGCAGCATTGGAGAAAAGAAACTCACAAAGAAAGAACATGAAGAATGATCTTGTAATCTTCAATGCTAGATTATTATCCTCTTAAGCTGCCTCGATTACACTGATTTCAAAATACTTCATCCGGAAGGAAGAGCGTATTTGATGTAAAACTAACCCTAAATAGAGAATTTCCAAGAATCTTAAACGATTAATTTTACCAACATGTAATGCGGTCAAAGTTGGAATTTTAAACAATTAATCGGTTTGATAGATTTTCAAGATTTGAATTAAGTTTCACAAACCCAATTAATAATTCAGTTCTAACAATCAATAATTAAATTCCTAAGCATTCTTAGCAAGTAAAAGATTCAATATTGATTTGTACTCTAATCAAGCAGGTGGAACGCTCAATCTCAATATTTGTGATCGAGAGTTAAATTGAATAATATAATAGAGATCATGAAGTAGTATAACACAAATATTTGAGAATTGAAAAGAGTACCGAGGGTTCGAATAACTCAGCGTAGATCTCGAGTTGAACACGAAGAGCACAACGATCAGCAACAATAGCGGAAGCAACAGCCAAGAGCAATGGTAGCAACCAGCAAGGGCTGGCGGATCTGGGTCGGCGTCGGTGCTCGGGAGGAGCATAGGACGCGCACGGGTTGCCGGACTGGTGGTCGGCCTGGTGTGAGGGCGTCGTGACTGACTGGAGGCGACCCCGGGGGGTGCTTGGGTGTTGACGAGGTCAATGAGAGTGGCAAGGATGAGGGAGGAGTTGTTCAGGAGTTGTTTGTTGACGGCGAGGTGAAGGATGCTCGGGGTATTGGGTTGAAGATGGAGGCAAATAATGGGTTTCGAAATCAAGAAGAATAAGAGAAGGTAAGGGCGGCTGTGAGATGGAGGGCGGTTGTGAGATGGAGGTTGAAGATTTGTTAGGGTTAATGAATAATAGGGTTGGATTTTGGAGATTTGGAAAATTAGGGTTTGAGTAATTTTATTTGGGGGATTTTTAATTTGGTATAGGTTTAGAGTTTATCACAAATCCTAAAATTTTATTAGGATTTATCACAAACCCTAATAAGTTGGATCTCAATTGTATCACATAAAGGAGAGATGAAGAGCAAAACTCAACACAATAAATTTTTTAAATCAAGAATAGTATATCTTTCTCATTAATCTCAGGACCTATAAATAGGCTCAAAGCAAATCTTGATACAAATCTCACAAATATTCTAATGCAAAAAAAAGAAAGATTACATATGGCTATAATTGCCAAAAAACAAATATCGTACTGAAATAAAAATACTAAATTAAATAGAATTGATGTCCTCATCATTCTCTCCGGGTGGGAGAGAGTTCGACCCAGTCGAGTCAAAACAAGTGATCCTGTCAAGGTGCTCCAAAAAATTAGGATCCAGTTGCGGGAGCCCCTTACGATCACTGCAAGTGTCATCCGACTTCAGCTTGTTCTTCCAACTCACCAAATACTTGTGCATACCACCACCTCTTGTAGAGATTATATGATCATCTAAAATATTATTCAATTCTTCTGTCGGTGGGTGAAGAGTATCAGGTAGAGAGGTAAATGTGGGAATCTCACCATTAGGCTGCAGGGTATGCTCATCTATAAGAAAATTTATAGGGTTGAATTTTGAGCCTTTATAAAGTATTAGATACTCAATATTGAAAGTCTTACTTATGCCAAAACCTTCAGGAAGGTCAACGACATAGGTATTATCATTGATTGTATGTAGAATCTTAAATGGGCCTGCAGTACGTATGTTCAAGTTCTTAATGGATCCAGCTGAAAATCATTTTGGATGAATTCGAACCATCACTTCGTCACCAACATCAAGAGTTTTAAATTTCCTTCTTGTATCTGTTATTAACGTGTAGTTAAAATTATTCTCATTAATTTCCTTGGAAATTTTTCTATGCAAATCATGAATGCAGAATGAAAATGTGGATACAGACTCAGTGACTTTGTGATGTTCTAATACGGGGGTAAAATCTATGGGTTGCCAAGTGACTTGGAAAGGATGGGTGACTCAGGTACATTCAATAGAGGTGACTGAACTGACTGAATACAATTGAGAGACTGGTCATCCTCTTTTTCATCAAAGTCATCGCTTACATTAGGTTCATAGGTAAACTCATTGTCGGGCTCATCAGCAATGACAGCGATACCCTTTACTATATTGATCCTACTGGGACTGGGACAGTTGCCAGCAACATGGCGTATCCCTTGCATTTATAGCACTTAGTGAAAGGATTAATCTTAGAATAGTCTCTTTCAGTGTTCTTACCCGTATTGTCAATTCTAAGTAGATAGGAATTTGAAATAGTTTGTTTGGGTAAGACTTGTTAGGGTATTGAGGAGAGGAGTGCTCAGTTCTAGAGGGATCAGGAGGATTCATTCTAGAGGAATGATCCATCGAATTGCTGGACTTGTAATGGGAACTTTCTTTAAGGGAATCCATATCGAGGACAAGAGCATAAGCTGTCGCTAATGAGTCCACATTTCTATGAAGCAGCTCGTTTCTCAGATCGGCTCATAATCCAGCCCTGAATCTAGAGAGAGTTGGTTGTTTACTCTCTTTATCTAAAGCATTACACCAAATAAGGAAGTCATCAAATTTATCAACATATTCTTGTGTGGATTTACTTTCTTGATAAAGTTGGTTCCAAGAATCTAGCAATCAGGTGTGGAACGATAACGGTACATATCTCTCAGTGAGCTTCTCTTTCATGGCTTCCCAAGTGGCTATGAGTGTCAGGCCTCGGCCTCTGCGGGAGTGATCAAGATTGGTCCAGTGTTGTTGAGCTTTACCCGTCAATTACATTGTGGCAAATTTAACCTTCAGAGCTTCGCTCATGTCAAACCACATAAAGTAATGGTCCATGGCACGGATCTAATCGAGATAAGCTTGGAATTCCATGTGGCCTTCAAAATGGGGAACAGAGTCTGCCTTAATGTTCCTTTTATATTGTTCGTCAGAGTCACGTTCTTGACGTCGATCGTCACAAACATTCCCTCGAAGGATCTGACGATTAGCATGAAGCTCAGGGACAACAGTTTGATTTAATTCCACTTTTTCAAGCCTCTGATTGATATTGGCAAGAGTTGCTAGAATGGAAGCTAGGGTAGCAAAAATATCAGAGTTGTCCATTTCATGTTGATAAGGTCTAGGGTTTCTAATTAGGTGATTAGGGAGGGATAAGAAAGGTTCGTCAGGATATGTGATGGTGCTACGAAGACGCATTCACCAAAGGGGGAAAACTAGGGGTTATGTGTGTACTTTTTTTTATTTAATAAATCTAAAATGACCTAAAATAAAGAAAGAAGAATAAAAGACTACACAATCCTAAATGAATGCAAAAATTGATGCCTAAATGATGCAAGAACTAGGGTTTTAAGAATCTTCGCTCTGATACCAAAATGATGTAAAACTAATCCTAAATAGAGAATTTTCAAGAATCTTAAAGGATTAATTTTACCAACATGTAATGCAGATCAAAGTTGGAATTTTAAACAATTAATCGGTTTAATGGATTTTCAAGATTTGAATTAAGTTTCACAAACCCAATTAATAATTCAGTTCTAACAATCAATAATTAAATTCCTTAGCATTCTTAGCAAGTAAAAGATTAAATATTGATTTGTACTCTAATCAAGCAGGTGGAACGCTAAATCTCAATATTTGTCGTCGACAGTTAAATTGAATAATACAATAGAGATGATGAAGTAGTATAACACAAATATTTGAGAATTGGAAAGAGTATACCAAGGATTCGAATAACTCAGCGTAGATCTCGGGTTAAACACGAAGAGCACAACGATCAGCAACAATAACGGAAGCAACAGCCAAGAGCAATGGCAGCAACCAGCAAGGGCTGGCAGATCTGGGTCGGCGTCGGTGCTCAGGAGGAGCACAAGATGCGCACAGGTTGTCGGACTGGTGGTCGGCCTGGTGTGAGGGCATCGTGACTGACTGGAGGCAACCCAGGGTGGGGGGTGCTTGGGTGTTGACGAGGTCGATAAGAGTGGCAAGGATGAGGGAGGAGTTGTTCATGAGTTGTTGGTTGACGGCGAGGTGAAGGATGCTCGGGGTATTGGGTTGAAGATGGAGGCGGATGATGGGTTTCGAAATCAAGAAGAACAAGAGAATGTGAGGGCGGCTGTGAGATGGAGGTTAAAGATTTGTTAGGGTTAGACCTGGCAATCTTGACCCGTGACCCGTGGGTACCCGCGGGTGTACCCGTACGGGCCGGGTACGGGTAAGGAAAATTTTGAAAAAAAATGAGCGGTTACTTTTTTACCCGGCCCGTGAACCCGCGGGTCGGGTCGGTTATACCCACGGGTACCCGTGGGTACCCATGTATTTAAATAAATTAAATTAAATTAAATACTCATCAACTTGAGTTGTAATTTATTTGAGTGTGTTGAGTTTGAATTTTATTTGGTTTCATTGTTTTTAATGTAATTAATTTCAAGACTTTAGAAACTTGTCATATGGTTTCATTGTTTTGATTTTGCAATTGTATTTTTGATTATGTTTAAATTTTGTTTAGACTCAATTATGTCTGTATACTTTGAAAAATAATTGCTCTTTCTTTTCATGATTGGACAAATTATTGCTCTTTTGTCTTTGTTGATGAAATGATAAATTGAAATGCTAGTTGGATTTTGAATGTTGATACATATATTTATTTGAACAAGAAGCATAAAAAAACAACAAACAACAAGCTTATTAAATTATCGTTCTTGATTCCTGATTACATTTGTTGTTGTTTCAGTTATTCAATTTTATATTTTCAATTTTTTAAAAAAATGATAGCATGTTGCTAATGTTTTTAATCAATTATTCAATTAAAATAAATTTTTAAATTTTTTTTAAAATCCCAAAACAAACTCAAAATAAACAATGAAATATTGACGGGTACCCATGGGTACTTGTGGGTACCCGCGGGCCGGATCCGGGTTGGAAAAAAACTTTTAAAAAAGTTACGGTTACTTTTCGACCCGGCCCGCTGGACCCGTGGGTCAAGCAACCCGTACCCATGGGTACCCGACCCGGCCCGTTTGCCAGGTCTAGTTAGGGTTAATGAATAATAGGGTTGGATTTTGGAGATTTGGGAAATTAGGGTTTGAGTAATTTTATTTGGGGGATTTTTAATTTGGGGTAGTTTTAGAGTTTATCACAAATCCTAAAATTTTATTAGGATTTATCACAAAGCCTAATAAGTTGGATCTCAATTGTATCACACAAAGGAGAGATGAAGAGCAAAACTCACAATATTTTTTTTAAAATCAAGAATAGCAAATCTTTCTCATTAATCTCAGGGTCTATAAATAGGCTCAAAATAAATCTTGATACAAACCTCAAAAGATTCTACAATCTCAAAAATATTTTAATGCAAAAAAAGAAAGATTACATATGGCTATAATTGTCCAAAAACAAATATGGTACTGAAATAAAAATACTAAATTAAATAGAATTGATGTCCTCATCAGTATTCCTTGAGATTTCCAATCAGCTTCAGTAATCTCAGGGAAAATGCGAGCTTGTACAACTTAGAAGGGGTAAGCATTGTCGTTACATGGAGGTACTTCACCGGATCCAATAGATAACCCCGTTAGCATTATCCAACCTAAGGGGGTGAATCCCAACTCTCCGCACGGTAGGTGAAAAGTGTGTGTACTATCCCACCATCTCTCAACCAATGCCTCCACAAGCTTCATGGATGATTTCTTTGTATTAATCGTGAAAAAATCCTCCCAACCCATATGATCGATTAATTGCATCACTAGTGGAATATAGAAACATCGCTTGTATGCTTTGATTGGACAATTCCAATTTCCCCTAAATGTACAAAATCCACCTGTAGAGTACTCAGTAATAAACTGATGCACATGTTGGCGGTCATCAACCACCTTCTCCCACAAACATGGATCGGCAAAATCATGGAATTCTTAGATCGGTTCGACCTCCGCACTTGTGTTGCCATGATCTGACCCGACTAGAAGATTAGATTTTATTCTGCCAATATATCGTCGGATCGACATCTTTTTTTAGGGAAGAAAATGAAATATAGTAGTGTGATGACTCTTTGTGATTATAGCCGAATTGTGGATTAGAGAAAAGAGATGAAAATATGAGACTTGGGGGGGGGGGGGGGGGGGGGGGTGCTGGGCTCATCTTTTTTTTTAAGTTTTAGCCCGGACGAAAGATCTTCTTCTTTCTGAGGCCAAATTTTATTTTTTAAAATTCTTTTTTGTCTCCGAGAGAGGATCATCTTCCGTCTGAGAAAAAAAAATTTGAAAAAAAAAATGCTGTACGGAAAAACATCTTCCGTTTGGACACAATTTTTTTTAAAATAAAATATTTGTGGTATGCGGTATATCATCTTCCGTCTGCGATTTTATTAATTTAAAAAAAAAAATCATCCAAATGGAAGATGATCTTCGATCCCACATATTTATAATAATAATAAAAACTAAATTGTTGTGAGACGGAGGATGTTCTCCCGACTGATTATTTTATTATTTTTTAAAGCCAAATTTAACTCCAAACGGTAGCAGCGAAACTTTTCTATTGCTATTTACAATTGCCAAATTCTTATATTTTAGGAGCGACGATAGTGGATGCTCTTACTGACAACTGGCTGGCTATTTATCAAATGTACTATTAAGATTCATAGCATTTATTATTTGTAAGGGACTATTTAGGGTTTTCGGGGGTGAAAATAGTTACAAGAGTCTCATTTGAAGAGCACGTCAGAATACCTATTGTTCTCATCAAGAGACAAAATGAAGGGATTGGTAAAAAAACATAACCAGGATATCTCTAGACAGCCATGCATGTGGAGGTATTGGAGAATAAAGCCTAGTAAAAAATTTGGGGTATACTCCAAAAATTAGGATGCGTTTGTCTCAGATTTTAAACACAGTTTCCAATTTTAAAATAAAAACACAAGATAATTTACTTGGATACAACTTTTTGCGAAACACATTTTAAAATTTCACGCTCAAAATCTATGTTTAAAATAGTTTTTTTTTTGAAAATAGAATAAACCTGTTTTCTTAGACAAGTTTTTTCATTTCCCAACCAACATACTGTATATATATCTATATAATAAAACACAAAGAAAAGCTATCACGTGGCTCTTATTCTATAGTGAGGAAATCAATGGTCCAGATCTAAGTTCGCAATAGACATTTTCTCCCCCAAAAGTTTTCCCCCAAAACTTAAATTCAACCCCCCCCCCCCACACACACACATAACTCCTTTATTTATTTAATTATTTCTCTCTCTCTCTCTCTCTCTCTCTCTCTCTCTCTCTCTCTCTCTCTCTCTCTCCTATTCAGTTTGATTAGTTTATCCCCTCTATTCCCCAAACCAGAGAGCTCCAATTTCTCCCTCTCCCTCCCCTAGAGTTTTTAAGCCGCTTACTCTAAATCCCTAAAACCGTTTTCTTAAATCTTCGCTTCAGCCTCCATCGTCCTCTTAAGCACGTATCTCAAAGCAAATCCAAATCCAAATTTAGAGTCAAACCCCAATCAAGTGGTCGTCGCCGATATCTGATCTGCTGCTGATTCCATATCGGTGACTCTCCTCCACCGAATCGAGAGCCTCTACCTGCGATGCGACGACTCCAATTTCATCTCATTAATCGAATTCTCATTCTAATTTTTTATTTTGTATGTGCAGGAGATTACTCAGTTTTTTGCTGACTCGAATTTTGTGTGTGCATGAGATTTAAGTTCAGAGAGATATGATTGTTTTATTTTTGGGTTTAAAAAAAATCTTAATTTGGTAATTTATTTGATGAGTTTTTTATTGGTTTTGATTTAAGGTGTACGCAAGTGAAAGATGGATTATTTGGTGGCCTCAATTTGGGCTTCCAAACCATAGAAGGACAGGGAAGCTGATCAGCAACCGAAAATAACTTGGTAAATATACAACATTAATTTCTTTACTACAAGAGGATATACTATCGTGAAGTGTTCCCTTCATTTGTTATTAGAAACCATGGATAGCATAACATATAAGAACTTTTAGTGTATGTTTGGATATATAGGATTGAGATGACTGGAGTTTACTCGTGAAGTGTGCAAACTCTCCACTCAAGAAAGACAGCTAAAGTAAATGTGTTATTGATGCTTTTTATATATAAAGGTGCAATGGGGAGACAAAGTGGAGATAAAAGAAATGATTAGCTTGGATTAAAGTTATGAGAACTTCATGTATTACATTTTGGTTGAAATAATAATAAGAGGTATTTCAATTGCAAACTAAGTCTCAGACAAACAAATGTTTAGATTATTGGTATTGTAGATACCTTCACACCTGTTATTGAGTTATCATTGTATTTAGACATGCTCATAGTGGTTATGAGATTAGAGTAAGCTCTATAAAACCTATATGATCATGTCCTTGCATAACTATTACAACCTTCTAAAAGTGATGTTGAAGTTAAAAAAAACTCTATGCAGTATTTCTAACAAACTATATGCATTCCAGGTAAGTTCAAGCTAATGATCACGAAGGCGATGGTTAAGTTTAATGGTAGATATGTTGCTTCCTCATATAATATGTTTCCTACTTCAATTTATTTCCTGGACCTCTAAAACTATTTTATATAATCAAACCAGATGCACCGTTCCGGAGACGTGCCATAGGCACGTGTCAATGGGCAACTATATATATATATATATATATATATATATATATATATATATGAGAAAAGTGAGCATCATATAGAGTATGAGAAAATTTTCTTCATACAAAGTGATTATACTCACTTTGTGCAGTCCTTATAGAAGATCAACTCCGTCCATCATGTTTATCATGCTAAGAGATGTATGTGTAGAAAAAATCAAGTGGTTTGGAGGTTATTCACTCATGCATCATGTGGTTGAAAAATGAACGATTTCAACAGTAATACAAATCAAACCACAAATTGGACTCACATGATGCATAGGTGAATGACCTCCAAACCACTTGATTTTTTTATACAAATACATCCATTGACATGATAAACATGATGGATGGAGTGGATCTTCCATGAGGGTCCCACTAAGTGAATAGTGAATAACCTCCAAACCACTTGATTATTTCTACACATACATCCATTGACATGATAAACATGATGGATGGAGTGGATCTTCCATGAGGGTCCCACTAAGTGAATATACTCACTCTGTATGAGAAAAATTTCCTCCGCTACTTTTTCTAGTCAGTTGACTCCTGAACAATACAACAAGCTTCTTGCACTTCTAGCCAAAGTGGAATCTGGTGGATCATCATCCCATTTTGCATGTCTCTTACTTGTTTATTCTTTTGTTGGATTATCGATTTAGGTTCTTCTAATCATATATGTACATCTCTTTCATTTTATTTTTTTCATATTCTACCCTACATTTAAATATATCAATTCAATTTCCTAATGGTTCTCACGCACATGTGACACACATAGGCACGATTAATTGTTCATCATCACTTACTCTCAAAAATGTTTTCCACATTCTGTCATTTAAATTCAGTTTGTTATCTATTTCACAATTAACAAAGTCAACAAATTGTGATGTAATTTTTTCATCCTCTCAATGTATATTTCAGGATCGAGCAACGAAGATGAAGATTGGTCGGGGTATTGCCCGAAATGGTCTTTTTTTCAATATCTAGATGCATATTTAGATTTTCATTGTTTCTTCTTTCAAGCATTGTATAAATTTGACCTATGGCATTATCGCCTTGGTCATCCATCTAGGTCTCGCTTTAATTTTGTTGTAAAAGATTATCCAAATATTATTTCAAATAAAATTTGTGTCCGATGTATGTCTGCGCATGCTAAATAATCACGTCTTTCCGTACTTCTTCTTCTTCTTCTTGTTTTGAATTAATTCATGATGACATTCGGGTTCTTTCTTTATACCTTCTAAAAATATATCATGTTTTTTAAAACTATTGTTGATCATTATTCTAGGTGTACTTGGATTTATTTAATGAAACATAAATTTGATACTTTCAACATGTTAATTCAATTTGTAAATCAAATCAACCGTCTATTCAACACAAAAATCGCTCGTATCAACTCTAGTAATGGGGACATTTTTCATCCTCAACTTCAAACTATTCATTCAGACAATGGTTCTGAATTCCTTTCTGAAAAAATTCAAACATGGTTTCATAACAATGGAATTATTCACCAATCTAGTTGCGTTGCGAACCCCCAACAAAATGGCATCATAGAACGTCAACATTCGCATATCCTTGATGTTGACAGAGCACTGAGATTCCAAGCAAACTTGCTTCTTTTCTTTTGGGGTGAATGTATTATAACTGTTGCCTTTCTTATTAACAAACTTCCAACTCCAATCCTTAAATATAAATCTCCATTACTTGGAACTGTTCCATCATATTCATCTCTTTGAGTATTCAGATGTTTAGGTTTTGCTAAAATAAATTTGATGAGTGAGACAAACCTGGTATTTTGTTGGTTATCCGTATGGTCAAAAGGGATATCACATATATGGTTTCAAAACTCATCAAATCTATGTTTCCATGATGTCATATTTCATGAGTTAATTTTTCCATACCATGATCTTAAATCCCCAACTTTTCAAAATTCAATTACTATTACTCCAATCAATGATGATGGGACATTTGACTAAACTACACCGATTGTTTCCACTGATGTTTCCTCTAGTGATTCTACCCCCTCATTATCTAGTTAATTATCCCAACAAATCTCCAGTGACTATTCCCACATCTTCTCAGCTTGATAGGTCAACCAACTCTCCATATATTTATACGAACACTCCTTCCTCTAATTGCCCTTCAATAATACATGCTCCCGTCATTATTACTCATCCTCAATGAATTCGTCACCCATCGGACCATCTCAAGGATTATATTTGTAATCATACTTCATTCTCAACTGATTTTTCGCTAGCAAATTATTTTTGTTTGTTCAATCTAAGCCATTCGTGCCTTCCTAACTAATATCATTTAACATCGAGAACCAAGATCTTATTCTCAAGCCATGAAAATTGCCGAATGATGTGATGCCATGGCCAAAGAAATTTAGGCCCTTGAACAACACTTCGTCTGTCTGCTCACTTCCTAAAGGTAAATCACCCATTGGTTGTAGATGGGTCTACAATATTGTAATTGAAACCCCCGTTCCCGCCAATACGTATTTTTTTTGTATTTTTCGTATTTCGATTTCTTGTAAATTATTTTTCAGCTTTTCAAATTCTTTTTTGTTAAAATGTATTGTTTGATGTCCTAGTAAAGTCTATTTTTAATCAATAATTTTATTTTTAACTATTTTCCTATGACTTTTATATTGTAATACAAATCTTGTTATTTTTATTATTACTTTGATTTCTACTATTATTATTGTTACTGTTATTATTATTATTATTGTTATTATTATTATTATTAATTTCTTGGTATTATTATTTATTTTTTTTCTTCATCACCTTTTGAACCCCGGTAATCTGTTATTTAATTGATAGAGTTCTTTTTGCCTTCCATTCAATTTTGACTCCCAATTTATCCATTTAATTCTTCTACTGCAAATTTTGTTGTTCTCCCTATTCAAATTTTTGCCTCTTGATGTTCCCAAAATTTATCTAAGTTTTAATCATATTTTTATTGGTTATTTTATCTCCCTATTGGATTTTAAACCCAATACCCTTTCTTATTGGATCCTACCCGTACCCGCAACCCAAACCCACTTCTAACCCTATATAATACCATGTTTAAACCCTAATCTCTATCTAAATTAATCATCCCTTCTACTTACATCAGCCGTCACACCCCCCTATATAATACCATGTTTAAACCCTAATCTCTATCTAACCTAATCATCCCTTCTACTTACATCAGCCGTCACAACACCCCCCCCCCCCCCCCCCCCGCCCCTACCTTCCTCCTTCCTCCTTCCCTCTGCTTTGCCGCTCGAACCCATCCCGCTCCCATGTCTCCTCGTCAACCACCTCGACTGCCACCTCCGCCAACAGCTAATCGTCACCCCCATCTCCTCGCCATCGTCCTATTGCCACCATCCCACCTTCACCATCCCCGAGCTGCACCCGACACCAGCACAACCACTCCATGTCCTCGTTGACCAGCACCACCTACGCCCCTCATCCCCGTCGTCATCACCCGTCCTCTCCTCCTGTCGCCACCCTGCTTTTCCTCGTCTTCATCTTCGCCAGCCGCTTTGCCTCCATCAACCACCGAGCACCCCTCAGAGCCCATCCCTTTGTTGTCTCCCGCCGTCGAGCCCTGAGCCCCTCGCCGTCGCTGCCCCTGCCAACCACCCAATCACCAAGTCCCCCTGTTCTTGAGTTGATCACCATTAGGGTGAACTTCAGCCATCCGATCATCTTTGATCAACACCATCAAAATCTGCGCCTGATCTCGATCATCATCAAATCAACATCGAGATTCGGCAAGTAACTTGTACAATTCTTTTGTTTCCCCGTACAAGCAAATTTTTGAAATACCACAAGTAGATAACTCTTGGTCCTACTTGTTTGTTCATCTTTATCAACTCTATAATCGTAAGGGTCACAACCATTCGTTATTATACTCATTTCACTAACACGAGTTAGACCTAATTATTTAGCTACATGAATGCATAAACCACCATGACTTATAGATGTTTTGTTGTATGATGGATATGTTGATCTTGCTTCTCTTTTATGAGTTGAGAATAGACATGGTGTGTTGTTTGAATAATTATTAAACCCTAATCTGTGTCACACATTAACTTAGATCCATGGTAGATATTAATCAGGTTACATTTCATGCAAAAGAAATCACATTTACTGCTGTCCTAATTTGGCTTGATGATTTAGACCCTGTTAATGTCAAAATCTTGAGTAAGTTTCTGAATATGAATTGTAGCCCCATGTGTCTACTTTCCAGAACAGTTGACAGAATCGAATTGCGAGTTATAATCTGTGAGATATTGTTATTTTAGTGCTGCTGGATCTGGATTTTCGGATTCACAATTACACATGTATATCCATGCTTTGTTAATTAATTTGAACATATTATCAGTAATATAATAATGTGAAATTTATATTTCTGAGACTAGACATGCTAAGGAATCACCCTTAATTTTTCTGGATTTATTTGATGAGCTTTCAGACCTGATACATGTATGTAAACATAACATTAAGATTTTGCCTGCACATAAAAATATGTAAAGAATGAGAATTTGAACCCAGTTGTTGTAACTTTTATATATCGTGTGTATATGCGCTGGAACTAGTAGAGAGTCTAGTATCTATAAATTCTAACAGATCCAGATTTGCATTCCTGTAGCAATGGGAATTCAAGTTTTGGTGCAGCTACGTCTCCAGAATTGAAATTCTTGTTGTTTTTGATAGTTATAAGTTATTTTGACATCCGAATATATTTTCTGCCTAGCCCAAACTTGTTTCCTGTTTTCTATCATGTTTACTTGTCCTGTTTGTGCACTTTCATGCCTGTTTTAATAATAATAATAAGTAACAAGCCGGAGTTTTAAGAGAAAGACCTTAGTAGTGGACAATATAGGTAAGTGTACTCGGAAGGAGGCCCGTATTTCCCATCTGTTTTGCATGAATACATGATTAAATGATTCATAAGTCTGCTTTGTCCGATTCGGTTTACCTGTTTAGCCTGATTACACTGTCCTATAGACTCCACCACTAAGTCTAAACGTAACTTGATTGTATGCATCAAACATGTGGTATATATATGGTATGCATGATTGCTGCATTAGATAGGATTTAGTAAAAGACTTATGAATAATATGTTTCACCTGCATGTTCCTGTCACCTATTTCACATGTTTATCTGATATCTGTTACAAGTTTATCCATTATATTTTTATCTAGCATTTGTTACAAGTTTATCCATTATCTGTTTATCTTGCATCTGTTACAAGTTTACCTGTTATCTGTTACCCAATTCTGTTATCTGATTCTGTTAACTCGCTTATTAGTTTGTTTGCCTCTACTTATTTGTTACATTCCTTTCATGACATTTTCTGTACTCTTAATTCTTGTTTCCTGTTCTGCATTCTACTTACCTTGTTCCTAAACCCTTTTTGCTTGTACTACTTGCGGTCCGTAACTTGCACTAACGGGCATACTTTTTTCCCTGTTTCTCTATTTTCGTCAATTAATAATTATACAGGTTTTGGAGATCATATGCCTTGTAACACCCCGTAAAATTGAAAATTACGAGCCCTCGTGTGTTACACACGTATATTTTGTAACGTGTTTTCACTACGTATGTTGATTTTCGACTCTTTATGCATTTTCCGTATTGATTTTATCTTATTTGTGTTAACTCAAATGCAATATTTCAATCTCTGTATTTTTACGTGTTTTCAATGCACTATCAACTATGTATTTTCCATCACTACGTGTGATATTTTTATGAGTATTGATTATTTATTTTTCGTGTTCGAACTCGTTTTATAAACAAAAGTTCATTTTTCTCCATTTTGATTAAAATGGTTTTTATACTTATAATGCACGTGTTTTCTACGTACGTAGTAATTACATCGTGAAATACATAAAATTAGTAAATATGTTTTCTTATGTTGTTTTCGATTATATTTTAATAATTTTCCATTTGATAAAATCAATTTTTCGTATTTCGGGTTTTACGTGCGACGCACGTGTTTCGGTGCGCGTTTTGTTTTCAAAATAAATTTTTTGAGTATGTGCATTTATTTTAATTGTGCATGATACACTATAAATTTTAATTGAAACTATTTTACTTACAATATACCGTATATATATATATATATATATATATATATATATATATATATATATATATATATATATATATATATATATATGGTATATGTGTCTTAAAATAAAAATGGCTGGTGGCATAAGTATGTATTTAATGAATGAAGGAGTAGTGTGATGAAGAGGGTCCCACGGGTGTTGGCTGGTTGACTCCTTCACTTGCTGATGTGGATGTTATTGGGGTCCCACGTGAGTAACAGCATGCTTTGGCATGGCTGTGGTAGACTTCGTCAAAGAGCATTGTGCTGATGATCGTGGCCACTAGGAGCTGGGGCCCACCCGGGGAGTATTTGAACACAGAGCTGTCTCTGTGTGTGCTCTTGATGCATGGAGTTGGGGTCGGTTTAGGAGTTAGAAAGAGGAAAGGTTGGGGTTGAGTTTTGAAGAGGTGGAAATATGAAAGGTTGGAGGTTTTGAGAGTTAAGAAAAATGAAGGGATGGAAAATTAAATTGAGTAATTTATTATGTGGGTAATTTTGCACTTTGAACCCTAACATTGCCCTATAAATACAACTCATTTCTCCTTCTCTTTTCACACAAAAAACGAAATCAAATATAGAAAAAGAAAAAGAAAAAGGAGTAGAGTGTTCTCATTTTGGAGGAGTTCTTGACTTGGAGAAGTTCTTGCTAGGAGGAGAAGTTCTTACTAGGAGCTTGGAGTGTGCTTCCACTTTGTTCAATCTTCAATAGAGGTGGGTGGTTTCATTATTTTCTAGTTGTAGAATATGCATGCTAAGAAATATAAATGAGTAGTATAAGTTAATATTGATGTGAAAGATATGGATAAAATTCATGCTAGTGTAATATGCTATGAATGAGGATAGTTTTGTTGTGATTGAGTAAATAGTAGATATCATGCTAATTAAAAAAAAGAAATACTTTATATTATGAATCATGTTAATGTGCTTGCAAATTTTTTACTTATGGAAGTTTATTGATGAATGTCATATGCAAATCATGCCTTAGAGTCTAATGACTAAGAAAGAAGAAAGAAAAGAAAATAAATTTAGTTAGTACTATGAAAAGTGTTGACATATGTATATTTTGCATTATTGCATTTGAAAATAATAATTTTTGATGAAGGAGATTTTTGTGAAATTCTCATGACTGAGAGACATGTTGGCATGCTATAAATTTCTAAATTGTATAAAGAGGAACATAAACTAATTGTTATGAAGACTATTTTTATTAAATTCAAGTTTTGAGAAATGCAAGCCTATGTGTAAATTCAGAAGAAGAATTGTCTAAGAAAATGAAAATAGGGCTTAAATGAATTTAAAATTGTTGTTTATTGTTTTTAAAATTTAATCTCAGTCAAGAGAAAGCTTATTTCAAATTCTTAGAAAGATTTGATCTTTGGATAAACAAGTTGCATGAAAAAGAACCACTTTCCGAATAGTTTAAACAAAAGTATATTAGTACAATTTCTAAATAGAAAATACACTTGGACTTTCTGGTTAGCTAGTACAATACAGAGTACTGGTTATAAGAGATCTTGGGTTCGAAACTTGATAGTTACATCTATTTTTAATTCTTTAAACTAATTCCGAAACTTAGAGTCGGTATATGACCTTCTCGGCATAGGATTTTGACGCCAGAGTCCAATGGACTTGTTGGCTAGCGGCTCTGGGTCTGGGCATTGACTGTGGTTGACTAGAGGTCATGGGTTCGAACTCGAGCACCCCTTTTTGATTATTTTGAGTCTCCTTTGCTTCATATGAGATTTTTAGTATGGAAAAACTTTAGATATGAACTTTATTATTTATAAAATGAAATGGAAATATTAAGAGATAGTTTTCTTGTATATTTTTGAAGTATAAAAAGAAATGGAAATTTTTTTAGAATAGAACTTTGTGGTGAAGAAAAGAAAAGTAGTATTTTGTGAAGTGATCTTTTTTAAGAGATTACACTTGTATTTTGTTTAAGAAATATTTTATAGTGAATTGAGACATTGTGATAGCTTGGATTTGTTATAACATTTCATGTGATGAAATTGTGTTCTTGAAATGAATGTTTTTTTTATAAAGAATATGAATGAATAACTAGATCATGAATAGTAACAAGATTTTGATCAATTGTGAATAAGTTGAAGATGAAAATATTTAAGTTTAAGACTTGTTTATTAAAGGGTATGTGTACCCATGAATTCTTGTACATGAAAAAGTTGTGATTTAGAGTTAGTGAGACCTCGGGTATCGGCACTATTTGATTTGAAAAGAGTTGAGATGTATTCTGAGATATGGTCGTCGAGCTATCTCGTATTGTGTTGATTAAGTCCGGTAGGAGGTAAGACTAATTCTAGGTATGGATATTTATACATGTCTTGAACTAAATAATTAGGCACATAAGTGAAGATGTAGTAAATCTGGTTAAACGTAAATAAGGTGCTCTATATAGTCGACGGTGGATCTCCATGAGTTTAGACCCAGTTAGTGGACTGAGGTTGCTCCGTGGGAGATAGGCTTTTATATTTAAATCTGGGACTATGAGGACGGGTCAATAGTGGACTCCGGGATCTTGAGTAGTCGGGCAGATAGTTTGCCATACTCCAATGTATATATGTATACCGGAGCTAGAGGGTCACTTGCGGGATGATTTGCATGATGTGGGATCTGTTATAACAGTCAGCGGTGGACTACTACTGGGTAGTTGTCATGGCGAGGGATTGAACGTTTTATTGAGGAGTACGTAGGCGCTTGCCCTCAGACCTATGTAGTATGGGATGCATAGAATCTGAACAAGTGTACATTAGTGTCTTCCTAGTATAAAAATATGTGCATTAGGCATTAAGGCATGGCATGCACTTACATGTTTAGCGTAGTCACAATTTAAAACTTTATTGTTCATTCAATTTTTGTGGTTTGTTGAAGTAATGAGATCGTTATATGTACGGCATAGAGAGGATAGCCGAGTATAATGTTTTCGTTAGTTGTAAATGACTGACGTGCCCACAGCTTGATATGCAGGTAATGGACTCTTCCATGAAGATGTTATGATGCAGTGGATGATTTACATTGTTACTAGTATAATGCACGTGCGATGCACGTCTAGTGTTGACTAAATGAATGAATTTAGTCACTCACCTCACTATTGAACTGAAGCTACTCACAACATTGCATTAAAAGAGCTAAAAACTAATTGTTAATTTCATAAATATTTTTCCCAGTTATCTCAATCTCAAATATCAAAAGAAGAATTCTATTTTTTATCCATATAGGATTTTATGTACCTCGAAGTTCAACACCTCCTGCCTTTTCCTCCAACACAACCCGAACGCCCCTAGCCTCCTAGCATCACAACTCTCCACCTTACCGAACACCAAGCACCACCTGAAGCTCCGTGTCTTCACCTCTCCGTTGCTCCAACTAAGCCTCACCCCATCTCCATCGAAGACCCCTTCCCCTTCGTCTTCAACCTTCACCACCCTCGACTTCGAACTCCTTCATCCTCCACCGCCTATCGTCGTCCCAGTCGCGATGCACCCTCGTCGCCGTCTTCAAATTCGTCAGCCAGTCAAGCGCCTCACCATCCCTCGAGCTTGCGCCACCATCGTCGCCATTGTCGCTCAAAGCTCACCTAGGCCCTTCGTCTTCCTCCTCACATTGCCTGCATCCACCTTTAACTCTGCCATTGCTGCCGTCGACTGAAGCACCCCACCTTCGAGCGCCTCCCACTTGAGCCACCGATTCGCCTCCGCCTTGCACCGCCGTCGCTTTCCGACCACGTCGCACAGCAAAGCCCTTCCCTCATTGCTTTCTCCCCTGCCTTTAGAACCCATTCTCGTCGCTGCTTTTCTCTCCCATCGCCTCGAATCCCCTCCATCTCGACCTCCTCTGTTTCTGGAACTCCGTCGCCTCAACCACCACCGATTGTGTCGCTCCTCGACTGCCCTCGCCTCGCCACAATCGCCGCCCACTCCTGCCATCTCTCTCTTTCTCTGTGTTGCGTGCTCGCATTTGGGAAGAAGAACAGAGAAGAGAAGGATTGGGTCTCTGTTGCTGTTTGATGTCGATTTTTGAGGAGTGCGGATTCGATGGAGGGAGAGGAAGAGACGGTTTTGATTTTTTAGGGAATAGAATTTTATGGAGAGATTGAAGTAAATGTGAAGTAAAAATTATGCTTGTGCCCTTTGATTGTGTAGGGACCAGGGGTAATAATTGACAGAATTAACCCTGCATTTTTTTTAGCTTTTTATGTTTATGAGGATATGATAGTAAAAAGTTGCCAAAATGGGGCTTTGCTTAATAATAGTATAGATAGCTATACAAGTTGTATTTTATTTCGTTGTTGTATTCTTCTGCTATGTAAACAAAAATGTAATGAACTCTAATGTATTTTGAAAAGTTTTAATTTTCTTGTAAAATTGTACGAAGTGAAGTCAAGATCCTGTGAAATCTCGAATTCGGTCTTAATTCGAATTCGGGACGTTACATGCCTGAAGGAGCGAGTGACCAAGTGTTTTGAGCCTTGGCTGGATCTTTTATGCTCTAGTTATTCTTGTATTGAGTTATTATTCTTCTTGTTGCTACTTGAATTTGTATTGGGGCATGTTGTCCCGAATATTTGTTTTCTTTCAGATCTTGTTTTTATTTGAGGATTTTGTATTTACTTTTAAATAATTCTGTTGATTATGAGGTTTGTTTCATTCATGCGTGGTTGTATATTTCTTGTATATTCCTGTTGTATTGTTGAGTTGATCCCTACAGCTTATGAATGATGAAAATCATTTATTGGGCTTTGTCACGTGCTCGTATTCTGTATCCTTTTGGGAAGCGGAGCGTGACAGTAGATGTAAGGGTTTCACTTGTATTTATGTTCCTTTTTTTTCCAACTCTTGTATTCTTGTTATCTAATAAAATCTTGATATTCTTTTAAACTCTTTTTCTCTCTTCGATTCGATCATTTTTTTAACCCTGAAATTCTAATAGATTCTATTATATTACTACTTGATTTATTCATTTTGAAGCCCAAACCCAATTGATTTACTATTTTTAGAATCCAAACCTAAGCCCATTTATTTAATCCAAAACCCAAGCCAATAGAACTAATTCCCTATATAATCACTCCCCATTAATTAATCCATAACCCCATTAATTAAACCCTAACTAATTACCCCCTCATCATTAGTCGTCCCTCTCTCTCTCTCTCATCTACCCCCTTCTTCCTCTCTCGCTCACTGAACCCTACTTTTGTACCCATTGCATGTTCATAACTAAATATAATAAAATAATAACAAGCCGAAGTAATAAGGATTGACTTAGTAGTAGACAACATCAGTAACTGTACTTAGAGAAGGGCCCCTTGTTTATCTATTGATTGTTGTTATGGATTATGGATTGTGGGTTACTGATTATTAATTATTGATTATTGATTATTGTTACCAAGTATATGATATAGAGTTCACCACTGTAGTCTAAATGATCACTGTTTGTATGTACCAATCTGTGGTTTGGGACACATAATTACGTGCATTAGATAAGATAATAAAATACTGATAGACTTAGGATTGACACTTGCATTTTTTTTTATCATGATTATAGTTATTGACTTGATTATTCGTTGTTACTATTGATCATTGCATCATTAATTATAGTCTTTTGATTTTATTATCAACCCTCATTTATTGATCTCTAATTTTGTTCTAGTTCATTATACTTGATATACCATGTTTCCTTGTTCTTTGCTTTTTTACTACTTTTTATCCGTAAATTGCTCTAACAGACATATCCCCCCCCCTCTAGATGATGAACTTGCAGGTGCACGTGGAGAATTGACTGAAGGACCCGGTAAGCAAATCTTCTAGAGAATGGAGTTGATTTATTAGTCTACGGTAATTATTTTGTTCATGTTATTTTATTTCCAGCATTGTTATTATTATCGTACTTTGTATTCCGGGATTTGATGACCCAAAGTTTATTTTCTTCCAGATGTTGGTTATTTATGAGACATTTCATGGATTATTTATGAGACATTTCATGGATTATTTATGTTTATGTTTATATGATTATTTTTATTGCATGCGTGTTTGTGGTTATGTTCATATTGTTCAGTTAAACTGTTACAGCTTATGGATGATGTACACATTATTCGCTGGGCACTATGTATGTGCTCATATTCCCGTATCTTGGGAAGCGGGGCATGACCAATATTGAATATAGGTATGATGGTTCTATTAAGAGATAAAAAGCTCGTTTAGTTGCCAATGGTTATACTCAAGTTGAAGGCATCGATTATCATGATACCTTCGCACCTGTGGATAAAATAGCTACTGTATATGTTCTACTCTCCATTGCTGCCATTAAAAATTGTTTATTGCACCAACTTGATGTCAACAATGCTTTTCTCCAAGGAGTTCTCCATGAAGAAATTTATATGAAATTCCCTCCCGAATTTTCTCGTAGAGGGGAGACTCGTGTGTAAATTACATAAATCCATCTATGGTCTTAAACAGGCTTCTCGTCAATGGTTCTCCAAATTCTCAACCACTCTTATTTGCCAAGGTTTCCATCAATCTATTTCAGGCTATACCCTTTTTACTTATATTTGTGATCAGACTTCTATATTTTTCTCATCTATGTCGATGATATTATTATCACTGGGAATAATGATGGTGTCATATATGAAATCAAACAATTTTTTGCTCAATCTTTCTCAGTAAAAGACCTTGGCAATCTTCGGGATTCTTTAGGTATTGAAATATCTCGCTCTAAACAAGGAATTTTTTTGTGTCAACGAAAATATACTCTTTACATATTAGCTGATTGGTATGACTGGTTCAAAACCATCAGATTTTCCTATGGTGCAACATCTTCATTTACGACTGAAAGGTGGTAGTCCTCTTTCCGATCTGGGAATCTATCGTCGACTCGTGGGTTGTCTTTTATATCTCACTGTCACACGACATGATATTCAATATGCTCTAAACACTCATTCAATTCATGCAATCTCCATATTCCTCCATTTTGATGTTGCCAACTGGGTTCTTCGTTAGCTAAACTGACGTACATACAATTTAGCTGGACCAAGTTTGTTTGTCGGCCCACTCTCCAGGATTGTTAGAGGGATTTGTTGTTTGTACGGGTCAGGTTGCTTCATATATGTTTTATTTTTTGTCCGGCCCAGTTCTCTGGGTTTGTATCGTTAATTTCTTATTAATGAAACAGGGTGACTAGATTTCACCTTTCCCTTCAAAAAAAAAAACTGGGTTCTTCGTTATCTTAAAGGTAGTGTTGGCCAATGTTTATTCCTTTCTACGTGTAGGTCTCTTACTTTATTGGGAAATGATGACTCCGACTGGGCCGGTTGTTCTACTACTTGTTGCTTCACCACTGGTTATTTTACCATGTTAGGTTCTAGTCCTATTTCTTGGAAAACCAAGAAACAATCAATAATTTCTCGTTCTTCTGTAGGTTCTAGTCTTATATATTACAGGTCCTATATATTACGTCATCCGCATGGCTATATATTACAGTTCTAGTCTTATCCTTATGCAGATTGTTTCTTATCTATAGTTTTTTGTAGGTCTGATCTACTTGTTGGATTCCTTATCCGTAAGAAACTCCTCTTTTATGTTATATATATGAAGTTTTTTTCTAGAAATATACACAGTTCACAAAACAGTCCTCTTCTTCGTTCTCGCTCTAGATACTAGTACATTTTATGCTCTTCCATTTAAGGACAAGGAAATTTTTTTAATCTACTACAGTGTGCATCTAGGAAGCACAGTACTTTCCGATGGTTGATGTACTTGTGTTGGGTGCATTCCGTGTGTACTTCTTGGGTACTCTCATAGGCATACCCGAAGACTACCCATTTTAAAACATATTTTTACAACTTCGAGACACAATTAGGTTTAGATATATGCTCGGGTTCCTGGTGTATGCTCAAAAACTTGTTGTTTGCAGTTTCGCTCAAAGACAAAACAAGTATAATGCAAAAATTGTATTTTTGATCCTTTCCCTATTTTTGTAAATTTATTGATTAATAAATAGTGTGACGTAATCTGATGCTATTTATTTTCAACAATAACAGCATCATGTACAAGGATCCCTTGCTATTCTGTTCACAATTTGCTTTGAATTATATTTTAAAGATGGTCGAGGTTTAAGGTATAAGTTTTAATTGCCTTTGTTCAAATTCGAGCCCTGTTGATGATGGTCGTAATGGGTAATCTTATTGCCGTTATTGCCAATAGAGGCACCTGTAAATTTTTTTCTTTCATATGCCGCTATTAGGAGTAACGGTATCTGTACATCTCACAACTAGCACTTGAGAATTAGGAGCTCTATGACTTGATAAAAAATTAGCACTTACAAGCGCACCTACCTTCTACCCAATTCAAAACGAATCTTATTGGTCGTTGCAGTCTGGATCGAAACTCACGGCTGATGCGAGTCTCTGAAGGGCGATAGTTCGTCCTAGGAGTACCCGCATTCGCAATGATATGGATGCTCAAGAAGGTTCTGGCACGGGTAAAAATTGTTCAAAATGCAGATTAAGTAGACACAACCAGCGCAACTGTAGGAGTGATGACAATGTCGGTCTATCTGAAAGTCGTGAACCTTAATAAATGTACTCATTCGTTGTTGTTATTCCTTATTATAATTTTTTCATGTGATTGAGCATTATATATGCTTAATGTTGGTCAATGAGAAATTTGTGTGGATGTATGCTAGAAATGATGAGAAATTTGTGTGGATGTGATGCTAGAAATGATGAGAAATTTGTGTTGGAAATGGTACAGATGTGATACAAGGGAACTCTCTCTGATATGTTTCTTAAAAAAATTGAAATAACTGATGCCGCTATTGGGGTTAACGGCATCAGTTACCTGTAACGTTTATAATAGCGACATCTGTTATAGTATAGAGGAAAATTGACAAGATCATATAAAAAGGTTTCTAATCGATGCTGCTAGTGTCAGTAATGACATCAGGTATAGTGATGTTGTTACTGTAAATAGCGACTGTTCAGACAGAGAGTTGCAGATAGTTGAGGTTTGAAATCACTTCGATAGTCTGATGGCGTTGTTGCTATTAACGACATTATTAAGCTTGTTGCCATTGTTTGAAATAGCGGCAATAGCTATACTGAAAATTGTCTGACGATGCTAAACAGTTTGAAATCTTCATTATGCCTCTGTCCACTATTTCCAACAACGGCAACTGGCTTAATTATGTCGTTCTTTGAAATAGTGACTGTTCAGACACAGAGTTCAAGATAGTTGAGGTTTGAATCAAAACTTTGATAGACTATTGTTGTTATTCCCACTAACGACATAAATATAGTTGATGCCGTTGTTGAAATAGTAGCAACAGTTACATTGAGACTTTGCATAAAAGTTTGACCAAGCTCTTTAAACTGTTGCCGCTATTTACAATAACGGCATCAGGTATAACGATGTCGCTACGGGGAATAGCGACTGTTCAGACAAAGAGGAGGACTCTACAGGATGACTCTATCCGGATAGTAGAACTCCACGATATTGAAGTTCACAAGTGAAACTCTCGTCAACCATTAGTTGCATATTAGTCGTGCACAAGGGAGGTTGTCATTCAAGCCTCTCGGGGGTGTACAAATCCCAGTTGACGTACTCTTTTCGTAGTTGATCAAGCTCATCTATGTAGTACGTCAACACTCCAGGTGGGTTATCTCTCCACGTGTGGCCAACAGTCCAGTAAACCCCCAGAGGAGCCCTCATCACAGGGTTCTCATCAACTACCTTTTAATTCTTCGAAGGCTAATTTTTTTTTAAAATACCTTGAACTATCTATACCCCGTTCTGCAGAAAACCGTGCAACCCCCCTCCCCCCCCCCCCTCAAAAGTATGTTTCCAAAAATCCCCTCTCGGGTTTTATAAAAAAACCACATCTAATTTTTATGCTTGTATTAGATAAACTCATTCAGCTTTGCAAGTTGGTTTAGAAAAACATCATGCATCTTTCTCATTACTATCAAAAACCTCACTCAACTCTCAAAAAAACGTAGCAGAAAGCTCATGCCATCGGGAATGGGTTTTTTAAAAACGTACTTCAGGGAGGTATTTTGCGTTAAAGAAAGTTCAAAGTGGTTTTCTGCAGAAAAGGTATAGTTTAGGGTTTTTTGAAATTTTAAAAAAATAAATTTAGCATTCTTTGAAAGAACCGTTATCCATGGACGGCCGAGGTGTATAAGTTCCTAACACCAAATCTGTAATAACCCTATCGGCCCTGTCATTGGTTTTGACCCCATCATACAATTACACAATGCATAATAAATGGAAGCAAACGCCGCACTTCCCCAACTATCAATGGTAGGTACATTAGGTGGCCGACATCACCGGAAGAGTTTTGAAAGATAACACCTCCGATCATACTCACGAGGTTCGCCCGAGTGTAACATTGAAGTTGGAAGTCAGTCGGATTGTCTCCCAAACTATTGTTGAATTTTAAATACAACCATGAACGTCGAATTGATTCACCCTTTGTCGTCCTTATCTACCTCTTTCACAAGGTAATCTCCAACCAATGCAACTTTGTTGAACTTCAGGTTTTCGATCACGGCAATCCCATTTATCGGAAGTCCAGATATAACCGCTACATCCTGGAGTGTCACTGCCATCTCTCTAACCGGTAGATGGAACGTGTGTGTCTCTGGCCTCCATCCTACAAGAGTTGTAAATAATGAAAGGTCATATTTTACATTTACCAACATTGACATTTCGTGGAAACCGGCATTGACCAAATAGTTGCGTATACGGAGGTGCAACAACAATGTCATGTGTAGCCAAAAACTTATAGCCTTCTTTTATCCCACACCGATTGAGACATGTGATCTTCTTGCAAGTATTGTAGGGTTGAGTCTAATGGACCTGGACCTCCATGTGCGGCGGAAGATGATGCACCTACTTCCCGCGAAGTAGATGGTTGGTCAACATTCTACACTAAAATATAAATTCTTGTTGTTATTGAAACAATATTAAACATTCAGATTCGGGGCTAAAAATAATAACTGCGTCTTACTTGTGATGGTGGTTGGTCTCTATTAACAATTTCTCTATCAACATTAATAAAACATTTCTCATTAACAAAATTTGAGTATTGGGAATACACTACTCGTTTCAATACACTACTCATATTAGTATCGACAACATCTCAATACACTACGTATATTTATTCATACATACACAAATCTTTTATATTTTGAAAAATAGACCAATTCTCATTTACATAAAATTTGACTATTGACTACTCGTATCAATACATTACTCATATCAATATCCTACTCATATCAATATCGAAAATATGTCTCAATACTCATATCATACTACTACTCATATCAATCTCCACAACATCTCAATACACGACGTATATACATCCATACATACATATAAATAATCTCATTACATGGTGAATATTTTTAAACAAATTAAGGGTTTTGGATTACCTTGCACAATAAGGATTTTAATGGTGTGCATGTTGTCGCTGCTGAGTGGGGAAGTTGCTAAATATGCTCCGATATTTGCTCGGCAATTTCGGATTTAAGGTGAGCTATAAAAGATTCGGCGCTGAGATCCAAGGTGGAGGGAGAAAGGAGGGAATCAGAGGGGATGTGGATTAGGGTCTATGAATTAGGGTTTTATTAATTTGGGAGGATATGAAAGAGGACAAATTGAAGGAGGAGTGTGGGATCTAGAGTTTTAGAGTTTTGGGTTCGGGAGTGGAGGGAGAGAGAGATAAAGTGAAAGGGAAAGGAGGAGAAGAAGTCACTATTTAACGACATCTCACATAAGGTTGCTGTTATTGGGGATAGTGGCATTAGCTATAAGATGATTCACACTTGCAATTTTTTATCAAGTCAGAGAGGTCCTAATTCTCAAGTCCTAGTTGCGAGATGTATAGATGTCGGTACTCCCAATAGTAATATCTGATTTTATTTATTTATTTTATAGGTGCTACTATTGGCAACAACGGTAATAAAATAACATATACCGTTATTGACAATAATTTTTTATGCTGATGTTTCCAAAAGTGGAACACTTTGGTAAATATTTCCAAAAGTGGGTCAGTTTAGTAATTGCTTTCTAAAAGTGGGTTAGTACGGAAAATTTTCTAGTTGGTGAAGCTCTGAGACTCGTTTTTATGGAATTTTTTGTGAAAAAAGGGTGTCCAATTGAATTCAATTTTGATGATGGATTATATTAGTCCATGCAGATAAAGAACTTATATAATTGTTCCATTCATAACATTTTTTTCTTCTTAAATAAAAAAATTTCAGTTGGTATATCTATCAGAACTGTTCTCTTAATCTGCTCCTTCATTTTAACATATATATCGTAGTTTGTTCACTGCAGTGCATTGTGTCTCTTCATTACATGGATATTTGTAGCGAAACCAAAACTGGATTCAGGCGGGACCTGGAACCTCATATTGTTTTTATTGGTTCTCAACTGCCTCTGCACTTTCGCACTCAATCTTTCAGTTTTCCTCGTAATCTCGCGTACAAGTGCACTGACAATTCGTGTTACTGGAGTTGTGTGGGACTGGGTGATAGTTTTACTGTCAGCTATACTCTTCGCTGATGTGAAGTTGACAGTAGTCAACCCACTCGGTTATGGAATAGGTATGTCTGCTTCCGTCTTCTTTATAGTTCTCTGTTTATCTTAAAAAGATTGTTCTTAGTCAATGATATATTAACCTTTATATTTCTCATCTCTTTTCCCAAATATGTGTCGGAGAAATCTACTCCCAACTCGTAGTGCTAATAGCAGAAGCACAGCACAAGCAATAGAAACTCTCAAGAAATAAATAAATCAAGAACAAGCCACCACAATACTAAGCAAGATCTCATAAGAACACAATCAATATGCACAGATAACCAATACTTCTTATTCCCAAAGAAATACAAAGATTACAAAAGAAATTACAACTCTCAATCTCTCTCTCTCACCTTTGAAACACTCGGCACAATTCCCTCTTGAAGTTGAACAATGATAATGGCTCTCCGCTTGATACACAAATTGAATCTATTCAGATTATATTAGATAACTAAACCCTAGAGTTTACGGCCATATATATAGCCCCTAAGTAAACCCTAAAAGATAAACAAAAATATAGCAATTGGGCCTTTAAACTTGTAAGCCCAAAAATAATCAGCCGCCGATGTCAGTCGACCACACCTCCAAGGTCGGTCGACCGCAATGTATAGAATCAAACCCAAGAGCTGACCGGTCGACTGCACCCCCAAGGCCGGTCGACCATCCCCTCATCTGTTGGACCTGCACACTCGAAGAACTCTCAGTCTAGGATCGGTTGACCACACTCCCAGGACGGTCGACCGCAACCCTCCAGACTATTTCCACTTCGCTGCTTGTCTTCTCTTGCTTCGTTGTCATCTCATCTTCTTCTCCAACTTCAAGTACTCGGTGCCTACGTGTATTTGAGGCCACAATTTCTAACAAAATGTTCATCAATCTTTTGTAGGTTTCTAATTATTTTCTCACGTATGTGCATGAGTTCATGGAGCGTGCTACTTTGTGTGCTTTCTGTTCCTGTAGCTACGCATATTGCTGATAGATAGTAAGGGTAAATTACAGATGTCACTCTTAAGTTCCATAGAAAAGCATTTATATGCTATTGTACATCTTTTCTTATATCATTTGTGTATAACAGTAAATGAAAGACCCTGTGATTGTGAAATTTCTTAGCTTAACATACACTGCACCCTAGCATATGTTTGTATGTAAAAAATTTCTTAGCTTAACATACACTGCACCCTAGCATATGTTTGAATGTAAAACATCTGTGTGACCTCAATCATATACAACCATTGGCATCCAGGAGTCCAGAGCATAAAGAAGTATACAACAAAAAGTTTTTCATCTCCATTTTGTCCTAATTTTACGTTATATTCCTTCTTTTCTTTTTATTTGAAGCCAACAATTGGCTGTCTTAAGTGGAGCCGGGGAGGCATGTTTCAGGAACAGATTGAATATGTTGTTTTATTTGATTGAATACACAACGGATTATTTATACCAAATTATAAAACAAAAACCCACCATAAAAGGGGCTGGTTAACAAAATAAAAACAAACTTAAACAAACTTACAAAATTTGAAATAAGATTAGAATGTGATAAGCTCAAATCTCCTATAATCTCTATACTCTTTCTATAATCTCTACATTTCCCCTCAAGTTGAACAGTCGATGTTTAACACGTTCAACTTGGAAACTAGATTGAGAAACTGAGCCTTTCATAAAGGCTTCGTAAAGATGTCTGCCAACTGTAGAGATCATAGAACTTTAGCTACTTGTATCACATCAAGTTGAATTTTCTCCCTTATAAAATAGCAATCGATCTCTATATGTTTTGTTCTTTCATGAAAAACAGGATTAGAAGCTATATGTAGGGTTGCCTAGTTATCACAAAACAAGACAGTCAGTTTGTCATAGGGAACACAAATGGTCTTTAAGAGCGATCTCAACCAAACAATTTCAGAGCATGCAGAAGCCATGGATCTATACTTAGCCTCTGCAGAAGAACGAGAAACAATAGTTTGCTTTTTGGTGCGCCAAGAAACAACAGAAGAACCAAGAAAAGCAATATAACCTGATGTAGAACGTCTGGTATCCTTACAATCTGCCTAATCTGAGTCACAATAAACTCGAAGTTCCAAAGAAGATTTTGAGGGGAGAAGAATACCTTACCCAGGTGTCTGTTTCAAATATCTGAGAATTCGAACAGCTGCATCAAAGTGATGGCGACGAGGTTTACTCACAAACTGACGCAATCGATTAACAGAGTAAGTAATATCTGGCCGAGTAACTTGCAAATAAAGCAATCTTCCGATAAGTCTTCTGTAGACAGTAGGGTCCTCTAATACTTCACCTTCATATGTATAAATAGAGATGTTGGAATCTATGGGAAACTCGCAAGGCTTTGAATTAAGGAGTCTCATATCTTCTAATATCTCTAGAGTGTACTTTCGTTGAGACAACACAATTTCCTTTGAAGAACAAGCCACCTCAATTTCTAAGAAGAATTTTAAGGGTCCGAGGTCTTTAATATGAAACTACTTATTGAGAAGATCCTTAAGAGATGAAATTCCATTGGAGTCATTTCCAGTGATCACAATATCATCCGCGTAGACCAAAACAGGTATAAAACTAGGATACTTTTCCTTTTGTAAATAAGGAATAATCGGATTTTGATTGAACAACTTGTAGAGAGAAGGGCATTAGAAAATTTATGGAACCACATTCCGTGAGGCCTGTTTCAGGCCATACACAGAATGGTGGAGCTTGCAGACCATATTCTCCCCCTTTCTATCAAATT
This sequence comes from Hemerocallis citrina, assembly GCA_017893485.1. NCBI lineage: Eukaryota > Viridiplantae > Streptophyta > Magnoliopsida > Asparagales > Asphodelaceae > Hemerocallis > Hemerocallis citrina. The sequence continues at coordinate 187,277,542 of CM030368.1, read as the reverse complement.
CTGGTGGAAGAGCCATATAAACCTCCTCATCTATGTCCCCATGTAAGATGGCATTATGGACATCGATCTGGTGGAGAGGCCACCCACGAACAGAGGCAATGGAGATTAGGCGACGAACAGTAACAAGCTTAGCCACCGGGGCAAAAGTATCATGGTAATCAAGACCCTCCATCTATGTGAAGCCTTTAGCAACCAGTCGGGCCTTATATCTCTCTATAGAACCATCAGAGTTGTGTTTATTTTATAGACCCAATGGCAACCAATTGCCTTCTTACCTGCCGGCAACGGAACGAGAGACCAAGTCTTGTTTTGTTCCAGATCTTTGAATTCAGCGGACATGGCAACTTGCCAGAAGGGATCTTGCGCAGCCTGAGTGAACAAAACAGGTTCTGACAAAGAGGAAATTGAGGCTACAAAGGAAGGATGAGTAGGAGAAAGGCGAGAATATGAAATTGAATTCTCTAAGGAAAATGAAATACCTTGACCAGCGGAGGCACAAGAATGGGAATACATGGCTACCGCATTACAATGAAAGTCCTTTACATAGGATGGCAGCTTGCTAACACGTTTTCTGGGTAATGTAAGAGGAACAGTGGCTGAAGCAAGAGAAGAGGGAACAAAAGATGGAGATGAACTGAATCATGTCAAAGGGATGGGTCATCATTGGTAAGCGGGGTTGGATCCAAAAGATTCTCCCGAGAGATGGGAGAAGATGGGTGAGGGTGTGCGAGATCCGAAGTGGATTCGGGGGGCGAGGTAGGATCATGAAGGGGGTTAGGGTCAAGAAATGAGTTAGCTAGCATAGTTGGTTTAGGCAGCGGGGTAGGTTAATTGGGTTGAAAAATAGAATCGAATGCAATAGATGATTGAGCAGCAAATGGAAAGATGGATTCTTGAAAGACAACGTCTCTGCTAGTGAAAATCATTTTAGAGTTCAAGTCATATAATTTATAACCTTTTTGAGAAAACGGGTAACCAATAAAAATGCATTTGCGGGCCTTGGGGAAAAACTTACAATAAGTAGAAAATGCTAAAATGGTTGCAAGAGCAAGACATCCATACACGCGAACATGTTGATAGGTTGGGGGATGACCAAATAATTGCTCATAAGGAGTGATATTGGAAAGGACAGAAGAAGACAATCTATTAATAAGATAAGCAGCAGTCAATATGCATTCACCCCAAAACTCTATGGGAAGGTTGGACTGAAAACGAAGAGCACGAGCAGTATTGAGGAGATCTCTGTGCTTTCGTTTAGCATTGCCATTTTGCTGAGGGGTGCCAACACATGAGGTTTGGTGAATAACACCATGTCTAGAAAAATATGGCCTAAGGTGAATAAATTCAAGGTCCATTGTCAGACCTAAGTTGTTTAATGGTCCTGTGAAATTGAGTTGAAACCAATTTGAAAAAGAATGGCAAAATAGTTTTAACTGCAGATTTTTGAGACATCAAATAGATCCATGTACATCTGGTAAAGTCATCAACAATTGTCAAAAAATATCCACATAGAGATGGAGTGTGATAAGGACCCCTAGATATCAACATTGATTAAATCAAAAGCATTTGAAGAAACTGAAACACTTTTATTAAAGGATAAACGCGTTTGTTTGGCTAATGGACAAACAGTACAGAAATGATTAACAGAATTCAAGTTAAAAATGATAAGTGTTTTGACAAGGCATGGCCAAAACACTGATGTAAAAAAAACCAAATTATTAGGAAATCTAGAAACTGTGTTGGCAGTGGTCAACTTATTGAAGGGACTTGCAAAGTAATACAAGCCAGCACGCTATTCACCCGCTCCAATCCTCCTGTTCATATTCAGCTCCTAAAAAAACATGAACCATGGTAAAAATGAGCAAAACAGTGGGAAGAAGTGACAAGTTTTCTAATAGAGATAAGATTAAATCCAAAAGAAGGAACACAAAAAACATTAGACAGAGTAATAAAGTTATTTAATCTCACAGTGCCAACGTTGGAAACCGAGGCACGAGACCCATTAGGCAAATTAACATAAAAGGGAGCAGTGAGTTTGACAGAAGAAAAAAATAAAGAAAGATCAGAAATCATATGATGGGTAGCCCTAGAGTCAATGATCCAATGTATGAGGGCAATGAAAGATGGAAAAGAAATACTAAGTTGGGTACCTGTTATGTTCACAGAGGGCTTCGCATTACCAGACTGAAAAAATGTCATCATCTGTTGAAACAATTCTGGGGTTAAACTAGGAGGCATGGCAGTCGAAGTTGCCGTCAAGTTAATTGGTGATGGTAGCAATGGGGTGGTACGTGACGGTCGGTGAAGCCTGTGACCGGGAGGTGCAAGTTCGAGATGTAGATGATAGCATCGACCTATGAGGTGCCCCTTCCCATTACAGTGGAAACATGTGCCACGGAAAGATCTGTCCTTGCCATATGTACTGCTGCGTGAAAAAGAGGCGCTGGTTCCGGACTGCTTCTAGCTGGAGACGGCCATAGCCATTAAATTCGGCGATGAAGGTGTCACCGCCTCCATGATAATCTGTTGTTGCTCCTCTTGGATCAATAAAGAATAGGCCTGATTGAGGTTAGGCAGAGAATCCATTAGCAAAATATTGCTACGAGTAACAGAGTGAGTATCATCAAGACCCATGAGGAACTGAGTAAGCTATTCATGCTGAAAATAATTTTAAAAAGCTATGAAAGAGCCATAGGAACATGAAGGGAACTCAAGAATATGAGTTAGTTCATCCGAAAAAGCCTTGAGACAAGTAAAATAATCCGAAATAGGAGCTGAATCTTTCCGACAAAGGGCAATATCCCGGCGAAGTTGATAGATGCGAGGAGAATTGCTTTGAGCATAGCGATCAAGAATGTCCATCCAAATGGCGCGGCTTGTAGGGACATAAACCAAGCTGTTGGCAATTTCAAGAGAAAGGGCGTTGATGAGCCAGTACTTCACCATTGCGTCACAACGAGTCCAAGAAGCAAAAGAAGCATCTGTTGAGGCAAGCATGGGAAGAGATCCATCAATGAAGCCGAGTTTATTTTACGCAGATAACACAGTTTGAATGGAATGGCTCCAGGTGGGGTAATTTGAGGTGAGAACCTGGGTTACAAGTACTGTGTCAGGAGTGGCAGAGTGATGGAGGTGAAGGGGATCATTGGAGGAAGAAGGAGGATCAGAGGCCATGGAAAAAAAAAACTCTAATGCTCTGATACCATGAACACATTGAATATGTTGTGTTATTTCATTGAATACACAATGGTTTATATACACCAAATTACAAAACAAAAACCCACCATAAAAGGGGATGGTTAACAAAATAAAAACTAACTTAAACAAACTTACAAAATTTGAAATAAGGTTAGAATGTGATAAGGTCAAATCTCATATAATCTCTGCATTTCAAGACAGTGCTTTCCTCTGTTCTAGATACTATAACAAACAACAACAACAACTGATCATGAAGCCACTTGGATCTTTGTCATCATTTTCATGCTTACACAAAACATTATATGCTATTGGCTTACTCTTTGTCACAACCACTTCGGCTAAACCCTAACGGATCCATAACTGACGTATTTTGTCTCAAGTCATTCTGCCATGTATTGCCCTCACCTAAAGCCTCTACCCTTTAAAAGAATACACTCATTATTTGTCAATTATTTCAACAAAATACAGCTCAACCTTCTCGACAATCTAATTTCAGCCTCATTTGTTCGTTGAACCCTTTTTACAGTTAATTTCCTAACATTTGGTTTCGAAAGGCATGACGAGTAATACATATTTGATTTATAAGATTTCCCTTTTAAAATCACTATGATATTCATATAATTGAAGCATTTATCCACTTAACCATCCTAAATGGATCCATAGTGACATGTAGGGTTTACTAACAACTCGGGTGTTTTTGGTCTCTGTAGCTATTGCAGGTGTGGTAGCATACAATAATTACAAGCTGAAAAAGGAAACAACATCATCGTCCACGGTGAACCCAAATAAAAAATGACAACTTAAGCAGCAATCAAGAGAAATTCCGTGACCTAAGGGTCTGTTTGGTTGGAGGGGAATAGAGGAGAGGCGAGGGGAGGGGAGGGAAGGAGTTTTTTATTACTTTTCTTGTTTGGTTCAATTTTTAGGAGGGGAGGGGAGGGAAATGGGGGGTGCAACACCCCTCCTGAGCCAATTTTGGCTCCCCTCCAAAAGTCGGGGGATTTGGAGGGGATAGAAAATAGGGCTAATTTTTTAAAGTGACATGACTAAATTGCCCTTTAAAATCTAAATTCTAATCTAATAAAACACCTATCTCTTTCTCCCTACCATTACAGTGCTCTCTCGACTCCTTTCTTTTTCCTGTACAAAATTTTCCAAATAGTAAACAGACTCTTTCAACTTCCAATACAAACTTTATGTTTCTGTAGTTACCATCAGCATCTGATGTGCTCGAGAAATGGAAGCAAAAAAGGTTCAAGAATGACATGTTCACTTTCTGATTCACTGGTTTCACTAATTGTTGGAATTGAGTATACATTCAAAACACTCATCTTGTTAACAATATTGTCTCATGGCCTAACGGTATATATATATATATATATATATATATATATATATATATATATATATATATATATCTATGACCGGGCCGGGCCTTCAAAAAAACAGAACCTTTTTTTTTGAACTTTCAGAATTCAAAACGTTTTTAATAAATATAACCGTTTCATACTTAAATAGACTTTATGTTATAGCAGTTTCAAAAATTAAATGGTATTCATTATATAGCCGTTTTTTGGATTAATGCACACACATTATAGCTTCCTGGTTACAAGCTATAAGATGTGATTATCTTTGGGAAGAAAATAGTGACAAAAAACAGAAAAGAAAAAAAAAATTCTATCATTCAAAATTTTCTCAAAAAATTCATTTTTCTGCGGTTTTTGCTGGTGCAAGTTGGTACGTGCTGCAATTGGAGTCTTGGCAGCACTGTAGATCAGAAGCTCGTTGTATCCCACGAGAAGTGTTTGGTGATCAACGATTCATCTCCAGAATCGGCCAAATAGTTTCTTAAAGAAAGTGCAACCCACGCCTCGAGCCACTTCTCACTTTCTTCCTGTTGCAGATCTATTCCAAAGGTTCACTTGGTACACTCACGTCCAATTTTTCTAACAATTTTAAGAAACTATTTTCGTGATCTGTAATGGCTTTAGTTTCTGACCGCAAATATGAAACCAACAAACCAGAAAAATTTGCTGGCTTGAACTTTAAGCGATGGAAGAACAAAATGTTTTTCTATCTGTCGCTGAAAGAAGTTGCCCATGTTCTTACCCATGACTGCCCTGTAATGCCTAACCCAGAACCTGTTGATGCCAATGATAATGAACAAATTTTAGATGACATAGCAGAATGGACGGATGCCGATTTTAAATGTAGGAACTTCATCTTGAATGGGCTATCCGATGAACTGTATGACTATTACTTACAGTCCGATACGGCTAGGTCTGTTTGGGAAGCCCTACAGAAGAAATATGACACTGAAGAGGCTGGCTCGAAGAAATTCGCAGTCAGTCGTTACCTCAAATACACCATGGTCGACGACAAGCTGGTAACTATTCAATCACACGAGTTACAACATATTGCTCATGAGATCATTTCAGAGGGAAATACTCCTCGATGAGCAATTTCAAGTAGCTGTGATGATTGACAAGTTACCACCTGGTTGGAAAGACTACAAGAACATCCTGCGACACAAATCAAAGGAACTGACCATGGAGAATCTAATAACTAGGCTTAGAGTTGAGGAGGAATCCAGAAAGCAAGATCAGAAAGAAGAAGTCCTGCTTGTTCAACAAAACAAAGCGAAGGTCCATTTGAAACCAAAGAACAAGCCGTTCAAGAAGAATGCTAGTCGGAAGTTCAATTCGAACTTTCGTCAGAATGGTCACAATGGACGTCAGAATCCGAATAAGACAAATAACCAGCAAGCCCAAACCAACAACAATGGAACAGATCCTATCGAGTGTTGGAAGTGTCATCGCTTTGGATATATCGCTAGGAACTGCCGATCGCGTACGCCTGCACTACAGGCAAATGCTATCGAAGGGCCATTAGTGGCTATGATTACTGAGATCAACATGGTCGGTATAACCGATGGGTGGTGGGCTGATACGGGCGCTACTAGGCATGTTTGCTATGAGCGCAGCTGGTTCAAAACTTATAAGGAGACTGAAGGTCAAAAAGTGCAACTTGGTGATTCACACTGTATTAATGTGATGGGCACTGGAGAGGTGGACTTGGAGTTCACCTCTGGCAGGACTGTTACCCTCAAGGATGTCTTGCACACTCCTGATATGAGGAAGAACTTGATTTCTGGATACCTACTCAACAAGACTGGTTTTCATCAGAGCATCGGATCCGACCAGTATGTTATAACTAAAAATGGGATTTTTGTGGGAAAGGGATTTGCTTGTAATGGGATGTTTAAACTCAGTATTGAAATGAATAAGAATAATGCTTCTGTTTACTCTTTGTCTTCTTTTAATTTATGGCACTCTAGACTATGTCATGTTAACAAGAAATTGGTAAGTAATATGAGCAAACTTGGCATGATACCAAAAGTTAACTTAAATGAATTTGAAAAATGCACATCCTGTAGTCAAGCTAAGATAATTAAAACTTCACATAGAAGTGTAGCTAGAGAAACAAAAATTTTAGACTTGATACATTCTGATATATGTGAGATGGATGGAACCTTAACCAGAAATGGAAAAAGATATTTCATTACGTTTATTGATGATCATTCAAATTATACTCATGTTTATCTTATGGCACATAAGAGTGAAACAATTGACATGTTTAGAACATATGTAACTAAAGTGCATAATCAATTTGAAAGAAATATTAAGAGATTTCGTGGTGATAGAGGTACAGAATATGATTCCAATGAATTTAAACAATTATATGCATCATTTGGAATTATTCACGAGACTACTGCACCTTATTCACCTGAATCTAATGGAAAAACTGAAAGAAAGAATAGAACTCTTACTGAATTGGTAGTTACTTTGCTTATTAGTTCTGGAGCACCCAAATCTTTATGGGGTGAAGCTCTCTTATCGGTATGTCATGTTTTAAATAGAATTCCAAATTTATCCTCTGATACTTCACCATACGAATTATGGAGAAGTAGAAAGCCTAATATTGATTATTTTAGAGTTTGGGGTTGTTTATCATATGTCAGAAAACCTGACTCTAAAAGAATCAAACTTGCAAGTAGGGTATATGAATGTGTTTTTATTGGTTATGCAGATAACAGTAAGGCTTCCAGATTTTTAGACTTAAATAATAATGTAATTATTGAATCCTTAGATGCTGATTTTTATGAGGATAAATTTTCTTACTTATTGAGGAACAGTGGGGGTAGTAGTGGCGGTTCACAACCCTCAACTTCCTCTGGCATTCCTCAAACTAGTACAAATGCTAATGTTGATTTAGATTCTGAGCCACGTAGAAGCAAACGTGCTAGAACTACTAAAGATTTTGGTGATGACTATGTTGTATATGCTCTAGAATCTGATCCTAGTTCTATCAATGAGGCTTTAACCTCACCTGATGCCGATTTGTGGCAAGAAGTCATAAATGACGAAATGAATTCACTAACCTCTAATGGTACTTGGGAGTTAGTGGACTTACCTCGCGGTAGTCGTACTATCGGATGCAAATGGATTCTTAAAAGAAAGCTAAAACCAGATGGTACAATTGAAAATTTTAAAGCTAGACTGGTAGCTAAAGGATATGTACAAAAGGAAAATATAGATTTCTTTGACACTTACTCTCCTGTGACTCGTGTGACTACCATTAGAGTTTTATTAGCCATTTCTGCTGTGCACAACTTGATGATCCACCAGATGGATGTTAAAACAGCTTTTCTTAATGGAGAACTTGAAGAGAAACTTTATATGGATCAGCCTGAAGGTTTTGTGATTCCAGGGCAGGAACACAAAGTCTGCAAGCTGAATAAGACTTTATATGGTCTTAAGCAAGCTCCAAAATAGTGGCACGATAGAATTGATCAATTATTACTCTCAAATGATTTTTCTATAAATAATGTTGATAAATGCCTTTATTATAAAGCATCCAATGATAGTTGCATCATGCTTTGTCTATATGTAGATGATTTACTCATTTGTGGTTCTTCGCTTGAATTAATTTCAGAGACTAAAACTATGCTTAGTCAAAATTTTGATATGAAAGACCTAGGTGAGGCCAATGTTATTTTAGGCATGAAAATCACACGTTCTGAAACTGGTATTACTCTTGATCAATCTCATTACATTGAGAAGATCTTGAAGAAATATAATTACTTTGATCGTAGACTTGCATGTACACCTAATGACCCTCATGTTAAACTTTTGAAAAATTCTGGTGCTGCAGTTAGACAAAAAGAATATGCTAGTATTATTGGTAGCCTTCGCTACGCTACTGACTACACTAGACCTGACATTGCATATGCTGTAGGTGTATTATGTAGGTTTACGAGTTGTCCAAGTTCTGAGCATTGGAATGCTATTGACAGAGTCATGAGGTACTTGAAAAAGACCATGAACTTAGGACTACATTATGAGAGATTTCCCGCTGTCCTTGAGGGATTCAGTGATGCAGATTGGAATTCATTTTCGGATGATTCCAAGGCCACAAGTGGATACGTTTTTAGTATCGCTGGTGGTGCTGTTTCTTGGAGGTCCAAGAAACAGACTATTTTAACTTACTCTACTATGGAGTCTGAGTTAGTTGCTCTAGCTGCGGCTAGTGAGGAGGCAAGCTGGTTGAGGAACCTCTTGTCCTACATTCCTTCATGGAATAGGCCTATACCTTCGATCTTAATCCACTCAGATAGTACTGTTGCCATTGCTAAAGTTCAAAATGCTTACTATAACGGTAAGAGACTGGCGATTCGTCGCAAGCACAGTACGGTGAGAGAGCTCCTCACGTCTGGTGCTGTTACTGTGGATTTTGTTAGATCAGAAAGTAATCTTGCAGATCCTTTGACGAAAGGATTGTCTCGAGACAAAGTTTGGAATACATCGATAAGGATGGGACTGAAGCCCATTTAGGATCACAATTGGTGGGAACCCAACCTATACGACTGGAGATCCCAAGACATAGGTTCAATGGGAAAAACAAGCCATACTGTGATTGAAATCATGCAACCAAGGAGTTTTACCACTCCTTAGTCCATCCTGATGTGTATGTGCATGATATCTTGTTGCGTTAGTAAGGATGAGATTGGCTCTTAATGAGCACTATATCTCTGAATGAGAGGAGTGCCTAGCTACAAGAACACTCTTGATAGTCTCACCGGGGTGTTTGTGGAGTGTGGCCGCTTCTATGAGAATGGGGCTGATTCTCTAAAAACATTCACCTATACTGGGATAAGCACAAGGCCGGAATGTGCTGGCATTTAGACTTGCACCTGGTAGAATCACGTGTGGTTTTCCTTCAGTATGTAAAAACGGGTAATGAGTTCAAGACTGAAGATCACTCATTATTCTTGCATTTTGGGGATTGTCCACTATGTAAGGTTCAAGTCCTCGGACACCTTACTTATGCATGATTCTATACTTTTGAAAAAAAAACAAAAACAAAAAAAAACCGCTTCTTTTAAAATTAGTGTTTTAAATATATAAGTGGGGGATTGTTGGAATTGAGTATACATTCAAAACACTCATCTTGTTAACAATACTGTCTCATGGCCTAACGGTTAAAGTTTTGAGTTCACAAGAGGTTGGGGGTTCAATTCCTACATTCTACACGATATATATATATATATATATATATATATATATATATATATATAGGGTAAAAGGGATATGAGCAACTTGCTCATTTAGTAAATGAGCAATTGATTATGTGGCATGCATGTGATACATTGGACAACTAACCCATTTAAGAATTTTCCAATCACATGTATGCCACATCATCAATTGCTTATTTACTAAATGAGCAAGTTGCTCATACCCCTTTTTCCCATATATATATTTATATATCTATGATCGGGCCGGGCCTTAGGGCCTTGGGGGTCTTGGGGTCTATTGAAAAAAAAACAGAACCTTTTTTTTGAACTTTCAGAATTCAAAATGTTTTTAATAAATATAACAGTTTCATACTTAAATAGACTTTATGTTATAGCAGTTTCAAAAATTAAATGGTATTCATTATATAGTCGTTTTTTGGATTAATGCACACACATTATAGCTTCCTGGTTACAAGCTATAAGATGTGATTATCTTTGGGAAGAAAATAGTGACAGAAAACAGAAAAGAAAAAAAAATTCTATCATTCAAAATTTTCTCAAAAAATTCATTTTTCTGCGGTTTTTGCTAGTGCAAGTTGGTACGTGCTGCAATTGGAGTCTTGGCAGCACTGTAGATCAGAAGCTCGTTGTATCCCAGGAGAAGTGTTTGGTGATCAACGATTCATCTCCAGAATCGGCCAAATAGTTTCTTAAAGAAAGTGCAACCCACGCCTCGAGCCACTTCTCACTTTCTTCCTGTTGCAGATCTATTCCAAAGGTTCACTTGGTACACTTAGGTCCAATTTTTCTAACACTAATCTCGAGGAAAATGACAATGTGAGTCATTTTTTGACGGGAGCCATGCTCAAATGAATACGCTGGGATGTATGTTATGATCAAGTGGTTTGGAGTTGACTTTGTATGATGTTGTCTGTAAATGTTATGAGTGTTAATGAGCTCGTATTTACTTGTAAGTGAAAGTCAGTCGTCTACTGATGGAATTTTTTATCCAAAATGACCCTCTTTTTGAAAAATTTTCCGCTTAATTTCCAAAAAAAATTATGGAAGTAGTTGCATCCTTTCATCATCTTCACCTTGGCCCTGACAGCTCCATTGCTTGGACCAGAAATGAGGAATCATCAATAAGATTTTATGTTTCTGTTATACTTTATGAAGATTGACATCAACCATATGCTTGCAGAACAAATCCGTCCATCTACAGCGTCGGCAACTTAAAAATGACTAAAAATTATACGGGGCATAACTTGATGTATAGATCAATTAACCACAAACTCGAAGATTTACAACAGTTTGATCTTCATCCACAAGCATTGTTTGAGTAGCAAGTTGCAAATTGACAACTGTTGTTATGTGCTAACCTCACAAGGAAGAATAAGTCCTTTATGCTTGCATAATTTGCTTGTATCTATTCTAAAGAGAAAAGATAATGTTTGTATAAAATTTCTCTAATTCGTTGTTGTTTCAATTCTTATTGTATGAAGTGGTTGTATGAATTTCTTATTATATGCAAAAGGGTATAAAAGTAATTTTATTATAAAATCCATTCCCTCCCCTTGTGAACTAAACAAGAAAATTATTATTTTCCCTCCCCTCCCCTCCTTTGAACCAAATAGAATTTTCATTAAATCCCTCCCCTCCCTTTCCCTCCCCTCCCCTCCCCTCCCCTCCCCTCCTTTGAACCAAACAGACCCTAAAACACATGGAAGAAGAAGCATAAAAGCCTTATATTTTTATAATTTATATTTATGCGGGTGAATTTCGAATTTTTTTTATATGCCACCTTTTGAAACTATTTGGAAAAAAAATGACAGTTAAAGTATTTGCGCTTGTGGACTCAACAACTAAACTCGCCGTTCCCAACAACGAGTTTAGTTGTTTCATACTCGTCGTTGGAATACTCGTATTTTTTTTGAGAAACTCGTCGTTGGAATACTCGTATCTTTATGGAAGTATTTTTTTTTTTTTTTTTGAGAAACTCGTCATTCCCAACCGCGAGTTTAGTTCAAAATTTTTCAATGAAAACTCGCTGTTCCCAACGGCGAGGACATTTATACTAAACTTGTTGTTAGGGACGGCGAATTTAGTTCACAATTTTCAATAAAGACTTGGCACCATTCCTAACGGTGAGAGCATTTACACTAGACTCGCTATTGGGAACAGCGAAGTTAGTTCAAAAAAAATTCAATGAATTTTTTTTTTCAAAAATTCACTAAGTCCAATAGAATGTTTAACTCTCTGTGAAATTTTCTACATCCTCGCCGTTTAGGAACGGTGCGTCTTTATTGAAAATTTTGAACGGAACTTGCTGTTGGGAATAATGAGTTTCTTAAAAAATTAGCATTAAACTCATCGTGACCCAATGAAGAGCATCAAACAACTAAAGTCGCCGTTGAAAATGTCGAGTTTACTTGTTGAGTCCACGAGCACAAATATTTTGGCAACTGTTCTTTTTTTTAAGATAGTTTCGAAAAGTGACGTATAAAAAAAATCGGTGAATTTTAGTCAGGCCATCCATTTACAGATACCCCCTTAGCAAAGATTTACAGCGACCACTTACCAATTCATAATCAACATTCTTGTATTTAAGTTAAATCTACGCTTACGGTTATTTATTCTATTCTTGTAATATAATTTTCACACTCAAAATTGAAGTGATTTTTATGGTTGTAGTGCTTGATTGGTTCGAATATAACTGCAGTCGTATTTTATTGGTTTGAATACTAGATATGGGTTGTTTTGTGAAGATTAAATTGTGACAAAGGGTTTCTGCTGAGAGTTGTTTTGTGGTAGAGAAATGCTAGACTTACATGAGATTCTACCCCAAACTTACATGGGGCTTGTCTTTTAGTGATTGTTGGTTCTTATCTATTTGTCTTTTAGTAATTAATGGACACACCAACTACTAAAAGACAAGCTCCATGTATATTTGGGGTAGAATTTCATGTATGTCTAGCATTTATCTTTGTGGTAATCCTAATATGAATGCAGATTCTTTTCATTTCAGTAACTGTATCAAATTTAACGCTTATCTCGCTCGTGTGGTCTCCTCACGTTGGGGAATAATGATAGGCATAGCGGATGTACTAGGACGCTATATACCTTTCTTGGTAATATAGGAGATTTTATTGTTTGGCGTGATTTCAGAATAGATGGCCGACGGTTAGATAGTTCTACAATTTTGTTCTGGTTGAGTAATGTAGAATAACTCAATTTAAGATGCAAACAAAAGAAGGTAGCATAACGACCGAAGAGTTTCTCTCTCTAAAAAATTCTAGAGAGAGAAACTAGATATGAAAAAAGAGCCCCAAGAAGAAAAAAAAATCCTAGATCCACACTCCTAGAGGCACGGCGCTACCCCTCGGCGCCCGCCCCGCCCGTGGTCCCCCCTTACCACTCCTCTACCTACGTTGCGACCCATCCTCCCTTCCTGCAAGGTGTCGACGGAGCTCCATGAAGTTCCTCCCATGACGAAGTCCCCGACGCCCATTCGCTCGCACCTCCCCAGATCCCGTCCATCTCGTCTCCTCAGGTTGCGGAGCGACGTAGTCGCACCAGAGCTTCCTCTCGCACCTAACGACGCGAGCGCCATGGATCTGGAGAGGGGGTCGCGGTCGCCTTTGTCCGCCGATGGCGAGGTGCGCCGCCCTCGCCCCACCAACCCCCTCACATTGCAGACGACCCAGATCTGATTATTTAAGGTCAGTGGTTCGGCATGGGGCGACGAGTTTGAAGGGGCCCAGTCCGGGTCCTCGGCGATCCCCTGCGCGACCGCCCACCCCCCTTCCGAGCTCCTCCCTCTCCAATGTTCAAGCTCCTCCATCTCCAAGACTGAGATCGAGGTTCGATGAGTCGCCGGAGGCCATTGCTGCTCGTGTGACGGGGACCTACCTTTGCATCGGAGGATTGAGGAGTTCGCTCATCCACCGTTGTGTGTTATTGCTGTCCCCTTCTTCGGCACCGGTGGCGGCGCCATCGCTACCGCCACCATGTCCGCGGACTAGATGCTAACCGCAGTGATCTGCAGCTGCGATTTGGAAGTTGGGTTGCTGGTTGTGTAAGCGAAGAAGAGGGAGTACGTGTGATGGTAGTGCCAGAGTTAAAGATGACAGCGGTTTGATTTGGTTATTGTTTGTGAGGGAGGAGTTGAGGAGGTGCTTGGGATCGGTGTTGCACGGTTGTGGGGCTAGGGCCCGAAGATGGGGTCCCGCCATGAGGTGCGCATCGTTATAGCACTAAGGGTTCCCCTATGAGGTGTGCTATAGAAATTATCGAGGAGGAGATGTATCTGTTTTTGGTTGGTAGTGGGGTAGTCGCACCCTGAATTCGACACCCGTTCACCAACGGCCACAGGTTTCGTAACAGCACCGCCACTACGCCCTCATTAGTGAACCTGCAATCTATAACGTCCATCACCCGTAGGGACGAGAGGGGAAGGTGATGCTTCAGTTAGTTGTGATTGTTTCGGGTTTTGCGTGAGAGAGAGTGTGAGAGAGTGAGAGATTAAAGATGTTACTTCTCTCTATTCTGTGCTGGTGTCTGTTAGTATTTGTGAGAAATCACTAGAGAGTAGAAGCGTGTGAGAGGTGAATGTATCATCTTCACGGCTCTCTCATTGTCTGTGTTCGTGGTTAGGGTGACAGAGTGTTTTGTTTGGTAAGAAATCATTGGTGAGAGCATAGCGTGACAGAGGTGAGTACCCTCTCCACAGCTCTCCTTTTGGGTGCGACTCCGATTGGGTTAGGTGTGAAGTTGCTTTGGTGAGGTAGAAGGATGGGAGCGACAAATTGTCAAATCCCGCATGATTCGCTTCAGGTGGGTGTGCGCGTGCCGTGGAGGTGGATGCACGAAGCTTGCTTGACGGACATACAATGAGTTGGTCATCGTAGTTTAGAGTGAGACCTGATTATATTTATTGGTCATGTCGCTTCATGTTCTTTTTTTCGTCTTTAGGTTGTAACTTGTCCCAGCATGCTGGGGTTGTTTTGTTAATTTATTATTAATTAAGTAGGGTGGCCATATTCCACATTTTTCCTAAAAAAAAAAGATGCACAAAAGAAACTAATCAAATAAACGCGAAAAAAACCAATCAAGCACACAAGAACACAGAATGTTTCGAGGTTCACCCACTTTCCTGCGCAAAGGCACTCCTGCGATATTCACTAAAAATAATGAAGAGAAATATGTTACAATCACTCTAGTTCTCACCACCAAGGTGTAGGGTTTATCTTCTCCTCATTTTCTCAAGAACGGCTGCTAAATCTCTCTTTCAATCTTGGAATTGTCACTCATTAACCCTAATAATCGTACACCATACATTATATAGGATTACAAAAAATGAAATCTCAACCGTAGATAAACAGCGTCGCGCGATCGACAAGGAAGAAGTGACAGTCGACAAAAATCAACCCGAGCAAGTCAGAGAGTTTGGCAGTCGACTATCACTTCTTGGCGGTTGACTGCAATGCTCTCTAGATGTGAGATGCAGCATGTTGGTGGACTGCCATAGTGTAGTCCATTGTACTTAACCTTGTAGTTGTTATGCATGCACTTGCTTGCTGTTGTGTCTGCACTTGCTTCTCCAATCTTCTTCAAACCGATTGTATCGTGTATTAGATCCACAAATACCAATAATCTCTCACTTGGAGACATATACATGAAGTATCTAACTTGTTCTTCAATTCTCTATTGGCCTATTCAAGGCTTGTGCCTCTGCGAGTCTCCTAACCTGGAGACAATCTGATAGCGAAATATAAAAAAATGATGTTTCTTGCTATCCACTATCTTTGTGAGCATGTCAGCCAGATTCTTAGTGCCAAGAATCATCGATAGCTTCAACCACTTATTTTCAATTGCCATCATTATAAAGTGATACCTCATCTGAACGTGTTGAGTCATTGCATGATACACTCAGTTCTTTGCCAAGAACACTACACTCTGACTATCACACCATAGATTCCCTATGGGTTGCCTTCTACGCAACTGACCCATGAGTTCCGAAATCCATATGTCCTTCGAAGACTTTGTAAGTTCCATGTACATTGACTCTGTAGTTGACAGTGCTATAATTTTCTATAACTGTGAAGCCCAAGTAACAGTTGTACCTCCAACTGTAAACACATATCCTGTAATACTCCTACAACCATCACGATCACCACTAAAGTCTGCATTGATATAACCATGTATATGCAAAGAATCACCCCCAAAATATAGAGAATGATCTGAAGTACCTGCAAGATATCTGAGAATCCACTTCACTGCATTCCAATACTCTTTACCTAGATTCCTCATGTACTGGCTAACAACTCCCACTGCATGTGCGATATCTGGCCTTGTGAACACCATCACACATAAGACTACCAACGAATAAGGTGTAAGGGACTACAGTCATCTCTTCCATATCTGCATTTGATGTAGGACACAAGTCCATAGACAATTTGAAGTGTGCACACAAGGGACAAGTAACTGGCCTCACGCCATCCATATTGAATCGCTTTAAAACTTTCTTCGCATAATGTGCTTATGACAACCAAAGCTTCTTACTTTGCTTATCTCTGCTGATTTTTTTGCCGAGAATTTTCTACTTCACATAAATCATTCATAGAAAACTGAGAAGCTAGCAACTGTTTCACATAATTAATTTTCTTCATACCTGAACCTTGCTAACAACATGTCACCCACATATATAGCTAAAATTACCATGTCATTGTCGTCATACATGCGCACATAGACACAATGATCTGATTCGCATCTCTCGAATCTCTTTCCTTGCATGAAACAATCAAACTTCAAGTATCATTATCGTGGTGCCCGTACCCATATAGACTCTTCTTTAGTCGAAAAACCATGTCTTCTTTTTCTTTGACTTCAAAACTTTCAGGTAGCCTCATATATAGCTTTTCTTCTACACCACCATGGAGGAACACTGTTTTGACATCTAGCTATTTTAAGTACAAATCTTCAAGTGAAACTATGCCGAGCAAAATCCTGATTGAAGTCATCTTCACAGCTGGAGCAAAGATTTCATTAGAGTCAACACATTTCCTTTGAGAAAAACCTTTATTAACAAGTCTCGACTTGTACCTCTTTCTACCAATTGCCTCATCCTTAATTCTTAGAATCTACTTGTTCATAAGAGCACGCTTCCTTGTAGGTAACTTGGTCAACTCCCAAGTTTAGTTATGTATCAAGGAGTTCTCTCATCCTTCATGGCAGACTCTCACTGAGTTCGAGAACTACTTTCAAAACCTCTTCATGAGTCTCCAGCTCACTTGAATCTGTGTACAGAACATGCTCGTGAACTATGCTAGCTGATGGATCGTACTTCATTGATTTCCTTATCTCTCATGTTGACCTTCACAAGGCAGTTACTGGTTCACCTACCGGTTCAAAATCCCTAAATGGCTCTGGTTGTAACTATCTGTCTTGGATTTCCTGCTCATTCTCATTAGACTCCTCCTGAGCCTCCTGTGTTGGCTAATGTTGTACTGTAGGGGCCCCACCACTGGAACAAGCTTCAAAATCTGAATTTGAACCTATTTTATTGCCCTGATATGTATACATATCTTTGTACAAGAGCTCTTCATTGAAGACCACATTCGAAGTGAGTTCTAGAACCCATTGTTCCGAGCCTGCTGTGAAAGACCCTGTTACTCCCAAAATCACAAAGCTTGTAACCATACTCATCACCACCGTAACCAATGAAGTCACACTTACTGAATTTTGAATTCAGTTTATTTCTTTCTCCCTTGTCGATTAGAGCATCCACAATCGTTTTCTATATCTGCCATTTTGCCATGTTATAGCAAACGATGCGCTGCAATCGTTTCTCATTTTGCCATTTTTTGGCAAACGTTCTATTCTCATTTCTCAAATATGAGAAACGAAATGAACTTTCTCAAATTATAAAGGACGGGGTATGATACCCCGTCTCTTCGAATTAATAAGTTTTTAATCTATTCAGACGGAAGATCATATCCCGTCTCAATAATTTTCATTTTTTTAAAAAAAAAAATAGGTCGAACGGGGATACATACCCCGGACGGGGTATGATACCCCGTCTGCAAACGGATTAATTTTTTTTTTTAATGAATGAACGGCCATGATTGGCCGATTAGAAAAAAAAAAATTAATTGGTGGGACGGGGATACATACCTCGGCCGGGGTATGATACCCCGTCCGTGAAAGTAGGAATCCAATTAATGCTGATTAGGTTTAATAGGTATAATTAGGAGTAGTTATTAGGTTTAAGGTAGTATATTAATTAGGTTTAGTTATTATTATATTATTTAATTTAGTTAATTAATATAGTTTAATAGTTAATAAGTAATTAACTTTTTTTAATTTATTTTAAACGATGAGACGGTAGATCATATACCGTCGCTCGCTTATTTCTAAAAAATGAGAAACAATATAGCAAACGATGACTGCAGCGATCGATTGTATTTGCTATTACTGTAGCTGCCATTTTATAGCATATGAGAAAAACGACTGTGGATGCTCTTAGTGCATATGCAATTGAAAACATAAACATTCAAATGTGAATAATTAACATGTTTACTTGACCATATTTCTTTAGGTATGCCCCCAACAAGTGTGCTAGATGGGCAACGGTTGATCAAGTATACTGTTGTATCTACTGTAGCTGTCCAAAGATGGACATGAAGACCCTGATGAGTGGAATTTATACATAATTTTTTGTACTCTTTTAAGCATTAAAATTGCAAGTTAATTGTCGTTGATTTCTTTAACATTTATCTTATTTCTGCTTAATATTATTTATTTATTTATTTATGTAGGAATGAGATGGATAAGTGCAAAAGTGGACGTTTTTGGTGAAATCATGGAAAAAAACAAGGTTGAAGATTTAAAATTTGAGCACTCAAATGCACGTATTTACGAATTGGCCCATGAAAAAATTAACAAAAAATATTTCGGTTAACTAAGGAATGAAATAAAATTTTGTAATAAAAATAAAAGTTGAGTGAATTTAAATTAGAGTTAGTAAATTAATTAGTCTAAAAGTTAATAGTTTAGTTCTAATGTAAGAATCTTGAAATTAATTAATTAATTATTTTAATTATACTTAAAACTAAACCCTAATTATAATAAACCCCTACCTACCCCTGTATATACACCTGGAGAGAAGAGTCCTGAACTCCTGCTTTTGGGCGGCGCGCAACTCCAGGAAAGAAAGAAAAAAAAAACAAAGTTAAAGAAATAGAGAGAGCGTCAGAGGTGGGCGCGTGCTCCAAGAGAAACAGGAGAGAGGTGCAAGACGTTGGCTCGTGGCTTCGACGCTGACGTGGCGGGCGCGCAGTTCGGAGTGTTGACGTCAGAGAAGCTGACGTGGCGACGAAACAGGACAGGGACAGAGAACAGAGAGGATTAGAGGAAGAGCTGTTGATTGTGTCTACTGACTCGACTTTCGAGACTTCGGTTTACAAATTTATTTTTAAAAAACGGTCTTTTGTATCTCTTTTCTTTCTCTAATTTTTATTATACAATCCAAAACAGTATTTGTTAGTTGCAATATATTTATTACGAACTAATTTTATTTTTCTAGGATTTTGATATAGCCTAGTTTTGATAAGACAATTTTAATTCCACATTATTTTTCTATTTTTCCATAGTTGTGTATTTGTTTTTCGTTCTTTTTTTTGGGGGAGCTTTTCGTTCTTAATGCTTACAATTGGTTGACCGACATTTGTATGATCTGTTAAATCATGGAGAGACCGAACTGGTAATTTGTGATTTTGAATTATAAAATTAAACATCATTGATTGAGCGAAATTAGAGATGATTTATCGCGATTGGTGTGACCGTTAAGAAATCCACAGAACTTAATGAGTCTTCAATTAATTAAATTTGTGCATGAACTATGACAAACTGTTAGTTGGAGATATTTTTGGTGTTGTTCGAGAGAAAGCATTGAATACTTAAGGGATTTTGGTCTACAACTTCGAAAAATAATATTTCTATTCACATGGAGTTATAAATTGTGTGTGATTAACTAAGTGAAATCAAAAGCCCTAAAATTAATTTTACAATTAATAAATAACAAAATTTAAGATTCGCCCATTTTTAATTAATTTTGTTAGTTCTTTAGATTAATTTAATTTAGGTGTTTTCTTTATTGAATTTTGATTTTCCAAATAGTACTTAATCTAGTAAATTCGGTAGTTAGTAAAATAATTTGTCCCTGTGGGTTCGCACTCTTTTCACATAACTATACTACTTGTTGCGATTTTGTACACTTGCAAAAATTCACATCAGACCCGCATGAAGTCTTATTCATCTACCCATTTCGAGTATCGTGCGGTTCATTTTTCAGCTAATCCATTATCCCGTGGAGTTCTAGGAACCGTCCTGCTTCCTTGGATACCTTTCTGTGCCAGATAGTTAATAAATTCTCTGGTTGTGTATTCACCACCATTGTCATATTTCAATGCTTTAATCTTGCACCCCGTTTCGTTCTCAACTCTAACCTTCTAAGACTGAATGTCTCAAATACCTCAGATTTCTCACGAATTGCCATGACCCAACTTTCCTGTAGCATCATCAATAAAAGTTACGATGTATCTCTTACAACCATAAGAGAATTCCTTAGTCAGACTTCACAGATCTTTATGTACCAACTCTAGCTTATCAAGCTTCTTCCCACGTATACCCAACTAAAAGATAACTGTCTTCTGTTTGCCTATTACACAATTCTTACAGAAATCAATCTAAACTTTCTTTAGCCCTGATAAAAAGATTTCTAGAACAAAGCCGTTTGACACATTTTTCACCTAGGTGTCCCAACCTGATATGTAATAAGATTGAGGGTGGATTACCTGTTGAAGTTGTGCCAGTGATATTACATGAATCGCCTCGTGTGAGTTAATACAATGTGCCTGTTCTTTTTTCCTTTGTCACCAACCTAGAACCTGTAGTAATCTTCCACTCTCCAAATTCAAATGTTTTCACAAGCCCTTCTTTGTCTAATTCGATGATTGAGATTAAGTTCTTCCTCAAGCTTAGAATATGTCTCGCATTATGCAAGACTGGTGCCCACCATTGCGAGCTTTCACTACGATCATTCATTTTCCAACAACTGGGCAGCTTTGCCTATTTCCAACTGTAACTGAGCCAAAATCATCTGTCATGTAATTATCAAAAACATCCCTCATGAGTGTACAATGATAAGAAATACCTGAGTCTATAAACCAGTCATCTTGCATGACATCAACTCCAACAGATAAACTCAAATTATCTAAATGAGTTTCGTTGCTTACTGTATTGGCTTCTATGACCCACCTTGTTGTCTCTTGTACTCTTCGCATTAGTCTTTTTTGTGTCCTGCCTTATGACAGTGCTAACACTCCCCTTTGCGATTTCCTGCTCTTTAGTTGGACCTGTAATTCATGCTTTTCGATCTCCCTCTATAAGTGCTTCTTTCACGATTATCAGTTGCCAACATGGAGTTGCTAGAAGATAATGAAGATTCTCCATTTCTTTTTTTCTCACCTCCTCATTCATGATGTTGTCCATAACATCCTTCAAAGTAGTCGAATCAGTTATAGTACTGGTAATTGTATGTTTTAGTAGACCGTAACTGTCAGGAAGAATAGATAGCAATAACATTGCCTGTGCTCGTTCCACGAAATTTCAACCTTGCCGATTCTAACTAATTGTAGATCATACATAAATTGTTCACATGATTTGCCACTGAACCCCTCTCTGAATACTTCATGTTCACCAACATTTTTACGTGAAGGATTGGGTTTGATGTGGATAGTGTCTCAAACAAATCTGTTAGAATATTCATTGCCTCATTTGCAGTCTTTGTGTTTTCAATGTGGAATAGCATCTTCCTACTTATCGACATATGATTATGCCCAAGCGCCTTGTGATCTAAACGGTTCTAAGCCGCCAATGCAAGTTCATCTACTTTGACTCCTGCTGGCTTCACTTCAAACATAAGATCATCTAAATCTTTCTATCAGAGGTACACAATCATCTGGATCTTCTACATTATGAAATCTATTCCATTGAATCTATCGATTCTACCTTTGTCTCCCATATATGCAAACAACCAGGTGCTCTGACACAACTTTTTTGAGTCTAATGCGGAACAACTAAAAGAAACGAGAACAAACAAACCAACCAAACACACAAGAACACAAGTTTTTTTGAGGTTCACTCAATGTAATGACTACATCCCTGCGTAGAGACACTGCTACGATTTTCACTAGAAATAATGAAGAGAAATAAGTTACAATAACTCTAGATCTCACCATTAAGGTATTATCTTCTTCTCCTTCTCTCAAGAATCTCTTAACCCTTGGAATTATCACTCCTTAACCCTTATAATCATACACCATACATATATATAGGTTTACAAACAATTAGATCTCAACCGTAGATAAACAACACAACACGATTGATTGCAAAGAAGTGAAAGTCGACTGAAATCAACCCGAGCAAGTCAGAAAGTTTGGTAGTTGATTGCCACTTCTTGGGGGTCGACTGCAATGCTCTATGGATGTGAGATACAGCATGTCGGTGGACTGCCATTGTGTAGTTGACTGTACTTCATCTTGCTACTGTTGTGTTTGCACTTGCTTGCTGTGATGCTTTGATCTTCTTCAAACTCATTGTGTTGTGTTTTGGATCCTCAAATCCCAACAGGGTCATGTTGAAACTGGAATTTTATGTTCGAACTTTACTTGGTGGAGCGAATAATATGGTGCAAGAAGGGTTTTTGAAAGGCTAGATCGTTGGTTTGTGTCTTATAAGTGGATGCAATTATTTTGAGCTGCAGGAGTTGAGCATTTGTCTAGGTTTGCTTATGATGTTCGACTCTTTTAATGAAAATTATGATGGGTGAGTTCAATAGGCCAAAGCTATTTTCTTCAAAAAATTTGGCTTGAGAGGGAAATTCAGGAGGGATGGCGTGAATCTCTGGAAGCTTTAGTTGCTCTAGCAGTGCTCTCATTTCTAAGAAAATTTGTTCCTGTTAAGAAGCAACTTATAACTTGTAACTCAGACTTTGTGGGGCATTTGTATGAGTATGCTGCAAGAGTTGATGACAAAGACAATCAATCCTGGGAGAGAATTGAGCAAGTTACTTCTATACTGCATAATCCGATGAAGCAAATTGACATTTTCTTGGAAGCAAAAGTCTAGAATTTCTTGGCTGAAAAATAGTGATCGGAAGAAAAGATAATTTCATAGATCTTTGGTGTGCGACGGAGTAGTGTGACAGAGTAGGAATATGATTTGTGAGCTCAGTGGAAACGATGGACATGTTATTCATGGGCGAGATAAGTTCTCTGATGAGTTTTGAAATATTTCTGTGTTAGATTCAGAAATAGAAAAGAATATTTATTTAATTTATTAAAACTGAATGCAATGTCTCTTATATATAGGAGAGAAGCAAAGATTAAATTAATACATTTTTCAATATGAGAGTAAACTGAGTAATATAATATTTCACATCTAACAATTTCAAGGAGAGATGCTGTCCAGTTGATATGGAGAGGATATGAATTTCAGTTGTATACCGTCTTTTATTTTGGTTGCTGTCAACGAAGTACTTACACATCCTTTCTTTATCTTTCCATGTTTTACCTAGTCAGGTGAAGTTAACATAATATAATAGCGTGTTTTATTTTAGGAGCTGTTTTTGAAAATTCCTTACTGAGAAGATTATTTTGTGAAATTTTGCAGGCTCATTTTTTTATTTTTTATTTTTTTCTCTATTCTGGTATTAAAGTATGAATTTGGTTCTGTTTGCCATAAGGTCCATATGCAACTGAATAAAAATCCATATACTTTTCAGTTTTATTTTTTTAATATTTCTGAAAGATGAGAATCCATATTGATATGGGTAAAAATAGGACTATATCGGGACCATTCAAACCGGATGTGAATCTTAGAAATCTCGGAGGTAAAACAGTAATTTCACCTATAAACAGGCCCCAAGATGGGAAATGGCTTTTTCAGGCCTAATAACCCAAAAACGGGTCTGTCTTACTGGGTCAGGGTGATAGCCCATTATGAACAAACCAAGAACATTTAAAGAGTAATTCAAATTCATGATTATGATCTAAGAGGCGGTTTAAACCGCTCTCTTATTATTAAACGATTTATACTCTGTTTCTTATCCAAAAATACTGGGAAGTAGAGATAAATCATTATCATGAAACCGACCCCCAAGGCGATTATAAATACCCTTCTACCCCCATCATAAAGAAGGTGACAAATATTTTTTTGCCAAAAAGCTCTCTCATATTCTTCTTGGTTACTGACTTGAGCGTCGGACGGCCTGTCACCGGGATCAATCCCGGTGTTTCAGGCATTTAGCAGGTCAAGTGGAAGTGATCGCTGCAATCAACACCATTGAAAGTCAAAAAAGTTAGATTCTTGATTGTTCCACCAAAGAATCCACATCACCTGGTTACTCCCACACAGAAAAAAGTGGTAACAGGTTGGTGCCATCTGTGGGAAACAAAAAGAAATCTGACTAAAATTTCACCAGAGAAAACATAAGTTTCCAACATGCCTCCTAAGGATAAAGGGAAGGCGGCGGCCTCAGGCCGACGAGCCAACCCCCCTCCTCCACCGCCTCCTCTAAAGGAACCCCTTCTTGCCATTCAATGACAACAACCAGAGCCCTCCTTTAACTAGCTCTGCCTCCATCTGGAATGGCTGCTCAGGGGGGCTCTCGTCAGAGTCATCCCGAACCATCCGCAAGGCCTTTCATCGAAAACAGGAAATCATTGTACACCTCTACTCCTTCCTCACCCCCTCAATTACAACCTGACCTTCGTCAAATCATCGTCGATCGCCAGCCGATGTCTGACCATCGGACCCATCTCAATGAAAGAAGAACTCGCGAGGAAGCCTCCTATCCGGAGCATAGGAGGAACAAGAGAAGCCCTTCTCCTAGGAGATCCAGATTCAGGAGAACCCCCTCTCCCAGGGGATGCAAAAGAATTCCCTCTCCATAAAGGTGAAGGAGATCTCCCTCTCCCAGGGGGCGAAGGGGTCATCGCTCCCCAAGGAATCACAGAAGAACTCCTCCCCGAGATAGGAGGCATCCAACTTCAACTAGCAGGATAGCCCCTAGGACGGGAATAAAAGAAGAAGTGCCAGTCACTAGGGAAGAGCTTCGAGAGTTCAAGAATGAGATCCTCCAAGCCCTCAGCATAGTTCCATCTTTCTCCCCCGCGATGCGAAGAGTCTTGCGGATCTACCAGATCTCGCGGATCTACCATATCTAATCAGCGGGAGAATGTCGTCCTTCGGCATCTTCGAAAGATGGAAGACCGCCTGGCCTCACTCAAGAGGGATGAAGCAAAATAAGAAGCCCTCAGGCCTTCATTCTCCAAAATAATAAGTGACGCTCCAGTCTCTGCCAACTTCAAAGTCCCGATGTTTAAGCCGTACAATGGAGAGACCGATCCAGTGGACCACATCGAGTTTTTTAAGACTCTCATGATGATCCACCAAGCATCCGACTCCCTCCTATGCAAAACCTTCCTAGCAACCTTGGAAGGCTCGGCACGAGAGTGGTTCTCTCGCCTGTCCCCGGGCTCCATATTTTCCTTCGACTAACTTGAGAAGCTTTTCCTTACGCACTTTTTCATTAGCCGCAAGTTAGAGAAAACTAGTGCATCCTTGTTAGACCTTAGGCAAAGGGACAGAGAGTCCCTCAAGAGCTATGTCCAACACTTCACAGCCGAATCCAGGTCCATCCCCTCGCTCGACTCTATGGTGGCAACGGCCGCATTCAGATATAATGTTAAACATGATGACCTTAAAGATTCTCTCATCAAAAGACCTCTTTGGGACTTCTCTGAACTCCTTCAAAGGGTAGAGAAGTATACCCGATTCGAAGAGGCGATTCGCCCCCAAGAATAGAGGATTCCCCCATCCGGGGAACAAATGAAAAGGCGCTAACGAGGATGAACCTCAAAAATCCCAGAAGGATACCTCAGGTTAGGGCCGCCCTCCTCCCATGCCACGCTTTGAGAAATACACCCCTCTGATTGTTAGCATATCTCCCATCCTTATGGAAGTTGACAACGATGGGATCCTTTGGCCTCCCCCTAAAGATGAATGCCCCAAGCAAGAGATGGGATAAAATAAAATGGTGCGCCTTCCACAAGGATCACGGTCACCTCAAGGACGAGTGTCGAGCTCTCAAAGGTGAGTTCAAGGCACTACTCTGACGACGATACCTCGCCAAATTAACCCAAATAAACGACACCGAACCTCCTCCTCCGAGCCTAATAAACGTGCAGAATGACCAATCGAATCCCAAGGACAAGGGCATTTGGAGATATTCCATGCAATCCACGGAGGACCTATGGGAGGAGCCTCCAGCTCATCTAGGAAAGCATTCATTCGAGAGGTGAATTCCGTACACAACATCCCTCCCCCGAGAAGCTTGGAGTCAGCATCACCATCTCAGATCAGGACTTAGAAGGCATCCGAACCCCTCACTGCGACACACTCATGATCACCATGTGCATGGCAAACCATGAAGTTCGTTGAGTTCTGGTTGATAATGGTATTTTAGTCAATATCTTATTTTTGAATGTGTTTGAGGGCCTCAAACTCAAACGAGATCGCCTCAAGCCCACCGGATACACTCTCCATGGATTCCCTGGGGCCCTGTAATGATTGAGGGAATCATAACCTTGACGTTACCCTAGGGAAAGCCCCAGCTACTTGCACAGAGGCATTAGACTTCATGGTGATTGATATGAAGTTCGCGTACAATGCTATCTTCGGCCGTCCGAGGCTAGTGGACCTCCAAGCAGTCCACTCAGCTCACCACCTGAAAATGAAGTTCCCTATGGCTACAGGAGTAGGAGAAGCCAAAGGGAGTTAGGAAGCTGCTCGAGCATGCTACACAACCACTATGGGGGGCTCAGTCTTGTCCCTCGATGCATTTGAACTCCCCCTCGATCTGGGACAAGCTAGCTCCGAACCCATGGACGAACTGGCAAAAATCCCTTTCTCCGAAGGGGATAAAGCCAAGTGTTTTCGGATGAGCAAAGCACTCCTCTGCCAACTGTAAGAGAAACTTGTCACTTGCATTAGGGATAATCGGGACTTATTCGCTTGTTTCATCCAAGAAGTTAGTTTCGAAAGTGGCTAGCTAACGTTGTAATGGTCAAGAGGGCCAACAGAAAGTGGAGAATATGCATAGACTTCACCGACCTCAACAAAGCATGCCCAAAAGACCCCTTCACTCTTTCGAGCATAGACGCCTTGATAGACGTCACCTCAGGCCATGAGCTGCTAAGCTTTATGGACGCTTTTTCGAGATATAATCAGATTTGAATGTTTTCGCCAGACATTCTTTATTATCGATCAAGGGTTGTATTACTACCGAGTCATGCCTTTTGGGAATGCCGGGCCACATATCAACGCTTGGTGAACCAAGTCTTTTGGGAACAGATCAGCCGAAACATGTAAGTATACGTGGATGATATGCTCGTAAAAAGTGTTGGAAAATAAGACCATGTTGCCGACCTCTAAGAAGCGTTCAATGTACTCCGGATGAATAATATGAGGCTGAACCCCACAAGTGGGCCTTTGTGGTAGCCTCGGGAAAGTTTCTGGGATTTATGATGAGTCAAAAAGGAATCAAAGCCAATCTCGAGAAGCCATCCTTGATATGACCCCTCCAGCTACTATAAAAGAAGTTCAGAAGCTTACAGGCCATCTCGCTGCTGTTGGGCATTTCCTATCCAAGTCAGGGACAAGTGCCTACCTTTCTTTAAAGCCCTTCGAGGAGCAAAAAAATTCAACTGGGGAGAAGAGCAGCAAGCAGCATTTGAAAGCTTCAAAAAGCACCTCATCCATCCTCCCATCTTAAGCAAGCCTATACCAGGGGAAACCCTCGACCTCTACCTCTACCAAGTAACTGCCACCCGAAAGCTTAGACCCTAATTTCAAGCAAATTCCATCTAGGTCCTTATCGATCAGCCACTCAAGCAGGTCCTTCACAAACCTGACAACTCGGGGTGACTGATGAAGTGGTCGGTCAAGCTAAGTCAGCATGACATTACATACCGTCCCAAAACCGCAACTAAGGTCCAGGCTTTAGCCGAATTCATTGTTGAAAGTACAATCCTCGATCCTCCCTATGAAGGAGAAAACCCCCCACTATGGGTAGTATACGTGGACGGGTCCTCTTTCCTTGAAGGGAGCGGAGTTGGGGTGATCCTAACCGGCCCCGATGAATTCATTCTACAATACTCGATGTGCCTCAGATTTCTAACCTCCAACTGTAACATCCCCATAAT
Organism: Hemerocallis citrina; assembly: GCA_017893485.1. Classification (NCBI taxonomy): domain Eukaryota; kingdom Viridiplantae; phylum Streptophyta; class Magnoliopsida; order Asparagales; family Asphodelaceae; genus Hemerocallis; species Hemerocallis citrina. Next base: position 187,249,444 of record CM030368.1, on the reverse strand, counting down.
TTCTAAGATAATATATAGTATATATATATAGAATAAAGTGGTCGGCATATGTTATAAATATATTGAAATGTGTAATGGAAGGGGGGGCAACGTGAAGGAAACGAAAAACAGCAAATGATATTGTTCCTTGGCTGATGACATCATTCATGAAGGGGCCCACCCATTCTCTGTGTGAGGGTGATGTGTGCTGGGGCCCACCCTTGGGGGATTCGGTTGTCCTTCGCAAAGAGAGAGAACGGGAGAAATGTGTATGAAATTTGTCCCATATCGGGAATTGATCTGAAATAATTAAATATAAATAATATTTCCTATGATCAAGAGTCACCAATTCGGTTAACCACCTTTTGAGATGCAGCCTATGGTGGGCAGTTGTACTATACTATAAATAATTTGTCTGATAAATTGAATAAATTGTCTGAGCTAGGGGTAGGGGTGGAGAGCCGACTTTCAACACCGAGTGTGGGGCATATCTATATAGTCAGGCGGTGGATTCCGGGACTGTGGTGTAATGCCTCGCCCCAATACTCAGACAATTTTTTTTTATTTTTCGAAAACAAATTAGATACTATGTAGTACAACTGCCCACCATAGGCTGCCTCTTAAAAGGTGGTTAACCAATTAGGTTACTCTTGATCATAAGCAATTTTATTATACGCAATTAATTTTTGTGTATTCCCGATATGGGATAACTATTCACAAATCTCATCTCTTTTCCTACTAATCCTGTATACCAAGTAAGCCCGTAGGCCTATTAGTACACGTCACAACTCAAACAGGAAAGCAGCGCATGTTTTTCCTTCACAATTTCAATGGGTGGGGCCCTCCTTACCATGGTGACGTCACCCATTTAAAGCCAACAACACTTCTGTGATTTTATTTCACAAATCCGTGCCCCCCCTTTCACCTAAATATTTTACCAACTGCCACTTTTCAACATATTATATATATACTTTATATATATTATTTATTCTTCGAAACTATGGGGTATTACATACACCCCACCTTTAGAAATCAGCGTCTTCGCTGAGTACGGGACATGCACATCTAGTGTAGGATCTGCCTTTCTAGCCGATGTGGCGTCGTCCTCGATCCCGAAGATCAATCACTCTCAACACCGCAGATCATACTAGATCCCGGAGATCAGTGACTCACCGCAGATCATACCCGATCCTGGAGATCAATGATTCTCAACACTGCGGATCATACTAAGGCCCTCTTCCACACCCGGTATCGAAAGTCGGCTCTGATACCATTTGTAACGCCCCGTCCCAAAACTCAGACAATTTTTTATTATTTTTAGAAGACAAATTAGATACTATGTAGTACAACTGCCCACCACAGGCTGCCTCTCAAAAGGTGGTTAACCAATTAGGTGACTCTTGATCATAGGCAACTTTATTTATACTCAATTAATTTTTGTGTACTCCCGATATGAGATAACTATTTACAAATCTCATCTATTTTCCTACTAATCTCGTATACCAAGTAAGCCCGTGGGCCCATTAGTTCACGTCACAACTCAAACAGGAAAGCAGCGCATGTTTTTCCTTCACAATTTCAATGGGTGGGGCACTCCTTACCATGGTGACGTCACCCATTTAAAGCTAACAACACTTCTGTGCTTTTATTTCACAAATCCGTGGGCCCCCCCTTTCACCCAAATATTTTACCAACTGCAACTTTTCAACATATTATATATATATACTTTATATATATTATTTATTCTTCGAAATTACGGGGTATTACATGTGGTGAGCCCTCAATTAAATCCGGGACTGTGATTAATCGGGCGGTGGATTCTGGGATCATGATTAGTCGGGCGGATAAGAGGGCAGCTCAATGAAATCCGGGATTATGATTGATCGGGCGGTAGATTCCGTGATCATGATTAATCGAGCGGATAGAAGATCAGATGCTTCACAATGGCTAGAAAGTAGATCCTGCACTAGATTGTGCATGCCCCGTGCTCAGCGAGGATGGTGATTTCTGAAGGGGGGTGTATGTAACATCCCGTAGTTTCTAAGAACTATAGTAGTATATATATATATATATATATATATATATATATATATATATATATGATGGCAAAACATGTAAAATAAAAAGTGAAATGAATTTAGTGAGGGCTGTGCTTTGTTGAAAGCACAGTGGGGCCCACCGGTTTGGTAAAAGCAGTAGTTGCTGCTACTACTTCATGTGATAATGTGGCGGATCAGCAGGGCCCACCCGGTGTAATGAAGCATCAGATGTGATGCTACTACTTGGCGTGACGTCAGCGTGCATCATGTGCTGGGGGGAAGGGAGGGCTTTGCTTTGTCACGAGATTAAGAAGAGATGGTATTAAATAATCCCACATCGGAAATTGAACAAAAGTATTTAACTATAAATATAATTGCCAGTGATCAAGAGTCACCAATCCAGTTAACCACCTTTTGAGAGGCAACCTGTGGTAGGCAGTTGTACTATACTATAAATAATTTGTCTGATAAATTGTTTGAATTGTCTGATCTAGGGGCAGGAGCATTACAAATGGTATCAGAGCCAACTTACGACACCGGGTGTGGGGCATGTCTATAAAGTTGGGCGGTGGATTCCGGGACTATAGACCCAGTCGGTCGATGGATTCCGGGACTATGGTGAGCCTTCATTTAAATTCGGAACTGTTATTGATAGGGCGGTGGATTCCGGGATCATACTTAGTCGGGAGGATAAGAGGGCAGCTCAATTAAAATTTGGGATTATGATTGATCAAGCGGTAAATTTCGGGATCATGAATAATCAGGCGGATAGGCATGCCCCATGCTTAGCGAGGATGCTGATTTCTTGGGGGGGGGGGGGGGGGTATGTAACATCCCGTAATTTCTAAGATAATATATAGTATATATATAGAATAAAGCGGATGGCATATGTTGTAAATATATTGAAATGTGTATTGGAGGGGGGGGGGCACGTGAAGGAAACGAAAAATAGCAAATGATGTTGTTCCTTGGCTGATGGCGTCATTCATGAAGGGGCCCACTCATATGAATATATGCAGCAGCTACCGCTATCTTCTCTATGTGAGGGTGACGTGTGCTGGGGCCCACCCTTGGGGGCTTCGGTTGTCCTTCGCAAAGAGAGAGAACAAGAGAAATATGTATGAAATTTGTCCCATATCGGAAATTGATCTGAAATAATCAAATATAAATAATATTGCCTATGATCAAGAGTCACCAATCCGGTTAACCACCTTTTGAGAGGCAACCTGTGGTAGGCAGTTGTACTATACTATAAATAATTTGTCTGATAAATTGTTGGAATTGTCTGAGCTAGGGGCAGGGGTGTTACACGAACAATGAGGCTGAGTATGAAGCCCTAATTACTGGTCTCCTCCTGACGAAAGGGCGGGAGCACTAATGGTCGGGGTATTCAGTGACTCTCAATTAGTGTTAAACCAAATCCAAGGAGAATACAAAGCGAGGGATGACCGTATGGCCAAGTACTTGGCATATGTAAAGTAGATCATAGCCACCTTCAAAGAGGTCGAGGTCACTCGCATTCTGCGAGAAGAAAACGAGGAGCAAATGCCCTTTCAAAACTCGTCTCCTCATTGCTCGATGGGCTTGACCGTACTATACTGATTCAAGTTCCACTCAAACAAGCATCGAAGAAGAAATGTTGGAGCTCATGCCCATAACCCCTCAAATACCACAGGATTGTTGGATGAAGCCCCTTGTCGATTTCCTCGACAAAGGAATCCTCCCTGTGATATAAAAGAGTTAAGAAGAATTCAGGTGAGAGACGAAAGATATGTACTAATAGAAGGGGTCCTTTATAAGCGCTCCTACACCCAAACTGATGGTCGACCTTACCTTCGGTTCCTTTCTCCCGAAGAGGTTGACTCCGCCCTGAAGGAAATACATGAAGGGATAGGCAGCGGCCATCTCGGAGCAAGGTCCCTTACGTAGAAGGTACTCAATCATGGTTACTATTGGCCCACTCTTCTAAGTGATGCTCAAGCTTATGTCTGCCAATGCATTCCCTGTCAAAAGAATTCTATCATCAAGCGGACCCCTCAAGCCAACCTTAGTTCCCTGTCAAGTCCCATACCTTTTGCGATGTGGGGAATGGATTTCCTCGAACCTTTTCCTCCTGCAACTGGACAGCGGACCTTCCTAGTGGTTGCTGTTGACTACTTCACAAAGTGGATAGAAGCTGAACCACTAGCGACCATCACCGAGCATAGAGTCCAACAGTTCTTCTGGAGGAACGTGGTCTGTAGATTCAGGATCCCTCGCACCCTGGTCACCGATAATGGAACGCAATTTGCAGGTAAAGGGTTCCGCAAATTTTGCACTGACCTGAGTATTGAGCAGCGATTCTCTTCGATATCACATCCTCAAACCAATGGTTTAGCTGAGAATGCCAATCGGCAAATCTTGGATGGCCTCAAGAGAAGAATTAATGAAGCCCCAAAGGGACAACGGGTTGAAGAACTCCCAAGTGTGCTTTGGTCCTACAGAACCACAAATAGAATCCCCATGGGAGAATCCCCGTTCAACTTAACATTCGACACCGAAGCGCTTATTTCTCTTGAAGTGGGAATACCCTCTCTTCGCTTTCTCTCATTTGATGAAGAACATAACTCGAATGGAATCCGAGCCAATCTTGATCTCCTCGAAGAAATCCAGGAGAAGTCCCTTGTTCGGAGAAACATATATCAACAAAGGGTGGAGAAATTATACAATAAGTTCCCCCGGGCAATATCCAGGAAGGAGACTTTGTTCTCTGGAAGCTAGAGATTTCAAACCCTTGAAAGAAGGGAAAACTTACCCCAAATTGGGAAGGACCGTACAAAGTCTCACAAGTAGTCTGCCCAGGAGCTTACAAACTTGAAGACTTTGGGGGGGAGGGGGGAGAGAATACCCAGGACCTGGAGTGCTGAGCACCTCATGAAGTACCAGGAGAGCACTTAAACGCCCTCTCTTAGTAGTTATAAGTGAACATGTAATGAAGACCGATGATTAATAACGGTTACAACATGTAATAAATGCTCGTAGTAAAGCAACCATCTAGTTTATTCAATAAAATCAGTCTTTTATTTTTTGCTACAAAGTTATGAGTAACTAACAGATTCAACACTGTGTACAAGTCTACATGGGGCATCCCCCGTGCAACATCATCTACCCACTACAATACTTTAACGGACGATTGCGGAGTCCATCCACGACTCAAAGATCGCAAGGGCATGCTTGCTTCTGAGCAAGTGTGTGGGGTGTATCTCGCCATACAAGTGCCGCAGCCCGGACAAGTGGAGTTCATTCATGGTTCATAGAGCTGCTCTAGCCACACTACTTCCGAGCAAGTAGGCGAAGAGCAACTCACCATTCAAATGCTCCCAAAACTCGTTGTCATCATTGTTCGGACTTCATTCATGGCCCACAGGACCACCTCAGCTACTTACTCCCAAGCAAGAAGGCATGGTTCGGTTTGCCGTTCGAATGCTCTTGAAACAAGCTGGACAAGCGAGGAGTCCATTTATTGTTCATAGAGCTGCTCTAGCCACAGTGCTTTCGAGCAAGTAGGCGAAGAGAAGCTCGCCATTCGAATGCTCCCAAAACTCGTCGTCATCATTGTTCGGAGTCCATTCACGGCCCAAATGACCATCTTAGCTACTTGCTCCCAAGCAAGAAGGCATGGTTCAGTTCGTCGTTCGAATGCTCCTAAAACAAACTAGATAAGTGAGGAGTCCATTCATGGTTCATAGAGCTGCTCTAGCCCCACTGCTCCCGAGCAAGTAGGCAAACAGTAGCTCGCCATTAGAATGCTCCCAAAACTCATCATCCAACGAACAGTCATCAGCTCTCAAAGCTGCTACAAAAATACGACTCTCCAACACTTAGCCAAAAATCTTAATTCATAACAAAAAAGAGTACAAGTGTTACTGAACAAACCAAACTACGACCAGAGGAGGATTCTCTAACACTTAGCCAAAAATCTTATTTCTTAACAAAAAAGATTACAAGTGTTACTGAACAAACAAAGATACAATGAGTGGACAATTATCTAACACTTAGCCAAAAATATTATTTCAAAACAAAAAAAGATTACTAGAGTTATTGAACAACCAAAGTCGTTACAAGAAGACAATTCTCTAACACTTAGCCAAAAATCTTGTTTCACAACAAGAAGGATTACAAGTGTTATTGAACAACCAAAGTTGTTACAAGAAGACGACTTTCTAACACTTAGCCAAAAATCTTATTTCACAAAAAAGATTACAAGTGTTATTGGACAAACAAAGTCACTACAAGGCTACAAAATCTAACTCAGGCGTCACTTCAGCTCTTCAGTGGCAAAGGGATATTCATCTTCAAGGACACACGCGGTTTGTGACCTCCGACGAGGGCGCCAGTGCTGAACTTCCCCCTCGAGCCATCCGAAGTAATATCCAAACCCACGGAGCAAGTCACACAGTCAGGGCCTACGACTCGCTCCACTCCACCGATCGACGCCCCACTAGAGGAACCAGCCACACCACTCTGAGCATCACCAGGATTCCTTGGGGCCTCAGGCAAGCACAGAGCCAATTCGTGGAAGGGCCTCCCCTGAGCGCGTTCCTCACGAGAGCAAGAGGTACTCCTAACATTACCTCCCTCGGAGAGTCGCTTTAAACTAAGGTTCTCTGCCTCTAACTCGACAAGCCTTTCTTTGAGAGAGTCAACCTTCACCCTAAACTTCAAACGAGGCACCCCACTCATACTACTCCCCTACGAAAGCTCAAAGATCGTCCTCCTAAGATGAGTCGCTTCTAAAATCTTCTCAAGCAATACGATCTTCAGCCTGTCTCTTTCGGCTGTCACCGCGAACAAAGAACGGCGAAGGACTCTAAGTTTTGAAGATTTCCCAACAGTTGCTGAAGTGCAGTCTTCCACATCCTCAGGGGACACCTCTTGAAGAATTTCATCATTACGCCGCATCTCAACATCTCTGTGAACCAAGACTCTTCTCAAGTGACCAAGCTCCGCTTCCGCTTTAGAAAGTCTCTCTCATAAGCAAGAGAGCCCAAGCTTTGTCACCATAAGCTTAGAATGAAGGTGAGCCACTTCACCGACCTCATGCACAACATGTTTACAAAATAGGTTGATAGATCACTCTACCAAAGATAAAAAATTCACAGGACATGCAAAGAAAAATTGTGGAAAGAATAACAAGTCATATTAGGCGAGGTTAAATTTTATTGCAATGTAAAGATACAACAAGCGGTGGCCAGTCCGCTATAAGGCATCATTAAAAATACAAAACAAAAAATGAGTTGAATGCAACTAGATAAAAAAAGAAGGGGTCAAGGTTCGACCTCGGTCGACTGAGCCCCGAGGGGAGTGAGCTCGTGACCAACCCCTTCAGCTGTGTTAGGGGCCACCACTACGGCAGACAAGAGGTCCGGCGTGACCTCTTGCTCCTGGTCCTCATCTTCCTTTTCATCTTCTTCATTATCCTCCCCAACACCTTTGAGAATGGGGTTGTAAAGAGAGTACCCCGAGCGGTTGACAAAGGAACTCGCGCCTTCACGTGTTAAAGGGCTCTGGCATACGCCTTCTCCATAAAAAAGAAAGCGTCAAGTACCAATAAAAACAACAAAAACTTACCGCTATATTAGCACTAGCAATCTCCAAGGCATCGTCACCAACCAACCCCGTGTCCATTACAGCTCAATCCTTCAGGGTCATGAGATGATTGACCGCTTCCTTACAAGTGGCCGAATCCCCAAGAAATCTGTTGTGCTTCATCACACGCAAGTTAGGGACGAAAAACTTCTTGTGCACCTCTGTCAGAATGGCCTTTGCGGTAGTAGTAAGGGGGGGTGCCTCGAGTACGAGAGCAGCCCCCAGATTAGATCCCCTGATCGCGGTGATAATCGAATCAGATGGTGCTGATTCGAGGTTCACCATTGGGGATTCGCTAGTCTGACCCCTAGTAGCTTTCGAGGCGGAGGGTTTGGCGGACATCCTCTTCCACTTCCTCTCTTTGGGGGCTTTGCCGCTTAACCCCGTATGCATAGAAACTATCGAATCAAAGTCCATGCTGGGGTACTCTGCAGAAAAATACACAGGTCGGTCAAAACGTAATGCAATGAAATACAACAACGAAAACAAAAACAAGTAATAAAGCAAAATCAAAGATGCGTACGAGGGTTGATTGGACTAAGACCACCCACGAAGAGATATTCTTCCGTTACTTCTTTCCAATCTAAGGCAGACCGGTCTAAATGTGTCCTAATCATCTCGTCCTCCTCAGGGCTCAAGATAGGCTTAGACTTTGCCCTTTTCGGCACTTCTTCCCTCCACCTCGTGGGGATCCCCCAGGGTTGAATCCTACGAACAAGAAAATTTCTCCTTCCAAAATTTGATTGAGTCAGGGTTCTCGATCAACTTCACACTTCGTCGAGGAGTAAGATAGTATCTAAACTCTGACCTATTCTTCTGGTGAATCTTGTAGAGCTTCCTCAAAATACTCAACCGAGGCTCCATTCCTGCAGCCTGATAATGTAAAATGAAGTTGTTAACATGCCTTCATATGTTCGGTCTGAATTGGATGGGGCTCAAGCCGAACCACCGAAGAACGTCGGCAGTAAATGGAGGAAGGGGGAGGCAAAGCCCTGCATGGAAGGCGTCGAAAGAGAAAAAATAGGTGTCAGGGGAGGTAGGCGTGCACGGTCTAATACTTGGGCCCAGCAATAAAGCTCTTACTCCCTCAGAATCATGAAACAACGGGCAAGTAGTAGGCCAATAGTCCAGTGAACCGGGCGGGGCACTCGACGAAAGGGGGCCCATTTAAGGAGATTCCGGATCTGAAGAGCTCAAATTAAATCCATGAACCGATTCCTCGATTAGGTCTTTTCGGACCAGCATCAGATGTGCCTTCTTGTGCATTCCTAGCCGTGCCCTTGTGGCAATCTATTTCATTGTATCAGATGCTGCGCAAATCCTTCTTCGTGAGCATTGTAGGAATGTAATCTACCTTCGAGCGCTCGCAAGGCTCATTCTCCTCGTACAAAGGTGCCATTCCATGCTCGACTCGAGATAGAAGATCGGCGGAATATTCCCTAATTCGATCGGGGCTCGACAAGGAGCTCGGTAACCTACCCAACTCCTCCTGTTCTCGATGACTCTCTATGATCTCTTCAACTATGATCGATCCCACTGCCTCTGTAACACCCTAGATTTTTTAAATAATGTTTTGGGATTAATAAATGAATTAAAATGATTTTTTGGTGATTAAATAAATATTTTCCTGAAATTTATATTTTTACACGTGCAAATATATTCTTGGGGAGTTCAAAGTCAGAATTATTTTGGGAAAACCTATTACTTATTAATAGGTATTATTTATGAATTTTTTGAATTTTTCTGATATTTATTTGACCTATTTACAATTATTACAAAAAGAGGGGCTTTTGTGTAAAATTACCATTCGGAGTAAAAACTCTAGATTTTCATATTTTTGGGCTGAGCATGATTGCTAGCCAACTCAGTGGTAAATTTTTTTTTATAATAGATTTGGTTTATTTCGCAAACTTCTTAAAGAATGGTCTTTTTGCAAAATTGCCACTTAGAGGCAAAAATTACGAATTTCGTTTTTCTGAGTTTATGAACAGTGCCGGCCAAGATTGATCAGTTATTTTGTTTTTAAATTTGAATTGAATTGGTTAATATAATTTTCAAGTATAAGGATTTATATATGTAAAGATATATTCAAAAGGGATATTTTACAAATCTTTTCAAAAAACCTAATCCACCTAATTGTCAGCCTATTAAAGAGAAGTGCAGCCGTCTCTTTGTTGTACTACACAAAGGGTTTTCTTTATTATTGATTTCTTGAATTCTCGAAGCGAAAATCATGGTTTTCATGCGAAAGGAAGGATTTTCTTATTTTTTTTATTACTTTGGTTGATTCTTCAAAAAGGTGAGTGACATATATTTGTTTTTGTATTGTTCTTAGCATGTTGTATGTGGTGATTGTCTATTAGAAAGTATGTTAGGAGTTTTATGATGATATAATGAATTATTAATGGATGGATGAATAAAAAATTTAATCTTTTCATGAGGACTATGCTATTAATAATTCCAATTTTATATAAATGACTTGAGATTGTTGAGAACCTAATAGAAATCATGAGTATGATGTTTTCTTTCATGATCTTGCTATTTTGAACCCATACTATTAAATTAGTATGTTGTTATTGCAAAAGTAAACAAAACTTCACCTTTACTGTTGAATATATGTGTACACTTTGTTTTGATAATTTAATTTGATGAGTATAACTTGACTATAACATGTTATAATTGCATACATTCATGGGTAAACTATTGTAAGGGATTGTGTATCAGTTTAATGGATTACAAGATGAGTTAGTGAATCAAAGGATCAAGTTTTGAGTGGAAGAGGGGTTCAGTTCTTTTCGGGTATGAAGGGTATTTGGCAGAAATTGAGTTTTTGTGTGTTTTGCGAAGTTTTCAATTGGATTTGATTTGTTTTAATACTGAGACTAAATTTGAACATTATACTACTCCTATTTGATGATTTGATGCTTTTACTGATACTAGAACATACTTATACACTTTTATATACATATACTCATATGTTACAGTTGTCAAAATTGGTTTTTGATGTTTTTATGAAATTTCGATTAAAATCTGAATTATTTTGATGCTGAGTCTTATTTAAACGATATACTACTTATATGTGTTGTTTTCTTGTTGTTTTACTGAAGCTAATCACATATATACACTTATATGAATTCTCATGTCCTGTTTTGAAGTATTTTGTGAAAATTTACTCTTTTATGAATTTGATGAGAATTTGATTAGTTTCATAAACTCCAGCATATTAGACAAGTTGTATTTGACCATCTCAGGGTTTTAGAATTTTAGATTTGAGCTTTTAAAAATGATAATCATGTATCAATCGAAAAAGTGCACAATTCTGAAACTAGTTGAGTAGCAGCTAACGGTCGACCGATCCCATTTTGATCTAAAATGCGCGGTCGACCGACATTTGAAAGATTGGATTGTTTGGGCTTGTGCAGTTGACAGTTATTTTTTTGAACTGTTTCCGATAGTCGACTGTCACCTGCTGTATTGATGATTTGTTGAGTTTTTTTGCAGATTTCTTGAACAATTATTCTTCGATATTATGGATTATTAATCTACTGTTTTAGATGATATTTTTACTATAGATTACAATATTTTATAGAGATTTATATTTTGATTTTAATAGAATTTAAATTGTATTCATATGACTTTATAAAGTGAGATATATACGATTTTTTAAGGAATCGATGTTTTGTGATATCCTATGACCTTAAAACACGATTCTCAATTATTTTGTGGATTTTATATTTTTTTCAATTCTGGAATTTTATGAGAATATCGAATGAATTTGGATTTGTTGGCTTTTAAGAAGTTTTCTTAATATGAGAGTACTGATAATGGAATTGAGAGTTTTTATGAAAGATTTTGTGTTGATGGTTGAGTTGTGAGTCTCTAGAGGAATGAGTGGGACCCTAGTGCATCGGCAGTTGAGATTTTATGGTTTGGACAGTTGTGGCTTTTTTGTTGACTAGTTGAGTTAAGTCCAGTATGGTACACCGTACACCAACTCTAGGAGATTCGTAGTTTATCAATTAACTTAATAAGATAAGGACAAGCACCAGTTGATGATATGATGAAATAAGTGCAAACATAGGTTGTGGACCTCAGTATGATCTGCGGTGTGAGATAATCCCCGAAATTATCGAGGTGTGAGTGAAATAGTCTCCGGAATTACCTGCGATGTGGGATTGATCTCCGGAATTATTGAGGTCGAGGTGATGCTCATGGGGTATTCGTGTGATAAGGTGCCATAGCTTGCGATGTGGGGTATTCTCAAAGATTCCCGGGTGTGAGTGAAATAGTCTCCGAAATTATCTGTGGATAGAGATTGACCTCTGAAATTATCGGGGCATGGGCTAGGTACTCACAGCTTATCTAAATCTCGTAGTAATCATCATAGTAGGATTAGTTGCATAACGAGGGATCTAACCCTATAAAGTGGAGAACGGTAAGGGCTTGCACCGGACCTATATAGTATGAAATGCATAGAATCCGACAAGTATGCATTAGGAAGTTATCGTATTGCATTTGTGTTTTCTTGACTTGGTTTTATGCATGATGTTTTCTGTTTTCTTACACTTGACACTTAACTTAGTTTCACTTGAAGTTTTCCTGTTTTATTTATTGTTATTTCATATTTCATTGTTATTATTGTTGACGTATATTGTTTATGATTTTATTCCTTTTGTTTTATTCATGTTGTATTTCTTTTGATTGCACTCACACCATTATGGCTGACCCCTGTAGTTTTGGGGGTTAGGGTTATCTCTAGCCTCATGTTTTACAGGTAGTTACCTATAGCGGTGGAATTTGGATGCATGTGGTAGAATGATATTGTGGCTTATATGAATTGTAAAAGATTGTGTCATAAAAGAAAGAATTGTAATTCAAGGGGTTTGATTTTTCGCTGTGCTTTGTAGATAAATGATGTAATAAAAGTTGAAATTTTATCTGTGTTTTGGCTATGTTTACTATTACATTGAGGTAGATGCTGGAAATTGTGCCACGTATTTCTGAGATATTATATTGGAAATTCAGGGCGCTACAGCCTCCTTTCCCTCTATCTGCTTTATGCGGAATAACAAGCGACCTATCTTCACCTTGACCTGAGGGGGGGGGGGGTCTTGTCTCCAGAAGACACCCTCGACATCTCTGATAGAATAAATATATATGAATAGAATAGATATATATTTTACCTTGGATGCGATAGCTATGGTTGGAAAAACTCGTCTGAAAAGGAAAGATCGCCAGAATGCTCTGACATCTCCGATTGAGAGAAAAGAAGTTTTGTGAGTAAGAAATGAGAAATGAAGGGGGGTGGGAGATTTATAGAGAGAGGGGCAACCCTTGGGCTTCGTGGGCCTCTAAAGCAGCTAAAAAGCCCAAGAACCACGAAGGCCCAAGAAAGAAGGAGGCTAAAAGACAAAGAAAAAGCACAAAAAATAGTTGACTGGTCAACAGTCAACGGTCAACAGGTGACACGTGTCGCGCAACTGAACCATCTACAACGTCCGGTGTCTAACTAGTCAACAGTCAACGGTCAACAGGTGACATGTGTCGCGCAGCTGAACCATCTACAACGTTCGGTGTTACGCGTCGAACAAATGTGTCCCTGATCGTGAAATCGCCAAAAAATGTTGACAGGTCAATGTCAACAGGTCAACAGGTGACACGTGTCGCGCAGCCGAACCATCTACAACGATCGGTGTCACGCGCCAACAAACGTGTCTCCGATCGTGAAATCGCCAAAAAATGTTCACGGTTAACGGTCAACAGGTGACACGTGTCGCGCAGCGGAATCATCTACAACATTCGGTGTCACGTACCGAACAAACATGTCCCCAACTGTGAAGTCGTACAAAATCGTTGACAGGTCAACGGTCAACAGGTGACACGTGTTGCGCAGCCGAACCATCTACAACATTCGGTGTCTCGTGCCGAACAAACGTGTCCCCGATCGTGAAATCATCAAAATCGTTGACTGTTCAATGGTCAATGGTCAATGCCACATGTCGCTTAGCTGAGCCATCCACGCTGTTCGGTACCAAAAACCGAGAAAACGTGTCCCCGAACGAGAAATCACAGAAAATTGTTGCCAGATCAACGGTCAACGCTAGGTGTCGCTTCATCGAGCCATCCACATCGTTCGGTGCGAAAAACTGAGAAAACGTGTCCCTGAGTGAGAAATCACGGAAAATCATTGACTGGTCAACTGTCAACGCCACGTGTTGCTTCGCCGAGCCATCCACGTCATTCGGTGCCAAAAACTGAACAAACGTATTCCCGAACGAGAAATCACAGAAAATCATTGACTAGTCAACACTCAACGGTCAACGCAACGTGTCACTTCGTCGAGCCATCCACGTCGTTCGGTGACAAAAACCAAACAAACGTGTCCCCGAACGAAAAAAGGAAGAACATCCTGCCTCCTGATGCGTGCTCGATCATGATCAGCGGCCCAGATCTTGCCACGTCGCTCCCTGTCTCATCAACACATCAGTGCACGAGCTCGATCTTGATCGACATCTCAGATCGTGCCACGTTGCCTCATCATCAGACCCCCTCATCGCGGCATCCAATCTCATCAACGCGCGAGTCATCTCGTGATCGACGGTCGTGATTAAATCAAGGTAATTTCTTTTATTTAATTCATTTATTTCATTAAATCAATTATTTAAAATTTTTGAAAAATAATTAAAAATTCGAAAAAATTAACCAAAAATTTTTAAAAATATTTATTAAATTCGGGAAAATATTTTTTAAAATTCCAAAAAATATTTATCAAATTAGAAGAATTAATTAAAATTTTTCAAAAATTAATTATTAGAATTCAAAAATTGAATAAAAATTCTAAAAATGATTAAAAGTTTGGAAAATTTCTAAAAACCCAGAAAATTCTAAAAATAATTCTGAGTATTTTACGAACTCTAGAGAGCATCGTTACACTCCAAGCCATCTCTAAACTCTCAAAGAACGCTTATAAATTCTCTGAGCCATTAAAAATGGGCGAACTACTCCTCAAAGGCTGTGAAACTCAGTCTTCGGGAGTAGGGGGCCTGTGATATGGGTAAAAATAGAACTATATCGGGACCGTTCAAATTGGGCACGAATCTCAAAGCTCTCAGGTGTAAACCAATAATTTCACCTGTAAACGAGCCCAAAGATTGGAACTGGGTCCTTTTTAAGGCCCAAAACCCAAAAACGGGTCTGTCTCATCGGGTCAGGGTGACAGCCCATTATGAACAAACTCATCACATTTAAAGAGTAATTCAAATTCATGATTATCTCTAAGAGGCGATTTAACCCGCCTCTCTTATCATGATACGATTTAAACTGTGTTTCTTATCCATAAACACCGAGAAGTAAAGATAAATCATTATCTTGAAAATGACCCCCAAGGTGACTATAAATACCCCCTCAACCCCCACCATAAAGAAGGTAACCAAAAAAATTTGCCAAAAAGCTCACTCATATTCTTCTTGTTTACTGGCTTGAGCTTCGGAGGGCCGGTCATCGGGATCAATCCCGGTGTCTCAGGCATTTTGCAAGTCAAGTGGAAGCGATCGCTGCAGTCCACATCATTGGAAGTGAAAAAGTCAGATTCTTGATTGTTCCACCAAAGAGTCCACATCACCTGGTTATTCCCACACAGAAAAAAGCAGTAACACATATGCAATTGAATAAAAACCTAAACACGATTGTAGGACCTTAATTTTAATATGTTCGTGTTTTTTATTATCTGTTGCTGCTTGCAGATTACTTACACGTTGACACTCCTGAGCATGCTTTTTTGGGAGACACTACATAAGAATTTTTGTTATCTCATAAATAATGATGAGTGATGTGTTTAAAGCACGATTCTCGTCGTCATGAACATTACTATTCTTCAAATTACAATGTAGAATTGGATTCTTCCCATGGCAATGAAGATACCATTCTGCATATTCTACATCAATGGCTATGTTCAACCTCCGAACAAGGCTTAAATACTGTGCATCTTCTATAATTTTTGGATGTAGCCATTCTTCTAGGCTTTCCATAAGGCATGAACTCATATACTAAAGCTCTGAATTCTTTCACCTCAAAATCCACTGTCGAGTAGGTAATTATGACCTTCACATGATTTCTGTGTCTGATAAGCTCTTCTAAGCTTCTTCTTTTTTGAATGTCAAGTACCTCCACAACGATAGCCTTTCCATTCATCGCTAGATTTCCTTTATAAACAGAGCTGAAACTTCCAATACTAATAATGTGTGATGAAGAAAACCCATCAGTTGTTTTATGCAACTCTGCATAGGTTACCCTCTTGTATTGGTAGTTATTACTGAAATCCAAATTCACACTCAAAAAAATTTCTTTCTGAACAATTGCCTCACATTACTAATGAAGAACATTCGACAAACATATACAACTCCAAGACAATTGGGAGCATTACTATAACACCCCGGTCCGAAATAGCGATTTTTCTAACAACTGCCCACCACAGGCATGCCTCATAAAAGGTACTATAGATGATTGGTGACATCTAATCCCAGACAATTATATATAAGTATACACAATTAATACCAATTCTTCCCGAATTGGGACAAACATCTCACATCTCTCTCTTCTCTTTCCCGAGTGAAACAACTGCAGACCCAAACCCGGGTGGTCCCCACCATTTGTCACACATGTGGCAGGCACACAGTGGAAAAACCCCCACTTCTCTCCCTGGGTGGGCCCCACGTGACAGCTGCCACGTCAGCAGCAACTCTGCTTTCTTTTCCCCGTGGACCCCCCATGTGCAATTAAATTGCACACTACCACCCCCACACAATCTCTATGAGGCAAACTCTATTAATTTTATATATATATATATATATATATATATATATATATATATATATATATATATATATATATATATATTCTTAAATACAAGGTGTTACACATACCCCCCTTAAGAATTCAGCATCCCCGTTGAAGTCGGGATATGCAACGTACCACATGATCTTCTTCCTAGCCGATGTTGAATGAAGTACCCTGATTCAAACAAATCTTAGCATACTACCCCCGACTACACCGCCAACGTAGTGATCACGGCTCCCTCTCAGGCATACAAAATACATCACACCCATTCTTACCCACATCGATGTCGAATGTCGGATCTAATACCATTTGTAACACCCCAGCCAGAAACATCAATTTTTCTAACAACTGCCTACCACAGGCTTGCCTCATAAAAGGTGTTATAGCTGCTTGGTGACCTCTAATCCCAGACAATTATATCTATATACACAAGTAATTCCAATTCTTCCCGATAAGGGAAAAACTTCCCACATCTCTCCTCTCTCTCTCGAGAGAAACAACTGCAGACCCAAACCCGGGTGGTCCCCACCACCTGCCACACATGTGGCAGGCACACAGAGGAAACCCCCCCCTTTCTCTCCCTGGGCGGGCCCCACGTGACAGCTACCACGTCAGCAGCAACCAAAGCAGCAACTCTGCCTTCTTTTCCCTGTGGTCCCCCCATGTGCAATTAAATTGCACACTACCACCCCCATACAATCTCTATGGGGCAAACTCTCTCTCTCTCTCTGTGTGTGTGTGTGTGTGTGTGTGTGTGTGTGTGTGTGTGTGTGTGTGTGTGTGTGTGTGTGTGTGTGTGTATTCTTAAATACAAGGTGTTACAATTACTTTGAGTTACAATTTCTTTGAGCGGTGAAGATCGCTGTTGTCCTTTATCTACTAGCGAACACGATTGGAGATGTACACACACACACACACAAACACGTAAACAAAGATGACCATTCCCTATAACGAAACTAGCATTCATACCATCTAGATTTTTGAGAGAGAGATTCATAGACTGGAAAGGTTGTAAAGTTTGCAAAAGATCAAGGATTTTACCAGACAAGTTGTGTGAAAGATCTTCTTCCTGAATGACCCTTAAGTATCTTAAAGATGCGGGAATAGAATCCTCGAAGGAACTATTTCCAAATTTAGGTGTTCCAAATCCAGACACTGGTCTTGCAAAACAAAAAAAAAATTTTAAGAACATCTATTGTTTTTTTTTCTTCCTTCCTACAACCAATTGTTCTCGATCAATTGAATGTTTTTTTTAAAATTATTATCTTAAAACAGTGAGGAGCAAACTCCCCCCGCACTTCATTGAACAAAATTTAACGAAGTACAATCAAGACACGAATGATACTCGTACCTACCCAACATCATGGGTGCATGAAATGTTAGGATTGTGTCTTGAATACTCGTGATTCATATTAGAAGAAGATAAGATGAAGCACAGAGGTCGAAGCTTCGAAGAGAGTAGAAGAGAAAACAATAACAGTAAGGTGTAGGCAGAGTTGTGGTCGATTGTCCTCGGGGAAGGTCGACTGCACCCCCGACCGCAGTTGTACAGGGTTTGGCCGAGAGGAGGACAGTTGATCGGTCTTGTTGGACGGTCGACCGCCTGCGGCGCTGTACATTTTTTGGGCCTCAATTTGTTAGGTCGTTTCAGTCCAATCTTCAACTCCAAGTTAGACCGTATAGCTCATATTCAGTTACTTCTTCTACAGGTTGTATCGGAAAACTGAGAATCAAGATTAAACCTACGGTTCTCTCTATTCTTCCATATATATTATAAACTCCTCAAATATGTGGAGATTACTTCATTGATACTTTCTCCATTGTAAAGAGAGGCTTGAGAGAGAAAATTTTTGGTAAGTTTAATTCCTTGTATTGAGTGAATCATTAACTCCTTGTAATCTCTTCTAGTTAAAGATCTCCCTATATTTTCCCCAGGATTAAGCGAAAGCTAACTGGGATAAATCGTCGTTGTGTTTGTGCTGGATTTGTGGATCTACTTGCTTGCTCAAATGATTCATCTTATCTAGTTTGACTTCCTCATTGCTATATTAAGTTCCGCTGTGATACCGAGTGTTTGAGCTTCAAGTTATCGAGTCCCTTGGTTAAGATAACAAGTCACAGTCATTTGAAGATCAAGTAGTTTACTAGAAAGATCAATTTCAATCTTTGGAAGGGTGACATGTATGATGTCCTTGTTCAAGAACGTTTGTAGTTAGCCATTAAGAAGAAAGAAAAGTCATCCGATATGAAGGAGGATGTTTGAAAAGATATTCGTGAAAGAGCCATAACTCTGATCTAACCATCATTGACGGATGAGGTCAAGTGTAGATTTCTTGAGGAAACTGACGCGGTGAGTTTGTGGGAAAAACTCATAGCTAACTACTCTGGTACGTCGTTTTTAAATCGGATGCATTGGAATAGAAAGTTATTGTGAATCACCTTTAGGAGGGGGTGAATAAGGTAATCGTGCGGAATTTAAAAAAATTAAAGAAATAAAGTAAAGTAAATGCAAGAGAGACAAGAAAAGCAAACACAGATTATGCAGCGATATAATGTGGTTTGATCCCCAGGTCTACGTCCACACCACCTACTTATAGCAATTCTCCGCCACAAGCGTTCCACTATACTCAAAATCCTTAGTACAATGATTCTCGAATTCAGGCCGAGAGACCTATTACACCCACAGGACTTCTAATCCAAGTCCCGTCAATCTCACCGAAGTGGAAAAGAAAAGAAAAAAAAACTCAAGATCGCTTAAGATCTTGACTAAAGAATACAACCAATTTAACGCTCACACTCGAATTGATTATCAAGAGATTAGTTCAAAGTATTCAGTAGCAATAGGTAGAGAAGACATAGTGGATTCGTTCTCTTAAATAGAAGAGAAAGTGTATCGGACAAAAATAGAAACGATACATTCCTAAAAAGGTATACAGCCTAAGTTGCGGTCGACCAGTAAAAGTGTGCGGTCGACCATTTAGCTCTCTAGTGTAGCTAGAGAGATGAAAGGTCGACCGCTTTCTTAATCAACTGAAGTTGCGGTCGACTGCAATGGTCGACCGGCATTAGGTACGGTCGGCCGGTTATTGGTTGTATAAATTGAATCCACTTTTTTTTTCTTACCATAAACTAATCAGTCTTTAATCAATCATTTGAAATAAATAGCTCACGAAAATATTACTAAAAATTTAGTCTTGATAGATTGCTTGGAGACCAATTAATTGAGAACTCCTTTTGAATAAGTTCCTCTTTTGCCTGTATATGCAATCTTCTTTTATTACTTTCCTTGTTTGTATATTTGTGAATCTCTTTTTGGTGTTAATTGATCCTGAAAATCTGACACACTAAATTCAAATTTATTAGTACAAGTTAGCACGTTTTGTGTACACCAAACTAAGGGTCAACAATCTCCCCCTTTTGGTGTGAACAAAACGTGCATGAATGTTTGAAACTTAAAACAAAGCATATAAAATACTCCTGTAATACAGATTTTCATAAATAGAGAGTAAATACTCCCCCTGAATACAACGCCACCTGTAATACAGAACTTAAGGAACAAATATATAGGAGGGAAGAGAGATGAGAGTATTAATTGATGAAATGATTTGAAAAATGTTGTGAAAATCATTTGAAAACATTCTAAAAACATTCTCCCCCTTTTTGGAACACACCAAAAGGGGATGGATATACGAGACATAAATAAAATAATCCTTGGAAAGTTCGTAAAACCAATCATCAATTGAAATAATGAAGAGACACATTCGAGGATAGTACAATGAATACAAATTTAGAAAAATATGGAAGAGAATCTTCTTATATGATACAGTTGATATCGAGACTCTTTGATATATAGTACAGTGAGAGCGCTACATAATATCATAGATTTGAGATTCTCCCTAATACACATGAAAGCAATAAGGAAATCATGAATTTGAGAAAGGAATCATTGATTTTATAAAGTTTTGAAAAACAAAACCAGAGAAAGAGCCGGTCGACCTTACGGTCGATCGCAAAACACGATTTTGCAAAAACTATCCAGAGAGCAGCACGGTCGACCGCCAACTATGGTTTTTCGAAAGAAAATTTTTAAAAAGCAAACCGATCGACTACAAGGTCGACCGTAAAACCAACAGAGGCCACAGAGGGTGAGCCGGTCGACCGTACAGTCGACCGCAATAGACAGAATTTTAAGAAACGGTAAGTAGTCAAAACCCGAGACTGATCCAGTCGACTCACATAAAACAACTTTTAGAGTGAAAAATCAATAACATTTAATGCCCCTCTCAAGAAGTAAAAACGTTTTTCGTCTAAAGGTTTTTTAAAAATATCTGCAAGTTGTGAATCAGTAGAAATATACTCAAGTAAAATATCTCCTTTTTGAAAGTGATCTTTAATAAAATGATATCTAATATCAATGTGTTTTGTGCGATTGTGTTGGTCAGAATTTTTAGTCATGTGTACGGTGCTAGTGTTGTCACATTTTATGGGGATGTGGTCAAAGAATACCTTATAATCCTCGACAGTGTATTTCATCCATAATACCCGCGCACAACACGATCCTGCCGTAATGTATTCAGCTTTGGCAATCGAAAGAGTAACGGAATTTTGCTACCTGGACCCCCACGAAATAAGGCAGTCGCCCAAGAAGTGACATGTACCACTAGTGCTCTTCCTACCGATTAAGCTGCCAGTATAATCTGCATCCGAGTATCCTACAAGAGAGAAATTTCTATTTTTTGGGTACCAAAGACCAGTATTTGGGTACCTAATGCCGATCGACTGCAATGGTCGACCGGCATTAGGTACGGTCGGCCGGTTATTGGTTGTATAAATTGAATCCACTTTTTTTTTCTTACCATAAACTAATCAGTCTTTAATCAATCATTTGAAATAAATAGCTCATGAAAATATTACTAAAAATTTAGTCTTGATAGATTGCTTGGAGACCAATTAATTGAGAACTCCTTTTGAATAAGTTCCTCTTTTGCCTGTATATGCAATCTTCTTTTATTACTTTCCTTGTTTGTATATTTGTGAATCTCTTTTTGGTGTTAATTGATCCGGAAAATCTGACACACTAAATTCAAATTTATTAGTACAAGTTAGCACGTTTTGTGTACACCAAACTAAGGGTCAACAATCTCCCCCTTTTGGTGTGAACAAAACGTGCATGAATGTTTGAAACTTAAAACAAAGCATATAAAATACTCATGTAATACAAATTTTCATAAATAGAGAGTAAATACTCCCCCTGAATACAACGCCACCTGTAATACAGAACTTAAGGAACAAATATATGGGAGGGAAGATAGATGAGAGTATTAATTGATGAAATGATTTGAAAAATGTTGTGAAAATCATTTGAAAACATTCTAAAAACATTCTCCCCCTTTTTGGAACACACCAAATGGGGATGGATATACGAGACATAAATAAAATAATCCTTGGAAAGTTCGTAAAACCAATCATCAATTGAAATAATGAAGAGACACATTCGAGGATAGTACAATGAAGACAAATTTAGAAAAATATGGAAGAGAATCTTCTTATATGATACCGTTGATATCGAGACTCTTTGATATATAGTACAGTGAGAGCGCTACATAATATCATAGATTTGAGATTCTCCCTAATACACATGAAAGCAATAAGGAAATCATGAATTTGAGAAAGGAATCATTGATTTTATAAAGTTTTGAAAAACAAAACCAGAGAGAGAGCCGGTCGACCTTACGGTCGATCGCAAAACACGATTTTGCAAAAACTATCCAGAGAGCAGCACGGTCGACCGCCAACTATGGTTTTTCGAAAGAAAATTTTTAAAGAGCAAACCGATCGACTACAAGGTCGACCGTAAAACCAACAGAGGCCACAGAGGGTGAGCCGGTCGACCGTACAGTCGACCGCAATAGACAGAATTTTAAGAAACGGTAAGTAGTCAAAACCCGAGACTGATCCAGTCGACTCACATAAAACAACTTTTAGAGTGAAAAATCAATAACATTTAATGCCCCTCTCAAGAAGTAAAAACATTTTTCGTCTAAAGGTTTTTTAAAAATATCTGCAAGTTGTGAATCAGTAGAAATATACTCAAGTAAAATATCTCCTTTTTGAAAGTGATCTTTAATAAAATGATATCTAATATCAATGTGTTTTGTGCGATTGTGTTGGTCAGAATTTTTAGTCATGTGTACGGTGCTAGTGTTGTCACATTTTATGGGGATGTGGTCAAAGAATACCTTATAATCCTCGACAGTGTATTTCATCCATAATACCCGCGCACAACACGATCCTGCCGTAATGTATTCAGCTTTGGCAATCGAAAGAGTAACGGAATTTTGCTACCTGGACCCCCACGAAATAAGGCAGTCACCCAAGAAGTGACATGTACCACTAGTGCTCTTCCTACCGATTAAGCTGCCAGTATAATCTGCATCCGAGTATCCTACAAGAGAGAAATTTCTATTTTTTGGGTACCAAAGACCAGTATTTGGTGTGCCTTTAAGATATCGAATGATACGCTTAACGACAACCAAATGTGATTCTTTGGGACACAATTGAAAATGTGCACATAAACAAACACTAAACATAATATCAGAACGCAATGCAGTAATATAAAGCAAACTACTAATCATACCTCTGTAAGTGGAAATATCAACATTATTACCAGTTTTGTCTTTAGATAGCTTAGTGATAGTGGCCATTGGAGTTTTGTAGGCATTTCCATTTTCAAGTCCGAATTTCTTGACAAGCTCTTTGGCGTACTTAGATTGATTTATGAATATTCCATCCTTTCTTAGTTGTATTTGAAGTCCAAGGAAATAGGTTAGTTCGCCCATCATACTCATTCCGAACTCATCCTGCATTTGCTTTGAAAACTCCTTACAAAGATTTTCATTAGTAGACCCAAATATGATATCATCAACATAAATTTGTACAATCAAAATGTCTTTAAAAACATGCTTTATAAAAAGTGTGGTGTCTACTTTTTCTTTAGAAAAACCTATGTGAAGAAGAAACGAGCTCAACCGTTCATACCAAGCATGAGGGGCTTGCTTCAAACCATAAAGAGCTTTATCAAGCTAAAAAACGTGGTTTGGGTGTGTGGGATCAGTGAATCCCGGTGGTTGTGCCACATAAACTTCTTCAGAAATAAAGCCATTTAAGAAAGCACTTTTGACATCCATTTGAAATAGTGTGAAATCCATGTATGCAGCAAAAGCAAGTAAAATACGAATAGCTTCTAGCCTAGCAACTGGTGCAAAAGTTTCCTCAAAATCTACACCCTCTTGTTGATTATAACCTTGAGCAACAAGACGGGCCTTATTCCTAGTTATTGAACCGAATTCGTCTAACTTGTTCCTAAACATCCACTTAGTACCAAGGACGGTCCTATTGTGAGGTCGAGGAACAAGTCTCCATACTTGATTCCATTCAAATTGATTAAGTTCTTCTTGCATGGAAATGATCCACTCATTGTCTTGCAAGACCTCCTTAATGTTCTTGGGTTCAAGTATGGAAACAAAAGCGGTAAAACACATAAAATTATGAGCTTGAGCGCGAGTAGTTACCCCTTTAGACATATCGCTCTGTATAAGAGATGGAGGATAACTGGACATGATTTTTCATGCGGAACGTTTCTCACTTGTGGAATCTTGATGTTGTGTATTTTCATCTTTCATGGCATCAATTTGTTCTGTAGGTATCTCATCAATTTGGTTTTTAGGTTCATCTTTTTCTTGAAGCACCATTTGATTGTGATCAATTTCTTGTGGTCCTTCTTCAATATGAGCTTATTTCTTTTCAACACGAACCCCTGCCTCATCATCATCAACAACATATAATATTTCTTTGGAGTAGGAGTTAGTTTCATAAAAAACAACATCAATAGATTCTTGAGTAATGAATCTTCTTTTGTTAAATACACGACATGCTTTGCTATTAAGAGAGTACCCTAGAAAAATACCTTCATCACGTTTACGATCAAACTTTCCCAAATTATCAAGAGTATTTAAAATGAATACTTTGTATCCGAACACACGAAAGTAGCTTTGGTTGGGAGTTTTGCCATAATATAGTTCAAAAGGGTTTTTCTCAAGATACTTTCTGATGATTACTTGGTTTATGGTATAGCATATTGTATTGACAGCCTCTGCCCAAAATGACTTAGGTAAATCTTTTTCACTAAGCATTGTGCGGGCCATTTCTTGACGAGATTGATTCTTCATTTCAATAACCCCATTTTGTTGGGGAGTGCGAGGACATAAGAACTCATGTTTTATTCCTTTTTTGTCACAAAATGATGTGAAGAGTTCATTTTGAAATTTCTCAGCATGATCACTATGAATAGTAACAATGGTGAGGCTTTTCTCAATTTCCACTCTACGTTAGAATTTTTGAAATACATGTATTGTCTCATCTTTTTGTGACAAAAGGGCAACCCAAGTAAATCTGCTATAGTCATCAACAATAACAAATGCATATCGTGCACCACCATTACATGTTCGTGATGGACCAAAAAGATCCATGTGCAAAAGTTCAAGAGGTCTAGAAGTTGATACCATTTTCTTTGGTCTGTGAAAACTTTTGTTTGCTTACCGAATTGGCATGACTCACATGGTTTGTCCTTTTCGAACTTAATTTAAGGGATTCCTCTCACAAACTCTTTGCTTACAAGTTTGTTGAGATTTTCCATGTGCGTGTGACCAAGCCTGTGATGCCATAGCCATCCATCCTCATTCCGTGCAACAAAGCATCTCATACTTTCCTGTGCTAATTCATTCGAGTTTATGATATATACATTATTGCATCTGTTAGCAAGAAGTAAACATTGTTTATTGTTATCTAATACAGTGCATGTGTTTTTATCAAAAGTAACAGTATACCCTTTATCACATAGTTGACTAACACTAATTAAGTTGTGCTTTAGATCTCTTACCAATAGGACATCCTCAATGGAGCATAAGGAACCAAAGCTAATTTTATCTTTACAATGGTTTGACTAGTGCTATTGTCTCCAAAGATGATGTCATTTCCCTTTTTTCTTGATAGTGATGAAAAGTATTTGCTGTCACCAGTCATGTGATTTGAACAACCACTATCAAGGTACCACCGATCTTTAGTCTTGATACGTTGGGGTACCTACACCAAAATTAGTAGGCATAACTTTGCGTACCCAAGTTTGGTTTGAACCTGCATTTGTATCCTTTCTCACCCACAAAAGATTAGTATTTCCTTTCAGTGAACAGTTATAAGAAATATGCCCTAGTCTACAGCAAAAATTACATGTGATTCGACTATGCCTTGGGTCATGCACACTTGTATGATTTATTTTTGTTTTGTGATTGTGTTGATTTTTATACAAGTGCAGTATGACATGATGATTTTTGATGAGGTATTGGCTCTTCGTAACCAAGCCCTCTATTATCATGATAGGATCTTGAATCCTTTGTAATAAAGTAACTAGGCCCTTCATACTTTTTAATAATTTTTTCGAGCTTAATTACCTTTTTACATAGTCTCTTTCTAGTTATCTCATCGTCTTTTAAGTTCCAACGAAGAGTATCTAGTGTGGCATCAAGAATCCTATTTTGACTAAGGGCTTCATTTCAATTTTCCACTACTTCATCAAATTTCTTTTTACATTCGTCTAAGTCATTTGTGAGCTTAGCAATATAGACAGATTTCTCCGGAATCTCTTTTAAGTGATCATCATGCTTTGCTAGCGATTCACAAATTTGTTGTTTCAACATCTCATTTTCTTCTAGCAAAATATCATGATCTCTTTGACATGACTCAAGTTTTTCAAAAATTTGGGCATTCTTATTTTTCAGTTTGTCATTTTTTGTTATGTAGGCGTCATGTATCTCATTAGAATTTTGTTTATATTGTCTAAGTTCATGACTTAGTTTCTTGGCATAGACTTTCAAATCATTACATATGTCTACGAGTTCATCATAAGTTGGTTGTTCGATTACCTCTTCTTGAGAAGGTGATTGCACCTCACCACTCCCAAGAGCCATAAAACCAACATTGTCGTGATCTTGCTCTTCGTCACTTGAATCCGAGTCTACCCAAATTGCCTTTAGCGCCTTCTTCTTCTGTCTTGGATTTGAGCAATAATATTTCCTGTTCCTATTTTTGTTGACTGGGGCAGTTTGCACGGATGTGTCCGGGCTTCTTACACTTGTAGCATACATCTTCTTTCTCTTTTTCCCTTTCTTCTTGATACCTGCCATATTTCTTGATTTTGAGATACTTACGAAATTGTCTTGTTAATAGAGCAATGTCCTCGTCTGACTCCTCATGTTCTGAATCAGCTTTTGATGGTCGGTCCCTTTCTGCTTTTAGTGCAATAGTTCTCTTCTAAGTCTTCAATTCGATCTCGATGTTCTGCCTGTATCGTTTTGTCTCCAACATTTCTATCTCGTACGTTTTTAGCTTTCCTTGAAATCTATAGTAATCGAATCCCTTCTCTTCAAGAGTTTCCCTCATTGCCACGGCCTTGACATCCCACTCTGGTGTGAGACAGCTTATGAGCTTTCCGACCTTTCGGTCATCATCAAGCTCCTTACCCAAGCTCTCAAGCTTGTGGGCAATTATATCGAAACGAGTGAGCATTTGGTCAACATTTTCACCTTGCAACATGCGTAAAACATCAAATTTATAAAAACACAAATTCATTATCGCTTTTACCTCGGAGGCGGTTCCTTCATGCCGCTTTAGCATGTTGTTCCAGATCTCGTAGGCTATTTTGCAGTTATGCCCGCATCGCATTAGCTCTTCATTGTTCAACCCTGCATAAAGAGCTGTCATGGCTTTGGAATTTACTGTTTTGAGGGACAAATCCGCTGATGTGAATGCCTTCTTTCCATCACTAACTGGGATTTCTGTTTTGTTGATGCATACATTCCATACCTCTTCTCCGAGCATCTGTAAAAAATGGGACATACGAACTTTCCAGACGTCATAGCATTTTCCATCAAAAAATGGTGATCGTGTAAGACTTGTTCCATTGGAGACGAAAGGCTCCGATGAGTACAAGTTTTGGGGAGGAGGGATTTCGGCCATTGGAACTTTCACTTAAGCTTTTAAGCTTTTTATAAGCACCTCGCTCTGATACCACTATGAATCACCCTTAGGGGGGGTGAGTAGGGTGATCGTGCGGAAGTAAAAAAAATTAAAGAAATAAAGTAAAGTAAAGTAAAGTAAATGCAATAGAGATAAGAAAAGCAAACACAGATTACGCAACGATATAACGTGGTTCGACCCCCAGGTCTATGTCTACACCACCTACTTATAGCAATTCTCTGCCACAAGCGTTCCATTATACTCAAAACCCTTAGTACAGTGATTCTTGGATTCAGGCCGAGAGACCTATTACACCCACAAGACTTTTAATCCAAGTCCCGTCATTCTTACCGAAGTGGAAAAGAAAAGAAAAGAAAACTCAAGATCGCTTAAGATCTTGACTAAAGAATACAACCAATTTAATGCTCACACTCGGATTGATTATCAAGAGATTAGTTCAAAGTATTTTTCTCAGTAGCAATAGGTAGAGAAGACATAGTGGATTCATTCTCTTAAGTAGAAGAGGAAGTGTATCGATCAAAAATAGAAACGATACATTCCTAAAAAGGTATATAGCCTAAGTTGCGGTCGACCGTTCAGCTCTCTGGCGTAGCTAGAGAGATGAAAGGTCAACCGCTTTCTTAATCAACTGAAGTTGCGGTCGACTGCAACGGTCGATCGGCATTAGGTATGGTCGACCGGTTATTGGCTGTATAAATTGAATCCACTTTGTTTTCTTACCATAAATTAATCAGTCTTTAATCTATCGTTTACAATAAATATCTCACGAAAATATTACTAAAAATCCAGTCTTGATAGATTGCTTGGAGACCAATTAATTGAGAACTCCTTTTGAATAACTTCCTCTTTTGCCCGTATATGCAATCTTCTTTTATTACTTTCCTTGTTTGTATATTTGTGAATCTCTCATGAATCTCTTTTTGGTGTTAATTGATCCTGAAAATCTGACACACTAAATTCAAACTTATTAGTACAAGTTAGCACGTTTTGTGCACACCAAACTAAGGGTCAACAGTTATTCTGTTTGTCAATGAAGGTACCCATTGTCAAGACCACATTACAGAGTTCAATAAGGTATTATCTGAACTTCAGGCGATCAACACAGATGTGTGCGAGGAAGATAAAGCTTTTGACCTGATATATTCACTGTCGGATTCGTACAAGCTTTTGATCACTACCATGCTACACTGTAGATCTGCCAAAAAGAGTATTTTATAGATGGTGTAATCAAAGCATTGAAGGAAAAAAAAAAGCAACTTAGGAAGGAGACCGATAAATCATCGTCTAATTCAAGTTGTCTAGCAGTGGAAGGTCCTTTAGGAGAAAGACAAAGTGCTATGCAAAAAGATATGATCCATTGCCGATATTGTAAGAGGTCAGGGCATACAAAGAAAGACTGTTGGAAATTGCAGAATCATAAAAGTGCCAAGGATGAGAATTCAGCTGCTAATGTGGTTAGTGCCTTTGATCCAGGTGATTCGTGTCTTCTTATTTCAAATTCTTTAAAAGTGGATTCTAGTTGGTTTCTTGACTCAGGAATTTATTCTCATATTTGTTTTGAGAGTGTTGTTTTCTACTTATAAGTCTCCTACAGGGAATTGTGTGACAACGAAAACTGGGAAAATTTGTTAAGTAGTAGGTGAGGGGACAGTTGAGTTGTAGATGCCAGGTCTAAACATGTTCACTCTAAATAAAGTTTTGCATAGTCCTTTGTTGAAACGGATTCTGATTTCCTTGGGAACTCTTGATTCACGGGGTTGTTGGTACACAGCTCGATGTGGAGTTATGTCTGTTTTTCAAGGTCGTCGAAAGGTGATTAGAGGTATGAGAATGGTTGGCCCAAGCTAAAACAATCTCTACAAACATTGGGGAATCTAAAATACTTGGCCAAGTGTTGATTCTTTTCCCATTATTCCCACAAGTTCATTTAGTCTGCCACAACTAGCACCATCAATTCGATATCAAGACGTTTGGATATTGTCGCAAGGTGGAGAGTGCCTCGATGTAGGTGGAGTTCGTGCGGCCTGCTGAGGTGTGACTTTGAGAGGGTATACTGATCGGTGAGATTAGGTAGAGATTTGTTCAACTAGAAGAAGAAACTATTATTCTAAGTGTTTTTGCAAGTGGAGTTTTAGCAGAGTTTGGAGATGAATAATCACATCATGTGATAGCACCCGTATGCAATCCAATGTGAAGATTGTTAGGAATGTGTCTTGAATACTCGTGGTTCAGATTAGAAGAATGTAAGATGAAGCACGGAGGTCGAAGCGTCGAAGAAATTAGAAGGGAAAATAGCAGCAGCATGTTGCAGGCAGAGTTGCGGTAAACTTTCCTGGGGGAAGGTTGACTGCACCCCCGATCGCACATTGGATCGCAGTTGTACAGGGTTTGGCCCAGAGGAGGACGGTCGACCGCCCGTGATGTTGTATATTTTCTGGGCCTCGATTTGTTAGGTCATTCCAGCCTAATCTTCAACTCCAAGTCAGATCGTATGGCTCATATTCAGTTACTTCTTCTACAGGTTATATCGGACGATTGAGAATCAAGATTAAACCTTGGGTTCAGCCTATTCTTCTATATATATTGTAAACTCCTCCAATATGAGTGCAGAGTACTTCATTGATATTTTCTCTATTACAAAGAGAGGTTTGAGAAAGAGAGGGTTCTTGGTGAGTAAGTTTAATTCCTTGTATTAAGTGAATCATTACGTCCTTGTAATCTCTTTTAGTTGAAGATCTCCCTATATTTCTCCCTGGATTAAGCGAAAGCTAACCGAGATAAATCCTCGTTGTGTTTGTGTTGGATTGGTGGATCTACTTGTTTGCTCAATTGACTTGTCTCATCTACTTCGACTTTCTCATTGCTCGATTTAGTTCTGCTACGACTCTGGGTATTTGTTGACCCTCCAATCCCAACATGAAATTCATTCCAAAATACCACAATCACTATACAGATAGGCATCTATAAAAGTAGCAACAACCTAAAATACATACAAGACTCCAAACCATATCTCAAACACAAGCAGCTATCCATCTAGGCAAGAAGCCCCCAAAAGATAGTCTTACCAAAACTAAAAGCTGGAGTCTGTAAGTGTATGCCCTAGAGGCCAATTGTGTATTGACATTACTAGTTTTTATTGAATCATGGCATTTATTTCATATTTAGGAATTTCATTTATTGTGTTATGTATTGTAAATTAAATGAACATAATGATGTCCTTAGAATAGTAAGTTCAATGTCATGGGATATCAAGTGCATGACTTGATTGTGAGATCCAATTGGCTGAAATCAAAACATTGTTCTTAAATATCTTTAGACGATAATTATTGTGAATTAGGACAATGACTATACTCACAGTTCATGGATATGAGATATCAAGTCTTTACGTAGGTACATATTAGAGTAATAATGTACTGGACTAACCCACCATGAGAACGCTGCATGGATCGTTACGTGCTGTGTCATAACCAGTTCTCACAGTGACCATAGTGTACGTAGTCCTTTGACTTGAATTCACTATGATTCCCTACATGAGAAGTTATATGTTTTAATGCTGTCAAACATTGCATGTAAAAAGGTGATTATAAAGTCGACTAATGAATATACTACAAATCATGTGGAGGGGTGTGAGTGACTTAGATATAATTTTTCCCTCTTACGTAACAGGGGATGATATCTACGGGCCCCTGATTCAGTGAGACTGCAAAGTGCTTGGTCGTGCTCAAATGAGTCAATATGAGATATTGATCTCATTTGTTTTAGTAAGTTTACTCGAACATCAAGAAACCAAAAATTGAACTATACAAGGGTGACACGCTCTATACTTTGTGGTCAATTAAGATATCTGGACAAAGGGATTAGAATACATGGCAATATTAATCACGGATAGGTTATGTCAAATCACTGATATTCTCGTTACTTAAGTAGCAATGGTGTATTTCTAGATACCGCTCACTGTTTGTAATACTCAAATATGGTTTTAGTATTACTGTCAACGGAATGGGAACCTACAGGGTCACACACTTAGAATGAATCGAAATTGGGATTTAAATTCATAAGATGAATTTAGTTAGGGATCAAAGTAAAACTTAGACTCCTGACCTTGATTGAACATTTAGTTAGATTAAATGGGCCGACTAAAGTTCAAAAACCCACACACGAATCTAACCTAGGTCAGATTGTGAGCCCAACAACCTCATTACTCTCTTAGGATTGATTTTTTGCATATATATATATGATATGTATCTATGAAAAAGACACACATGAAAAAAATCCTAGCCGTCACAGAAAGTGAGAGAGTGAGAGATCGTAAGGAGGAACATACCTTCCCGCAGCTAGCACTGCGACATGAGGGAAAGCCAATTTTTGTTCCGTTTGTGTGCATACTGTAGAGGCACCGCAATATGGCAATTTTGTGATCGGCATACTGTGGAGACCGTCGATCAATCTTTAAGGTATAACTCCTAAACACGATTTATGGTTTTCGCATAGATCCATGGCCAGGTTTCGATATTTTGTAATTTTTCTGCTGTGTATTTAATCTATGATTGGATTTGAAATCTAACAATATTCGAAACCTAATAGTGGTAAAGGATTGGTATTCGGAAAATTAATATTGCTCTACACAGAGTTTGCACGGGGGTCCCGCTGCTCGGTTAACGGGTGGGGGTCAAGGGGAAGGGCAAAGGCAATTTCAGGCCCCGTACTTCTGCCTTAAAACCTGAGGTAGGGTGGCCAAGGTGGGCACATGCTTCCACTGTAGTGAGACCGGACATTGGTAGAGGAACTGCCATAAGTACCTGGAGGAGCTTAAGAAGAAGAAAGGAAGTTAGACTTCCACTATAGGAATTTTTGTTATAGAAGTCAATTTATCTACTTCTACATCTTGGGTATTAGATACTGGATGTGGATCTAACATTTGTGTAAATGTGCAGGATCTCAAAAGGAGTAGACCATTAGCTAAGGGCGAAGTTGACCTACGAGTTGGAAATAGAGCAAAAGTTGCTGCTTTAGCTGTAGAAACTTTTCATTTATCATTGCCCACTGGGCTTATCATTGAGTTAGTGAATTGTTATTTTGTGCCTGCTATTAGTAGGAATATTATTTTTATTTCTTGTTTGGACAAGAAGGATTTTTTATTTATAATAAAGGACAAAAGTTGCTTTATTTATTTAAATGATATTTGTTATGCTAGTGCACAATTGAGTAATGGAATTTATATTCTCGACCTCGAAAAGTCTGTCTATAATATAAATACTAAGAGGTTCAAATCAAATAATATGAACCCAACTTACCTCTGGCATTGTCATTTGGGCCACATAAATGAGAACCGCATATCCAAACTCCATAAAGATGGATCCTTAGACTCATTTGATTTTGAATCATATGAGATATGTGAACCCTGTTTGTTGGGTAAGATGACAAAAGCTCCATTTACTGGAAAATGTGAAAGGGCTAGTGATCCTTTAGGTGTCATACATAGTGATGTATGCAGACTTTCAACACATTGGCTAGATGAGGTTTTTAATACTTCATTACATTTACTGATGATTTCAATATATATGAGTTTGTGTATCTGTTGAAATGCAAATCAGAGTCATTTGAAAAGTTCAAAGAATTCAAGTACGAGGTAAAAAATCAACCTGGTAAAAGTAGTAAAACTCTTCGATCAGATCGAGGTGGTGAGTACCTTAAGTCAAGATTTTGATGACCATCTAAAAGAGTGCAGGATAATATCTCAACTCCCTCCAGAACACCGCAATGCAATGGTGTCTCTAAGAGGAGGAATCGGACCTTGTTAGACATGGTCCGCTCCATGATGATTCATGCAGATCTTCCAAGTTCCTTCTGGGGACATGCCATATTAACAACTGCTTTCACACTTAATCATGTTCCATATAAAATGGTTCAAGAGACACTAAATGAAATATAGACTGGGAGACATCCTTGTGTGTCTTTTATGAAGATTGTGGGTTGTGACGCATATGTAAGGTGCAAAGTATCTGATAAACTTGGTTCGAAATCTGATAAGTGCTTCTTCGTAGGATATCTCGAGAAAACCAAGGAATACTATTTCTATAATGTAACGCCCGTGCCCCAGACTCAAACAATTTTTACAATTTAGAAGACAAATTATTTATAGTATTATACAAGTGCCTACCACAGGCTGCCTCTCAAAAGGTGGTTAACCGGATTGGTGACACTTGATCATAGGCTATTATATTCATAGTTATTTATTTTTGTGTGATTTCCAATGTGGGACAAATTTATACACTCTCTCTCCTCTTTTCTTGTGTACAACCGAAGCCTCCCACTCACGTGGGCCCCTGCCACATCACACGCAACAGAGCGGCAGCTCCCCTGTTTCTCTTCTTATATGGCAGGCCCACTGACATCATTAGTGATGTCAGCAAGCAAGGCAGCAGTATTGCAGCCTTCCGCTGTTATCTCTGATCATGGGCCCCACCCTCATTCCTCTCTATTTACATTTATGCCACTTTCTTTATTATATATATATATATATATATATATATATATATATATATATATATATATATATATATATATATATATATATATATATATTAGGAAATGATCGAGTGAGAACTCTTTTGGTGAGAACCATGTGAGAACTTTTGTTTAGGACATTAGTTGAAAGATTTGAACCGTTCATTTTGATCTACACGACTCAATTAGTCCATGGATGAGAAATCAAGTCATTTGAGATTCGTTTGCCCATGCATTGAAGTGTTACAAATTGTGTGGCTGAAAAATCGTTATTTTTTATAGTGACATGATGCATGGACAAATGAATACCAAATGACTTTATTTTATATTTCCAGACTAAATTAGTTATGTTAAACAATGTGAACGGTTCGGATTATCCATAGGATGGATAGGCGTGGAGTTTGCACGAAGCTTATCGTGAGAACGGTTCTCACCGGATCGCTACCCTATATATATATATATATATATATATATATATATATATATATATATATATATATATATATATATATATATATACATGTATATATATGTATATATGTATATAGTATAGTATAGCTCTTGAAATTACGGGGTGTTACACACACCCCCTTCAGAAATCTGCGTCCTTGCTGAGCACGGGGCATGCACAATCTAGTGCATAATCTACTTTCTAGTCGTTGTGGAGCATCTGCTCTTCTATCCGCCTGATTAATCATGATCCTGGAATCCACCGCCTGATCAATCATAATTCCAGATTTAATTGAGCTACCCTCCTATCCGCTCGACTAATCATGATTCTGGAATCCACCGCTCGATCAATCACAGTCCTGAATTTAATTGAAGGCTCACCAGAGTCCCGGAATCAACTTCCTGACTGGGTCTATTGTCCCAGAATCCACCACCCTACTATATAGACATGCCCCACACTCAGTGTCGAAAGTCGGCTCTGATACCATTTGTAACACCCCTGCCCCAGACTCAGACAATTTTTACAATTTAGAAGACACATTATTTATAGTATAGTACAACTGTCCACCACATGGTGCCTCTCAAAAGGTGGTTAACCGGATTGGTGACTCTTGATCATAGGCTATTATATTTATAGTAATTTATTTTTGTGTGATTTCCGATGTGGGACAAATTTATACACTCTCTCTCCTCTTTTCTTGTGTACAGCCAAAGCCTCCCACTCACGTGGGTCCCTGCCACGTCACACGCAATAGAGTGGTAGCTCCCCTATTTCTCTTCTAATATGGCGAGCCCACTGACGTCATCAGTGACGTCAGCAAGCAAGGCAGCAGTACTGCAGCCTTTCGGTGTTGTCTCTGACTGTGGGCCCCACCCTCATTCCTCTCTATTTACATTTATGCCACTTTCTTTATTTATAATATATATATATATATATATATATATATATATATATATATATAGAGTCCCTTTTGGTTGCACACTACTTTTGGTGAGCACTCCGTGAGCACTCATGAAATAGAGCACCTATGACAAATCCGAACCGCTCATATTGTTCTATATACCTTAGATAGCCTAACAATAAAAAATCAAGTAATTTGAAGTTCATTTGTCCATCCATCATGCTGTTAGAATTTTCAGCCATACAATTTTGTAATGATGTAAATCATGGGCAAATGAACTTCAAATTACTTGATTTTTTATTGTTAAGCTATCTAAGGTATATAGAACAATATGAGCGGTTCGGATTTGTCATAGGTACTCTATTTCGTGAGTGCTCATGGAGTGCTCACCAAAGTAGTGTGCAACCGAAGATTTCTCTCTCTCTCTCTCTCTCTATATATATATACACACACACACACACACACACACACACACACACACACACACACACACACACACACACACACACACACACTACTACTACTACTATAGTATAGTTCTTGAAATTATGGGGTGTTACATATAGCCCAACATAAGGCAAAGTGTTTGTCGCACGGACTGCTGTGTTCCCAGAGAGAGAATTTGTCTCAATGAGAACCAGTGGGAGAACGATAGAACTTGAAGAAATTCAAACTTTGCAATGTAGCAGCGAACCAATGGTGGAAATGGATTAGGCTCCATAAATTATTGTGGAACAACAACCTGCTCGAGTAGCACACGGCCTACATAAGTAGTAAGATACCTCATCAACCCGAGAGATATGAATTTCTCGTGACTTAACATGGTGATATATTGCTCATGGATCAAGATGAGCCTGCGACTTATGAGGAAGTTGTAAAAGGCCCAGACTCTGATAAATAGCTTAAAGCCATGAGATCTGAGATGAAATCTATGTATGCCAACCAAGTATGGACCTTGGTAGACTCACTTAATGGGGTAAAACCTATTGGGTGCAAATGAGTTTTCAAAAAGAAAACTGACGTGGATGGTAACGTACAAACCTTTAAGGGGCGGTTGGTGGCTAAAGGTCTTAAGCAAGTTCTTGGTGTAGACTATGATGAAACTTTTTTCCCAGTTGTCATACATAAATCCATTTGGATCTTGCTTGCTATTTCAGCATATCACGATTATGAAATCTGGCAGATGGATGTCAAAACTGCTTTCCTAAATGGAAATGTTCTCGAGGATGTGTACATGACACATCCTGAGAGTTTTTTTCACTCCAAAGGATGCTGGAAAGGTGTGTAAGATGCAACGATCCATTTATGGTTTAAAGCAAGCTTCTAGATGCTAGAATCTTCGCTTCGATGATGCAATCAAAGAGTTTGGTTTCATCAAGAATGAAGATGAACATTGTGTCTACAATAAGGTTAGTGGGAGCACAATTGTCTTTCTGATGTTGTACGTAGATAACATACTACTCATCACAAATGACATCCCTACCTTACAGTTTGTAAAGACTTAGCTAGGGAAATGATTTTCCATTAAGGGCTTGGATGAAGCTACCTATGTATTAGGCATTAAGATCTATAGAGATAGATCAAGAAGATTTTTTGGCCTGAGTCAGAGTACATACATAGACAAAGTATTGAAATATTTTAATTTGCAAGAGTCCAAAAAGGAATTTTTGCCTATGTTGTATGGTATATGAGTCTGTCTAAGACTCAATGTCCTACAACTCAAGATGAGAGGAACCACTTGACTAAGATTCTATATGCATCTGCAATTGGATCTATCATGTATTCCTTGTTATATACTCGTCCAAATGTCTCATATGCCTTGAGCATGACGAGCAGGTATCAGTCAGATCCCGGTGAGAGTCATTGGACAGTTGTAAAGAACATCCTTAAGTACTTAACAAGGACTAAGGATTCGTTCTTGGTATATGGAGCCGAGGAAGAGCTTGTTGTAAAGGGTTACACTGACACTAGCTTCCAGTCCGATAAGAACGACTCCAAATTGCAATCGGGTTTTGTGTTTTGCCTAAATAGTGGAGCTGTGAGCAGGAAGAGTTCGAAGTAAGAGATAGTAGCCGATTTTATTACAGAGACTGAGTATTGCTGCCTCCAATGCAGCAAAGAAGGCTGTTTGGATAAGAAAGTTCATCACTGAACTTGGCATAGTTCCTAGCATTGTGGACCCAGTGGATCTCTATTGTGATAAAAATGAGGTCATTGTACAAGCTAATGAGCCGAGATCTCACCAGCGATCCACATATATACTTAGACGGTTCCATCTCATTTGAGAGATCATCGATAGAGGAGATGTGAAGATATGCAGAATACCAACAGATGATAACATCGCTGACATTCTGACAAGGCCTCTTGCACAGCGAAAGCATGAGAGTCACACTGGATCTATAGGCATTAGATGTATTTCTGATTGGCTCTAGTGCCAGTGGAAGATTGTTGGTGTATGTTCTAGAGGCCAGTTGTGTATTGATATTTCTAGTTTACAATGTATCATGACATTATTTTATATTTAGGCATTTTATTTATTGTATTATTTATTGTGAATTAAATGAACATAATGAAGTCCTTAGAATAGTAAGTTCAATGAGATGGGATATCAAGTGCATGACTTGATTGTGAGATTACTACAAAATAAATGGTCTATCCCGACATGTTTTCGCCGGCGTTTACGTGAAAGCAGCGATAGACCCCTGCAAAAATTCAAGGGGTCTACTATGGCATTTTGTAATGGCGTTTTGGAAAAATGCCGCAATAGCTATTAGCTATCCCGATGTTTTCAATAGAAACGCCGAGATAGTCTCTCTCAAAATTCTGTCAAAATCCTTAAAACCCCAAATCTCTCAAAAATCCCTCCAACCTCTAATCTCTAAAAAATCCCTCCAAATAAAAAGCCCTACAAATCTCAAAACCCCCAAATCTCTCAAATCCAAAATCAAATCCTGTAACCGTTGTCGTCGCCATCGCCGTCGCCAATGTCGTCGCCATCGATGTTGCCTTCGCCATCGATGTCGCTGTCACCATAAAAAATCCCTCCAACCTCTAATCTTTCGAAAATCCCTCCAAATCAAAATCCCTACAGATCTCAAAACCCCCAAATCTCTGAAAATCCCAAATCAGAGCTCGTAATCATTGTCGTCGCCTTCACCATCATCGTCGCCGTCGTCGTTGTCATCTGCAAGAATCAGGTACAATAGTGTGTATGGTTGATGTTCTCTTTTGGATTAAGATGGTCACAAGTAACACTAGCAAACTGCACAGCTACATTCATATACGAAATTTATAGAAGTTATGAAAAGATTATCATCAGGTTTCTTCAATGAGCATGTTTAATTAATGGATAAAGTTGAATTTTAGGAGTTGAGATAATATTTTTGTAGATGTTATCATCATATTATCATCAGTCTTGTGCTCCTCTTTAGCTGCCCTCATTTTGAAGGGAAAAGAATTAGTGAGCTCAATGCCATTGGGCCTATTTTGGGGCTGATAGGCTTATCTGAAGCCATATTTCCAGGGCCGGCCCCCAACTTGAGGCCGG
This sequence comes from Hemerocallis citrina, assembly GCA_017893485.1. Classification (NCBI taxonomy): domain Eukaryota; kingdom Viridiplantae; phylum Streptophyta; class Magnoliopsida; order Asparagales; family Asphodelaceae; genus Hemerocallis; species Hemerocallis citrina. The sequence continues at coordinate 187,210,466 of CM030368.1, read as the reverse complement.
TGAGGCGGCCGTCTCAGGCCCTTGATTTTTTTACAATTTTAGGGCCTCCAAATTTGTATTTTTCTTGTAATTATATGCAAGTATTTTACGCGTAAAAAAAATATATTGTAATTAGAGATCCCAAAAATAATTATCTAGGCTTTTGCCCTTGGGTCCCCGGGAATTCAGGGCCAGCCCTGCATATTGCTGAGATGTTTTCCTACCATTATTACACTAGGTGGCCAAACAAAATTTAACATTTCACTTTTCATGGATCCTTGCCAATACTGCTTACAAAATGCTGTTATATTTTATTGGAGATATTATTATTACTTTAATTTCATAATCTGAGATATTATATGATTGCTCATTTTCATGAATTTTTGTATTTGTTGCAGCTTCAGAAAAGTTCTTAGAACTTATCAAAAGTGCTCTTCTAGCAGCTCTTGAGGGTATGTCAATACGAGCCAACCTCAAAATTTGGAGAACTTAAGTGTACTTCTTGGTTACTATCTTTTATCTCTTCCCAACGTTTGGCAGCTATAGGGCCAGGGTCATTATTTGGGCTTGTCACATGATCGGGATTTATGATATTCAAGAACCTATACCAGTTGTGAAAAGTGTCTTCATCTCTCCTGAGTCTGATGATGGATTACCAGTTGACCTTGAAGACGTGATGCCATTGCTTTCATTTTTAGCCCCTGTAAGTCATGGAGTATAGGCAGATATAACATATTATTTTTTATATTCCTGTATATCATACTCATCAAAATTAATTTAAAAAGTTCTTCATATAAATTACAGTCATTTTTGAACAAGTAGAAACTTGCAAGGATTGCATTGCTGCTGCCCTGGAGACAATGAGACCTTCATCCTCTTTGGAAAGGACCACAGCCGCGGGACAAGGCCTGGATGGTGGTAGGGGTTTTGTTAGGATCGTGTCATGAATACTCGTTGTTCAGATTAGAATAAGGTAAGATTAAGCACGGATGTCGAAGCGTTAAAGAGAGTAGAAGAAAACAGCAGCAGCAAGGTGCAGGCATAGTTGCGATCGACTGTCCCAAAGTGCGGTCGACTGCATCCCCCGACTGCTCGTGGTACAAGGATTGTCCGAGAGAGGTACGGTCGATCGGTCTTGTTGGACGGTCGACTGCCTACAGCGCTGTGTTCATTTTGGGCTTTGATTTGTTAGGTTGTTTCATCCCAATCTTCAACTTCAAGTTAGATCGTGCGGCTCATATTCGGTTACTTCTTTTCCAGGTTATATCGGACGACTGAGAATCAAGATTAGACCTAGGTTTTCTCTCTATTCTTCTATATATATTGTAAACTCCTCCAATATGAGAAGTGGTACTTCATAGATTATTTTCTCCATTGCAAAGAGAGGCTCGAGAGAGAGATGGTTCTTGGTGGGTGAGTTTAATTGCTTGTATTGAGTCAATAACACATTGTAATCTCCTCTAGTTGAATATCAGATCTCCCTATATTTTCCTCCGGATTAAGCAAAAGCTAACCGGGATAAGTCATCGGTGTGTTTGTGTTAGTTTGGTGGATCTACTTGCTTGCTCAATTAATTCGTCTCACCTACTTCGACTTGCTCATTACTCTATTAGTTTCGCTGCGACAACAGGCTTTGGTTGACGCCCCAATACCAAAAACTGGTATAAGAACTTTTGGTTGTCGAATCTCTTGGTTAAGATGACAGGCCACAGTATTTTGAAGATCAAGTAGTTCGATGGAAAGATGAATTTCAATCATTGGAAGACTGACATGTATGATGTCCTTATTCAAGAACGTTTGCAATTAGCCGTTAAAAAGAAAGAAAAGCCAACTTATATGAAGGATGACGGTTGGGAAGATATTCGTGAAAAAGCCATAAGTCTGATCCGACTATCCTTGGCAGACGAGGTCAAGTGCAGATTTTTTGAAGAAACTAATGCGGCGAGTTTGTGGGAAAAACTCATAGCTGACTACTCTGGCTTGTCGTTATTAGATCGGATGCACTGGAAGAGGAAGTTGTTCCGTTTATCTATGAAGGAAGGTACCGATCTCCAAGATCACTTTACAGAGTTCAATAAGGTATTATCTGAACATAAGGAGATCAATGCAGATGTGTGTGAGGAAGATAAAGTTTTCAACCTGATATATTCACTGCCGGATTTGTACGAGCCTTTGATCACTACCATGCTACACGGTAGATCTGCTAAGAAGAGTATTTCGGTAGATGGTGTAATCAAAGCATTGAAAGAAAATCAACTTAGGAAGGAGACTCAGAAATCACCGTCTATTCCCACAAGTTGTCTAGCAGTGGATGGTCCTTCAAAGGGAAGACAAAGTGCTTTGCAAAAGGATTCGATCCGTTGCTGACATTGCAAGAGGCCAGAGCATATCAAGAAAGATTATTGGAAGTTGCAGAATCAGGAGCGCACAAAGAACAGGAGTTCAGCCGCTAATGTGGTTAGTGCCTTTGATTCAGACAATTCGTGTCTTATTATTTCAAATTCTTTAGAAGTGGATTCTAGTTGGTTTCTTGACTCAGGGAGTTCTTCTTATATTTGCTCTGATAGGGAGTTGTCTTCTACTTATAAGTCTACTACGGGACGTTGTGTGACAACGGGAACTAGGGAGAGTAGTAGGCGAGGGGACAGTTGAGTTGAAGATGGAAGGTCTAAATATGTTCACTTTAAGGGTTGTTTTGCATATTCCTCTGCTGAAATGGAATTTGATTTCTTTGGGAACTCTTTATGCATGGGGTTGCAGGTACACAGCTCGAAGTGGAGTTCTGTCTATTTTTCAGGGTCGGCGTAAGGTGATTAGAGGTATGAGAGTGGTTGGGCCAAGCCAAAACAATCTCTACAAGGTTTGGGGAACCTGAAATACTTGCGCAAGTGTTGCTCCTTTTTCTGTTATTTCTGCAATCTCAGATAGTTTGCCGCAACTAGATTCATCGAGACGAGACCACGACGTTCGAATATCGTCGAGAGGTGGAGAAAGCCTAAAGGTAGGTGGAGTTAGTGCAGAGTTTGGCAACTTCGTGAGTACATCTACGGAGGTGTACCCTTGAAGGGGTATACTGGATTTGCTGAGATTGGGTAGAGATCATTTCAACTAGAAGAAGAAGCTATTGTTCTAAGTTTTCTTTACAAGTGGAATTTATTTGAGTTTGGAGATGAGTAACACATCATGTGATAGCACTCATATGCAATCCAAGGTGGAGTTTGTTAGGATTGTGTCTTGAATACTCGTTGTTCATATTAGAAGAAGGTAAGATGAAACACAGAGGTCAAATCGTCGAGGAGAGTAGAAGAAAACAACAGCAGCAAGGTGTAGGCATAGTTGCAGTTGACTGTCCCAAAGTGCGGTCGACCACACCCCCCGACCGCTCGTGGTACAAGGATTGTCCAAGAGAGGTACGGTCGATCGGTCTTGTTGGACGGTCGACCGCCCGCGGTACTGTGTTCGTTTTGGGCTTCAATTTGTTAGGTTGTTTCAGCCCAATCTTCAACTCCAAGTTAACTGTGCGGCTCCTATTCAGTTACTTCTTTTCCAGGTTATATCGGACGACTAAGAATCAAGATTAAACCTAGGTTTTCTCTCTATTCTTCTATATATATTGTAAACTCCTCCAATATGAGAGGTAGTACTCCATAGATTCTTTTCTCCATTGCAAAGAGAGGCTCGAGAGAGAGATAATTATTGTTGGATGAGTTTAATTCCTCGTATTGAGTGAATCAATAACTTCTTGTAATCTCCTCTAGTTGAATATCAGATCTCCCTATATTTCCCCCCAGATTAAGCAAAAGCTATCTGGGATAAGTCATCGTTGTGTTTATGTTAGTTTGGTGGATCTACTTGCTTGCTCAATTTATTCGTCTCATCTACTTCGACTTCCTCATTGCTTTATTAGTTCCGCAGCGACAACGGGCGTTGGTTGACACCCCATTCCCAACAGGTTTTGGGGTAGAAATGAGTGCTCTTATTAGCTACCTGAGTTCAGAATATGTGAATACATTTGCACTGGGTATGGTAAGACTAAAACACTTGTCACCATGTTTTTGTTACTTTCATAATTTTATATCCAGTGAATAAATGCAGTTTCTCATAACAGTACCTTTATAATTTTATTAAAAGCAAATCATATTTTAATATTTGTTTTTGTATATCACTATAATCAGCTAGGGTTTTTTGCTTTCTTATCTGGGCCTCCTGATTATGGAGCTGGGCAGTGTGATACAAGAGTATGGGGAACAATATGCCAGCAGAAAGGAGGATGCTGACAAGGCTCTGCTTCTTGAATAAACACCATTCTACAAAGATCTGGTAATGTTTAGTTAAATAGTATCATTCAGATATATACTGCAGGTTTTGGTAATGTAAATTGTAAATTTTTGCATCTTAGGCTGTTGTTGCTGTTCAAAGATAACAGGCTGCTGTATTGTTTAGCACATATATTGTAATTTTTATTTAAAATTTTTGGTTTGAGTAGGATAATTCTCGATTCTCTCTTTTAGGCACTGAATGTTGATTCAGCCATATGCATTCGGATGTGTACTGCGATAAAGAACATTGTTGAATATATGGGTATATTCTCTATATATAAATAGTACATGTGCATATGAGTTACACGTGTATTGAACATTGTTGATTGGATATTGGAACGCGGGTTTATAGGCTTACAACCCGATCCCCAAACCAGTATTTATTCCATAAATACTGGCTTGTGCAGCAGTCTAGATATTCCAATCTTGATACATAGGGTGAATATCTCAAGCAACTTAGATCTAGATATTAACCCTAATTCCGCTTTAATTATTTCTCATAGAAACTTAACAATCTTGAGATATTATTAAATCAATTTGTGAGATTAATTAAGGGGGTTGCTGGATCTCGTTGAAGCCGTTGAAGCCTCCATCACCGACCATCGCCATCGTCACCGTACGTGGTCGGTGTCGTCGCACCCCGCAGCCGATCCAAGTTCGTCGGTTCGACAGATCTAAGCGTCGATCAGGTTTTGCGACCAGATCCCACCTTTGCTTTGTCAACCAATTACCGACTTCGTCGATGCCGCCGCTCGCACTCAGTCGCACGTGCACAGTCGACCTCCCTCTCCAGCTGCCTTGGGCTTGTGTGTCAGACCCGGTTGCAGCGAACCCAGCCCGCAAGCAGGCCCATCTTCCTCCTCTCTTCTCTGACTTGCTGTGCAATCAGATCCGAACCTGAAATAATCCATTTTTTTCTTCATCAGATCTGGGTACTCATCTAACTTTAAGTTCGTGCAATTTATCTAATCTATTTACTCTGTTATTAGTTGGCAGATTCACAGATAAATCATCGTCTTTTTCTAAATGACTTGTGTAGTAACAATTCAGATGATACTCTCAAATTTTAGGATCTCATTGGTTATTCTTTAAGACGGAAAAACATGACCGTCCGTATGAGGTTCCTAAACTAGAGGCGTTTAGTAGTTCCGAATTCAATAGCTGGAAGAGGAAAGCACAGTATGGAATGAAATTTATGAAAATTTTCTATACCTGTCAAACGACCTATGATGAGTGCACTGAAGATGTAGATGATGCCACTTGGATCAAAGACGAGGACTTATGTATGGAGTTCCTATTGAACAGTATATCAGATCGGTTAGCAGATGTTTACATGAAATACGTAACAACTAAGGAAATATGGGATAATCTGCTGGATGAATTCAAAAAGGATGAGAAGGTCTCCAAAACTCACTTGGTTGATAAGTTCATGAGTTTTGAATTCATAGAGGAGAAAGTCATTCTCCCTTAGGTAACTGATCTTGAAAACTTAGTAGCAAAATTGAAAACTGAAGATATCACTGTGTGTGATGCTTTTCTTACTGGAGCAATAATTTTTATATTACCTGCATCATGGCTTACATTTAAGACTGAAATGTATAGACTACCGGAACAAATTAAGCTTACACAACTCAAACGATGTATTAAAGTTGAGGATGAGACTAGAACTAGGTTCAATTTGGAATTGGCTAAGAAACAACTTTCTCATACTAATGTGTTAACCAATACCAGAAATGTTCCTAAGTTTAAGAAGAACAAGCTTAACAATAAGGGTGAACCGTCTAAGTTGGAAGTCACTAAAAAGATTGTCAAAAAGAAAGGAAAGTGCTACAACTGTAGAAAGTGGACTCACCATGCCACCGAATATAAGCTACCCAAAAGAGAACAACCTAACAATGAAAAGGTGTACTTGTTAGAGGGCAACACTGAACCCACCAATTTCCTATGTGTTGTTGGTGAGGATAAGGTTAGTGCCTCTGCTAGTTGGTTGTTGGACTCGGGGGCTACATGCCATGCTTACAATAATAAGAACCTGCCAACTGATCTCAAAGATGCAAACGAGTCTGTCTTTATGGCGAATGGAGAATCAGTCAATGTGTTCCAGGTTGGAACTGCAAATCTCAGTCTTTCATCAGGTAAAAATTACATTTTGCGTAATGTTAAATTTATTTCTGCTTTAGTAAAGAATTTAATTTCTATTAGCTTACTGAATCATGCTGACATGGTAGTTTCAATGATAAGTGGCAGAGCTATTTTATCTATTAACTCATACTACTTAGGTTGTGCTTACTTAGTAAATGGTATGTATAGACTTAGTTTAGCAAATGAAGTGATTAATGTTGTTAGTTCAAAACTGTGTAGCCTTTATACTTGGCACAACAGATTGGGACATGTGAACTATATTAAATTACTTGCTATTGCTAAAACTTTTAATCTGTCAATTGATACATCCTTAAGATATGACAAATGCGAAGTGTGTGCTCAGACAAAGATAACTAGAAAACCCTATAGTTCTGTTTCTAGGAGTACACAACTTCTTGAACTAGTTCATCTGACATATGCGACTTAAAAAATTTTGTAACACAAGGAGGTCAGAAGTATTTAATCACTTTTATAGATGATTATTCTAGATACTATCATATTTATTTGTTAAAAACTAAGGATGAAGCACTTAATAAATTCAAAGAATTTAAAGACCGTGTCAAAAATTAGTTAAATGCTAAAATAAAAAGGTTCAGATCTGATAGAGGTGGGGAATATGTATCAATGGGTCTTAAAGAATTTTGCACTTCACATGGCATTATCTATGAAACAATAGCACCCTACTCACCACAGTCAAACGGTATAGCCGAAAGAAAGAATCGAACACTCACAGAAATGTTGAATTCTATATTATTGAGTGCTGGATTGCCTTCGAGTTTTTGGGGAGAGGCTGCATTGACTGCTAATAATATTCTTAATATGTTACCACACTCTAAACTGTCTGCAATACCTTATGAGTTATGGCATAAACACATACCGAGTTTTGATAAAGTAAAAATATGGGGTTGTATTGCTTTTGTTAGAATACCAGATCCTAGAAGGCCTAAAGTAGGACCTCGTACAAATACTTGTGTATATTTAGGAAGTGCAGTTGATAGTGCGGCATACAGATTTTATGACCTATCTCTCAATAAGATAATTGAATCTAGAGATGCAGAATTCTTTAAAGATGTGTTCATCAAAGACAAAGGTATAACACTATATGGCCACACAGACTTAGTCAATGATTTACAAACAGATCTAGACCTAGTCCATGATTACAACTAGACCTAGCATAACTGAAACTGAAATTTCAAATGAAATTGAGCCAAGAAGAATCTCTACCAGAGATAAGACACCTAGAACATATGGTGATGATTTTGTAACTTATGCACTGTTGGCTGATCCATCTAGTGTAAAGGAAGCCCTTCGGTTTAGGGATGGTTTACTTTGGAAAGAGGCTATTGATGCTGAGATGGATTCTTTATTACAAAATAAAACTTGGAAATTAGTTGATCTACCAAAAGGGACTAAAACCATTGGAATCAAGTGGGTTTTGAAGAAGAAACTTAATCCTGATGGATCTGTAGCAAAGTATAAAGCACGACTTGTAGCTAAAGGTTATACACAACAAAGTGGGATAGACTATTTTGATGTTTACTCACTTGTTTGTCATATTTCTACAATAAGAATTCTTCTTGCCATTGCATACATTGAAAATTTTGTTATTCACTAAATAGATGTTAAAACTGCTGAAGAAATCTATATGAATCAACCTGAAGGTTTTGTACTTAAAGGTTTAGAGAATAAAGTTTGCAAATTGGTAAAATCTTTGTATGGATTAAAACAAGCACCCAAATTATGGCATGAAAATTTTGATACAACAATAAAGAGCTTAGATTTTGAATCTAGTAATTCTGATAAATGCCTTTATTTTCGTGATCTATCAAATAAAATTGCTATAATTTGCTTGTATGTTGATGACAAGCTTGTTGTTGGAAGCGACCTCTCAACTGTAATTGAAGTTAAAACTATGTTATCCAAAGAATTCAGCATGAAGGACCAAGGTATTGTGGACACTATATTAGGTATGAGAGTGAGTTTTGGTAGGCAAGGAATATTCCTTTGTCAATCTCACTACATGAATAATGTGTTATAAAAGTGGGGATACAGTGATCACAAAAGGTTTGAAACACCTTATGATTATAACAATAAGTTGACACCTAACGATGGTGCAACAGTGAGACAGTTGGATTATTCCAAACTAATTGGAAGTCTCATGTATGCAATGATCTGCACTAGACCAGACATCGACTTTGCGGTAGGCATACTCAGCAGATTCGCTAGTAATCCCGTTAAGTCACATTGGAATGCCCTTGAGAGGCTAATGGGTTACCTAAGTGGTACTCAAGAGTTGGCTTTGTGCTATCTAGACATCCTTCAGTTTTGGAAGGATATTCTGATGCATTGTGGTACACAGAATTTGGTGAAAGTCAATCCACTAGTGGCTATGTGTTTACACTAGGAGGAGCAGCTGTGTCATCGAAATCTAAAAGGAAACCAGGCATTGCATTCTCATCCATGGAGTCTGAACTCTTTGCGATATCTTTTGCTGGTGAAGAAGCAAAATGGATGAGAGACCTGTTGCTAGATATTCCATTGAGAAGGTTCAAAGTAACCACTCTTAGCTTGTTTTGCGACTACCAAGCTACAAAAACTGTAGCATCTAATACTCTTTATAATGGTAAGAGACGAACTGTCGGTCTTAGACAGGCAAAGTTGAACTATCTCATTAAGCAAGGGATTATTATTCTCATTGATGTGAGATCCAAACAGAATATGGCTGATGCCCTTACTAAGGGATTACAAAGAGGTCTAATTGTTAAAACTGTGAGAGAAATAAGGTTAAGAGCTATTGAGTCATAAAGGCCTTTATACCCTACTTATTTTGATAATTAGAACTCATAACAGCCATAGAGAAGTTCAAACTTAAGCATCAATTTGATAGTTAACATGTTTTAGATAATTTTGATGATTCCACATAAATTCTAAAAATATATAATGTTATTCCAATTTTGATGGTATTATATATCTAGAGAATTTACTTAGAATAATCATACTATTCCAATATGAAATATGAAAACTTGTCGATGTGTTTCCAATGATTAAATTGTCCTTAAATATCATTCCAATTTTGATGGTATGTCTTTTATGGATACATGTTTCATTCTAATTTTGATGATTTAGTGTTAAACCATGATTGAAATGACAGCTTTTTCATTCCAATATGAAATATAGTATGGTTCTTGTGTAGAAACTATAAAAGTTCATGTACTTTATTTGTTAAAGATACTTGATTGTGATGCTTGTGTTAAAATCTTGCTAGCTAACTTGAATTGTACTAAGTTCTTTTGTTTGAACTAGATACTTTTATGTAATTTGTTTGAATTCTAAGAGAAATGACTCATGAAATTCTTATTTGCAATGTTGAGAAACAGATGCTAGCAAAGATAATGGAGAGGAAATCCTAGATATCAATTTTGAAGATGATGGCTTGCTCGATATGGAGGAGTAATCATGAAGAAGCATGCAAGGATTTTCTGTTGCTGATCATTTGCTTGATAAGAACTTCTCTTGAGTTTAAGAATGCATTTTGAGCTTAAAACTCTTTAATTTGGTTTGAAGTTTATGATTTGTTTTATCTATTGGTTTAGTCTTTGTGAACTATTCTAAATTTGATATGGTTTGGAACTATTTAATTATATTGGTTTAGTCTTGATGGAACTATTCAGATTTATAATTATCTTGGTTCTTATGAAACTATACTTTTATGATGCATTTCTTATATTATGGACTGCTATTAGCCAGTCAGTTTTATACTGAACTGATGAGATAATCCTGTACTTTATATATTGAGAATATAGGAGGAGATTGTTGAATATATGGGTATATTCTCTATATATAAATATTAAATGTGCATATGAGTAACACATGTTTTGAACGTACAATTGATTGGATATTGGAACGGTGGTTTATGGGCTTATAACCCGATACCAAAACCATTATTTATTCCATAAATACTGGCTTGTGATAGCAGTCTAGATATTCCAATCTTGATACCTAGGGTGAATATCTCAAGCAACTTAGATCTAGATATTAACCCTAATTCCTCTTTAATTATTTCTCATAGAAACTTAACAAACATCACCATATTTTAAACTTGGACATTCCGTATGTAATTATGTTCTCAATTATGAAGCTTTACTCTTTAACTCTTGGTTTCTACTTGTTTTTCTCCCTATATATTGCATTATGGTTACTTCTTCCCATATCCGCAGTATGAGAATGTCCAGCACATTATTTGCTGTGATTCCTATGCTACATATGCTTATGACTTTCATTTTTCCAATTCGTCTTGTTTTTCTAGGTATAACTTTTATCCATAATGAAATATATATAAGTGCTAATATGGATTTAGTACTGTATTGTTACAATTAATGTGATGGTTTGTGTATTATGCATACTCCTAAGAATTGGTTCTGTAATTTAGTTTGGAAGGATGGAAAAGTATATAAGATGAAGTTTCTTTGTGTAGCATCTAGTTTTGGAACAGAATAAGAAGAATATTGAATATTATTTTTCCCTTTTTTTTCAGTTTCTTATGCTAGATGTTATGGATTTGAATTAGTTGTATTAAATGGAATTAAGGAGTTATATGTTGTTTTATAACATATATGTGAGATTCTAGTATTTTTTATTAAATAAAAAAATAAATAAAATAAATAAAATTTAAATTTTTTAAAAAAAAATATTTACCTATCCCGGCATTTTTGGGAGAAAACACCGGGACAGGGTTATTGTTTTAAGAAAATGAATTTTTTATCCCGACGTTTGTGTACAAAAACGTGGGATAGATAACATTTTCCTTCTCTTAAATAAAAGGTCTATCCCGGCATTTTTCTTTAAAACACTGGTATAGATATAGTCTGTAGTAGCGTTTGTAAAAAATATCGGGATAGACCCTATATCTGTCCTGACGCACGCTATAGCGGCGTTCCTGACTACGTTTCCAGAAACACCTCTACAGTCTATCCTGGCGTATAAACACCGTATAGCCCCAAAAAACGCTGGAAAAGGTCGTGGTGCTTGTAGTGGATCCTATTGGCTGAAATCAAAACAATGTTCTTAATTGTCCCTAGTCGAGTATTATTCTGAATTAGGACAACGATAATACATAGAGACTAGTGTGTGCGTAGACTGATGACCATTATCATGAGTCATGGATATCAGATATCAAGTCTTCACATGATACATATTAGAATAATAATGTACTGGACTGACCCACCATGAGAACGCTGCATGGATTATTACGTGAGTGTCATAAGCAGTTCTCACAGTGACCATGGTGTACGTAATCCTTTGACTTAAGGTCACTACGATTTTCTACCTGAGAAGTTATATATTTTAATGCCGTCAAACATTGCCTGTATATGGTGATTATAAAGTCGACTATTGGATATACTACAAATCATGTGGAGGGATGTGAGTGACTTAGATAGGATTTGTCCCTCTTACATAACATGAGCGATATCTACGGGCCCCTTGATTCAGTGAGGCTGCAAAATGCATGGTCGTGCTCAAATGAGTCAATATGAGATATTGATCTCATTTGTTTTAGTAGGTTAACTCGGACATTAAGAAACCAAAGATTGAACTATCCAAGGGTGACACGCTCTATGCCTTGTAGTCAATTAAGATATCTGGATAAAAGGACTAAATTACATGGTAATATTGGTCACGAATAGGTTATGTTAAATAACTGACATTCCTATAACTTTAGTAGCAGTGATGTATTGCTAGATACCACTCACTGTTTTTAATACTCGAATATAATTTACATTTTACTGTCAATATAATGGGAACCTATAGGGTCACACACTTAGAATGGATCAAAATTGAGATTTAAATTCATAAGATGAATTTAATAAGGCATCCAAGTAAGACTAAGACTCCTGACATTGGTTGAATATTTAATTAGATTAAATAGGCCGACTAAAGTTTAAAGGTCCACACACGAATCTGACTCGGGTCAGATTGTTAGCCTAATAACCTCATTACTCTCTTAGGGTTGGTTTTTTGCACCTATATATATGATATGTATCTGTGAAAAAGACACAAGTGAAAAAACCCTAGCCATCACAGAAAGTGAAAGAGAGATCGTGAGGATGATCATCCCCTTCTCGCAGCTAGCACCACGTTCCGAGGAAGAACCATTTTTTGTGCCGTTCATGTGGATACCATAGAGGCACCGCAATATTGTAGTGCTGTGATCGGTATATTGTGGAGACAGCATATCCATCTTTAAGGTATAACTCCTAAACACGATTTATTGTTTTTCGCATGGATCCATGGCTAGGTTTCGATATTTCTGTAATTTTTTTGCTGTATATTTAATCTGTGATTGCATTCAAAACCTAACATTATTCAAAACCTAACAGAGCCTAAGGTAGTAGCTGTCGTAGAGGTATGTGCCGCGATCACTTTTATCCACCATCCATATCCTAATCCTGAAACTGGTCCTCCTGTGGGTGTGACTCATAGGTGGAGTTGGTGCTTATAGTGAACATATCCTGAATCCTTCTTCTAGTGGAAGTACCTACTTTATGGGACCAAAACAGGATATTAGGCATGATACCATTGAAAATATGCATGTTGTGAATTTGCTTATGTCTGAAGATGTAGTGATTCCTAGCATTCCAAATACCCCAGCATGTTGCCACAACGACTATATCCTAGAGTTCACAGTCGTTCACGTGCATGTGTGCCTGCCTCCACTCTCCCTAGAGATCTTCAGTGTTGTCTGGCATCTGAACTTGAAAAGTTAACACCTGCAATAGCCGTTCCCAAATTTCTTTTGTCTGTGTGCACTGAATAAGTAGATGGTCACCAGTTTCATCCTCCTAATTACAAGTGATATACACTCTTGGACCTGTTCAGTTTCTTTTAGCTTGATTATATCTGGTTATGATTGCATTTCTTTGTGTCAACCAGTTGAAAATTGGAACCTTAAGAGAAGCTTTCTTCTCCAAATGGCATTGCAACACCTAATTTCCCATCATTTAGCATGGAGTAAGTGGAGGAGATAGTGGATGAGGTCGTTTCTTCTTCGCATGCTTGCGACTTTATGGAAATATGTCGTACTGTGTCACCTTCCTTCAACCATTTTACTTTCAACCGCTACCTTCACATGGTTTCTTCCTTAACATACGTATCCTGGATTTCTAACCTTATTTTTTAGGAGAGCAAACTCGCAGTCACTAGGGCCATCGGTTTCTTCTTTCTTTTCCATGTCTTCATTACACTTGATGCATGCCTCCTTTTTGTGTAGGACGTTCCCAAAAGATTCTCGATTCAATTTCTTAAGCCGCATCCTAAGCCTGGCAAGTTACGCACTATGGTTGTTGTATGTTCAATCATTGTCATTTGTTCCCTCCAGCTTTCAGCAGCAACATTTTCACTCTTCAGATAACCACATCTTCTCGAATATAAAGAACTACTTCTCGTGTCTTGCATTCTCCCCAGAGCCAGGAAGGATAGGGTCGTAATCAAACGTATTCCTATGGAAATATCTTCTGAAAGTGAATGGAAACCTAGCTTCCCAATAAGTAGAGACTAAGATCCTATCTAGTTTTGCCAAGGAAGGATTCCTCCTTTGATTGGACCAATTGAAATTCCTATCATTTCCCTTGTGATGACCTAATTAAACATTCGTCTATCATGACCATTGCCATCCCCCGCCTTTTTTGTCCTCTTTATACCTAATGATATTAATGTCCCCTCCCACAACCCAGGATAGTTCTATTTGGACCTTATCCTTCTGAGTTCCTCCCTGAATTCTGGTTTGTTGGCCCTATCGTTCGGAACATACACCATGGTTATCGTTCGCACCCAACCATCACATTTACGACATAAAAAATAGACAAGGAGAACCTGCCAATCCAGGTATCCACAACATCAAAAGTACTGTTACTGAAACCAAGAGAATTCCCCTGGACGTGCCTACCACGCCCATAATTCTCCAATCAGTAATTTGACTAATGTTTTGTGAGTTAAGGAAAAGAATAGACGGTTTGTCTACTTTTTCTATTCTAAATAGACAATATCAAACTTGTTCGCTTTAACCACCTCCCTAATCATCCTATGTTTGGTTGGCCGGCCAAACCGTCGAAAATTCCAGAAAATAATGTTACACATTAAGATCATGTATTGGACCCTTCATAGGAGCCTATTTGGCTCCCTTATTTTTTGGTGGTGTGTCCCTTCTTGGGAACTATCTCCTCGTTACCTTGATGCCCGAGGTGCTACATGTCCAGGTTGATGGAAGGCATACGAGAACTTGTTATGCCTTCCTCAACATCCTTGAGAACATTTGCATGATCCATCATACGAATGTTCTCTTTCCCTCTCTTTCATAAGTATGTCAGTCCTGTTGTGTTTGTGTCTGTATGTGTGTGTATATTTATGCAATATGTAGATGCAAGTTACAATGAACCAGATATTGAAATATTATTACTACAAAATGACATACCTGTCAGGGAGTCATACATCTTTCTCTTTCTCACTACCTAATAAATCTCCTTGACTATGAGTAGACTGCCCCGCTTTTGGATAGTAAGTTGTCTGCTGCTCCTTCTTTTTCCCCCGCCAATATCACTTGTTCTGCTTTTGTTACCCTAATTCTTTGTTTTTGCCTTTAGGTTGTCCTGCACTTCCGTGTCTTTCACTCCATCAAATAGTTCATCCCCGCTTTTGTCATTATCATCCCCCTCCTAATCTGAAAGTCTCTCACCCTTAGAAGATTGTTCCTCTTTTGTGTCAGACGGGAGCATTTTCTTCCTACGCAACATATTACTCAACCTGTGACAGACCTCTTATTGCACTTTCCTTTCCACCTCGACCCTAATTAATTCCTCCATTTCCTTTTCTCCATCAAAAACCTTTTCATCTTGTACAGGCATAGGAATCTGTTTAGGACAAAGATCAGCCTGAATGCGTCGAGGAACACATTCTAGAGGGATCAGGGCTTCAGCATCTTTGTTTTGCATTTTGTTTGCTGGATTGGGCCCAGTTTTGTTGGGGCACAACTCACAACTGTTATTTTTGTTGGGCTTGGGGTATAAATTTATCAACACACAATTCACGCTGACCCAGCTCACCCTCTCCCATTCCTACTTGTTTTAAGGTCACTCCCCAATTGCTTATCATGTACCTGCGGCTCACATAATTCCTTCATGCCCACTATAGATTTTGAAAAATCCTATATGCAAGAAGTGGCACCTTCTTTCGACTTTGCATGAGGTGTTGAGGCGCATGGCCTGATGCCAGGTCACCTGCATTCTTGTTGTTTGGCTCGAGCCACTCCATCACGTGTGTGGGTGGTACTTGTTGTCCCAGACCCCCCCCCCCCCCCCCCCAACACACACACACACTTGTCACGTGGGTGATTGATCACTCGCTGCGCAAGAACAACCTCATTCTCTTTCCCCTCCTTGCGCACGACATGCTCCCAACCCAATGGTATTGCACTTGTGGGCAGGGCCAGCCCTGAGTTCCCAGGGGCCCTAGGCGAACTTCCGAAATGGGGCCTCTAATAACATATATATATATTTTTATGCGCAAAATACGTACCTATATTTATAAGGGAAGTTCAAATTTGGGGTCCCTAAAATCGTGAAATCTCCGGGGCCCAAGGCAGCTGCCTTACCCGCCTCTAGAGTAGGGGCGGCCCTGCTTGTGGGCCCCACTGTACTTGCCAAAATTCTTGACCTTTGACCAAATGAAATTTCTCCTCATCATGATCCTCCATTGGACGGTTGATAAATCATCTGCTTTTTCTTCTATGATACCTTGCTCCTTAGTTTCAGCTAGTTCCGATTGGGGGCACGACGCCGGTGACAACTACTTCCTTTGTCGACAGAGGAGCAGAGCTGAGGCACCCGCACCCTGAGAATCAATGGATGTCGGTCTTGGATCGAGGAATAGCTTTTTCGCAACCACCTTGCTGTTGTTTGCTTTGGTCGACATCGTAACCTGAGTATTCCTGTCCCTCTCTCCCCCAAACTCTCCCTCAATGTGGACACTGACAGTGTGATGCTGGCTTTCAACCATTGTCGTGTTCTTCTTGGGGATGTGTTCGAATGCATGGTATCCTACTTTCATACGAGCAAACAGACCCTTCTTTTTTCCCCCTGTCTTCCTTTATTAGTATAGGTTTTTTGAATCTACTACTATTAGTGGGAGAGGTTGTCACTTTGTCACTTTGAGTTTGTAACCAAACAAATATTTTTTTAATATTTTTTGTCATAAATGGAACACATACGTTGCACGTGTAACTTTAACTTTATTTATTAACACATGTATCATGCTTGTAAATTAAAGTTTTTTCCTTCACTAAACAAATAATTTTTAAATTTTTTTGTCACAAAATAAATACGTACGTCGGACGTGCAACTCTAAATCTATTTCGTAACACATCACCGTACGTATAATTCAAGATTTTTCCTTTAAAAAATTTAAAAAATTGCGTGCAGTGCAGTTCAACTCTATTTTTTTAAAAGTTTAAGACATTTATAACAAATGTTGATTACTATCGACTTACATGTATCGCACGTTTAACTCCAATTTTTTATCAAAACGTGCACCGCACGTGAAAATTACTAGCATTACTAATGTAAGGGTTGGTATGGTTTAACAAGATCCTTTTCATTGCTCGTAAGTTTGATTATTTTGGAGTGGAAATTGATGCTATGATTATATGTATGTTAACAAGTAAGATATATATATATATCTACTTCTATTATAAAATAGAAGCAAGAATAAGAACAAAAATCTGCCCGGAGCCAATTCCAATCCTTCATTCATTTTGTTGATCAAACTGACTGGTGGCTATTATTGACCCTTCACCTTCACCCTTATACCCAAATCAATTATCCTAA
The DNA here is from genome assembly GCA_017893485.1 of Hemerocallis citrina. Lineage (NCBI taxonomy): Eukaryota > Viridiplantae > Streptophyta > Magnoliopsida > Asparagales > Asphodelaceae > Hemerocallis > Hemerocallis citrina. Next base: position 187,193,152 of record CM030368.1, on the reverse strand, counting down.
TTCCTCTACGTCTTCATCTTCTTCCTCCGCTTTCTCTCTCCTTTCTCCTGCCTCGCTGACGTCATTCTTCCCTATCGCTCGCCTCGACCATGCGCAGAGCTACGTGCCTTCCCACTTCATTCCCACCAAATTCGTCACGATCGACAGGTGATTGCCCCCAGTTCCCTCAGTTAGGGTTTTCCCAACCGATTAGGGTTTCAATTGCTTTTGAAATGCGATTAATTATTTACAATGAGTTAGTTGGAGTCAATTCTGAGGAACTGGGTTGAATTAGGGTTCAGAACCCTACATTGTAATTAAAAATCGGACTTTGTAGGTTTAGATTATGAGAATCCTTTGTTTAATCACAAAGAATTCTCACTTGTTGTTGGATTTTGTTTTGATTTAATGTTTCTATCATTACAATTGCTTCGTTGAATCAAAAGATGATATTTTGCAGCATTTGATATAAAAGAGCAGAAGAAATTGGAAAAGGTTATGGTTTTATGAGAGTAGATGTACAATTTGAAGTATTTTTCGATATACTATCTGATTAAGCAATTAATTGGACACTCTCCTTATGTCAGACCCCTTCATAGTAATAGTGCATAACCCAACAGAGGCTTTCCGTGTACCTCAAAACCTAATACTAAATGTTAAAGAAACGATTTGTTATATAAAAGAACATTGCCGATGGACAACTGAAAATCTGAAGGCATTATACAAGGAGAAAAATCCATAGAACCAAATGGGAACCAAGGAAAAAGTATGCATTGGACTTGATCACAAAACCAAATGGAAAGTAAATGATCAAATCTTGTGACTTCTACAGTTGACCTAGATTCATAAAGATGGACAAAGGTTCAAGCTTTTGTTTTTGCTTGACTAAGAAGTAGAATTAGTTAAATAGTTAATTCTGATGTAAATGATTAGTTTCTAACCAATCTCGAAGAACTTCTCATGATAAACATGAATCACATTAAAGTCTATGGTTTAGAATGGGAATTTGATTTGATACTGTTTGATATCATGTTTAGTCTAAATTTCATTATGTACAATGTTCTCATTGTTGGAACATTACAGGAGCTACTACTCATTTGAATTTACTCCCGATGTTAATAAAGCAGAAAAAGTAGAAGAGCTTCTCTATGTTTGAGCAACATAATTTGAAAGATGAAAGGATACCCATTATATCAAGAAAGATCAAAGCGACTAGATCCACGTCTAGATATCATTTAGAATGTAGAAATTCATTTTATCTTCTTGATGAATAAATTGAATATGAGATGTCTATATTCATTTTAGAAAAATAAGTTCGTCAATATTTATGTTATGCATGTTATCTTTTTATTAAATAGGATATCATGATTTATATGCATGTGAAGATTAGTGGAGTAGGCACCTTATTCATTAGCCTACTTCCTTTTTCTTGACCATTATAGTAATCTTTAGTGACATTTCATCTTATAGCTATAACTAACGTGGAGTTTTTGTGAGGAAAAAATAATTTGAAAGTTAAGCATCCATCTATTCAAATATTCTTTTGATTCATCTTTTTTTATTTTTACATATAGTTCGTTTACTATGTATACACAGGATTAACTTGCATGTTTCTATAAATATTTTATTATTATTATATTCATTAATTGAGTTCTTCAGGTCTAAACCTTTTGTAAGTATAATGTGCAGATACATATGAAGGTACATATGAGAGAAAGGGCTTTTTCACAACATGGTTCAAATTATAAAGACTTTGAGCAAAGATACAACGACTTTGGAGTATACTTGAATTTCTTTGCTGTGTACCAATGAATAAGAGGAACAAGAACATAAGCATCGTCACCAGTTCTCGTTGGTCCATTTTGATGAGCTGTTCCAGCCAGTTCCCTTGGAGCAAGGCGTTGGTCGGAGCTATATTCCCGATAAAATCAGACTACTCATGAGTTATTATCTTCTTTTTTTTTTGTTCTCCTAAAAAGTTTCATACCCAATTCATTAAAAATGATAATTTGGAACAAATTCATATATCTATATATTGAGGAATTAATTGATGTATTTTATGTATTGATGGGTTTTTCAGAACATTGATTTTAGCAAAATATTCATTGGCGTTGTTGGATTATTTGGGTTGGAGGAAAGCTCATGTATCTGGTCACTCGATGGGTCAGTTGCTATTTCTTTTTTCCCTTTATTTATTTACTTGGAAATTGAAATAATCAATTCTGGTGACAGAGAGTTGATTTTAAATTTTTTATTGCACAGTTCGGTTGCAGCTTTGGTAACAAGTCTTTCTCATTTTAACTTTCTCAAACACAGACTATCAAATTTTCATTCTTTTTCTATCCTTGCTTTACTGCTTGGTTAGTCTTATTTTTGTGGCTCATCAAATTCGCAGGGATACTGCAGGACAAAAGAGGTTCAGGAGGCTTATTCCAAGCTACATTAGAGATTCTTCTGTTGCAGTCATTCTTTTTGATGTAGCAAGTAAGAAGCAATTGCAATATGATTTCATGTATATTTTATGATACATTCATTCCAAACATGCAAGGCAATGCTTAGTAAATATTAAAGTATGAGAACAAAGTACATAAAAGATTTTACTGAACAAAGATTAATTTTCCGGCATAATCAATTAAAAAGCTAATCATGCAAAATTCTAGAAATTTGAGGATTTTTTGGAAATTATAGTGAGTTATTCATACATGGTCATTTCTTTGATCATCCTATATTGGAACTTATTTTAAGTATGTTATTGTTTATTGTTTCAAACCGTTCATTGTCAATTTATAGGCTACACTTTAGTGATATCAGTGTGACAATCTACATAAGGTAATTTCATGTTGGAAATCTTTGTTGAGAAACAGACTAGGATCAGCGAGGCTCAGATTGTTATTAAATAATATTCTTCTTGTTAAATTTGTGATTACCTACTTCAATAAAAGTGCTTTCACTCTCTTCGGTTTCTCAATTTATTAAAATATTCAGCCTTAAATACACTTAGGCAATTGGTCTCTCTCTCTCTCTCTCTCTCTCTCTCTCACACACACACACACACACATAGTGCTGTTCTTGTTAAATTTGCAAGCACAGACAAAAACTAGGGGGATTGCAAGGTTTCTCATTTCATTTATAAGGGGAGAAATTGGTTTCTTTGTTTACATGTAAAAATCATGTACACAGAAGTGATATTTAGGAAATTGCTTGGAAGAATGAGAACTTAAGACGTGATCCTTCTATGACTAATGATTATGTGAACAACGGTGATTTTTTTAATTTTATTATTATGTTGGTTCTCTCAATAATTCATGATAAAACCCATAATGTTCATACTACCAAATCATATATAGTCATCGCATGAAGGCTCACACTGATCGTCTGCTTCCCATCCAAAATTTTTCTAAACTTTAATTACCGTTCACATTCTATTGCTTGCAGACCGCCAAACCTTTTTAAACATTTCTAAGTGGATTGAGGAAGTATGCAATGAACAAGGTGGTGGTGTCATCATCGTGCTTGTTGGAAACAGAACAGTTCTTGTTGACAAAAGGTGATAATTGTTGACTATTACGATATTTAAATTCCTTTTAATGATCGAAATGCATCACAGTTTGCTTGGACTGATCATCACGAGAATTAGTTTGGAACATTGTCCACCTTAAAGTTTGTGGGAATAAGGATAATTTCTCTTTGTATTGAGACTTAAGTAGATGACTATCTATAGTTTCGATGTTTTTGTACCAAGGGAGACAATGAAGAATATGAATTATACTTAGACACCCTACACAGGGAAAGGAATTAACCATACTAGGTGAAGAATAATGAAATCATTTCACTGCCAAGTACATCTTCAACCGTGTACATGAATATCATCTATTATTCTCTTACTGAAAATGTTAGATCCTCTAATAGAGAACATAATCAAATTTCCAGTTTCTGTGCTAATTTTTTTTTGAGATTCATGTACATGCAAATTTGTTGGATGTAGACAACTGAGGTTATATCTTTATTCTTCGGACATAATTTTTAATATAGATAGTATTTCTCAAATTAAATTTGATTTTCTTCAACTATCGTACATGTCTTTGAATAAAATCTAAAGTTATCATACTTATCAGGCAAGTTTCTAATGAAGAGGGAGAAACCAGAGCTCGAGAATTTGGTGTCATGTTTACAGAGACCAGTGCTAAGGCAGGATTCAACATCAAGGTATTAAACATGTTCTATTCACACCCCTTTTTATATATTTTCATTAACTGAATTGACTGAGCTTTCACTTTTCCAATAAAATGCAGCCTCTGTTCCATAAGATTGCTTCGGCCTTGCCGGGGATGGAAAATCACTCTTCGACAAATAAGGAAGATATGGTAGATGTAAATCTGAAGCCTACAGCCAGTTCATCCAACGTTGAGCAACAAGCAGGTGGCTGTACTTGCTAGGGTAGAAAAACAATACTTGGATCTTAAATTTGAGCAAGACTGATGTCGGTAGACACTTCAAAAATTTTACAGCCTCCAGAGTAAGAGGAACCAGAAAGTATCATGTCTAAAAGATACATCTCTGTATACCTAATGTCTTGTCATACGAGAAAGCCATGCAATTTTTTCGGAATCACTTGTTCCCTTTTCTGTTAGTACATGTTGTTCAATCAATAGTGTATACTTTTCCTTTTTCCTTTTTTTAATTCTTTTCTTTCAAATCCATGAAATATTATTTGCTTAATAACTTCTTCAAGTGTTGTTAAGGGTTGGATAAGTTCACTTGAGCCTGCTCTAACGCCTTCAGTTATGGGATTGTTGTAACGATCCACAAGTAGGCATTTGCATGGTAAGTAACTCTTAAGTGAAACTTATGAGTTTGTCTGCAACCGTATGTATGTCTCACGTATTTGATCATTCTTCTGCGTATGAGATGAAACACCTGCTTGAAGCAGGCTTTTCTCATAATTTCTATTTTATTTATTTTAAGTTGGTTGTAGGTCGGGATGAAACATAAACCTCTTGAGCGAAGTCCTACCATTATATGAGATGTGTCGGAATTTTACATGGTGGTGGTAGCAGGACTTTGTTATCATCAGTTTGTCCTGCCATCAACAGTATGCCTAAACAATTTGTCCAGAATGCACAAGCCCCACAGTGGTCCTTCGTATCTCAATATCTCAACACAGAAGCAACTAAATCTACGCATATATCATTTAGACTGTAGAAATACTTTTTATCTTCTTGATAAAGAAATTGAATTGAGATGTTTACATTCATTTATATCTTCAGCAAAATTCATTTTACAAAAATAAGTTCGTAAATATTTATGTTATACATGCTATCTTTTTATTAAATTGGATATCATGATATATATGCATGTGAAGATTAGCTGAGTAGGCACCTTATTCATTAGCCTACTTCATTTTTCTTGACAATTATAGTAATCTTTAGTGACATTTTATCTTATAGCTATAACCTACGTGTAGTTTTTGTGAGGGAAAAATAATTTGAAAGTTATGCATCCATTTATTTAAATATTCTTTTGATTCATCTTATTTTTTACATATGGTTTTTACCATGTATACATGAAATTAACTTGCATGTTTCTATATATCTTTTATTATTATTATATTCATTAATTGAGTAGCAGTGATCTGAAAAATTATAAAAGTTTTTTTATTCTTTTTTTTGTAGGAGGAGTTTATGCAGTTTTAAAGCAACTTGATGGTACTAAACCAACTCATCATGAACAAAAAATATGATTTAAGAGTTGTGCCAACTCAGGTTGTTGATCATCACAAGCCTGATTACAAAATCCTCAATAAACTCAATAGGAGTTTATAACTCATCTATCATTCATCGAGGTCCTTGACAATAATCAGTTTGAAAGTTTGAATTTCGGTACTTATAGGAACATATTTATTTCTCTGGCTCTGGCTACTTCATTGTGATATTGATTTTAAACTTTCTCTACATTACATTTTAATGGAAGTGTTGTGATTATTGTTTTAGTGAAATAGTTGTACTCATTGATGCGACTGGAGAATCATGTAAGTATTTAGAAAGGAGAATCTTACACTAACTTTTTTATAACGACGAGTAATATTCTAAGAAATGTTTGCTAGCCAATTGTTGAGTTTTTAAATTGAACGAGTCGAGAGTAGATTCAAGTGGGTGTACAACTATATCTTCTCTATTTACTCAACAAATTCCACGTAAAGTAAGAACCATCTATTTGTAACCATGTCTGCAACAACATCTTAGAGTGTATAATGAAGATATTGCAGCATGGCACACACAAAAATCTATGACAATGCAAGGAAAAAAGGGAGGGGGGGGGGGGGGGGGGGGGGGGGGGGGGGGGGGGGGGGGGGGGGGGGGGGGGGGGGGGGGGGGGGGGGGGGGGGGGGGGGGGGGGGGGGGGGGGGGGGGGGGGGGGGGGGGGGGGGGGGGGGGGGGGGGGGGGGGGGGGGGGTAGGAGTTAATCAAGCTTTTTATGGTTGGTTCTTTTGTTTACTAGAAGGGGGTGGATCACATGTGGATGCCACCTGAGTTTGGTTGCATCAATGTATAAATATAAATTTTGGTGGTTCCCGTGACATTTTATCTTATAGCTATAACCAACATGTAATCTTTAGTGACACGTTGGTTAGAAGCTATTGTATGTCTGTGTGTGTGTGGAGGAGGAGGGGGGGGGGGGGGGGGGGGGGGGGGGGGGGGGGGGGGGGGGGGGGGGGGGGGGGGTCTCTCAGCTACTATAATGACATCAATGTCATTAAGCGGAGGGTTGGATGGGAGGGTATGTTTGAAGCTATGGAGCTATTGAATAATGCTGGAAAGTTGTGGCTAGAAGGCGACAACTTAAATTTAATCAATATTTTTTTATCAGTGTTTGAAGAGAGCTTTAATCTAATGTGAGAAGAATGCTTAATAATACAGTTGAGACTATAGTATCTCACATTTCGAGAGAGGTGAACGGGCTTGCAAATTGGGTGGCGAACTTTTGTTAATTAGAGAAAACAGATGTGAGGTCGGGGACAAACTTCCCCATGGAATTGATTAGATTAGTTAAGGTCAATGCTAATTGTGTCAGTTTTGTGAAAGAGTGGGTCCCCCCCCCCCCCCCCCCCCCCCCCCCCGCGCTCTTCCAATTGCAAGTTATATTTTTTCTTCTTAAGTATCAAAAGAAAGATGCAACAAAGAGCTCTAAATCATTGTGTTTTGTATCATTCTTTGCTAATAATGAAAATGAGTTATATGGAGTTTCTCTTTATGGAGTTTCTTACGATTGGTGTAATTTTTGTGCTTCTTGTTCTTTAATTTTCATAGAAGTTCCTCGGGTATCTAATATTGTAGCAAACGTGGAATGTAGCAGACAGTTATACTTTATCAATTTGTTATCCTAATCTTGTTTTACTTTGTCTTTACTTGTACCCCACATCAACAACAAAAGTAATTTTTTTCATTAATCACTAAGGTAGATCGTCTAATATGTGGCGATAGTGCTTAGTCTATTTGGCATTGATATGATGTTTTTCCGAGACATTGTTTTTTTTTTTTTTTTGAGGTAAAAGGTGGAATAATACCACCCTGTTTCATTAATAAGAAATTAATAAACAACCCCGCAGAACCGGGAAAAAACAAAAGTGCAGTGCAGGAAATAAAACATGAACCCCCAACAGAACCCTGGGGGGTGGGTTTCATCGTCTAAACCACAAACAGCAGGACATAAACATAAACCCCCAACAGAGCCCTGGGGGGTGGGTTTCAACATCTAAACCTCAGATAACCAAAGCACAACGGAATGAAACAGCATAGATAGATACAGAGAGTATTTTCACTGACGCAACTGGGATGTAAGACCTCAATACAGAGAGTATTTTCCGAGACATTGTTACTATCTCTTATATCTTCTAAGGTGGTACACAAATCTTTGTCAGACTAATCTAAATTATTACACAATTATTTACTAGAAGAATTAAGGTAGAATTTTGATACTTTTCAAATTATTTATGATATGATATATATTCATAATTTTATATTGGATAATATTCTTACAAAATAAGAAGGCACTGACAAAGTTAAGGAAGTTATACACTTTCTATATAGTTATTATAATCTATCGAAATAAGAAATGATAGCATACTACTATAAATGTGCAACTTTCTTTGCAACTCCTTATGATAGGTCCGCTTACAAAAAATAAATGATTACAACTATATTTCTATTTTCTTTTAAAAGTTATGTATGCACCAAAGATTTGAGATAATTGCAAAATAAAATTGCATAGTAGCTTGCTATTATTTATTCTATCGAGATTATTTATCGACCTTTTATTGTATCTCGCTTTGTTGCAAGTCTCAAAATGTTATAGAAGATGAGATGCCCGCTTATTTAGGACTTAAGGAGTGAGGTGAGGGCATGTTGTTTGACTGTATGAGTGTGAGAGCAATTTAGTTTTAAATTTAAATATGACTGTTTTGACCTATAAGTATGGTAATCAACATATTGTATAGAACCTTTAATTAGCTGAAAAAGATTAAGAATGAGGTTTAATATATTCAAGAACAAATTATTGGAGAATTTAAAGTCTAAAATGTTGTTTGACATGCTAAAAAATTAAAAATTAAAAATTCAGGATTTACTTTTTTGTTTTTTTCATATATTTCTTTTAAGAAATTCTACATTTAACACTAATTTTGATGAGATAGATTATCTTTAAATTATTTTGTATTTTCTCAAAACTAATATTGATATATTTCTAATATTGAAAATTTATAGTATATTCCTCATTCAACATTTGCATGACTTATAATCTATAATTGTATTGATTGCTTCTATGATTCTCAACAAGATATTATACATCAAGTCACGTTCACTTCACTTGGTACATGGTAAATTTCAACTAGTATATATATATATATATATATATATATATATATATATATATATATAACTTTATCTTATATAGGCTTTCAGCGGTACCTGCTCATTGATATTATTGATAATATTGATATTGCTTTCAAGTTGTATTTTCATATAGACCACCAACCTTGAGCCATTCAGTTCATTCACAACGACAACTCTTAGCTTATTATATATATATATATATATATATATATATATATATATATATATATATATAACTTTATCTTATATAGGCTTTCAGCGGTACCTGCTCTTTGATATTATTGATAATATTGATATTGCTTTCAAGTTGTACTTTCATATAGACCATCAACCTTTCATATAGACCACCACATATTCATTCATTTATAGACCGAACCCCCCCCCCCCCCCCCCCAAAGGAATTTTTTGAAGGTACGTGCATAACATTTATAAATTTTAAGGAGATCATGTAAGAGTTATTTTATGAAGGTACATGGATAACATTTATAAATTTTAAGGAGATCATGTAAGAGTTGAATTGTTGAATTCTAATTGTGAAATAAACTCAACAACGACGACAAGATGCAAGAACTATAGAATCAAAATAAGATAACAAAGAACAGGTAAAAGCAACACACAAGAACACACAAGATTTTTATCGAGGTTTACCCAAACAATGGCTACTTCCCCGCGCAAAGGCACTCCTACGATTTTCACTAGAAATATGAAGATTAGGTCTTACAAATCTCTCAAGAACTGACCACCAAGTTGTAAGGTTTCTCTCTATCTCCCTCTCTCTTAATGACGGCTGGTAGATCTCTCTTTTCTCTTTTGCTTTGTTTCAGTTAACCCTAAAATCGTACACAATACAATATATATAGAATTCCACATCTCTAATCTCAGCCGTTCATCTATTCAGCGTCGGGACAGTCGACCGGTCTTCTCCCTCGACTGCACGAAATCTAACAGAGAGTGGGTCGGTCGACTGGGCGGTCGACCAGTCATTCCTTCAAGTTACAGAGTTGAGTCAGAGAGCGGTCGACTGCGCGGTCGACCAGTCGTCTTACCTGGGCGGTCGGGGAGTGCGGTCGACCGCAACTCTGCTATAGCTCTTGCAACTCTTGACCTGTTGCTCCCACTTCGACTCTCTTTCCCGACTATCTTCTTCAACTCATTATCGTGTATTGGATCCACAAACCCCAACAATCTCCCACTTGGAGACATATACACGAAGTTTCTAAGCTATTTTTCATTCTTCCATTGGCCTAGTCTAGACCTGTGCCTCTGCGAGTCTCCTCAACAATTAACTTGGAGACAATCCGATAGCCGTATAGCAAAATTGATGTTTCTTGCTATCCACCACCTTAGTGAGCATGTCCGCCGGATTGTTAGTATCAAGAATCTTAGTTAGCTTCAACCATTTCTTCTCAACTGTCATTCTGACAAAATGATACCTCGTTTAAATGTGCCGAGTCCTAGGGTAATATGCCAAGTTTTTTGCCAAGAAAACTGCACTTTGACTGTCACACCATAGTTCATCTATGGGTTGCTTCCTGCCCAACTGTTTCATAAGCTCCGAAATCCACAACATGTCGTTCGTCGCTTCTGTAAGTGCCATATACTCTGACTCCGTGGTTGACTATGCTACAACCTTTTGTAACTGCAAAGCCCAACTAAAAGTTGTTCCACCAACTATAAATACATACCCTGTAGTACTTCTGCAACAATCACGATCGCCCAAAAAATCTGCATTCACATAACCATGTATATGCAAAGAGTCTTCCCCAAAACAAAGACGGTGATCTGAAGTACCTGCTAGATATCTAAGAATCGACCTTAATGCATACCAATGTTATTTACCTGGATTCTTCATGTAATGGCTGAGAACTCCCACTGCTTGTGCGATGTTCGGTCTTGTAGACACCATCTTATACATCAAACTTCTAACGTCTAAGGCATAAGGAATAGTAGCCATTTCCTCCATTTCCGCCTCCGTCTTAGGATACAAGTCCATTGATAACTTGAAGTGAGCAGCCAAGGGACAAGTGATTGGCCTCGCGCCATCCATATTGAATCACTTCAACACCTTCTTCACATAGTCCGCTTGAGATAACCAAAGCTTCTTGCTACTCTTGTCTCTACTGATTCATGCTGAGAATTTATTTTGCTTCACCTAAGTCCTTCATTGAAAACTCCGAAGCTAGCAACTTTTTCACTTCCTTCATCTTCTCCATACATGAACCTGCTAACAGCATGTTGTCCACATACAACGCCAAGGTAACTGTATCATTGTCTTCATATCTACGACATACACACAATGATACGTTTTGCATCTATCGAAACCTTTTCCGCTCATGAAGCAATCAAACTTCAAATACCATTGCCGCAGTGCTTGCTTGAGCCAATAAAGACTCTTCTTCAATCGACATACCATGTCTTCCTTTCCTTTGGCTTCAAAACCTGTGGGTTGTTTCATGTACAGCTTTTCTTTGACATCACCATGGAGAAATGATGTCTTCACATCCAACTGCTCTAAGTACAAGTCTTCAACTGCCACAATACTGAGCAAAACCCTAATGGAAGACATCTTCACAACCAGTGCAATGATCTAACTATAATCGACACCTTCTCTTTGAAAGAATCATTTTACAACAAGCCTTGCCTTGTACCTCTTACTTCCATCTGCCTTATCTTTGACTCTGAAAACTCATTTGTTCATAAGAGCGCGCTTCCCTGCTGGTAACTTGGTCAACTCCCAAGTTTGGTTATGTTCCAAGGAGTTCATCTCGTCCTTCATGGCTGACTCCCACTAAATTCGAGCCTCAACCTTCAAAGCCTTCTCATAAGTCTCTGACTCCCTCTAATTCGTGTACAGAACATGCTCGTGAACAAAACTAGCTGATGGATCAAATATCCTGGTTGGCCTCCTCTCTCGTGTCGATCTCCTCAACGTGGGTACCAGTTGACCGACCGGTTCAGGTTCTCCGAACTGTTCTGGCTGTACTTGTTCGTCTTGGATAACCTGCTCATTCCCAATAGGCTCACCTTGAGTCTCATGTGCTGCCTGTGGTACTTGTACCTGCTGCTGCACTGTAGGACCTCCATCACTAGGGCCGCCTTTAGATTCTGAATCTGAGTTTGAGTCTGAACCCCAATCTAATTCTGAACTGGTTGTATTGTCTTGACCTGTGTATCTGTCCTTGTATATGACCTCTTCATTGAACACTACATTACTACTGCGAATAACTTTGTTATCCACAAAATCCCAAAGCCTGTAACCATACTCATCGCCATCGTAGCCAATGAAAACACACCTCCTGGACTTAGAGTGCAACTTCTTTCTTTCTTTCCTGTCAATTAATACATATGTCATACAACCATAAACTTTCATATGCGAATAATTAACAGTTTTACCTTACCATAGTTCTTCTAGAATGGCCCCATCAAGGGCACTAGACGGGCAACGGTTTATCAAGTACACTGCTGTATCAACTGTAGCGGTCCAAAAATGGATCGGAAGACCCGCATGAAGTCTCATGTATCTTGCCCTTTCGAGTATCGTGCTGTTCATCCTTTCTGCTACACCATTCTCCTGCGGAGTCTTAGGAACTGTCTTGATTTCTCTGATACCTTCCTTTGCCAGATAGTTAAAAAACTCTTTTCTTGTGTACTCACCTCCGTTGTCTGACTTTATTACTTTCACCTTGCAACCCGTCTCATTCTCAACCATGTCCTTCCAAGCTCTAAATGCCTTAAAAACTTCTGATTTCTCGCGAATTGCATAAACCCAAACTTTTCTTGTAGCATCATCGGTGAATGTGACGAAGTATCTCTTACCACCATAAGAGAATTCCTGAGCTGGACCCTACACATCTGTATGTACCAACTCTAGCTTCGTAAGCTTCTTCTCACGCATACCCAATTGAAAGCTAACTGTTTTCTGTTTGTCCATCACACAATTCTCACAAAAATCCATCTCAACCTTCTTCAGCCCCGACAAAAGGTTCCTAGAACAAAGGTGCTTGACACCCTTTTCACCAAGGTGACCCAACCTGATATACCATAGAATTGAAGAGGAACTACCTACTGATGCTGTAGCAATGATATCACCTGATCAACTCCCCTAAGTAAGTACAACGTGTCACCACGCTTTCCTTTTGCCACCAACCTGGAACCTGTAGTCACCTTCCATTCTCCATGCCCAAAGGTTGTTGTAAACCCTTCTTTGTCTAGTTTGCTAGTCGAGACAAGTTTTTCTTGAAGCTTGGAATATGTCTTGTATCATACAAGACCAATTTCCCACCATTGCGAGCCTTCACTCTCACAATGCCTCTACCCACAACTGGACATATCTGCTCATTACCAACTGAAACTGCACCAAAATCACCTATCCTGTAATCCTAAAAAACATCTCTCATGGGGGTACAATGATAAGAAGCACCTGATTCTATACACCAATCATCTTGCAAAATATTAAATCCAGCAGATAAACACAATTCATCTAGACGAGGTTCAATACTTACCACATTGCCTACCTGTGATCTGTTTGTGATTTCTTATACTCCTCGCATTGGTCTCTCCTGTGACCTGGCTTTTCCCAGTACCAACACTCACCTTTGGGATTTCTAGTTCTTGACTTGGACCTGTGATTCCTACTTTGCGACCTCCCTCTGTTGTTACTTCTACCACGGTTATCAACTGACAGCGCGGTATTGCTAAGATATGACACCGAAGTCTCTCCATGGCTCTTCCTCCTTGCATCCTTATTCATGATACTGCTTACAACATCCTTTAGGATTTTCGTATCAGCTATGGTGCTAGTAATGGTTTGCTCTACTGTGCCATAACAATCGAAAAAACTGGATAGCAACAACAACGATTGTGCTCTCTCCTCAAACTTTAAACTCGAAGATTCCATCTGATTGTAAATCATACAGAAATTGTTGATGTGCTCAGCAACCGAACCCCTTTCTGACAACTTCAAGTTAACCAACTTCTTTAGATGTAAGATTTGGTTTGCTGCATTCGGCTTTTCAAACATGTCTATCAAAATCTTCATTGCCTCCTTTGCGGTTTTTGCCTTCTCAATATGAAATAGTGCCTTCCTGCTCAGCGACAACTGAATATGCTCAAGCACTTTCTGATCCAATCTATTCTAGCCCGCCAACGCAACTAGATCGACCTCCGCCTCCTCTGGCTTCACACCAAATAACGGATCATCAAGATCCTTCTGTCAGAGATACGCAATCATTTGGATCTTCCACATTGTGAAATTCGTTCCATCGAACTCCTTGACTCTACTCTTGTCCCTCATCTCAATCAAGACTACCAACCTGTAGCTCTGATACCACTTTGTTGAATTCTAACTGCGAAATAAACTTAACAACAACGACGAGATGCAAGAACTATAGAAGCAAAACAAGAGAACAGAAGAACAAGCAAAAGCAACACACAAGATTTTCATCGAGGTTCACCCAAACAATGGCTACTTCCCCGCGCAGAGGCACTCCTGCGATTTCCACTAGAAATATGAAGATTAGGTTTTACAAATTTCTCAAGAATTCCCAACCAAGGTGTAGGGTTTCTCTCTATCTCCCTCTCTCTTAATGATGCCTGGTAGATCTCTCTTCTCTTTGGCTTTATTTCAGTTAACCCTAAAATCGTACACAATACAATATATATAGGATTCCACATCTCTAATCTCAGCCGTTCATCTATTCAGCATCGGGACGGTCGACCGGTCTTCTCCCTCGACTGCATGAAATCCACCAGAGAGCGGGTCGGTCGACTGCACGGTCGACCAGTCATTCCTTCAAGCTACAGAGTTGAGTCAAAGAGCGGGATATATAGTCGACTGCACGGTCGACCGGTCGTCTTGCCAGTGCGGTCGGGGGGTGCGGTCGACCGCAACTCTGTTGTAGCTCTTGCTACTCTTGACCTATTGCTCCCACTTCGACTCTCCTTCCCGACTATCTTCTTCAACTCATTATCGTGTATTGGATCCACAAACCCCAACATGAACTTCAGTTGGCATATGAAAAATGCACAACCGTTTTAACTATAATGTTTAGAAAGTGGCTAAAAATGAATTTAACCCTGGAATGAATGTGTTTAAGAATGACAAAATTCAACTTATAAATCCAACCTTTATGGGTATGCTAAGTTAATAACAAGGACTACAAAGCATTTGTATATACTCTCTTTAGCACGGTGAAAATGCTTTTCTTAATAGATACATGTACCATAGATACGGATTGAAGTTTTAAACATGCAGTTGATATTTTTGAGTAAATTATTATATAGAGATATTTAATCAATCATAAAACTCAAGAATGACGCTCATTATGCTCCCAAACATTGTACCAATAGATTATCATATATCTCTACTATTTTAATGGGAGAGTTGGGGGTTCATAACAAACAAATCCTAACTTTCTAACTATATAAACACGTATAATACACGTCCAAACTATATCCAACAAATATAAATCTGCACTGCATGTGTAGCCCAAATCAAAACAATCAAATATAAATTATTATTTTTTTATTCGATATATATTCATTTAATTTCATAACTTTACTTTTTATAGACGTGCATCGCACATACATTATACTAGTATATATAAAACTCAAGAATGCCGCTCATTATGCTCTCAAACATCGTACCAATAGATTATCATTCATATATATATATATATATATATATATATATATATATATATATATATATGAGAAATGCTCCATTGAAAATCGGTCTGTTTTCACAGACTCGTGAAAACAGACCCGCTTTGGTTGTATGTACCTAGGCTGTTGTTTGAAACAACGGCATAGGTTTTAAAAAATTAAATGAAACTAGGTCGTTATTTGGAACAATGACCTTTTATAACATAGGCTATAAAATTTTATAGCCTAGTTTGTTTGATACAACAAAATTTTATAGCGTAGGTCGTTGTTCCAACAACGGCCCAGGTTATAAAAGGTTGTTGTTCCAAACAACGACTTAGGTTCATTCAATTTTTTAGAACCTAGGCCGTTGTTTCAAAATTGAATGAACTTAGGACGAAATTTCCAAATTACCCCTCCGCCACTTAAGTGTGATGGGTGACGGGCGGACTTGATCTGATCCGTTGATCACGATCAAGAGCGATCCAACGACCAGAATCACTGTTTTCACGGGTCAGTGAAAACAGACCCGTTTTCAATGGAGCATTTCTCTCTATATATATATACAATAAAACACAAAGAAAGCTATCAAGTGGCTCTCCTTCAATTCTCCCAAAATCAAAGCCCCAGATCTAACCTCACAAAATATATTTTCCCTCCAAAAGTTTTTCCTCAAAACTCAAATTCAAATCCCCCACCAAAAACAAATTCTTTTATTTATTTAATTGTATATATATATATATATATATATATATATATATATATATATATATATATTGTTAAGATAAATCAGAGAGATGTGAAAACAATACTGAATATTGAATTGAGTTCAACCAAGTACAATACCACCTATATATAAGAGGAGAACAAATATCAAAACAAGTCTACAACCAATATGGGACTATAATATTTCTAACACCCCCACTCAAACTCACGATGAGTCAAACAGTATGAGTTTGCCTACTAAGTATCTAAATCTCTGAACAATATGGGATTTGGTGAAGAAGTCTGCAGTCTGTTGGGAAGATGTAACAGAATGGAGAGAAATGGTCTCAGCCTCAAAACGCTCGCGAACATAATGACAATCAATTTCTATATGCTTTGTTCGCTCATGAAAGACCGGGTTGCTTTCAATGTGCAATGCACTCTGGTTATCATAATGAAGAGGAGTAGCTCCTGTAAAAGTGACACACATATCTGATAACAGCCAACGAACATGAACAATCTCTCTAGTAGTAGCTGTCATTGCTTTGTACTCAGCTTTCGTCGAAGAACATGCAACAACTGCCTGTTTCTTACTTCGCCATGGGATCAGCAAATCACCAAGAAATAGAAAGAAATCGGTGGTAGACCATTTGGTAGTAGGATCACTTGCCCAATATGAATCAGAATATGCACTCAGCTCTAATTTGGATGTAGCAGACATGAATAATGAGCAAGTAATAGTGCCTCGAAGATATCTGAGAATCTGAAGAAGAGCACCGTAGTGAATTGATGTAGGAGCAGAAACAAACTAACTAACACACTGACAGCGTGAGCAATATCGGGTCTGGTCATGCATAAGTAGACAAGTTGTCCAACAATCTGTCTGTATCTAGTGGGATCAGGAAGGAGCTCACCATTAGTGGGATGAAACTTCACATGAAGCTCTAAGGGTGTATCGGCTGATCTATTATCAGAAAGGCATGCAGCGAAGATAATATCTGATGTGTATTTCTGTTGAGAAATGAGTATCCCCGAAATTCATGAGCAATCTCTAGGCCCAGAAAATAACGTAGTCTACCAAGGTCTTTCATATGGAACTGCTGATGAAGGTATTTCTGGGTGGATGTAATGCCCGCAGAGTCATCCCCAGTAATGATCATATCGTCAACACAGAGTAGTAGAATTATCCTCCCCTGCAGTGATGACTGCATAAGCATAGAATGGTCCTGAGAACTCTGACTAAAATCAGCCTTAGTGATGACAAGGCGAAAACACTCAAACCAGGCTCTAGGGGCCTGCTTCAAATCATATATAGCCCGACGCAACCAGCAAACATGATGAGGAGGAGTAGGAAGGCCAGGAGGAGGATCCATATAAACAACCTCAGATAAGGTACCATGAAGAAAAGCATTCTTTACGTCCATCTGGTATAACGGCCAGTGGCGGATGGCTGCAACAGAAAGAAGAGTGCAAACAGTAGTCACCTGTGCAACGGGAGCAAAGGTCTCATCATAATCAATGCCATGCTCCTGAGTAAATCCTCGGGCTACTAGACGAGCCTTGTGCAGCTCAATAGATCCATCAGGTTGATATTTGACCTTGAAGATCCACTTGCAGCTAATAGGCTGAACGCCCTATAGTAGAGGAACAACATCCCAAGTGCCAGTCTGATCAAATGCACTGAATTCCTCTGCAATAGCTTTCCCCCATTCAGGATATTGAATTGCATCTTGATAGGTTATGGGCTCACGTGTAGAGTGTAGCAGTGAGATATGCATGAAACTGTGGTAAGTAGGAAGCTAGAGTGGCAAAACCAAACTGGTCAGAGGGACTAGTGGCATCAGGTGTATAACGTGCCGGAGGAATACCAGAAGTGGAACGGATAGACTGACGAAGAGGTGGTGGACTGATAGGGTGTGGGGAGGAGGACGGTGGAGTAGGTGCATGTGTCGGTAGGGAAGTAGGTGGGATGGGTGCTGGCTGCTGTGGGGATGCAGGTGGTGTTTCGGTAGGGGGAACAACAGGTATAAGGACTGCAGGAGATGTGAATGGAGCCAGAGAAGTTAGATCAAAAGGAATGCGGGAAGATAAAGTTGGGGGGCTAGCAATAGCTGGGGAATCGAGAAATCTAGTATCCTCGGGAGGAGTCAGGTAGTAAGGGGAGTCTTCCACAAAGGATACATGTCGAGAAATGCGGACACGACCCGCTAATATATCTAAACAACGATAACCTTTGTGTTCAGGACTGAAACCGAGGTGAACGCACTTAACAGCACGAGCGGAGAGCTTTGTGCGCTTAGTAGAAGGGAGAAGGACGTAACAGTTGCACCCAAAGGTACGGAGCATACTGTACTCGGGAGGTGAATGATAAAGAGCTTCGTAAGGCATCGTACCAGCTAGGGCAGACGAGGGAGTAATGTTGATGAGACTAACAGAGGTCCTGATAGCTTCAGCCCAAAAAGAATGAGGAGCGGAAGAGGAGAGTAAAAGAGCGCAAGTCGTCTTAAGGATGTGACGATGCTTGCGTTCAGCTACACCATTCTACTCATGTGTGTGAGGGCATGATTGCTGAAAAGGGTGTCGTAAAACTGAAAGATCGATCTCATAGTGGTGGAAGTGTACTCACGTGCACCGTCCGATCGGAAATTCTTAATGCGCACACCGAACTGAGTGTGAATCATAGTTGTAAAGAACCGGTAAATATCAGGTATCTCAGATCACTGACGCATAAGAAAAACCCATGTATGTTTAGTGAAGTCATCGATGAAGGCAACATAATAGAGATAGCCTTTTCACGAAGGAATGGGAGAGGGTCCCCATATGTCAAAATGAACAAGTTGAAAAGGATGAGTGGTTTCAGAAATTCTTTTGTGACTAAAGAGTAGGGCAATGTGTTTGGCTAAATGACAACCCTGACAATCAGATAAATGTTTAAAAGTAAGAGAACCAAGGGCACCACTATGAGCTAAAGTTTGGAGACGTGACGCACTAATATGACCGAATCGTCTGTGCCACAGATCAACATCAGAAGAAATAATACCGGCAAAACTAGAAGTAGAGTGATGTGCACGAAGGAAATCTATATGATATAGACGACTCTGATGAGTAGCATGCCCAAACTCCTTACCGGTGCATGAATCAGTAATAGAACAACTAGAAACAAGACCACTATTACATAACGCACTAATAGAAATAAGGTTTATGGATAAATGAGGAGCATAAAGAACATATGATAATATGAGGGTGGGAGAGCTAATTTTTCCTGAATGTGTAACAAAAAGTGGTGAGCCATCAGCTTTGTGTAGAGATGGAGAGTGAGAGGGAAGTGTAGTACAGGTGGTGAATAGTATCTGATTACTAGTGAGATGATGTCATGCACTAGAATCTAAAATCCAGAACGAATTCATACCAGGAGTGACAGAGAAGACAGGAGCAGAGGAGTCAGTATTGTAACACCCCGATTCCAAAATACAACTGAATTCGAGTTCCACAGGATCTTTACACTTTTTTCGTATAATTTTACAAGGAAATAAAAACTTTTCTTTCATCAGAGTTGCATTACACTTTTACACTATCACAGCGGAAGCAATTTTACAATAAATTACATGAACAACATTTAAACCAATCTTGCGCAGCATGTATACTTTAATTGTCAAGTATCTTTACCATGCATATAAAACTGTGGGTGTGTCAGTTCATTCAACTGACAAAATATTATACACAGCCATCCTTTCAATGCCGGAAACAGTATAATGATTCTCATTTCTTAGCAAACCACAAACTTGTTCACAAACAAAGCTAAAGGGACTATCCTATTGATGTCGTGTTGTGAATGTGCACTTAGTCCTTAATGCAATTATTATGTTATATGATACTAATGAGTACTTGTTCAGATTCTATGCATCTCATACTACATAGGTCCGAGGGCAAGCCCTTAACCGTTCTTCATCTTGTAGGGTTCAATCCCTCGCCATGACTTAATCTACTACTGTAACTACGGTAAGTATCCTAGATGTTCTACGCATTACGAGCTCATGTCCAAACAGCTTGGAGGGGAATCCCACGTCATGTCACGACGCATCGTGAAGACAGCCTATAGACAATTCAGCCTCCATCATGGGACATGACACCACCTGTAATGTCCCGAATTTCTAATATAATATCTTAGAAAATACGTGGCACAATCCTAGCATCAACTTCAATGTAACATTAAACACAACCAACACCAATGGAATTTTCAACTTTTATTACAATAATCTTTTACATAGCACAGCGGAATTTAAAACACCTTGAATTACAACTTTCTTTTTACAACACTTCTAAAAATTTTACACAAAACTCTATTAAATCAATTTATCTCAAAACTAACTCAAGCATCCACACCTCCAAACTCTAAGCAACAACCTGCAACACATGAGGCTAGAGATGATCCCTAACCCCCAAAACTAAAGGGGTCAGCCATAAATGGTGTGAGTGACATAAAAGCAAACAACATAAATGAGCATTAAGCATGGATTCTTAAACAACATGTAATAAACAAGAATACATAAAATATGACATAGCTAGGAAACATGTAAACAACAAGTGAAACTAAACTAAGTGTCAAGTGTAGAAAACAGGAAAAGCACATGCATAAAACCAAGTCAAGAAAACACAATTTCTAAATGCTGACTCTCTAATGCGTACTTGTCAGAGTCTATGCATCCCATTCTACATAGGTCCGGTGCAAGCCCTTAACGTCTCCACATTATAGGGTTCAATCTCCACTATGCAACTAATCCTAACACGATGACTGCTACGAGATAAAGATAAACTGTGAGTACTAGCCCTTGCCCTGATAATTCCGGAGAATAATCCCATACCGCAGGTGATCTACCTAGATAATTCCGGGGATTATCTCACACCGCAGAAATGACCCTCATCACATGAATACCACATGTGCGTCGCCTCGACCCCGATAATTCCGGAGATTAATCCCACACCGCAAGTAATTTACCTGGATAATTCTGGAGATGAATTCCACACCGCAAGTAATTTACCTGGATAATTCCAGAGATTAAATCCCACACCGAAAGCCATACTAAGGTACATAACCCATGTTCCCGTTCATCATATTACCACTAGTGACTGTCCTTATCATTTTTGGGTTATTTAATTACTTAACGAATCTCCTAGAGTTGGTGTACCCTACCAGACTTAACTCAACAACTGAAAAACTAAAATGCCTCAACAGGCCTCAACAAAATAAACTCAACGCCGGTATACTAGGGTCACACACATCCTCTAGAGACTCAAACTCAAACGTCTCAACCAAACTCACATCTTAAACTGCTCAACTTAACATCTTGAAATCATATGTTTAATAGAAGATAAGGTATAAGTAGTTATAAATCAAAATATCTAGAGAATAAACCATTTGAAAGAACCTTCATAAATATAAAAATACATCAGTACCAGTCGACTATAGAAAGCATAAGTCGACTGTCCAGAAAGAAAGTTTCATGATTTTAAGAAAATATTCTAAGTGTTATAAGTTGACTTATAAAAGTCATAAGTCGACTTACCAGAGGGTTTTAAGTTGACTTATAAAAGTCATAAGTCGACTTACCAGAGGGTTTTAAGTTGACTTATAAAAGTCATAAGTCGACGTAGCAGAGAGAAATTCCAGAAATCTTTTAAGAAAATATTCTAAGTGTTATAAGTCGACTTGCAAAAGTCATAAGTCGACTTACCAGAGAAAAATCAACGATAACATTGAAAAATAAATTCTAAGTGTGACAGTCGACTAAAAAGGGTCTAAGTCGACTGTCCAGAACAGATTTTCAAGGAAACTAAAGATCATAGCAGCTGGGTCGTATCAGTCGACTGAAAGGTCGTACCAGTCGACTGTCGGCCTACAGTCTGAAGAATTTAGGTCGTACATATGTCAAAACTAGGGTTTTTAAGAATCAGTCATATAACAAAATAACTTTGTATTATTTTCCAAATCTTATTAATACCAAAGTAATTAGATTTAAACTTAGCATTTGAGAAATCCAAGTCCAAACAACATCTTTTACAAAAATCACAAATCCCCAATTTAAATCCTCATAACTCAAATCCTCAAAACATGGTCCTCTAAACTATTAATCATTCACAAAATTCCTCAAAACTATTTCTATAGTTGATTCATAAACAAAACAAATTTATCCTCAACATGGTCAAGTTGTTTTTATCCAACTCACCAATAATCCAAAAATCTCATCTTTAATTTAATTAATGCATGACCTCTATCAAACTCAATCAAATCAGCAATAATCCAACATTTTTAGACTACTAATAATTTATATTAAGTTCTCAACAAATCTAAAATCATTCTCATACAAATATCTAGGATTCTTCTCAAAGATCCAATTTTTCATCCATCCAACATATTCAACATCCAAATCAATCTAAACATTCATATCATTCTCATAAGATACACAAATAAACAAAACAACCAAACAATTATATCACTCACCTACAACATACAGAAAATAAAATAAAACAAAATAATGTCACTCACATAGTTGGAGAGATCAAGCGAATATCACGAAGCAAAATGAAGAATCCCCTCTTTGCAAAGAATCCAAGATTTCCTCTTCAATCTCCAAGAAAATAAGAAATATAATAAAACTTGTGTTGTGCAGCGAATGAGGACTGCACACCCTCTTTTATACAGGCCGAAAATAAGAAATTAGGGTTTTAGAAATACTTTTGCAAAAGAATCATTTTCAATTTATTACTTTACATATATAACCTTCCTTAGTTAAAATAAGTTAACTAAATCAAAACCAAATCAAATCTTCTTATCAATGAGTTTTCTAGCAATCCAGAACAGCCCAGTAAATAAGAAAAATCCAGATTTACAACTCAGGGTGGCGATTTTGCACAAAAGCCCTTCCTTTTGTAATATTTGCAAATACATCATAAAATATTCATAAAAATTCAGAAAAATCATAAATAATATCTAATAATATATATTATATTTTCCAATCAAAATATTTTAATATTACTTTCCAGAAAAATATTTGCACAAGATTCTACATAAATTCCATATTTGCAAAAACACCCTTTTTGTCTAAATCTTCACCAAATCGACTTTAAATCAAATCTAGGTATATTTAAATTTAAATGATAACCATGGGAAACCAAAATATCAGTAAAAATGAATTTTCATAACTGATTTCAGATCCAAATAGCTTTTTACATAAAAGCCCCTCTCTTTCGAGGTATTTATAAAAATAGTTTCTCTACTCAGAAAAATCCCAAAATTTAGAATATGCTCCATTATAAGTAGGAGAACTTATTAAAAATATAAAATTTATTATTTACTCCAAAATATTCGCACGTGTTTCGCACGTGTAAAAAGATAAATCTTTAGAAAATATTTATTAAATATCCAGAAAATCATTTTAATTCATTTTTAAATCTTTAAAATAATATTTGAAAATACGGGGTAATACACCACCCGAAGTCACCAAACATCCCACGAGTGTCGCCACCAGGACGGTACTCTGGAGCAGTATACACGTCATATCACGACGCATCGTGAAGACAGCCTGTGAATACTCTCACACTGCCAATCCAATGGCCCTCATATGCAATGTTTTTCTCTTACTTTCATCACATCTTCACTATGTATCTAATCCTTAGTTTAATTGAATCATGAATAAATTCAATCTCTTAGAATGTAGCACTCCCACTATACTGGTCTTATTCATTTAATTTTACATGACCTAACCTTGGTCTTCTCATTTCAAATATCATTTCACAATTCTTTCATTGCCGGTATAAGGCCTGGCTATACCCTAATTCTCAATTTCAACTCATAATTACAATGTTATACTCATAAGACCTTTTCATGATTAATCACAATTCATATTTCAATAGCATAGTATTCAGGTATTCACATCTTTCATAATTCATCACAATCAATAATTCGATGCATAGATAATTGAAAACTGAAATTCTTCTAACATGTCACATTCACTAGTTTATAAGCTCACATAATTCTATTTCAGTCCATACCAATTCCACAGTTCACATTTTCAATTAGTTTCACAAATTCACACCTTTCAAATTTCTCATTACCAAAATTTCATTTTAAACTTCTTAAACAAACCCTTCAATTTCCTTTATAAAAGAAAGTTAATAATTAAAATAAGTCCCCCCTTGTAAAAACAGTCTCAAACTCTCATTTATACTAGGCCACAAGTCATAGGAATTATCTCACAAAAATATAGATTTACTCGAAACTTCGGGGAAGTCGACTGTCGAATATGGTCAGTCGGCTGTTCCGAAATAATGTAAAATTTCAAAAATAAGAAGGTCAGGGCAGTCGACTGTTAAATGTGATCAGTCGGCTGTTAAATGTGATCAGTCGGCTGTTCTGTGATGTTTTTAAACTCGAATCAAAATGACCAAGACAGTCGACTGTTACATATAGCCAGTCGGCTGTGCTGCGGGGTTTTTCAAGTCTCAAAATATATTTTCTTTTCTTTTGAAACGTAACTTTCTAGATTACAATCTACTTAAAAATTTACAGTAAACCCGTATTTCATAATGATTATTTGGTTTATAAAAATTTCTATTTTATTAATTAATTTACACATGATGCATTCAATCATTTGTTTGCCAAAAAAATACATTCTTTCCATTTATTCTAATTTTCACACGGCATATATATAGCAATGAGTAATTTCATTACATTTATCTATCAATTCATCTTTAACATGTCATTCTACTTTAGCACTTTAACCCATAAACATGATGCTAGTCTTTTACTAGTTAATCCACATAGTTCGCATTTAGGATATATTTTGCATACTAACATTAGAAATACAGAGAACATTCACTTTACTCATAGTTAATAAATATAGTAATCAAACCACACATATTTGCTAATTTCTCAATTCCCTTCTAATTAGGCAAGCATGCATTTCATTACAACTAGTAGCTCATAATAACAATTCAATTTCACCCCTAGCATGATTTCTACTTTAGAAGTCATGAGAAACACCCACCTATTGAAGAAAAGCCAAATAGAAAATCCCCTGGAGCCTCCTAGAATGCGAGAGAGTGCCTTCTCCTCCTCGATTGCGATGCAACGATCCTTCTCCTTGCTTCCTTGCCACAGAACCGAGAGCTCCAAGATGGGAAAAGAGTGGCCGGCCTCCAATAGGGTACACACATACACTCACTCACACTAATAATTACCTCCTATAGGATGTTCTCTTCTTTCAATAGATTACTAGTGTAAAATACAAATAGATAAGAGGGGTATTTATACTAATTTTAGAATAGATTGGAGGGCTAGGATTCAATGGATGGTTAAAGAATGGAGGGCTAGGATAGGAGAGGAAGTTGTAGCAACTACCCACACACCAAGTAATCACCCATGCACACTCACCCACACTCCCCATCATCCAACCCAAATTCGGCCATCACTAGTGTGCTTTGCACACTACGTGCATGCACGTGCCACCTAGTTCCCTATATAGAAGTTTGTACAATTTTAATTAATCAAATTGTTCACATTTTGTCTCTATATGACAAGTGTGGCCATTTAATTGATTAATTAAAATTATGGGCTTCACAATTTGTGGGCTTAGGCTCGTGGGCCAAGACAATAAAATAAAATAAATAATAAAAAGGAAATAAAGAATTATTAAAGTGGGCTAACAAATAAAAATAGTGTTTTATGCTTTTAGAAAATAGGCTTTTAGGAGAATAATTGTTCATACAAAAAATAAAATTTT
The DNA here is from genome assembly GCA_017893485.1 of Hemerocallis citrina. Lineage (NCBI taxonomy): Eukaryota > Viridiplantae > Streptophyta > Magnoliopsida > Asparagales > Asphodelaceae > Hemerocallis > Hemerocallis citrina. Next base: position 187,167,159 of record CM030368.1, on the reverse strand, counting down.
ATATAAAAATAAATAAATAACATACACATAAAATTTGCACGTGCACAACACGTGAAAAAATACTTTTTTTATTAAAAAGAAAGTTTAGGGTATTACAAGCATTGATAGACTGACCCATGAGCTGTAGTTCCAGCTGAGTGAGGCGTTGCTGAAGAGTAGCCCAATCAGCAGGAGACGGTAAGACTGAAGCGACGGGCATGATCGAGGATGTAAAGGAGGAAGCACTGCGAGGAGGAATATGTTGTTGGTGTCTGGATCGGGGTAAGGGGCAGGACGGTGCTATCGGTGTCGGAAGTAGAGGTAGGGTAAGGTGAGTAATGATGTTAGGAGAAGGTAGGAGGCCGGAGGCAGACTGAAAGTGGCGCTGCTGCTGTTTGAATCTGGAGGAAGAACGAGAGGCAATTGCATCAGGGAAGTCAGCGGAGGCAAAAATATGGTGGAGAGACTAAATTTCCATCAAGTAGAAGTACATGTATATATATAATAATAATAATAATAATAATAATAATAATAATAATAATAATAATAATAATAATAATAATATTATTATTATTATTATTATTATTATTATTATTATTATTATTATTATTTATTTTAAATTTTTTTGATTTTTTTTTTTTTTGATTTTTGGATTTTGTACAAGGGGGATAAAGAAAAAAAATTACGGTTTTCAGAGATGGGATGGGGGGATGTGGGGGGATGAGAGGGAGTTGGGTTTTCAGAGGAGTTTCAGAGATGGGGGGATGAGAGGAAGATTGGGGGGGGGGGGGGGTTCAGAGGAGTCGGGTTTCTTCGTGTATGGGCTGACGAGGACGGGGTGTTGGACGCCGGAGATGAGAGGTGGTGGTATTGGATGTTGACGAGGAGGTTGGTGCGGGGATGCCGAAGATGAGTGGGCAGCGAAGGGGACGCCTTCTTCTTCGATTTGGGTTTCTTCTTCTTCACCGATTTGGGTTTCTTCTTCTTCACAGGGATGCTTAGAGGAATCTGCCTGTTTCTTCTTCAGAGATACGCATTCTTCAGAGATGAGATTGGTTTTTTCTTGTTTTTTTTTTTTTTAGGATCTAGGGTTTTGGAAAGAAATTTATATAACTTGGCTGTTGGAATTTGAGAATTTTTGGATGGAAAAATTTTAAGAGAATAAAACTTGAGTAATTGGCTATGATACCATGTTAAGATAAATTAGAGAGATGTGAAAATAATACTAAATATTAAATTGAGTTCAACCAAGTACGATACCACCTATATATAAAAGGAGAACAAATATCAAAACAACTCTACAACCAATATGGGACTATAATAATATCATATATATATATATATATATATATATATATATATATATATATATATATATATACACGTGTGATGCACGTTTTAATAATTTCGAAAAAATAAAAATAAAAAACTCTGACGTATGAAGGATTCGAACCGGATATCTCATTTATATTAGTTATGTACGTGCATTGCAAATGTTGGTAGAATGACAAAATGACAAATGACACACTAAGGCCTTCTCCCATTATAATATTAGAGATTAGAGATTAGATATATATATATATATGGAAACATGAACTTTTATTTGCAACTAATTATTGTCATACTATTCAAACTTGAGCTACATAATTATTGATTTACTGTTTACAAGGATTTTCATATACTGTATCGTTATGAAGACGTGACGTAGGCACGTGTCCACGAGCAAATATAGTTTATACATACTATTCAAACTTGAGCTACATAATTATTGATTTACTGTTTACAAGAATTTTTATATACTGTATCGTTATGAAAACGTGACGTAGGCACGTGTCCACGAGCAAATATAGTTTATATATATATATATATATCTACCAACACAAATTTATACTCAAGTATACATGGATTCAATAGAGAGAGGAGACAAATTTTAGTTGAATTGATTGACTCGAATTCTTAAATGAAACATACATGAAAAAAGAAGAAAAAAAAAGTATCAACTTCTCTTTCTCTTGAACTTAAAATGCAAAATGAAACCTGAACGATGTAATCTGAAGGAGAAGAGAGGAAGAGGAGAGAGAAAATTGAACCCTAATCCTTAAATGATTTTACATATAAAAGATACGTTATTGTAGTTTTTTTCTTTCTCCCCTCCTCCTTTTCCCCTCCCTCTTTTTAACAAGGCTTGCCCACCTGGCAATTAAGGAACCCAGCGAAGCGAGTGAGGCGGCTTACAGCTGAGCCAGGCTTGGACTTGATCAGATCGAATCTAGTCATATCTTTGGTTACCTCTTGCCTGGTAGCAGTCCCTGCTGGCTCGAAGATGGCACCATTCATCATCAGATCGTTCTCTGATGTCCAGTTCCATAAAACCCACTCGTTCCTTGGTGCAAAATCCCTTTTTGTCACCTACACGACGGGAAATAGTAGTACACATAGTTGGTTAATCATATCATGTCGAAATTTCAGTTATAATAGCAAAAGATATTGACAGACAAAATATATATGGGGTATGGTATGGTATGGTATGGTACCTCTTTGGCCCGTGGATTATCTGGGGCAATGAAACGATTGCCCTGGCTGACAACGGTGGGTCCCTTGCTACCTCCCAATGCATACATCTCCCAATGTGTGTAGTCATTATTGACAACATGGACAAATCCAAACCGTACACGAGGCATCCTTTGGGTCATACCTCTGCCGAAATGGTTGAATGCCACGGTGATCTGCATGATCTTGTCCTTGTAGTACCCGTCGTTGGCGCCAAACAGAAAGCAATCGTTGTGGTCGGTGAAATGACTGTTGGAGAGGGTGATGGCAGTGGAACCCTGTATGATGTCGATCAACCCGTCTGCGCAATTCGACATGGACACATGGTCAATCCAGAGATCGCTCGCACCGAAGATGCTGATGCCATCCCCATCTGCTCTAGTCCGTTGCCCAAAGTGGGTTTCAGAGTCCCGAATGATTGTACCCGATGTTGATTCGATGTCATGAATGTGTAAATTTAAAATTATGACGTTCTTGATGTATTGGAGAGTGAGGCCGGCACCTTTGGTAATATGGACATTTGCACCTCTACCGTCGATTGTTTTATTGCCAGTCATGATAAGCTCTTGGTTGAGTGAGATGACCATGTCCCTTTTAAATATGATCCATAGGGGCCTTATTTGAATAACTGCGTGACGGAGTGTGCCCGGCTTAGGGTCTATCATCTCATCGTCCGAAGCATCTGTCACCACATAGAATTCGCCATCCCTGCCACCATAAGCAGTACGCCCAAATCCCTTGACACATTCGACAATCTTCTTGCGGTTATTCGCCCAATTTGGGTCACACCGCCAGCATCGGTCGATTGGGTTTGTCATCATGCATGGGCCTTTGTACTTTTCTTTAAGAGACCTCCCAGGCATCGTGTGGTTTTTCTCACGGAATGCCCTGTTTTTGTTTTGTTTTTTGTTTTTTTTTTTTCAAATACACAAGTTACAACTACAAACAGAGATGTGCAAGTCTTACCATAATAATACGCAAATTCACTACACATTTTGCAAATAAGTTGCACTTTTTTGGTGGAACTCAAAGACAACAAAAAACAAGAGCACTATTTTATTTATTAATGAAGGGAAAAAAAAAAAAAGAGAAATTAAGAGGAGAGTAACCTACTTGTGAACAGCTTTATTGAAGGAGTTGGTGACAGCAGTGGGGTCGGGATGGTAAGCTATTTCCGCAGCCCTTCGTGCATTTCTTGCCCTTTCCTGCCAATATTCGTCGAACACAGCAATGTTGGCCAATGCAGAGGTGGCAAAGATGAAAAAACAGAGAAGGAACAGGCACAAGGGCCTTGAGTTGTAGTAGTACTCCATTCTTCCTCAAACCTTACTTCCTAAACTCTTTCCTTTCTTCCTTTTTTTTTTTCCTTTTCCCTTTTCCCCTTTCTTTCTTTATTTCTTTTAGTTATTTTTTTCTTTTTTCTTTTAAGGCTATTTACTCACATAGACTTGGAACGTAGACGAAAGTTTATTACCAAATGAAATGGACAACTAAAGAAGAAGAAGAATGGGAGGAAGGAAACATGATCTCTAATGAAGAATTACGAGTGCCAAAGGTTGGTTTTTGTAGGAAGGCAGTGCCGCAGTGGTAATGGAGAAGAAAGGTGAAGAGAGTAAATAGGAGAGACAAGTAAGGAGAACCAAGGAAGGAGAGAGAGAGAGAGAGAAGAATTGGTAATTGATAGGTTAAACAGTTATAGGCAGATTAATCTCAGTCACTCATCTAAAACTATTGTCGATACAAACCATCAAACTTAAATTTATAGGATAAAAAATAACTCATCCTTTTAAATGAGCCCATCAATATATTATTTATTCATTTCTTCAAAAATATATTTAAAAATGTTGTTCCCATTTTTTAGTTTGTTTCGTCTTGCCATTAATTGTTTCCTTCCCCCCAAATCAACTTTTTATTTGGTTGAAAGATGACACCTTCTTCATAAACAGCGAATAAATTAAAATTCTTTAAGATAAAAACAAAACAAAAAAAAAACACGTCAGTGCACGTGTTAACGGCTATGTTTGCATTGCAATCTCAGGATTTTCATTCTACTTACACTAACATGTTTATGTGCCCAAAATCTAATATGTTTAACCATCCTTTTTCAGCATGCAATGCCTGTTCTGTGCTTTGCCATTCTGTGATGATAATCTTTGAAAATGAATAACTTTTGCAAAACCTGCACAAAACCGTTCTTCCTGTTATCACTATCCTGGGTCTGTTATATAATGTCCTTATCATATACCAACATATAGTTGACTTATAAACGAGAACCTGATCGAAAACTATAGTCATCTGGCAGTTCATGCTATGGATTAAAATTTAAAATGTAAATTAACTCATTAGTTTCTTGTTTAGCTTGTCGATTATAATTTCAGGTTCTGGAATAGTTAAGAGTGCAGTTCACATGGAAAAGAATGGTGTTTTCTGCTGCCTAACGACACACGTTAAGGTATTGTTTCGTGATATCAATTCTTGATATTTACTCAGATTTTCTGTAATGCTCACAATTTGTGGCTGATAAGTGAAATATTGTAACAATTATGAAACCTACAATGTGAGCAAATTTCTGATAATCATACAATGTTAATAGTAGTGTCAACAATTTTCAGTACTGAATTACTGATGCTGTGACCAGTAATTGATTGACAGTTCGGAAGAATACATTCGATCCTTCATTACAACCATTATGCTATATTTTAAACAAGTTGTATCAATTTTCCATGGCAAAACAAATACTAATTTTTTTTGGTCTTGTGGTGTTTACAGCTCTTGGAGTAATTTTCCTTTCTTGCCACCAAGTGAACACTTCCAAGTCTTCCAAGTATCCAACTTCTATAAAGGATATGTTGAATATGAAATTAGAGTTTATGCTTTAGGCAGCTATTGTTTTACTTGAAGCATAATACCCTAGATATTCGGGATACCTAGTATACTGCTCTACAGCACTATATATAGCCAATACCAACTTTATGGGCTTATGAGCGGAATAGTATTTGTCCAATAAGTCCACAATGATGATATTCATGACCAGATCTTATGTATACAGCATGCGTCCTACAAAACATAATGATATAATAATATTAATTGTGACTTGAAATCTTTAATAATGATAGTAAGTCCTTTTCGTACTCGTATCATGTTTGAAAAATGAATTAAAGGGAAAAGGTTTTTTTTTCTGATACATGAGATTCAAAGCGTATCTCACCTACATGATTTTTTGAAATTAGGATTTCCATATCTATGTAAAGGATGTTGAATATGAAATAAGGGTTTACACTTTGTGTGCTATTGTTTTGCTCGAAGCATTATACCATAAATATATATTTTGGATACCTAGCATATTGCTCCCAGACGGTATATATAGCCAATGCTAACTTGATGGGCTTATGGGCCAAACAAGGTTTGTCCAATAAGTCCATGGTTCTGATATTCACGACCGGATCTTACGTATACAACACGCAACCTATTGAACATACTAATATAATTATATTGGAATATATACATATGAGTCATATAACCTCAACAATCTCCTCCAATATTCCAAAATGATTATATTCTCATGTTAGGTTCATAAATGATCTACAGTTCGGTTCAAAGATAATTCAGGCATATCAACATCAAGTTTGGAATGTAATGCTATTTTAATCAATTATCTGTTCGAAAGAACCATATATTTTTGCCCACTTTATAAACATTAAGTTTGAAATGCATGACTCATAGAAACACATAAGCCTGTCAAAATAAAGGTGCAAAAATTATAATCAAGATCACAATAATTAAAAAAATTAAATGATTGACCAAACTTGGGGATAACTAAATCAGTTTCAAATTAAACTGACCAAACTGAAGTAACTGAGATGTTCAAAACAAATCAAAGCTTCAAAAAATTAAAGTGATAAGCTTAAGATTTAATGAAGCTACTCCTCCATTCCACAATCGCAGCCATCACCCTCGTTAAGTAAATCATCATCATCCGGGTTAAAGTTTATAACATCGTTGAAATCACCTATATCCGTGTTATTTTCTGTATTTCAATGATTGAATGCAATTTAAGAATTTCAATTAGAATTCACTCATGTGCAAGATCATAAGTAGCTAAGCTCAAAGAACATACTACAAATTTGAATCATTCATAAGAAGGATATCAAAATAAAACAGGGTCTTCATCATAATCTATGATGCTATCTTCTTTTTTATAAGCAATAGATGTACAGATCTTATAGTTGCAAAATCCTTAGAACCATACATCTTTCATGTTGGAATAATTAATCCATCAATGGACAATTCAAAAATAAAAACAATTGTCAAGTTTGGAATAAATGCAAGGTTACCTTCAATGACATGTTATCAAGTTTGGAAAAATAATAAGACAAATCAATTATCGCGAAACATATTTGCTGCAATGTTCCATGCCTAATTTTTGAATAGATAATGACAAACCTCTCATATACACAAAATAATAATATCATCAAGTTTGAAAGTATACATCATTAAATATAATTGGCATAACTCCACAATACTATCTTAACATTTTTTATTTCTAAGAATGCTTAACAGAGTAACTCATTCTTATATATTGGCTTTTTTATACATAGGTAAAGGTCAAAAACTCAATCAACTTCTTAATATCCTATAAATACTCCTATTATTAAACCCTAATTTAATTAATACCTCTCTCCCCCTCTCTCCTCTACATCCCGCCACTCACCCTCCTCCCCATCTCTCTGTTTCTTTTCGTTTCAAACCCAAATAGCCAAAGCCCTTACCCTGTTCTCCTCCCATCGCCTCTCCAACCACCCTCGCCTCCATCACCCTAGCATCATCCCACCGTCGCCCTTGCTCCGATCTCACCACCAAGGCACGCCTGCACCCATCCACCTCATTGGCACCGCTTCGTCAACCGCCTCGATCCCTCTCCGCTATCCCCCGTAACCACCGAAGGTCCCCCTCGCCCTTGTTGTCGTCCAGAGCCCCGAACATCTCCCCCCGCCGTCTCCACTGTTTCGTCGAGAAACAGAGCACGTTGGAGCTGTCGTCCCTTGGTCGCCACTGTGTCGCGCCTCGAACGCGGTTCCACCGCTAGTCACACCGAGCACCCCCTCGTCGCAGTCACTGTGCAGGCTGTTGTTGATCCCCCCACTGTGACCTCCCTCTCTCCGCTATTTGGCTTTTGGAGGTAGGAGTAAGGATTTCGGTGTTCGGTGTGTGGAAGGGACCGGTGTTTGGTGTTTCGTGAAGGAGAGATCCTGATCCCGTGTTCGGTGTTTGCTGTTTGGGTGCTGGTTTTGCTGTGTAGGCATTTACACGTAGCTCGCACGTGCTTGCGTGTTTCTGCGTTCTTGGATTCGTCTCCCGGGATTCTCATCCCATTATTCAATATATTCGAAATTAATAACTAAAAGGCAAGTAGATCCAAATCTTTTTGTTATCACACTGCTATTTCAATTCCGTTAAGTGTATTGAGGGATTATACGAGCTAACCCTATATATGCTTGACATCGTGCCTATATCTTTGATCTAAAACCTAGTCCCTCTTGTACATTGCATATGCACGTTTACATGAAAAATAGTTAGATCCATGTTATAGACTTGTTTGATGAATTGCGTAGGTTAGGTTGAGTTTGATTTAATGAATTGATTTACCATGCCTGTAAAATTGCATTTAAACATAGAATTATGCATGTTAAACATCTAGTATCACTTTGATTATTAGTTAGCATAAACTATATGGTTATATGATTAAGTTGTTGCCTATTCATATCAAAATAAATTCTGGACTGCTGTTTGTGTCTTTTTGTATCAGATTTTTGACCATGTTGATGTTGTAATTTGAAATAACTTTCTTAACATGAATTATAGCCCCATGAATCTATTTTCCAGAACTTTTAACGGATCTGAATTCCGAGTTATAATCTGTTAGATATTAGTATTTTAGTACAACTGTGTCTGAATTTCCAGATTCACAAATTCATGCATATCTTTCTGTTTCATAATTAAATTGAACATGTTAACAGTAAAATAAAAAATATGAAATAAATTTAGCTGAGACTAGACACGTGTAGGAACAACCTTGAATTTTTGTAAATTTAATTGATGAGTTTTCTGACCTAAAATATATATGTGAACATAATTTATAACTTGCCGTCTGAACATAAAATTTGAAAAGAATATGTTTTCACCTTACTTTCTGTAGCTTTTATATGTCGTATATATATTTGCTGGAACCGACAGATAGTCCAGTTTCTAGAATTTCTGACGGATCCATATTTTCTTTTCTGTAGTAGCGGTAATCTGTGTTTTTGTACAGTAACGTCATGCTGCCCAGATTGTGTGATGTGTTAATTTAATATGTTTGCTTCTTGATTGGTCTGTAACGAGTAGAATTAGACACACCTAGCATGATAAAACATTGACACCTTCTCGCATGGTCACATAGGATGAAATAAAATGATAACAAGCCGGGGTATTATGAGATTACTTGGTAGTGAACAATCCGAAATTGTACTCTTCGGACCCTATTGCTTGACTTTACTGATTGATGACCATAAAATACTGCTTAATAATTACTGTAATTGAGCATTGAACACTAATTACTGGGCCGAGTATACGGACTGAGAATTCACCATCGGTCTAAAGCGTTCACTGTGTGCTTGCACCGAACCTGTGGAATGGAACGCAGTAGTACATGCACTAGATAGGCTAATAGAACGATTAATAACCTGCATTTGATATTTCATGCTTGAACCTGTATACTGTCATCAATATTGAACTTGAATTGGAATTATTAATTAAATGCATGATTAAATATAGACCCTTGATATTATTGTCATTCATTATCTTTGCTATTAACTTTGATCCTGTCCCTTTTTCTTTGATATACATGCTTCCTATTGTTCTTTGTTTCCCTCTACTTGTTGTCCAAGAATGGCTCTAAGGACATTATTTTTCTTCTTTTTAGATCAAGAGTTTACTACTACTGGAGGGACAATACCAGAAAGATTTGGTACGCAATGATTCTAGTAGATGGAGTCCAAAATTAGATTGCTTGAATTAATTTATTACTAGACTTATTTTGTTGAACATTGTCTAGATATTATACTTTGTTTTTTTGGGCTTTATGACCCGGAGTTTGTTTTTATCCAAGATGTTGGATATTATTATTTGTATTATTTTATTTATTATTGAAGTTGATCTTGTTTATGTGATTATATCTTCTTGCGTGGTTGTGATTGTTCTTTCATATTGTTGAGTTAGTCTGGTACAGCGTATGGATGGTGTTTACATCATTCGCTGGGCCTATGTTACGTACTCGTATTCCGTATTTTGGAAAGCGGGGCATGACATATTTTTAGTGGTATCAGAGCACAGGGTTGGATAATATATCAGTCAAACATGAATATCTTTATGAAGGTTTGGCCTTGATTGATATATTAGTCAAGTTTGGCTCTAGCCGGGTTAACTCAGTAATGTGCACACCATATTGATCACATGAATATATAATAACCAACATATGATCTGGGTACTGACCATATTTGTTCGTGTTTCAGGCTATGGCTCATGGGAATTCTTCTTCTTCCCGTCTGAGGGATGAGCAGCCAGGCAACGCTGCTATTCTTCATACTATTCAACAGATGATGGCTCTCGAACAGGAGCACAATAAATTGATGATGGTCACTTTGGCAGCCAATGGAACTACCGCTGGACCTGCACCTGGGCCACTGCCCCAAGGCCCTGTACAATAGCAGATTTATAAGGCTACACCCGGATAAGTTTTTGGGTACTGAGTCGCCTCTTGAGGCTGAGAATTGCCTTATCCGGATGGAGAAATTGTTGATCGTCACCCATGTTGCTGATGTTGATTGTGTGGATGTGGTTAGCATCCAATTGGTGGATCTCGCTCACATCTGGTGGCAGGCTGAAACCGAAAGGATGGTGAGACCCATCGAGTGGGCCACTTTCTCAGAGAGCTTCATGGCGAAGTTCTTTTCCAGTGTTACCAAGGCAGAGATGGAACGAAAATTCGTTTCCCTAACTCAGGTCAGCTAGCTTGTGTTCTTAAATGTCATCATTGTTGCCTACTTCACCTGTGACAATATTAATTTAAGCATTGTCTTAACCAGGGAAACCGATCTATGGACGAGTATGCTGCAGAGTTTACTCGGCTCAGTCGCTTCGCTCCTGTCCTCCTAGCCACTAATGAGGATAGGGCTCGCATATTTTAGTTGGGCTTGAGTTTTTCCCTCCAGGACTGCTTGGCTGCTCTTCGGCTTCGTGCTTATGCCGACGTTCTGGATGTTGCTCGGATCCAGGAGCAGACCCTTAGCAGGTCAGGTATTCCCCAGTGGACTGTTCTGCACCCTGATGCAGTTTGGCCTACCAGAGGACCTATTCGGAGGCCAGTTCTGCCTCCTCCCTGCGAGGGCACAACTGTACGCACATGGTGTTCTGAGGACTGTCGAGACTTGTGGCTATTGCCAGAAGGTTGGGCATTCATAGTGGGACTGCAGGGTAACTAATCGAATATGCCTTGCATGTGGCAGCAGTGATCATATGATTCGGAACTGCCCCAGGAGTAGGGCAGCTGTTCAGGATGGAGGTACTGTTCATCAGGGAGCACTGGCTCGTGGTCAGGATAGACCACCACTTCCACCGCAGAGGAAAGCCTTTGAGCAGAGGCGTGTGGCTCTTAGAGAAGGCCAGACTAGGAGTCGTGGTCAAGCTTATAACCTGACAACCGAGGAAGCAGAGGTAGCAGTTGGAGTGGTTGTAGGTATATCACAGTAGTTTTACTTTTCTTTTTCTTCATTTCAGTTTTTTGCATGTTATTTTCCTTCCTTGTACAATTATTCGTAGATATATCCTATTAGCAGCTTATTCTTTTGTTGATCTTTTTCTCTAGGTGTTATTTTAGTCTTCTCCCTTCCAGCTCATGTTTTGTTTGACTCTGGTGCTACCCACTCTTTCATTTCCTCCCGCTTTGTTGATTAGCATAGTTTGGCAAGTGATGCTATGCCCGCAGCTTGGGACATCAGCACAGGTGGAGGTGTCATTATCTGTTCTAGGGTATGTAAGCAGAGCCCATTGCTGATTGTTGATGTGGATTTCTTGGCTAATTTGATTGTGATTCCCAATTCGGCTTCGATGTCATTCTGGGCATGGATTGGTTGGGTGTTTCTTGTGCTGTGATTGATTGCCGAGAGAAGAAGGTGACTTTCAGGTTTTCTGGTCAACCAAAGTTTGTGTCCCATGCGGGTGAGACACCGTCAGGGCGTGTCAAGAACTCGATAGACCTTAAGGCTGTTTCACTTGTGTCGTTGGGCTCTAATGGGGTTGTTGCAGCCTTAGTTGTGTGGGATTTCCTTGATGTCTTTCCCGAGGATTTGCCCAGTTTGCTACCAGACCGAGATGTAGAGTTCAACATTGATGTTCAGCCAGGTACGTCGCCTATTTCCAAGAGTCCGTATCGTATGGCACCTGTTGAATTGGCGGAACTGAAGGTGCAAGTTTAGGAGCTGCTTGATAAATATTTTATCAGGCCCAGTGTTTCACCTTGGGGAGCCCCAGTTCTATTCGTCAACAAGAAGGATGGTAGCTGTAGGCTTTGCATTGACTACAGGGAGTTGAACAATGTCACTGTGAAGAATCGGTATCCATTACCGAGGATTGACGATTTGTTCGACCAACTGGGAGGTGCTTCGGTGTTCTCGAAGTTGGATCTTCGTTCCGGGTATATCAGGTTAAGGTGAAGTCAGAAGATGTTCCGAAAATAGCTTTCTGAATGAGGTACGCGCATTACGAGTTCTTAGTGATGCCTTTCGGAGTTACTATTGCACCGGCATTGTTCATGAGTCTGATGAACAGGATGTTCTCGTCGTTCTTGGATCAGTTTGTCATGGTCTTCATTGATAACATATTGGTGTATTCTTAGAATAGGTAAGATCATGCTGAGCATTTGAAGGTTGTTCTGCAGACCTTGAGAGAGAACCAGTTGTATGTGAAGCTCAATAAGTGTGAGTTATGGCTGGATCAGGTTGCTCTTCCGGGCCACATTATTTCTGGTGCTAGTGTTTCTATGGATCCGTCGAAGATCTCTGCAGTCAAGGATTAGCTGATTCTGAAGTTTGTTTCTGAGGTGCGGAGTTTTCTTGGTTTGGCCGGCTATTATCGGAAGTTCATTCAAGATTTCTCAAAGATTGCGGGGCCTCTGACCAATTTGACGAAGGAGCAGAAGTTTGATTGGGATGAAGCTTGTGATGAAGCATTTGTAGAGTTGAAGTGTTAGTTGACGTCAGTGCCTTTGCTGACTATACCCGACAGTTCGGGTGGTTTTGTGATCCATTGTGAGGCATCGTATAGAGGTCTGGGAGCAGTGCTGATGCAGCGATGCCAGGTTGTCGCTTATGCATCGAGGCAGTTGAGACCTTATGAGAAGAACTACCCCACGCATGATTTAGAGCATGCGCTCGTGGTTTTTGCCTTGAAGTTGTGAAGGCATTATCTGCTTGGGGATAGAGTGGAGATATTCACAGATCACAAGAGCCTCAAGTATGTGTTTACGCAGAAGGAATTAGTGGAGGATATGAGAAGGCTAGAGTTAGATGTGCTACTTCTTGGATCAACTCAGCAGTTCATGATGTTACAGTTGCAGTCTTCTTTGATTGAGTAGATTAAGGAAGCCCAAGCGGGTGACCAACAGTTTTGAAGTGAGGTGGAAGCCAGTTTGAGATCCAATTTGGTCATTCATGCTGATGGGTCGCTTCGTTTTGGCTCTAGGTTGTGTGTACTAGAGGAGAAGTCAGGCAAAAGCTACTTGAGGAAGCTCATCGGTCTCCCTATTCTATTCATCTAGGTGGTACCAAGAAGTACAGGGACTTGAGGCAACATTTTTGGTGGCATGGCATGAAGAGGGATGTGGCTAGATATGTCTCCCAGTGCCTAATCTGTCAGCAAGTGAAGGCAGAGCATCAGAGGACCGCGGGACTTTTGCAACCTCTTCCAATCCCAGAATGGAAGTGGGAGAATATCACAATGGATTTTGTGACAGTTTTGCCGAGGATTCCCAAGGGTCATAATACTACCTGGGTGATAGCAGATTAGCTGATGAAGTGTGCTCACTTTATTCCTTTCCGTGTGGGTCAGTCCACGGAGAGTTTGGCTAAGAAGTATGTTCAGAAGGTTGTTCGTCTGCATGGAGAACCTGTTAACATCATATCGGATAGAGATATGAGATTCAGGTCTCAGTTCTGGGAGAGTCTGCAGAAAAGCTTGGGTACTAAGTTGAGCTACAACACAGCGTTTCATTATCAAACGGATGGGAAGTCAGAAAGGACGATTCAGACCCTAGAAGACATGTTGAGATCCTACGTTCTTCAGTTTGGAGGTTCGTGGAAAGATCATCTTCACTTAACCGAGTTCTCTTATAAAAACAGTTACCAAGCGAGCTCAAGGCTACTCCATTTGAAGCTTTGTATGGGCGCAAGTGTAGATCATCGATCTGTTGGGATGATATCAGCGAAATGAAGCTTTTGGGTCCTGAGTTGATTACGAAGACAGTTGATACCGTGGCTCAGATCCTGAAGCACATGCAGGCCGCTCAAGATAGGCAGAGAAGGTGGTCTGACTGTCGCCATAGACCTTTAGAGTTTGAGGCAGGCGAGCATGTGTTCCTCAAGGTATCGCCTTGGAAAGGTGTTATTCGTTTTGGAGGTGGGGGCAAGTTGAGTCCCCGGTTCATCTGTCCATTCGACATTGTGGAACGTGTGGGCAAGGTAGCTTACAGGCTCGCATTGGCGCCAGCTTTAGTGGGAGTCCATGATGTATTTCATGTTTCTCAGCTCAGGAAATACATCAGGGATGACAGTCATGTGATTGATGACTCAAACTTGTCTGTGGGGCCAGATTTGTGCTATGAAATTTAGCTAGTCTCTATCTTAGACCGTAGAGAGAAGGTGTTGAAGAATAGAGTCATCAAGTTGGTTTGAGTTTCTTGGGATCCTCACTTGCTAGGTGAGTTGACTTGGGAGTTGGAGGAGGATATTCGGGAGAAGTTTCCTCATTTGTTTGAGTAGCTATTTTGCATTGTTTTGTTTTGTTTCGGGGCTTGCCCTATGTACCACTTATGAATTTCGAGGATGAAATTCTTCTTGTAAGGTGGGTAGGATTTGTAATCCCTATTTTTTCTATTTTGGATTTATAGTATTTTTTATTTTATTTTCTTGATTATTGTATCTGATTCCTTTTAATAAAAATATGCTTTTATTGGGTTCTTTTATTCTCTTTTAATCGTTCCGTACTCTTTTCTACTATTTTTGGCTCATTGCAAATCTTTGCTCTTCGTGTTTTGAGTTTGAATTGTTCTGCTATATGTTCATCCCATTGATTTCTATGTGTTTTTCATTTTTTGGAGCCCAAAACCTATACCTAAACCCGTTAACCCTGCAACCCAAAACCCCAATTTCTTAATCCCCTATAAATACCCCAATTATTAAACCCTAATTTAATTAATACCTCTCTCCCTCTCTCTCCTCTACATCCCGCCGCTCACCCTCCTCCCCATCTCTCTGTTTCTTTTCATTTCAAACCCAAACAGCCCAATCCCTTACCCCGTTCTCCTCTCATCGCCTCTCCAATCACCCTCGCCTCCATCACCCTAGCATCATCCCACCGTCGCCCTTGCTCCGCTCTCACCACCAAGCCACGCCTGCACCTATCCACCTTGTCGGCACCACTTCGTCAACTGCCTCGATCCCTCTCCGCTGTCCCCCGCAACCACCGAACGTCCCCCTCGCCCTCGTCGTCGTCCAAAGCCCCGAACATCTCCCCCCGCCGTCTCCTCCACAGAGCACGTCGGAGCCGTCGTCCCTTGGTCGCCGCTGCGTCGCTCCTCGAACGCGGTGCCGCCGCTAGTCACCCCAAGCATCCCCTCGTCGTAGTCACCGTGCAAGCCGCCGTTGATCCCCCACTGCGACCTCCCTCTCTCCGCTATTTGGCTTTTGGAGGTAGGAGTTGGGATTTCGATGTTCGGTATGTGGAAAGGACCGGTGTTTGGTGTTTTGTGAAGGAGAGATCCTGATCCCGTATTCGGTGTTTGCTGTTTGGGTGCTGGTTTTGCTGTGTGGGCATTTACACGTAGCTCGCACGTGCTTGCGTGTTTCCGCGTTCGTGGATTCGTCTCCCGGGATTCTCATCCCATTATTCAATATATTCGAAATTAATAACTAAAAGGTAAGTAGATCCAAATCTTTTTGTTATCATACTGCTGTTTGAATTCCGTTAAGTGTAATAAGGGTTTACACGAGCTAACCCAATACATGCTTGCCATCGTGCCTATATCTTTGATCTAAAACCTAGTCCCTCTTTTACATTGCATATGCACGTTTACATGAAAAATAGTTAGATCCATGTTATAGACTTGTTTGATAAATTGCATATGTTAGATTGAGTTTGATTTAATGAATTGGTTTACCATGCCTGTGAAGTTGCATCTTAAACATAGAATTATGCATGTTAAACATCTAGTATCAGTTTGATTATTAATTAGCATGAACTATATGGTTGTATGATTAAGTTGTTGCCTATTCATATCAAAATAAATTCTGGACTGTTGTTTGTGTCTTTTTGTATCAAATTTTCGACCATGTTGCTGATGTAATTTGAAATAACTTTCTAAACATGAATTATAGCCCCATGAATCTATTTTCCAGAAATTTTAACGGATCTGAATTCCGAGATATAATCTGTTAGATATCAGTATTTTAGTACAACTGTATCTGAATTTTCAGATTCACAAATCATGCATATCTTTCTGTTCATAATTAAATTGAACATGTTAACAGTAAAATAAAAATATGAAATAAATTTGGCGATGACTAGACTTGTGTAGGAACCACCCTGAATTTTTATAGATTTAATTGATGAGGTTTCTGACCTAAAACATATATGTGAACATAATTTATAGCTTGCTGCCTGAACATAAAATCTGAAAAGAATATGTTTTCACCATAGTTTATGTATCTTTTATATGTCATATATATATTTGCTAGAACCGAAAGAGAGTCTAGTTTCTAGAATTTCTGACGGATTTAGATTTTCTTTTCTTTATTAGCGGTAATCTGTGTTTTTGTACAGCAATGTCATGCTGTCCAGATTGTATGATTTGTGTTAATTTAATATGTTTGCTTCTTGATTGGTCTGTAATGAGTAGAATTAGACACACCTAGCATGATACAATATTGACACCTTCTTTCATGCTCACATAGGATGAAATAAAATGATAACAAGCCGGGGTTATATGGGATGACTTGGTAGTGAACAATCGGAAACTGTACTCAATCGGGCCCTACTGCTTGACTTGTACTGACTGATGGACATAAAATACTGCTTGATAATTACTGTAATTGAACATTGAACACCGATTACTGGGCCGATTACACAGACTATGAATTCACCATCGGTTTAAAGCGTTCACTATGTGCTTGCGCCGAACCTGTGGAATAGGACGCAGTAGTACGTGCACCAGATAGGCTAATAAAATGATTAACAACCTGCATTTGACATTTCATGCTTGACCCTGCATACTGTCACCAATATTAAACTTGAATTGGAATTATTAATTAAATTCATGATTAAACATAGACCCTTGACATTATTGTCATTCCTGGTCCCGTCCCTTTTTCTTTGATATACATGCTTCCTATTCTTCTCTGTTTCTCTCTACTAGGTGTCCATGACTTGCTCTATGGACATTATTTTCCTTCTTTTTAGATCAAAAGTTTACAGGTTGTCATGCCCACTTTCCAGAATACGGGAACACAGGCACGTAACTGAGGCCAAGTGAATGATATAAGTACGCCAACTCATATCATCCACAAGCTGTACCAGTCTTAACTCAACAACATGACAAGGAAATAATCACAACCACACATAAATACATAATCACATAAACAAATACTTAGACTAAACATGCAATAGTCCAATTTAATAACCAACAACTGGAAATAAACAACAAATACCTTATGGCAAGCTCCTACTTCGATCGTAGAAGAACTGCTAACCAATGCCTTCTGGTAATTCTCCTTGTACACCTATACTTGTTCATCTAAAATGAAAGAATAATTTGTCCTTAGAGCAAGTACGGACATCAAGTAGTGAAAAGTAGAAAGTAAGGGAACAAGGTTCATCAAGGAATATGGATCAAGTTCATACAAAAGCAATAACGGTATCAATAAACAATGGTCACGATCAAGTATATACGTGTCAACTTAGGTTTATTAGCATGTTGTTTTTCCTATCTAATGCACGTACTACTACATCCCATACCACAGGTTCGGTGCATGCAAAACAGTGTACGTTTTAGACATAGTGGTGGGATATACAGAGCGTGTACTCGGTGTAACACGATAACAAGATAACAAGATAACAAATTCACGAGTTCACAAGTAATTCTCCACCTTCCACGTCAAGATTCCATGTAAACAAGAAGGGTCCTACCGAGTACATTTTCTAAGATTATCCACTACTAAATCAACCCTTATTAACCCCGACTTGTTTATTATTTTATTAAGTCATTCATGTTCATGCAAGTTTGTATAAGAATGTCAGGGGATGATAAGAATGCAGCAGCATGATACAATGCATAATAATATACATGAAGTAGTGAATCTGAAACAGCCGACACAGTAATACTAAAACAGCGATAACTCATAGACTACAATTCGGAATTTGAAAATTCTGGATGTTATTGAAAACTAGACACTTAGGGCTACAATTCATCTTTATATAAGTTGTGTTAATTCTTATGGTAACAGGGTCGAAATCTCTGTGCAAAACAGAACAGGCAGCAGGAATTCATAAAATGTCATCACATATATGTTCATCAAAGTGGATAATCAACATGTTATTGTATCATAAAATGTATTAACACTAATATATAGCAATTACAATGGATTTTTACAGTGAAAAAGTCAATTTATTATGTCATAGTTCAGGTCACAAGATCTCAATCAATCAACATGTATTTGATCACAATATATTTTCCTCATATGCAAGCTCTAGTCAATTTGTTCATGTCGTGTGTGTATATAGGTTTGGGTTTGAGTCAATGGATAATAGTATGATGTCAAGAGTACGTCGGGTTAGCTTGTGAAAACCCTCGATACTCCCAATGGAAAGTACACAAAGCAGTATTACGATAATTGAAGGGAACTACTTGAGGGAGGTCAATAAACTTGAACTAGAAAAATTAAATGAGTTCAAGTGCACTTGCCTTTTATAGATGATTCGAATATGCAAAAAGAAATAACGGGATCAGAATCCCGGGCGACACTCCAAACTACATGCGAATCACAGCAAAATACCACACGACGAACTCCAAATAGCAAACCAGTACACACAGCGGATCTAATCAGCAAGAGCAAACCCAACAGCAAATCAAGACAGCACAAGTAATTAGCGAACACAACGGATCCAAGAGCAAAAAAACAAACACCAATATCGGATCCACCAAGCCAAAATAGCAAACACCCTAAGCGTCCAATCACACTCTATCTTCTTCCCTTCGACAGAGAGAGAGAAAGTGGGAGCGGGAGAACTCGGCGACACAGGCGTAGGCAGCGTGGCTGAAGGTAGTCTCCAACGGCATGGCGTGCGGTGCTTGGGAGGAGGTGCGGCACAGGAGGAAGACGAGAAGGGGCTTCGAGTGGGTGCCTCTGTTCTGTTTGGGTTCGTCGATAATAATGGCAGTGCACATGGGGCTTGTAACACTCCGAATTCCAAATACAACTGAATTCGAAATTCCACAGGATCTTTACACTTCTTTCGTATAATTTTACAAGGAAATTTAAACATTTCTTACATCAGAGTTACATTATACCTTTACATTATCATAGCAGAAGCAATTTTACAGTAATTACATGAAACAATATTTAAATAAATCTTTGAGCAGCATGTATACTTCAATTTGTCAAGCATCTTTACCCTGCATGTGAAACCGTGGGCGCGTCAGTTCATTCACTGATGAAATATTATACACGGCCATCCTCTCTATGCCAGAAACAGTATAACGATTCTCAACACTTAACAAACCACAAACTTGTTCACAACCAAAGCTAAAGGGACTATCCTATAGATGTCGTGTTTTGCGGTGTGCTTAGTCCTTAATGCAGCTATTATGTTACATGACACTAATGCACACTTGTTCAGATTCTATGCATCCCATACTACATAGGTCTAAGGGCAAGCCTTTAATCGTTCTTCATCTTGTAGAGTTCAATCCCTCGTCATGACTTAATCTATTACTGTAACTACGATAAGTATCCTAGATGTTCTATGAGTACGAGCTCATATCCAGACAGCCTGGAGGGAAATCCCACGTCATGTCACGATGCATTGTGAAGACAGCCGGTGGACAATTCAGCCTCCGTCATGGGACATGACACCACCCGCGGTCAACAAACACCCCACGAGCGTCGCCTGCGGTACGGACTTCTGGAGATATATCCACATTATGTCACGACGCATCGTGAAGACAGTCTGTGAATATTCTCACTCCATAGCTCCGAGGCCCTCATACTCGTGTTTTTCTCTTATTTTCATCACCTCTTCACTATGTATCTAATCCTTAATTATTTGAATCATGAACAACATCAATTCTCTAGAGTTAGCCTTTCCACTATAGCGGTCTTAATCATCTATTCAATATGACCCAATCTTGTTCTTCTCATCTCAAATTTTCATTTCAGCATATCTCTTTTCAATGCCGATATGAGGCTTAACTACACTCTAGTTCTCAATTTCAATTCACAATCAAAAATCGAATAAATATTTTTCATGATTAGCATTAATTTTCCTTTCATGTTCATAGCATTTGCATACGCATGCTCATAAAATCTTTTATAATTCATCATGACATTCAATTTCACTTCCATGGACAACTCATGCATAAACAAAAGAATTCGTTTTTTTAACTTGTCACATTCATAGCTCATTCGACTACCATGAATTTACCATACTGTCAATTTATCAATCATTCACACTTTCATTACCAAAACTCATTTCAAAACTCTTTTAAACAGTGCATGTATTTTTCTTTATTCAGAGACAATTTAAACCAATAAAATAATAAGTTTTTTCTTGCCAAAAATAGTCTCAAATTCTTATTTATACTAGGCCACAGGTTATGGAAATTATCTCACGAAAATCTAGACATTAGTTAACTTCAGGGCAGTCGACTGTTAAAACATAGCCAGTCGGCTGTTCCGCGATGATTTAAAATTTCGAAAATATGATGATCAGGGCAGTCAACTGTTATACTATGATTGGTCGACTGTTCCGCAAAGATTAAAAACTCAAAAAATAAAAAGATCGAGGCAGTCGACTGTTACACTATGATCGGTCGACTATTCCGCAAAGATTAAAAACTCAAAAATAAGAACATCAGGGCAGTCGACTCTTTCAATCTAATCGGTCGACTGATGCTGCTAGGTTTTTTAAATTTCCAAAATATTTTTAGTTCTTTTTCTTTTCTTTTTGAGTCAAAACTCTCTAGATTCTAATGTATATACAAATACAGTAAACTAGTATTTTTAAATTCATTATTTACCAATAACACATGCATTTTTTTTTGTGTTCTATGTCCATAAGTTCGATGTTGAGAACACTTTACATTTCTACATAATTTATAAATCTAACTTCCCAAAATTCACTTTATGTCTCTATTTAGCACTAGATCTTGTTCTCTACAATTGGATTGTTCAAATTCAAACAATTTATCCTACAAGATGTATTTAGTTAATTTGTGTCTTATAAGTACAAATTCGTCCCACATAGCATAATTCATAGACATAAAGCATGATGATAAGATTGAGTCTAGCATTTTAATTTCACATCTTCATTAGCAATCATCTTAACAGTCAATCTTTAAGCTACTATTTTATCTCTAATCAACCAAACATTAGACTATAATTTATCAATTTCTTCTCAACTATTTTAGCAAACATCCCTAGCATGGCATCTATATTTAGAAATATTGAGAAACACCCACCTATAGTTGAAGAAACGAATGAAAACTCCTAGAATGCAAGAAAGTAGCCTTATCCTCCTAGAATGGATTGCAAATTGCTCCTCCTCCTTACTCCTTGGTGCAACCCGAGCCTTGCTTGAGGGTGATGATGGGGTAATCGGCCTCCAAGATGGAACACACACAACTAATGCTCTCAATCTTTTTACTCTCTCTCAATCTTCTTTCTTTAAATTATTTTTCCTAGTGTTGTATGCATGAAGGGAGGGGTATTTATACTAGTTTTAAGGTGAAATAGAGAGCTAATATTTAATCAAGGAGTTATGGATTAAGGACCAAGATGAATTGGGAAGTTGTAGTAACTTCCATGATCACATAACCACTCCTCTCAATTACACTCACTCTCCCCCTCTCTCTATCCACAATCCGGCCACCCCTAGAAAGGTGTGCAATGCACACTCTAGTGTGTGCACGTGCCCTTTCTAGTACCCCCCATTATTAAGTTGTAACAAAATTAATTAATTAATTGCCTACTAACTGTATCTACATGACAAGTTGTGAAAATTAAAAGATTAATTAATTTGTGGGCTTCAAAAATAGTGGACATTAGGCTCATGGGCCATTTAATAAAATACTTTAATTTATTAGGGTGGGCTTAAATTAAAAAAAATGCTCTTAGGCTTTTAAAAGAGGCTTTTATAAAATAAAGAGAGAAAAAAATGTTCATTTGTTCACGTTATAAGAGATAATTTTGTAAGAAAATATACATACAAAATTTTACGTGCACTACATGTAAAAAGCCACAATTCTCATTAAATAAAAATTCAGGGTGTTACAGGGCTGGAGGAGTAGCAATGGCATCGATGGCAGTTGCGAGGGATAGTGGAGAGGGAGAGATGGTGAGGAAGACGAGGAGAGTTAGGGTGTTTTGCGATGGTGCAATGGAGAAGATGAACAAGGGAATTCTCTGTGCTTCGATGGGTTTTGGCTATGCTCGGAGCTCGAAAGGAGGACGAAGAAGACTGCAGTTGTGCACGATGGTCATGGTGATGGGTTCAGCGAAGGAGAATGATCTTTGGTGGGTTCGGTGGTTTCGCGAGCAGGGCAAGGGAGAGGGTGGCTCGAGCGGTGGGGGCTCGAGGATTGGAGGAGGCTGTGCTAGCAATGAGGAACAGGAGTAGTCGACTGACGAGGAGCCGAGGAGGAGCGACGGAGGGTGAGCGGATGGCAGAGGATGATGAAGGTTGAAGACGAAGTCGATGGGTTCAATGGAGTGCTCTGGTTGGGATGCGCAAGTGGGAGGCAAGGTGGGGCAGTGATGGAAGGAGGAGGATGAGGCGGGAGGTTGCGGAGATGAGGCGATGGGAGGAGGATTGCTTGAGAGGCTTACGGCGCTCGGAGACTCGAGCGCACAGGGGAGATGCTCAGAGGCGAGGCAAGCGAAATGGTTGGGTTCTGGACGGCAACGCCTGCAATGGAGCTCGACGAGGCGGAGAGGATGACGATGGTCGAACAGGGGAGAGGCGACAGGCGAGGAGTGTAGTGGAGAGGGTGCTCGACAAGGAGGGTGGCACAGTCGGAGATAGGGATTCGACGAGGGAGAAGCTTCAAGGGTCTCACGCAGAGAGGACGACAGGGTGCTCAATGAAGGGAGAGCTTGGGGATGCAGCGACGCTTGAGCGGGGGCGAGACGATAGAGCATAGGGGAGGCAGTGGAGGAAGATGAGCAGTGCTCGAGCGGCATTGGGTTTCGACACCGCACAGCGAAGAGGAGGAAGACGATGGCTGGAGGGTGATGGTCGGAGAATGGGGGAGGCGACGAGAATGGCTTGGGCGATGGAAGGGTTGAAGCAGAATAGGGAGAGGGAGATGGAGATGAGGGTGGTCAGAGCTCTGTTTATGTTTGGGTTTTCTGTTAGGATAACAGAAGAGGGAGAGAGAGAGAGTAACGGGGAGAGAGAGTGGGGATTTGTTTAACAGAATAATATTAATATTGGGTAGTTGGAGATAGTGGGGGTGCAGTTACGGGAAATGTGAAGAGTGGGTGAGTGTGGAGAAATTGTATACGGTGAGTATATGGGTTTGTGGGTTTGGGCTTGGGGTTAGAGTCCAATAAGAGATGGGCTTGGGTTTGGGCTTCAATTAAATGTAATAAATTCAAAAATAATTGTTGGGCTTCTCATGAATTCAAAATAATCAATAAATGATAGTATGGATTAACTTGGGCTTCAATAAATAAAAAGAAGAGAGACAAGATTCTAGTTTGGAATATAAATTTGGGTTTCAGTAGGAGATTCAAAAGGATTTAAATGCACCGGAAAGAATTTATACAGAAATTGGAATACAAGAATACATGGCGAAGAAAGAAAAGAAATGGAAATCCGTATAATCGGAAACAGAGGTTACACAGGTACTGGAGGAACAATAACAGAAGAAATTGGTGAGCAACGATTCTAGAAGATGGAGTCCAAGATTAGATTGCTTGAATTAATTTATTGCTAGACTTATTTCATTGAACATTGTCTTGATATTATACTTTGTTTTTTTGGGCTTTATGACCCAGATTTTGTTTTTATCTCAGATATTGGATATTATTATTTGGATTATTTCATTTATTATTGAAGTTGATCTTGTTTATGTGATTATATCTTCTTGCGTGGTTGTGATTATTCTTTCATATTGTTGAGTTAGTCTGGTACAGCTTATGGATGGTGTTTACATCATTCACTAGGCCTACGTTACGTACTAGTATTCCTTATTTTGATAAGCAGAGCGTGACATTTACATACCAACAAGGTGGTACATCAGCCTATCAAGGGCATCCCAATGCTCACTACTTAGATTGCTAGTGAAACCACTCGGCACACATACCACAAATACGAAGTCTGGTCATGTGCACATCATAACATACATTAGACTACCAATAAACTTAAGAGTATTCTAGCTGACAAACTGGACTGCCAAGATTAGGCAACAATCATGAAGTACTACTATATGGAGATTCTAATATCGTTCTATCTTTGTATCCCCACTGAAGTAATAGTGTTTTTATGTAGTGTGAATGATTAGGAAATATACATTTTGTTGGGTTTTATGTCTTGCATACTTCTGAGTCCAAAGAGGAGAAGAAGATGATGAAGCGAAGTAAGGTCGAAGGGTCGTTGTGAAAAGAAGAACGCATCAGCATGTGACAGCAGTAGGCACAGTTGACCGCCCCCACTCTTTAGATGGATTTCGAGTTAGTGTTGTTAACCGCCCAATTTGGGCAGTCGACTGCCGCCAACGCTAAACACATTATTAGGCTGGTTATTCGGGCCAACTTCTACTCCAAGTTAGAGCGTACGGCTCCTGTTGTGTGTCTCTTTATCCGGAATATATCATACGGCTAATGTAACAAGACTACAACCTAGAGTTTCTCTAGATCTCTATATATTATTGTATTGACCTCATTTGAGAGGCGAGAGAGAGTACTTCATTGTAAAGATCAATTGAGAGAGTTATCTATTGTAAATAGTTGATTATCTTCTAAGGAGACTTGAGAGATAGATAGGTTATTGATGCGAGTGTAATACTTTATATCTTCTCTAGTAGAATAATATTTTCCTTATTTCTCCCCCGAATTAGGCTTAGCCAAACCGAGACAAATCATCATGTGCTTGGTTTGATCTACTTGTTAGACTGTTCGTCATCTAATTTTGTTAGAATTAGGGGTAGGAATGAATGAATTATTATTGATTGATTATTTATTACAATATGTTTCTTATATATAGGAGAGAAGGAAAGACTAAACTAATACATTATTCGATATGAGACTAAACTAATATCTCTCATAATATCTAACATAATATCTAACACCCTCTCTCAAACTCAAGTTGGTTCAAACAACATAAGTGTGAAATATTGACAGTGTTCATGTGGTAGGGATGAACAAACTGTGATGTAGGACATTGGGAAGGCGCTCAATGGAGCATGTGTTGGGATCTCACCCCGGAATTGAAAATAGTAGTAGTAGTGGAAGGAGGTAGTGGTGGCGCATTGTTGGGATCTCACCCCCGAACTGTGACGGGATCTCCATATTCTGAACTGTGTTGGGATCTCACCCCTGACTTGAGACATAGTAGTAGTAGTGGAAGAAAGTCGTGGTGGCACACTGTTGGGATCTCCATATCCAGAACTGTGGTTGGATCTTACCCTGACTTGAGACGTAGTTGTAGTAGTAGTGGAGTATGTTGCTATTGAAGAGGAGTTGAAGGTGATTGTTGTTGTTGAAGAGAGGTGTTGAAGATGGGTTGTTGTTGTTGAAGATGAGTGTTGAAGATGGGTTGTTATTGTTGTGTTGAACAAGAGTTGTTTGTTGTTGTTGAAGATGGGTTGTCGCTCTTGTTGAAGAGGGTGTTGAACAGGAATTATGGCAGCCGTCGAAAGTAGTGGGTGATATCGGGAACTCCCCCTTCTCAAACTCACGATGTAGTAATCAGTGTGAGGTTATAGCGGGATCTGGATGCAGACGTTGAAGTTGAAGAACCTGCAAGAAAGAGTTTTTTTCGGGTATAGGGTAAACGGGTATTAAGGTTTGGGTAAAAGAAATAGGGTTTCGGATATTCGGAATTGGATATGGATTCAGGTATTTGTATTGTATAGTAAGAGGTTTGGATTTGGTAGTGGGATTTCGGATATGGGTGGGTTTTTTTTTTTTTTTTTGAAAACAAAAAACGGGTTTGGATATGCGGTATCGGGTCGGGTTTCTGGTTTGGATTTGATTTGGGTTGGGTATGGGCATCGGGTATCGGGTTTCGGGTATTAGTTGTTTGGGCAGAGGGATATAAGATGAGGATTAGGGCTTTGGGGAAAGAGGTGAAGTGGCAGCCAAGGATTTTGGAGGGAATTACGAGGTGATTTTGGAGGAGATGGCTGCAGGGGGTTTCGGAGGGGATGGACATGGAGATGGACATTGGGATTAAGGTATTAGGGTGTTGGGAAAGGGGCGTCTAAGTGGATTAAGGACTGAAGAGGCAGGTTGGTGTTGTTCGGTGGAGGTGGACTTCGGGATCTGAACGGCATCGACTTCGGGATGGTGTTGATTTTGGGATGGGTCAACAAGGATGATGGATTTGGTGGTAGAGGATGGTGGGTTTGGTGGGTCTGGGTCGCCAGAAAAGGGGTTCGGCCATTCGGGAGTTTGGGGAGGTGCCAAGGTAGATGTTTTTAATGTTGGGTGTTTGGAGGTGTGTTTTTAACAATGGTAGTGAGTGGTGTCATCGGAGTTGCAATGGTGGGTGTTATCGGAGTTGGTTGTGGGTTGGTGTTTGGAGAAGATGAAAAGAGTGTCGCCGGCGGCCATGCTCTTTCTATTGACGATTTCTGTTGCTGTTGGGTTTTATTGATGCTGGTGATGTTGGTGTTGGTTCGGGAGTTGATGTCGATTGCTATTGGTGTTGATAGTGATGGCTGTGGAGATTAGGGTTTGATTAGGAGTAAGGGATTTGAGTTAGGGTTTTGGGGATTAAGGTTTGTGATTGGGATGTCGGGAGGTGGAGAGATTCCGATGAAGGCGGAAACCACTCCACCTTGGTATAGGCCTTACAGGATTATAGGCTCTGATACCATGTTAGAATTAGGGGTAGGAAGAAATGAAAAGGAATGAATTCTTATTGATTGATTATTTATTACAATATGTTTCTTATATATAGGAGAGAATGGAAGCCTAAACCAATACATTATTCGATATGAGACTAAACTAATATCTCTCATAATATAATATGTTCAACAATAAAATGTTATTGAACTTCTTGATATTCAGATATACATAATGAAAAACATAGAGACTTATAAATATAGTACAAATCTTGGGCATAAAGAAAGTCTTCTATCATCCCACAAATGGATAATATCAATCCACATATTAACTATTACTAAAATATCTTCTCACATATTCTAATACTCCCCCTTAAGTTGGAAATAAACAAAGTTGAAGTCCAACTTGAACAGAGCCGAGATTTAGACCAGGGAAAGAAAGCATCAGGGAATTCAACTATATAAGTCAACACTCCCCTCAAACTTCATAGAGGAATCGAGCGCCTTGTGGATGAAACATGATAGCACAGAGAAAATTGAGCGCATTGCGGATGAAACCGGATAGCATGGGAGAATCTTGCGCGTTGCGGATCAAATCAGATAGTGCAAAGGAAATATAGCGCAGTGCGAGTGAAACTGGATATCGCACAGAAAATCTGAATTTTGATGTGATCGAATATGAAAATCTAAATATGGAAGAAAATCAGATATGAAAATCTGAATCTGAAGGAGGACTAGATCTGAAAATCCGCATCTTAAGGATTCTGACAACTAAAAAAGAAGAAAATAGTGTTTTTTGAAGAGAGATACACTTCTTGACAGTGCTTAAGGAGGATTGAAATGCTCTCATACCATGTTCAACAATAAAATGTTATTGAACTTCTTGATATTCAGAGATACATAATGAAAAACATAGACTTATAAATATGCTATAAATCTTTGGCTTAAAGAAAGTCCTCTATCATCCCACATATGGATAATATCAATCCACATATTAACTACTACTAAAATATCTTCTCACATATTCCAATGGATATATTGCCGCTAAACTTATTAATGAATTCCAAACAATTGGTATCAGAGCATCAAGTTAGAAATCTTCTGCAGTTCAGGAGTTTCTTGAGTTTCCTTGGAGAAGATGACAGGTCAGAGTTCTACGAAGATCAAGTAGAGGAGGCCGTTTGACATAATGCAGGAGATTCGGTTGAAGATTTATCCAGAAGCCCTAGGTTTAATTCAAATATTTTTGGCAAGCGAAGTTAGGTGTAGAAGCATGGCGAGTTTTTAGGAAAGACTCATAGCTAACGATGTAGAATCGTCATTAAAAAATGATGTATTAAAAGAGAAAATTGTTCGGTTACTCAATGAAGAAAATTACCTATATTCAAGATCATCTAGGAGAATCCAATTCATGGTCATCTAAGCTAAGGGCATCGAACGCAGATGATCTTAAAGCTTTGATCTTGATAAATTCACTACTAGATTCATACAAGCATCTGATAACCATCTTGCTAGATGGAAGTCTGCCAAGGAGAAATTTTCGGTAGCAGATGTGATCAAGGGCTTGGAAGACGATAAACATAGGAGGGGGACTCTGGAATTGGCATCTAATTCTAAGAGTTGCATCGGATGGATGGTATTTCGAGTGAAATAAAAAGTGCACGTAAGGGAAGGATCCGTTGCCACCATTGCAAAAGGACTGTGCATTACAGAGGGATTATCGTAAGTTGTTGAATCGCGAGAGTGCATTGCTAGTGTTACTAGTGTTGCTGAATCAGGTGAAACTTTTTTATTGTACTCTTGTTTCAAATTGTATAGATGTGTATTTAGGCAGATTTCTTGATTCAGGGAGTTTTTCTTATATATGCGCCGAGAGGGAGATGTTTTCTACTTACAAATTCATTAGAGATCGTTGTGAGAGAATGGTTGTTGGCGAGTTTTGTAGAGTAGTGAGTAAGAGAACAGTTGAGTTGGAAGCACCACACGGAAATGGGTACACACTAGAGAATGTCATTCATATTTCTTTGCTGAAATAGAACCTTATGTCTTTAGGAACTCTTGATGCACGAGGCTGCAAGTACATAGCCCGAGGTAGAGTTCAATTGGTATGGGAAGGTCATCATAAGGTAATGTTAGGAAAGAGGGCTGTCTCGCACAACCTCTACAAGCTTTGTAGGATTGAGAAATGTAGGCCAAGTGTTTCCATGCTCTGTGTCCATAAAGCATCATCTAGTATGTCATCACTAGAATCATGGATGCGGGATCACGACATTCGAATATCGTCGAGAAGTAGAGTGCCTCGGGATAGGTGGAGTTCGTGCGGAGGGAGGCACCTCCGTGTTAACTCCTTGTAGGATGTGCCCTTGAGGAGGCATACTAACCGGAGAAAAGGTAGTAAATAATTCAACTAGCTGAAGAATTCATTGTACCGAGTTCGTTTGAAGGTGGAGAATGAAAGATTTTAGATTAGTTTGATCATACAGAGTTGATAGCACAGATATGCAATCTAAGGTGCTGATTTTGGGGTTTATGTCTTGCATACTACTGAGTCCGAAGAGAAGAAGATGATGATGAAGTGAAGGAAGGTCAAAGCATTATTGTGAGAAGAAGAAAGCAGCAGCATGTGACAAAAGCATCGTTGCGTTTGGGCACAGTCGACCGCCCCCACTCTCTGGATGGATTTCGAGTTAGTGCGATCGACCACTGTCGGCACTGAACATATTATTGTGCTGATTATTTGGGCTTAACCTCCACTCCAAGTTAGACTGTATGGCTCCTATCATATGTCTCTTTATTCAGGATATATCGGATGGATAATGTATCAAGACTACAACCTAGGGTTTCTCTAGATCTACATATATTATTGTATTGACCTCATTTGAGATGCGAGAGAAAGAGAGAGTACTTCATTGTAAAGAGAAATCGAGAGAGTTATCTATTGTAAACATCTGATTATCTTCTAGTAAGGCTTGAGAGATAAAATGGTTCTTGGTGCAAGTGTAATACTTTTTATCTTCTCTAGTTGAATAATATTTTTCTTATTTCTTCCCTGGATTAGGCATAGCAAAACTGGGACAAATCATTGTGTGCTTTGTGTGCTTTGTTTGATCTATTTGTTTGATTGTTCGTCATTGGCTCTATTGTCGTTAAACTCAACAATGAAGACCTAACACCTTTCTCATTTATGTCAACTTTCATGCCCAAAATTGTGTTAACTACTCCTAGATCTTTCATGATGGATGCATTTGATAAAGTTAGTTTGACTTCTTTCACTATGTGAATGTCACTACCATAGATCAACATATCATCATTATATAAGCAAATTAGAGCAACTTATCATATTTCTTAAGAAAGCATAGAAATTTATCAGACAAACTAGCAATGAATCCTAGCTTTCTAATAGTCGTATCAAACTTCAAATTCCATAATTTATGTGCTTGTTTTAAACCGTATAGAGCTTTAATTAGTTTACACACTTTATGTTCAGGACCTTGTATGACAAAACCATCAGGTTGTTTCATATATATTTCTTCATTAAGTTTGCTATTTAAGAATGCTGTTTGTACATCCAATTAACAAATAACAATGTTTTCAATAGATGCAAGAGCTCGAATGATCCTAATGATGGCTTGATGACAAATAGGTGAATCAACGTCAAAAGTTAATATTATACACTTGGTCACAACCCTTAGCCACTAGAAGAACATTTATTAATGCTATTATCAAGATTTAACTTCTTCTTAAACACCCATTTACAGCCTATGGCCTTCGCACCTTTTAGTATTTCTACCGAAGTCCAAGTACCATTTTGCAATAGTGAATTCATCTCATCATTTATCGCTTTCCCCACATACATGAATCATTAGATCACATTGCCTCATCATAGGAGGTTGGATCATTCTCTAAGTGATAGGTGACAAAGTCACTTCCATACTCTTTGTGTGTTTTATGTCTTGTGGAAATTCTCATACTTTCTTATTAACTTTGTATGGTTGGACTAGGGTCTATGTCCATGTTGGAATTAACAAGTTCATTCTCTAATTGATAATCTTTTATAGGCTCTACGAATCCAGAAAAGGTCATGCGGTTTTCCTTAAGAAAGGAATTTTCTAAATAAATGACATCCCTAGACTCCATCAAAGAGTTATTTGATAGATCTAAAAATTTTTCAGTGACGCTATCTTCAACTGGACCTAAATATATGCATGGTACTATTCTTCTTCCTACTTTAGAGGTAAATTTTTGTGTACAACCCCAAGTTCTTAAGTCATTAAAGTGAGGTAGATGTTTGTGCCAAATTTCATAAGGTGTGGTAGTGGGTTTGGCATGTAAAAGTTTATTTAGAATGTGATTTGTTGCGAGAATAACACCCTCAAAAGTTAGATGGTAAGCCAGTGGTTAAAAACATAGAATTTAACATTTCAGTCAATGTTATGTTCTTACGTTAGGCTATTTCATTCGATAGAGGTAAGGAGTGATAGTCTCCAAGATTATACAATGTTCATTACAAAATTCTTTAAATTCTTTAGATACATATTCTCCTCCTCTATTACTTCTAAATTTTCTAATTATCTTATCAAGTTGATTTTTGACCCTTTATTTAGAAGTTCTAAATTTTCAAAGGCTTCATCTTTAGATTTCAACAAGTAGATATGACAATAATGAGAACAATCATCTATGAACGTGATTAAATACTTTTTTAATTCCACTAGTTTGAAATTGTTTAAAATCAGAATATCAGTTTGAATGACTTCTAGGAGTTCTGTGCTTCTAGTGACTGGACGAAATGGTTTTCTAGTCAAATTTAGTTTGGGCACAAACATCACACATGTCAAAAACAATTCTTGAGTCTAAAGGTGTAGTACCCCGTATTTTTAAATATTATTTTAAAGGTTTATAAATGAAATGAAATGATTTTTGGGAGGTTTAATAAATATTTTTCTGAAAATATTTTCTTTTTACACGTGTAAAACACATGCAAATATTTTCTTGAGAAGTTCAAAAGCTAAAATTTTTTCATGAAAAATCATCATTTATTATTTGGGATTATTTGAAATTTTTCTAGATTTTTCGGATATTTATTGGATCTATTTGTAAATATTAAGAAAAAGAAGGATCTTTTTGCAAAATTGTCATTTTGAGGGGTGAAAGTGCAAAACTATTTTCTGGACTTTTCAAACAGTGCCGACTGGATATAAGATGTCTATTTTACTTTTAAATCTCAATTTAATTGGTTTTATCAAGTTTCCAAGTATAGGCATCTATTTATGTAAAGTTATATTTTCAAGGGGTTATTTTGCAAATGTGTTTTAAAAACCCTAATTCTCCTATCCTGGGTATTTAAAAGAGAGAAGTACAGCCGTCTTTCGCTGCACAACACAAAGCTTCTATTGTTTTTTGGAGGATTAAGGAGAGGATCTTGGATTTCGCAAAAGAAAGGTTTTCTTACCAGATTTTCTTCATTCGAGGTGAGTGATTTGTTGTGTTTTATTTTCTTTGTGCATGATGTATGTGAGTGACATAATTGTTTAGTTTGTTCTTTGAATGTTGTATGCGAATGATATGAATGTTTCAATGGATCTTGGATGTTGAATTTTATTTGCTAAAAAGTATGTTTAGGGTTTGAATATGAATATGCACATTATGAATTGGATGGATTGTAGAATCCCGTATTTTCAAATATTATTTTTATATTTGAAAATGAATTTAAATTTATTTTTGGGAATTTAATGAATATTTTCAGAAAATTTACCTTTTGTACACGTGCAAAACACGTGCAAATACCTTTTGAGAAGTCGGAAAAATTTAGTTTTTCTTATGAAAAATCATTATTTAATATTTGAGATTTAATTAGTATTTTTCCATATTTTTCTGAAATTAATTTGATGTTTTTTGCAATTTTTGAGAAAAGAAGGACTTTTATGCAAAATTGACATTTTGAGGGTTAAAGTGCAAATTATATTTCTGGACATTTCCGATCAGTATTGTTGAGGTTTAGACGTATATTTTCTAGTAAATCCAAATTTAAATGATATTTGATTGATTTTCAAAACTAAACCTATGTATATAAACTTGTATTCTTGCAAGGATTATTTTGCAAAGTGGGGGTAAAACCCTAATATTGAACCCGGATATTTGAGGGATTTCTTTCCCAGCCATCATTTACAAAATATACAGAATTTTTGAGATTTGTTTTGAGGAGCAAGAAGAGGATTTTTGGATCTAGCAAAAGGGAAGCTTTTCGTGGATTCTCTTCAATCAAGGTGAGTGACGTAAGATTATTTGTTTTGCTTGTTTGATTTTTGTGAGTGACATTGTTCGTGTTATTGTTTGATTTTGTGAGTGTTATGAAATCGTTTGTTTTGAATTATGTGAATGACAACGTTTTCTTGTTTTGTATATGAATGATATGGATCTTATATTGTAGTATGTATGTGAACCATTGATATTTTGAATCATGTTTGTGAAACTTATGGATATTGAATAGATCTTGAGTTATGAGATTATATGTTAGAAAACATGTTAAGAATTGATCATGGTTGGGATCGGATGGTGAATATTTGGATCTAGAGTATACAAATCAGATTTTGATTCTAGTTGTGAAAGGGGATTAATTTTGAGAAACCCTAATGGAAAGATTAGTGATTATGGATCTTGAGAATCGTATTTCGATATTGGGTAATTGAGTAATGTATCCTTTATGGAGGTTATCGAGGTTTGATTATTTTGCCTGAGAGCGAACTATATTTCGTGAGCGATGAATCTTTATAACTCCAGTTTGGATTTTGTATTTAGACCTAAAATAAGAAAACTATAGGCCGACGGTCGACTGGCCTACTATGCAGTCGACTGGTACGACTCTACTGATGCACCATCAGTCTTTGGGGAATCGTTCGGGATAGTCGACTCGACTCTTAGCAGTCGACTGATCCACTGAGACTTATTTTTGTTAAATGTGTTCGGGACAGTCGACTTAGACTGCTGTCAGTCGACTGGTCCATTGAGATGTATTTTGTTCAGTCCTTTCGGGACAGTCGACCACTAACCTTTTTTTAGACGACTGTTATGACTTAGTTTATTTTCATGAAATTTTGGATATTTGATCCCTGGACAGTCGACTGGTTTACTGTACAGTCGACTAGCACTGACGAATCTTTGTAATCTTTAGTGTTATTTCGAATGATTGGTTTTCAGATTATTCAGTCTATATTTGATCTTTGATTCAGTAATTGATTTTGAGATATTCAGTATTTGATTTTGAGCTATTCAGTTATGAATATGATTTTGAGATATTCAATTGAGCCACTCTTGTTAGTGGAAATTTGTTTAGACTTTTGAGTTTAAGTCTCTAGAGGTAAGTGACCCTAGTATACCGGTGTTGAGATATTTGTTGAGTTATTGTTGAGGCCCGTTGAGGCAATTCAGTTTTTCAGTTTTGAGTTATCCCGGTAGGGTACACCGACTCTAGGAGATTTTGTTGAGTAATTCAGTAACCCAAAAACAATAAGGACAGGCATTAGTAGTGTCATATCGAATGGGAACATGAGTTATGCACCTCAGTATGACTTTAGATGCGAGACTTAATCTCCTGAATTATCCAAGTGATTTACTTGAGATGTGAGACTTATCTCCGGAATTATCCAGGTAGATTGCCTGAGATGTGAGATATTTCTCCGGAATTATCCAGGTAGTTATTTGAGATGTGGGATTGATCTCCGGAATGATCAAGGTCGAGGCGACGCTTGTGGGGTATTCATGTGATGATGCGTTTATGTCTAGATGTGAGATGATCTCCGGAATTATCCAAGTGTTTACTTGAGATGTGGGATCAATAACGGAATTATCGGACATGGGCTAATCCTCATAGTCTATCTTTATCTCTTAGTACTCATCGTTGTCAGCATATAGCATTTGTGTTTTCTTGACTCATTTCCATGCATTTGGTTTCACTGTTTTCCACACTCGACATTCGGTTTTCGTATCACCTGTTTACACTTCTTGTTACTTCTTATTTTGTTATATTTAGCTTACTACCTTTGTTGAGAATATCATGATTTATATTCATTTATGTTGCTTGTCAATTTTATGTCACTCACACCATTTATGGCTAACCCCGTTAGTTTTGGGGTTAGGGACTCTCTCTAGCCTCACATGTTGCAGGTTAATGCTTAGAGTTGGAGATGGAATGCTTAAGTTGGTTTTGAGACACATTTGACTCACAACAGATTTGTGTAAATTTGTATTAGCTATGTTAAGACAATTGGTATTGTAAATAAATAAATTATGAGTTGAGTTTGTTCGAATTCCGCTGTGACTTGTAATAATTGTTGTAATAAAAGTTGAAAATTTTAGTGGTGTTGTTTGTGTTATTATTGCAATTGAAGTGGATCGTTGGGAATGTGCCACGTGATTTCTAAGTTCTCATATTAGAAATTCGGGACGCTACAGAGATTGGTATCAGAGCAACGCTTCAATAGTAATACTAAACATGACATAAAAATAACCTAGGTGTGGACACTAGAGGGTGTGTACCTAGGTGTGGACATTAAAGAGTGAGTATCACATAGAATTGAATATGATGTTTTATCTTTGGGATCCAACTGAGATTTTGCCAAAGGTTATTGATGAGAGTTTGAATTGTGTGTGTGATGCTCTAACTTTTCTCTCGTTTTGCAGTATTCAAAATGGTTGCACCAAGGGGCAGAAATGGTGGCAATAATGAGGATGGGTTTGGTAGTTTCCGAGGAAATGGGATCGACCTTGAAGCTGAGTTTGCCAAAGTATATCAGACGTTGAATACGCTGATGGCACTCAATGTGGCGCAGCGGCAAGCACAGCAGCAGAATCCGCAGCCAAATCATGGAGCTGGACATGGATCGGTGAACGCCGATCCTATTAAGCAGATTGAATCCTTTAAGAGGATGAGGCCGCCAGTCTTTGAGGGGCAAGCTGATCCAACAGCAGCAGATGATTGGATTCGGAAGATGGAGACGATCTTCGAGGTATCGGAGACTCCAGCAGCCAGCAAGGTGAAGTTGGCTTCGATGCAGCTTGAGAAGGACGCTGGTGTCTGGTGGGAGTCGCTGAAGAGGACTCTGGGAGATCAGCAGTTGACTTGGGAAGCTTTTCTGGAGGAGTTCAGAGATCGCTTCTTTCCTCTCGATGTTCAAGAGAAGAAGGCGACCGAGTTCATGAACCTTCAGCAGGGCAGCATGACTGTGCGGGAGTACGAGACCAAGTTTGCTCAACTTTCGAGGTATGCACCGCGAAGAAGGCCAAAAAGTTTGAGCAGGGCTTGAGGCCAAACTTGAGGTCGAGGTTGGTTCCGTTGGGTATCAGGAGATTCGAGAAGCTGGTCAGGCGAGCAGCTATGACTGAGGAGGATATGGAACAATTCCAGAAGAAGCAGGATACATGGAACCGGAACAAGAGGCCAGCATCAGGCCAGAGTGGGAAGGGATTCCCCGCGAAGCAGGCCAAGTTTAGTAATCCGGTGCAGAAAGCACCTGCAGCTCAGGGAGTGACCTGTTACTACTGCAAGGAGGCAGGGCATTACAGGTCAGCATGTCCGAAGTTGGCAGAGCATATTTGTTCTCAGTGTGGGCAGACTGGACATTCTAAGCCCCATTGTCCACAACTGAAGAAAGATGGTTCAGGTGGGAGCAAAATCCAGAAGAGGCAAGGGCGAGTATTTGCATTAACCGAGGAGGACGCGGGTAACTCGGAAAATGTAATACAGGGTATGCAAGAATTTTGAATTTCTTTTTAAATCAATGTAATGAATAAAACCTTTATTTGAGAACAATTTAAGATGGAGTATCATTCTTATTGTAACAGGAGTTGTTTTAATAAATGGAATAAAGGCAAAGGTTTTGTTTGACACTGGTTCATCGCACACTTTTGTATCGCCGAGTTTTGCAAGGATCTTAGGTTTGGAACCTAAATTGTTCCCAGGCAAGGGTTTTGTCGGTGGCAACGTCGTCAGGTGAAGAGTTGATAGCGGATCGATATTACGAGGGCTGTGATATCGAGATTGGGGGAAGGTTGTTCGGCATTGATATGATCGAGCTGAAAGTGTTGGGTGTGGATGTCATCGTGGGCATCGATTGGATGGCAATATACGATGCCACAATTGATTGCAAGCAGAAGGAGGTATTGGTGAAAGCACCAGGTGGACCTGCAGTGAATTTTCAAGGGAAGAAGAAGATTCCGAAGGCGACTGCAACGGTATCTAAGATAGGCAATTTCGGATGAAGTCAAGGGCATTCCGGTTGTTCGAAATTTTCCTCAGGTGTTCTTGGATGATTTTCCAGGATTACCGCTGCAGAGAGATGTGGAGTTTGACATCAATGTTCAGCCGGGGAGTGCGCCGATTTCAAGGCTCCGTACAGGATGGCACCTGTAGAGCAAGATGAGGTGAAGAAGCAGATTGAAGAGCTGTTGAGCAAGGGACTCATTAGGCCGAGTTCTTCTCCGTGGGGTGCACCAGTGCTGTTAGTCAAGAAGAAGGATGGGTCAATGAGGATGTGCATTGACTATCGGGAGTTGAATAGGGTGACTATTCAGAACAAGTATCCACTGTCGCGGATTGATGATTTATTCGACAGGCTTCGAAGAGCAGCTGTGTTTTCGAAGATTGACTTGAGGTCAGGGTATCATCAGGTGCGAGTCAAGGAGGAAGATGTGAGTAAGACCGCTTTCAGGATTCGTCATCGGCTGTATGAGTTTTTGGTGATGCCATTCGGGTTGACGAATGCGCCAGCAGTATTCATGGATATGATGAATCAGGTCTTGAGGCCATTTATCGACTCCTTCGTGGTAGTATTCATCGATGATATTTTGGTGTATTCGAAGTCGGAAGAGGAGCATTCTACACACTTCACAGCAGTATTGCAGAAATTGCAGGAGCATAGCTTGTATGCCAAGTTGTCGAAGTGTGAGTTTTGGAAGTCTGAGGTAGCTTTCCTTGGACATATTCTTTCTAAGGAGGGAGTAGCTACTGATCCCCAGAAGTTGCAGCAGTGAAGGATTGGCCCAGGCCAACGTCTGTAAAGGATGTCAGAAGTTTCTTGGGTTTAGCTGGATACTACAGGAGATTTATTCAGGGTTATTCTCAGATTGCAGTTCCATTGACAGGTTTGACCCGGAAGAGTGTGGCATTTGTGTGGACAGATAAGTGCGAGGAGAGTTTTCTTGAGTTAAAGAAAAGGTTGACTACTGCACCTATCTTAGCTTTACCGTAAGCTGGGAAGGATTATGACATCTACAGTGATGCATCTCTCAGAGGTTTGGGATGTGTCTTGATGCAAGAAGGCAAGGTCATTGCGTATGGTTCGAGGCAACTGCGTCCGCATGAGAAGAATTATCCGACGCATGATTTGGAGCTAGCAGCTATCATTTATGCCTTGAAGCTGTGGAGGCATTATGTCTATGGTGAGAAGGTTAATATGTACACCGACCACAAGAGCCTGAAGTACATTTATCAGCAGAGGGATCTGAATCTTCGGCAGAGAAGGTGGTTGGAAGTATTGGAGGACATTCATCCCGAGATCAAGAATCATCCGGGCAAGGCGAATGTGGTGGCTGATGGACTTAGCAGGAAGAGTAGTTTATCGAGTTTGATCACTACTCGCAGGGAGTTGGCAGCAGAGATTGATCAGGCAGGTATCGAGGTGGTACTGCAAGGTTTAGGGGCATCTTTGGCTCAGTTGAGGCTGCAGCCGTCCTTGAGAGAGAGGATTGTGGAAGGTCAGAGATCAGATTCAGAGATTCAGAAGATGTTGCAACAGGTTTCAGAAGGCAAGTTACCAGAGTTTCGTGTCCAAGATGGAGTTCTTTGGATGGGTGAAAGGTTGTGTGTTCCAGATAATGCAGATTTGAGAGAGAGTATATTGCAGGAAGCACACTGTACATTGTTGTCAGTTCATCCCGGGGGCACAAAGATGTACAGGGACATCAAGCAACATTTTTGGTGGTCTGGAATGAAGAGAGATGTAGCAGATTTTGTGGCAAGGTGTCTGACTTGTCAGCAGATCAAAGCAGAGAATCAGAGACCTGGAGGTTTGTTACAGCCGTTACCCATTCCGGAGTGGAAGTGGGAGAATATCAGTATGGATTTCATCACAGGTTTGCCGAGGAGTTCGAAGGGCAATGACTCGATTTGGGTTATTGTGGACCGCTTGACAAAGTCGGCACATTTTCTAGCCATGAAGATTACTTGGTCGATGGAGAAATTGGCTGAGTTGTACATTGGGGAAATTGTGAGACTTCATGGAGTTCCTGTGTCAATTGTTTCTGACAGAGATCCGAGGTTTACTTCAAGGTTTTGGAAGAGCCTACAAGCAGCTTTAGGCACCAGAACTGATTTCAGTACCGCATTTCATCCGCAGACAGATGGTCAGACGGAGAGGGCGAATCGAGTGCTGGAAGACATGTTGAGGGCTTGCGTTATGGACTTCGGTGTTAGTTGGGAGAGATACTTAGCATTGGTTGAGTTTGCTTATAACAACAGTTACCATGCGAGTATTGGGATGGCACCGTATGAGGCTTTGTATGGGCGGAGGTGCAGGACACCTGTTTGTTGGTATGAGGTCGGCGAGAGGCAGATGTATGGTCCTGAGATCGTGCAGCAGACGTCAGAGCAGATTGAGCTGATTCGCAAGAGGTTGGTTGAAGCTCAGAGTCGGCAGAAGAGTTATGCGGACACCCGACGAAGAGATTTAGAGTTTGAGGTTGGGGATGCAGTTTTTCTCAAGATTTCTCCGACCAAAGGAGTGATCAGGTTTGGTAAGGGAGGCAAGTTGGCGCCAAGGTATATTGGTCCATACAGGATTGTGGAGCGGATTGGCAAGACCGCTTACAGATTGAAGCTTCCAGAGGAGTTGGCACAAGTGCATGACGTATTCCACGTGTCCTTGTTGAGAAAGTATGTGCCAGATCAGAATCATCAGTTGGTAGAGGTTCCTGAAGGATTGCAGGTGAACTTGAGTTACAAGGAACAGCCTGTTGAGATCGTTGATCGTAGGGAGAAAGTTCTGAGGAGCAAGGTGATACCTATGGTCAAGGTATTGTGGAGGAATCAACAGTTCAAGGAGGCTACTTGGGAGCCCGAGGACCGCATGCAAAAGGATTTCCCTGAACTGTTTGTATGAGTGTATTTCTATTAGGTGATTGTAATTCTTTGGAATGATAGTAATTTGGTTTGGGTTGTATTTCTCTTATTTTGATTGAATTGTCATATGCAATTGTTTGAACTATGTTTCCATTATGAGATGTTGATTTCCTTGTTGATATATTGTTTGGACTATGTTCTATTTATGAGATATTATTTCTTTTGACGATATGTTGTTTGGACTCGTTAGTAGTAGTTCTGAGGACAGAACTCTTCTAAGGAGGGAGTGATGTAGAACCCTGTATTTTCAAATATTATTTTTATATTTGAAAATGAATTTAAATTTATTTTTGGGAATTTAATGAATATTTTCAGAAAATTTACCTTTTGTACACGTGCAAAACACGTGCAAATACCTTTTGAGAAGTCGGAAAATTTTAGTTTTTCTTATGAAAAATCATTATTTAATATTTGAGATTTAATTAGTATTTTTCCAGATTTTTCTGAAATTAATTTGATGTATTTTGCAATTTTTGAGAAAAGAATGACTTTTATGCAAAATTGACATTTTGAAGGTTAAAGTGCAAATTATATTTCTGGACATTTCCGATCAGTATTGTTGAGGTTTAGAGTATATTTTCTAGTAAATCCAAATTTAAATGATATTTGATTAGATTTTCAAAACTAAACCTATGTATATAAACTTGTATTCTTGCAAGGATTATTTTGCAAAGTGGGGGTAAAACCCTAATATTGAACCCGGATATTTGAGGAATTTCTTTCCCAGCCATCATTTACAAAATATACAGACTTTTTGAGATTTGTTTTGAGGAGCAAGAAGAGGATTTTTGGATCTAGCAAAAGAGAAGCTTTTCGTGGATTCTCTTCAATCAAGGTGAGTGACGTAAGATTATTTGTTTTGCTTGTTTGATTTTTGTGAGTGACATTGTTCGTGTTATTGTTTGATTTTGTGAG
Organism: Hemerocallis citrina; assembly: GCA_017893485.1. NCBI lineage: Eukaryota > Viridiplantae > Streptophyta > Magnoliopsida > Asparagales > Asphodelaceae > Hemerocallis > Hemerocallis citrina. Next base: position 187,125,952 of record CM030368.1, on the reverse strand, counting down.
TGTTATGAAATCGTTTGTTTTGAATTATGTGAATGACAACGTTTTCTTGTTTTGTATACGAATGATATGGATCTTATATTGTAGTATGTATGTGAACCATTGATATTTTGAATCATGTTTGTGAAACTTATGGATATTGAATAGATCTTGAGTTATGAGATTATATGTTAGAAAACATGTTAAGAATTGATCATGGTTGGGATCGGATGGTGAATATCTGGATCTAGAGTATACAAATCAGATTTTGATTCTAGTTGTGAAAGGGGATTAATTTTGAGAAACCCTAATGGAAAGATTAGTGATTATGGATCTTGAGAATCGTATTTCGACATTGGGTAATTGAGTAATGTATCCTTTATGGAGGTTATCGAGGTTTGATTATTTTGCCTGAGAGTGAACTATATTTCGTGAGCGATGAATCTTTAGAACTCCAGTTTGGATTTTGTATTTAGACCTAAAATAAGAAAACTGTAGGCCGACAGTCGACTGGCCTACTATGCAGTCGACTGGTACGACTCTACTGATGCACCTTCAGTCTTTGGGGAATCGTTCGGGACAGTCGACTCGACTCTTAGCAGTCGACTGATCCACTGAGACTTATTTTTGTTAAATGTGTTCGGGGCAGCCGACTGGTCCATTGAGATGTATTTTGTTCAATCCTTTCGGGACAGTCGACCACTAACCTTTTTTTAGACGACTGTTATGACTTAGTTTATTTTCATGAAATTTTGGATATTTGATCCCTGGACAGTCGACTGGTTTACTGTACAGTCGACTGGCACTGACGAATCTTTGTAATCTTTAGTGTTATTTTGAATGATTGGTTTTCAGATTATTCAGTCTATATTTGATCTTTGATTCAGTAATTGATTTTGAGATATTCAGTATTTGATTTTGAGCTATTCAGTTATGAATATGATTTTGAGATATTCAGTTGAGCCACTCTTGTTAGTGGAAATTTGTTTAGACTTTTGAGTTTGAGTCTCTAGAGGTAAGTGACCCTAGTATACCGGTGTTGAGATATTTGTTGAGTTATTGTTGAGGCCCGTTGAGGCAATTCAGTTTTTCAGTTTTGAGTTATCCCGGTAGGGTACACCGACTCTACGAGATTTTGTTGAGTAATTCGGTAACCCAAAAACAATAAGGACAGACATTAGTAGTGTCATGACGAATGGGAACATGAGTTATGCACCTCAGTATGACTTTAGATGCGAGACTTAATCTCCTGAATTATCCAAGTGATTTACTTATACCGGTGTTGAGATATTTGTTGAGTTATTGTTGAGGCCCGTTGAGGCAATTCAGTTTTTCAGTTTTGAGTTATCCCGGTAGGGTACACCGACTCTACGAGATTTTGTTGAGTAATTCGGTAACCCAAAAACAATAAGGACAGACATTAGTAGTGTCATGACGAATGGGAACATGAGTTATGCACCTCAGTATGACTTTAGATGCGAGACTTAATCTCCTGAATTATCCAAGTGATTTACTTGAGATGTGAGACTTATCTCCGGAATTATCCAGGTAGATTGCCTGAGATGTGAGATATTTCTCCGGAATTATCCAGGTAGTTATTTGAGATGTGGGATTGATCTCCGGAATGATCAAGGTCGAGGCGACGCTTGTGGGGTATTCATGTGATGATGCGTTTATGTCTAGATGTGAGATGATCTCCGGAATTATCCAAGTGTTTACTTGAGATGTGGGATCAATCACGGAATTATCGGACATGGGCTAATCCTCATAGTCTATCTTTATCTCTTAGTACTCATCGTTGTCAGCATATAGCATTTGTGTTTTCTTGACTCATTTCCATGCATTTGGTTTCACTGTTTTCCACACTCGACATTCGGTTTTCGTATCACCTGTTTATACTTCTTGTTACTTCTTATTTTGTTATATTTGGCTTACTACCTTTGTTGAGAATATCATGATTTATATTCATTTATGTCGCTTGTCAATTTTATGTCACTCACACCATTTATGGCTAACCCCGTTAGTTTTGGGGTTAGGGACTCTCTCTAGCCTCACATGTTGCAGGTTAATGCTTAGAGTTGGAGATGGAATGCTTAAGTTGGTTTTGAGACACATTTGACTCACAACAGATTTGTGTAAATTTGTATTAGCTATGTTGAGACAATTGGTATTGTAAATAAATAAATTATGAGTTGAGTTTGTTCGAATTCCGCTGTGATTTGTAATAATTGTTGTAATAAAAGTTGAAAATTTTAGTGGTGTTGTTTGTGTTATTATTGCAATTGAAGTGGATCGCTGGGAATGTGCCACGTGATTTCTAAGTTCTCATATTAGAAATTCGGGGCACTACATGGATGGATGAGAAATTGGATCTTGTGAAACCCTAGTTGTTTATGAATAAAATTGTATGTGGGTAATTCGAGATTGATGAATGACCTATTGGAGATCATGGGTAGTCTATTTCTTTTGGATTGGATTGATTGAATATGGTGGATTTCATACATAAATCTAATAAAAATGAGATTTTTAGTACTTTGAGTATTGGTTGAATACAAATTTGATACGGTGATGTTATAAATTGATTATGGTTGTGAGTTGTGGTAGAGATTCAGTTTTTAGAAATTTGAATGGAAAAGTTATGAATCAAGTAATCATGACGTGAAAATCGAAATTGACAATTTAGTGAGTTTATGGAAATGAATCCAAATTGAGGATTTTCTTTTGAGATTTGGTACTTATATGGTTTGGATCTGAATATGAAACTATTTCGGTGATCAGTAAAATTTTAAGAAAAACTCTATATTTAACTATATGCACAATTCATGTTTTAATCGAAAGAAATCAACAAAATCTCTATTTTATCAATTCAAGTAGTTTTGATTTAGTTTTATGGGTTATTATAAGTCCTACAAGTTATATCTGATCATATAAGAAATATGCTTTTCGTAAAAATTGTTTTCATAAAGTAAAACTACGTATCGGTTGAAATGTGCACAGCCAAAAGTATGCAGTCTGTAGGTCGACAGTCGACTGGTATGACTTCTCAGTCGACCGACATTATCCGGCTGCTATGTTCTCTAGTTTTTCTAGAAATTTTCGTCTGGACAGTCGACTTAGGACCTTAACAGTCGACTGGTGCCACTTAGAATTATTTTTTTCAAAGTTATGGTAATTTTCTATCTGGACAGTCGACCTATACCCTTTACAATCGATTGCTACACTTAGGATTATTTTCTTAAAGATTATTGAATTTTCGCTCGGGACAATCAACCTATGACCCTAGATAGTCGACTTATAACACTTAGATTATTTTCTTAAAACCCTGAAATTCTCTTTCTGGACAGTCGACTTATGCTTGATATTAGTCGACTGATACTGATGTATATTCATATTTCTGAATGTTCTTTCAAATGATTTATTCTCTAAATGTTTTAATCTATAATTTACTATTCTATACTTTATCTTCTATTGAACTTATATTTTCAAGTGGTTTAACTGAGCAATTTATGTTAGAAGGTTGGGTTGGATATTTGAGTGTGAGTCTCTAGAGGGTGTGTATGACCCTAGTATACCGGCAGTTGAGTTATTTATGCTTGGGCCTGTTGAGGCAATTTTAGTTGATCAGTTGTTGAGTTAAGTCCAGTAGGGTACACCAACTCTAGGAGATTTGTTAAGTAATTAAATAACCAAAATGATAAGGACATGCACTAGTGGTGATATGATGAACGAGAACATGGGTTATGGACCTCAGTATGGCTCGCAGTGTGAGATAATCCCCGAAATTATCCAGGTGTGAGTGAAATAGTCTCCAGAATTACCTGTGGTGTGGGATTGATCTCCGAAATTATCGAGGTCGAGGCGACGCACATGTGGTATTCGTGTGATGAGGTGACATTGCTTGCGGTGTGGGGTATTCTCGAAGATTCCCAGGTGTGAGTGAAATAGTCTCCGAATTATCTGTGGATAGAGATTGACCATCGAAATTATCAGGGTATGGGCTAATACTCACAGTTTATCTTTATCTCGTAGTAGTCATCGTGTTAGGATTAGTTTCATAGCGGGGGATTAAACCCTATAATGTGGAGACGTTAAGGGACTTGCACCGGACCTATGTAGAGTGGGATGCATAGACTCCGACAAGTACGCATTAGAGAGTCAGCATATAGAATTGTGTTTCTTGACTTGGTTTCACGTATGTGTTTTTCCTGTTTTCTACACTTGACACTTAGTCTAGCTTCACTCGTTGTGTTTTTCGCATTTGTGATAAGCTATATTCATTTACTCTTGTTATGTTCTGTTGTTGATAAATCTATGCTTCACTTATGTTGCTTGTTCATATCACTCACACCTTTATGGCTGACCCCTTTAGTTTTGGGGGTTAGGGTTATCTCTAGCCTCATATTTTACAAGTGATTTCTTATAGCTCGGATTTGGATGCTGAGTTCAAGTGATGTAATGACTTATGTAATTGTAAAAAAAAGTGTTGTAAAGAAAAGAGAATTGTGATTAAGGTGTATTGTATTCCGCTGTGCTATGAAATGATTATTGAAATGAAAGTTGAAAATTTTATTAGTGTTGACTTTGTTTAATATTACATTTGAAGTTGATACTGGGAATTGTGTCACGTATTTTCTAAGATATTATATTAGAAATTCGGGACGCTACGAAAGGAATATTACAGGTTTTAGCTATTTATTGCATCTTTCGATAATTCACATCACCTAATCTACGATGTAAAGTAACATGATCGATTGAATTAACAATGCTAACATAGTTCAGTTCATTTTCTAAACTTAATCGATATAAGTCGTCGTCAAAATAAGCACAACTGAAATAATTAGAATGAACATATAATATAGATCTAACACTAGTCATATGAAATGACATTCCATGTTTGCATACCACAATGATCAAAATCAAATTTTCAGCTAAACTAGGAACGTAAAGAACATCTCTTAAAATAAAAATTTTACCTGAGGAGAGATGTAGTTTAACTACCCCATTTTCGGCCACTTTCACTGAGGTTCCATTTGCCATGGAAACCGCATGATTTGCCTTGCTAATTTGTTCCATTGTGCTCCTATAGTTTGTGGCGTGAACTGATGCCCCAGAGTCAAGTTTCCAGGTGCTAGGATGAACGCTAGTGCTTTCACACATCCCAATAAAAGACTGTGGTTCAACATCTAGAATATTGAGATCTTCAGCTTTCTCATTGTTGGAATGTTTCTTAGGTTTACTACATTCAGATGCACAGTGTCCCCACTTATTAGAGCATCCACAGTGGTTTCTTATATTTGGCAAATTGCCATTTTATAGCAAATAGATCGCTGCAGTGGTTTTCTATTTTGCCATTTTTTAGCAAATATGCTATATTCGTTTCTCATATATGAGAAACAGAATAGCGATTCTCAAATTTTGAAAGACGGTACAACATATACCGTCCGGTATATGTTATAACGTCCCATTTATTTTATTTTTTTTTTAAAAGTGGGTCGGACGGTATAACATATACCGTCCATTTTTTTTTATTTTTATTTTTTTCCAATCCAACGGTCAGATTTTGTCTTTAAAAAAAAAAAAAAAAAAGTGGGACGGTATAACATATGCCGACCGGTATATGTTATACCGGCTGACCCATTTTGTAGTTAATATAGTTTAATAGGTTTAGTGGGTAGGTTAGGTGTAGTTAAATAGGTTTAGTTAGTTTTTAATTAGGTTTAGTTATTATTATATTATTTAATTTATTTAATTAATCTCTACTACTATAATGGGAGAAGGCCTTAGTGTAATTTGTCCATCAACCAACCCATGCAACGCACGTGCATAACTATTGTAAATGAGGTTTTAGATCAAATACAGACTACGTCTGAATTTTTACTTTTAAAAAAATTATATTTATTAAGATGTGCATCGCACGTGTAAACTACTAGTATAGTTTAATAGTTAATAAGTAATTAACTTTTTTAAATTTATTTTTAAACGATGAGACGGTATAACATATACCGTCGCTCGCTTATTTCAAATGGGACGGGAAATGTTCTACCGTCCCGCGCAATATTTTCTAAAAAATGAGAAACATATAGCAAACGACCACTGCAGCAAACATCGCTATTTGCTACTACTGTAGCTGCCATTTTTTAACATATGAGAAACACGACTGTGGATGCTCTTACAATTCGACATCTACCTCTTTTCTTCAATGAGTTTGAATAAGTGGTTGGGGAGTACTTGCTTGTTTCTTTGATGGAGGGGGCTTGAGTACAACTGACTTGAAAGTTTGCTTTGGTTGTTGTCTATTCAGAGAATTGGTTTCCAACTTGGGCTTATGTCAATCAAAGTTCTGTTTCTTTCTCTAGTATTATCTTTCAAAAGTAGTTTGCGTTTTATCTCATTTAGGTCAACCTGGAATTTCTAATAATACAATTCAGTTCTAACCTTTTTTTCAAGACCCATACAATTTATAACTAACAATACCAGCAAGAAACTTTTCACATATAGGAATTTTCTCATTATTCAATTTATTTACAATATCTTCAAAAATAGATACATGTGGGAAGAGAGGCTTATCTTCCACATATCTGAAACATAGAAATTGATCGATGTAGTGTACTCCTGATAGATCCTCCTCCACTTTGAACTTCTTTTACATTTCCGTCAAGTTTCCGCTAATTTCTGATCTAGGAAGTTGATCAAGTACGAACGAACCAAGTTATGATTGTTATCCTACTCTTCCTTTTAATTTTTCACCTTTAATGATTCATGTGTATTATATAGTGCATTTAAGTTTCATGATTATTATTTAAAGTTCATCCTTCCATGAATTAAACTTATTTCCGGTAAAACTTCTAAATTTTTGAATTGTGACTCCTATAAAAGTGCTATATGAAGATAAGTTGTTAGCCATCTAAATCAACACCAAAATATGGAAGAAAGGAAGTTTAGGGTTTGTAGGATTTTGATTTGTTTTAATTTTTAAAACATATAGAAGAAGAGGAGTTGCTTGCTGATTGGGTTGGAGAGGCAAGCGGGTAGGGTCTAGTTCGGGTTTGGAAACTCAAGGCAGGACCGGGTCTGGTTTGCAGTGGCGTAGCCAGGATTTCCATCTAGAGGGCGCGACACTTACTATTAAAAAAATTATAATAAACATATTTGCAAGCCTCAAAATATCATATATTACTATCAAATGTCACAAATTATTACAATCACTAAATAACATTTTTCTTTAGCAATAAAATCTTTCGAAATTTCATATTCTGAAAATATTAAATGATATCTTCATGGTCAATGGCATCCAATACATCTCTTTCAATATATGCAACCAAACAATCATTCATCATCTCATCTCCCAATCGGTTTCGTAATGAAGTCTTGATGATTTTTATTGCAGAAAATACTCTCTACTGTTGCGGTTGCAATAGGTAATAGCAATGTCATTAAAATAAACTAGTAGTTAAACCTTCTCTATTTCCAACTTCAATCATCAGTCAACCTCAAAGAATAGCTCAATCAAGAAGAACAAAGAATTTTATGAACAAATTTAGATAAAATAATCAAGAAAGAAAAATTAGAGTATTTTATTCAATTGCAAATAAAATATTACAAGAGGGGGGGGGGGGGGAACAAAAACGGTAGTTACAAAATATATATATATATATATATATATATATATATATATATATATATATATATATATATATATATATATATATATATATATATATTATTGAGTATATGTATACACATATATTTAAATGTTGAGAGAGTTTGTGGGCGGGCCGAGATGATTTTGGTTCGATCCCGGGTTTGGTCTGGCCGGGCTTTTTCTGGGCCGTGCCAAGCTGAGTTTTCCTTCCATTTTGGCAGCCCGAATCAGCCCCACGGTCAGAGCTGGTTTGGGACCAACTCAAACCAGACAGTGGGCCGGGCCGGGCTAGGTGGGTTCCGAACTGGCCCGGACCTATTGCCATATCCTTATAATCCTTATTTTTTCATTGCTTTTTATTACAATGGTAGAAAAACGCGTCAAAACCCTAATTAACCCTAGTAAGCCAATATATATGTACCTAAAAAAGGTAAAAAGGGCCGACAATAGGATTTAATGTACAATCTTCAAGGTTCACAATTCTGACGATAATGCAGTCGACCGTTCTGATCAAATATCTTGAAATCACGCTCCACCATCTACCACGTCGATCATGAAGACGTAGATCACCCAATTTGGACATACATAAATCTTGTGGGGCTTTCATATCTGTTACTGCTAATTTTGGTGTGGGAGCAATCAGAATATGAGTTCATTTATTGAGGGAATAAACACTGATATGGACCATCATCAGGATCTGGATCTAGAAGGCCAGAAACACTTGAGGGATAATCTTGACCATAGATAAGGATCGAAAACGCCTGTAAACCTGCGAAAAGTATCACAACGAAGATGGTTCCGACGTAAAACACTCTAACATTCAAGTCAATAACCCAAAATAATGATTAGGTTTTTTAATTGGAGAAATATTGAGTATCTTTGATTGATGGAGGTGGAGGGTATAGGCTGGGAATCGATTATAGAAGATAGACCAGATAAGCATATTTTAAGATTTGATTGGAGATTCTCATAGTGAATGGATAAAATTAGCAACTAATCCATATTCTAGGAGGGTTTGACTAACGGTCGTAATGGGCTAGAAATCTCATTTTTCTTGGGTTGCATGTAAGCCATAACTCTGGATCTGGTTGAGCTAATGGGCGTGAGACTGCCCATATTATTTTAGCAGGCATGTAGTTGTTGTTAAATTATTGTACTGCCTTTGGAAGCTTTGAGATGCGTACTAAAACCAGGTGGCTCCGATTTTTACCCATATCATAAGTCCCCCACTCATGAAGGTTGGGTATCGCAGGGTTTGAGGAGTAGTTCGTTCTACTTTAGGCAATCGTAAGAGCATATATGATATTCGTGGATGCATGAAGTCTTGTTCGAAGCTTCTTAGGGTAGTAACTATTTTTTAGAACTTCCAATTAACTTTCCCAAATTTATAATTATGTTTCAGAATTTTTAATCAATTTAAGTGAATTTATAATTATTTTTTAAAACTTTAATTAACTTTTCAAAAATTATAATTAATTATTAGAATTTTTAATTAACTTTTTTGAATTTATAATTTTTTTTTGAAATTTTTAGTTAAAATTTCCAAATTTATAATCATTTTCCATAAAAATTTTAATTAAAATAATAACGAAGCAAGAATTTTGACGTGATTAGAAGGCCAGATCAGGGGAGCACGATTGTTTAGGCGATCAAATAGTCATAATTGGCCTCAAAGAGTTGAGCTGCTTAGACAATAGTCTGAGCACCGAGCTACTCGACTCCCCTTGTGCTCCTCGGCCAGATCGGGGGAGCATGATTTTTTAGGACATCCTACCGCATATCAGGGGTACAAAATTTTTGTGGACATATAATGGCAGATCAGGGGTGCTTGTTTTTTTAGGACATTCGACGGCAGATCAGGGGTGTGCAGTTTTTTTAGGCGATCAAATGATCCGAATTGGCCTCAAGGGGTCGAGACGCTGGAGCCCCCTTAGTGCTCCTCAGGTCCATTAGGCTCCTTAGATTCACTGGCCTCCTCAAATCCCTTGGGGCTGCTCTGATGACGATCCGAGAACAGAGTTTTTTATGCTGCGTTTGGTTTGTTGTTTTGAAAACACATTTTAAAAACTGTTTTTGGAAAACAGTTTTCTGAAAACGGTTTTTTTAAAAATAAGAGTGTAAAAGGGGTTTGGTAATAATTTTTTATGAAAACAGTTTTTTGAAAATGAGAGTATAATGTATGTATAGGTTTGGTTTTATGTATATACTATATACAGTATATATACTCTGATACATACATGTTGTATACATATATATACATACTGATATATAATAATATAAAATATTTTATTATAATAAACATATTTAATAATATACATATATATAATAATATATAATAATTATAATAATATATATGTAATAATAATATATTCAAATTATATATTAAACAATTTATTACAATAATAATAAATTATATAATAATAATAATAATAATAATAATAATAATAATAATAATAATAATAATAATAATAATAATAATAACAATAATAATATATATATATATATAATAGTATACATCAAATAGTATATATGAGATAATAATATATATATATACTATTATTATAATAATATATTATAATAATAGTATATATATATATATTATTATCTCATATATATATATATATATATATATATATATATATGTATGTATGTATGTGTGTGTGTGTGTGTGTGTGTGTGTGTGTGTGTGTGCGCGCGCGTGCGCGTGCGCGTGCGCGTGCGTGTGCGCGTGCGTGCGTGTGTAACAATAATATATTATAAGTATATATATACCAATATATTATAATAATAGTATATTATATAATAATATATGTTAGTAATATATTATATATTAATATATATAACAATATATAATAGTAATATATAATAATAATAATAATAATAATAATAATATATATAATTATAATATAATATAATAATAGTATATATAAAATAGTATATATGAAATAATAATATATTATAATAATTGTATATTATATAATAATATAAAATAATTTATTATAATAAACATATTTAATAATATCCATATACATAATAACATATAATAATTATAATAATATATATGTAATAATAATATATTATAATTATATATTAAAAAAAAATTATAATAATAATAATAAATATATATATATATATATATAATATATATAATAGTAATCTATAATAATAATAAGATATATTATAATAATAATAGATTAGTATAATAGGATATATAAAAATTAGTATATATGAAATAATAATTGTGTATATATATATATATGAATATATATATATATATATATGGAAAGCATCGGTTGTGCACTCCTCTAGTGCACACGACGTGTGCACTAGGCCTTCGGGCGTTCATATCAACGATCTGAACCGTTCACATTGATCTACACATCTAAATTAGTCTAAATATATAAAATCAAATCATTTGAAATTCATTTATCCATCCATCTTGTGACTATAAAAAACAATGATTTTCAGCCATACAATTTTGTAACACTTCAATGGATGGATAAATGAATTTCAAATGATTTGGTTTCACATATTTAGACTAATTTAGATATGTAGATCAATGTGAATGGTTCAGATCGTCGATATGAACGCCCGAAGGCCTAGTGCACACGCCGTGTGTACTAGTAGTGCACAACCAAAGCTTTCCCTCTATATACACTACAAAAAAATCGTTTTACACCGGCGTTTCTACTCCGGCGTTTTGGTAGAAATGCCGCTGTAGAAACCAGCTAACTTGGCAGGGGAAAAAATACCACTCTACACCGGCGTATGTGAAAAACGCCGGTGTATGATACACCGGCGTTTTCGCATTAAAACGCGGGTGTATTAGAAGCATAAGTCACGCTCCAGTTGACATATATCTCTCTATCTCTCTCATTTTCCTTATCGACCCCCGTCCCCCAATTTTGTTCTCTCTCTCCATCTCGCTCCTCCTTAAACGAAAACCCCCATCCCTTCCCCCGCCCCCCTCTCCTGACATCACCGCCTCCTCCCCTACTGTCGGAGGTTCCCCCATCGCCGCCCCCTCCTCCGGCGTCGCCCTTCCCCCATCGCTGTCCCATCGCTGCCCCCCCTACCCCACCGTCGGCTCTTCCCCCATCGCCGCCCCCTCCCCCGCCGTCGCCTCTTCCTCTACACAAACCCTAGGTTTGTTCTTGAATTAATCTTGGGGTAATCTAGCGAGCTGTGGTAATCTTGTGGTAAAAAAATCATACCTGTTCTTGTGTTTCTTTATTTGAGAGTGATTTAAGTTTGTGGGCAAAACCAACATTATTTGAGAGTGATTTATTGAATCTTCTTGTGTATATGTAGCTTTGTTCTTGTATAGACAGTCGACATAACTAGGATGTGAATTAGTAAATGGTATACTACACCTACAAAAATGATTTTCTGTTTGGGTGCCTCACATACATTTGAGGGGATTTGCTAGTTTGTATTTTATAGCTATAATACTATTTTCGATTGAGGTCTTAAGCAAACAAGTTATATCTTATACTTTGAATGGTAGATGTCGGGTCCGTAGTGTGGGGCATGTTGTTGAAGATACTAAGGTGCTACTTCGAGATGAATAGAATAGTAAGCAGGGATGGATCCTAGATTTTTTAGTGGCGCAAAGATATTTTTTTATGCTGAAAGAAAAATATAAAAATTTCAAGGTGAGACGAATAATAATTGTTTCCCATTCTTGTATAGTTTTGAGCTGTCTATTGCTGGCTGAATTTGCTTGCTGTATTGGGCATTTGCATCGCTCATTTGATGCATTATTTACATTATTTGCATTGCTTCTTGTTTTGAAAATGAGATTGTTCTTTCTCATTGGTTTTAAGCGATGATGAGATGGATTATGTAACTGAAGTTGCATACTATGATTTATAGAGGAGTGACTAGTGATAAAATAATCCTGTTTGAACTTATGTTGTGGTTTAAATTTGGTTAATTTAGTGTTTGTGAAACTCACTCAAATACTTTCTTTCGGGGGAGCCCGGGCGTTACAAATCTATAGGCCCACACTACCAAATATTGATTTGTAACACCCGCAGCCCCCCGATCAAACAAATTCTAACAACTGTCAACCACAAGCTTCCTCTCAAAAGGTGTCATGACTAGTTGGTGTCTCTTGATCATAGGCTTTCTAATATATACACACAATCCTAACTCACCTTCCATGTGGGACTAAGTCACCACCACCTACCATGAACATCATGGCCCCATAGTAATTAATTCATTCTTTATATATGCTCTACATACACTACCAAATCTATAGACCCTTCTAACCATGAATTAATTACTAAGCCCACCATGAAGGCCCATCTCATACGGGGTATTACATACACCCCACCTTAAGAACTCAACATCCTCGCTGAGCCCGGGACCTGCAAACTGATACAGTTTCGCCTTTCTAGCCGATGTGGAGTGGAGTACCATGTTGGCATACTGCCCCTGGTCTCTCTACCAGCGTACTGTCATCCGCCAGGCATACATCTCACTCACTCTTATCCATAATTGGTGTCGAAAGTCGGCTCTGATACCATTCGTAACGCCCCAGGCCCCCCCTGCTTAAACAAATTCTAATAACTGCCCACCACAGGCTGCCTCTCAAAAGGTGTCATGACTAGTTGGTGTCTCTTGATCATAGGCTTCCTAATATATACACACACAATCCTAACTCACCATCCATGCAGGACTAAGTCACCATCACCTACCAAGAACATTATGGCCCCATAGTAATTAATTCATTCTTTATATAGGCTTTATACACACACTACCAAACCTATAGACCCATCTAACCATGAATTAATTACTAAGACCACCATGAAGGCCCATCTCATATGGGGTATTACACTCTCCTCATCCATAAAGAGGACTTATAGAGAATCCCAAATCGATCAAGCATTGGAAGAATAAATTCTTCATCGCCTGAAGTCCCAAGCCATGGTGGTTTCCTTACAAGATGGAAGAAGGAAATTCTTAAGAAGGTGAAGGTCGACCTGGATGCGAGTGAGGAGGAGCAGAAGTTGAGTGACGCTCTTCTCAGATGTGGGGAGTTGAAGTGGCGAGACATGACGGAGGAGGTTCTTTTCAAAGGGGGGCTAAGCTCGATGGACAATAATATGACTTTGGTTTTATTTTTGTCAAGCACTTACTATTTTTCCATTCATCACGTTCTCATATCTCTACTTTGTTCTTTTTGCATAAGTAGAAGGCATGGACTTTGACGCTCTCATGGCGGCTCGCGCTAACTTGTGCAATAAGAAGCCAGAGGATAAGAAGATGAAGAGAAAGAGGACCGTGAGCAAGTCGGGTTCCTGCAAGGTAGCCAAGAGCTCTTCGACTTCCAGGTGCCGACCCTTTCGTGAGAGCACTCATTGCTGGCGAGCACGCTCCACTGATCGTTGACGCCAACATGATCTTCACCAAGGACCAGAAGAACATCTATGTGCCAGACTGGAGAGTCCAGCATTGCGATGTTATTCTAGGCAACTCAAGACTGCTTCGAGGTTGCCAAGAATCTCTGCACCCTACGGAATAAGGAGACCCTGGCCAATGAGATGATCAACGCCTCCCTCGACAATATCACCCAAGCCAGCGTATCGGTACGTTTTATCCCTTATAGTGTGTTTTTTGTATTGTAACACTCTGAATTCCAAAATACAACCAAATTCGAAGTTCCACAGGATCTTTACACTTCTTTCGTACAATTTTACAAGGAAATTGAAACATTTCTTACATCAGAGTTACTTATACCTTTATATTATTACAGCAGAAGCAATTTTACAGTAATTACATGAAACAACATTTAAATCAATCTTTGAGCAGCAGGTATACTTCAATTTGTCAAGCATCTTTACCCTGCATGTAAAACTGTGGGCGCGTCAATTCATTCAACTGACGAAATTTATACACGGCCATCCTCTCTATGCCGAAAACAGTATAACGATTCTCAATACTTAGCCAACCACAAACTTGTTCACAAACAAAGCTAAATGGACTATCCTATTGATGTCGTGTTGTGAATGTGCACTTAGCCCTTAATGCAAATATTTCTATTTATATGATACTAATGCGCACTTGTTCAGAGTCTATGTAGCTCATACTACATAGGTCCGAGGGCAAGCCCTTAACCGTTCTTCATCTTGTAGGGTTCAATCCCTCGTCATGACTTAATCTACTACTGTAACTATAGTAAGTATCCTAGATGTTTTATGACCTACAAACTCATGTCTAGGCACCCTGGAGGGAATCCCAACGTATTGACACATGACTCATCATGCAGGCATCCTGTGGTATTCAGCTCCTACCATAGACATGACACCACTTACAGTCGTCAAACACCCCACGAGCGTCGCCACCGGTACGGTACTCTGAAGCAATATCCACGTCCTACTCATGATGCATCATGGGACATCCTGTGAATACTCTCACGCCGCCAATCCAATGGCCCTCATACTCTGTGTTTTTCTCTTACTTTTATCACATCTTCACTATGTGTCTACTTCTTAGTCTAATTGAATCATGAATAAAATCAATCCCTTAGAGTTTAGCACTCCCACTATACCGGTCTTATTCATTTAATTCACATGACCCAAACCTTGGTCTTTTCATTTTAAATATCATTTTCACATTTCTTTTATTGCCGGTATAAGGCTTAGCTACACCCTAGTTCTCAATTTCAACTCACAATTACAACATCGAGCTTTTCATGCTCATGAAGTCTTTTCATGATTAATCACAATTTATATTTCATAATCATAGTATTCATGTATTCATATCCTTCAAACTCATCCTATTCAATATTTCAATTCCATACACAATCTCATGCGAAAAATAATAATAAATTTCAACTAGTCATATTCAATAGTTCATTCATTCCACCAATCTCTTATTCTTATTTTCAATCCGTACTAAAAATCACAATTTATAATTTCAATTATTTACACAAATCACAACTTCAAATTTCTCATTATTATTTTTTATTTTAAAACTCTTTAAAAAAAAACTCATTTATTTTTCCTTTATCCCAAAAGAATTTAATTAAAAACAAGTCCTTTCTTGCAAAATTGCCTCAATTTCTCAATTACACTTTACCAAAAGTTATAAAAATTTCTCTCATGAAGTCCAAATAATTTCAGTAATTTTTCCATATTTTTCTTGAATTTTAATTTAATTTAAAAAACTCAAAAACTCTTAATTACACCCAAAAAAAACTTTTTAAACCAAAGTCCACACCCGGATTCGAACCCACAACCAGCGACCCAAAGGATAGCGCCCAAAACCACTGCGCCAAGCCACCGAGGTGATATGATAGGGGTTTATAATCCCCATGTATTGGCTTTCTGTGTTTGGGGTTTTTAACAAAAAAAATGAAAAGCTTCTTCTCAGTATCGAACCCGAGACCAGCGACTAAGCCCCCGCTACTGTAGCGACTGAAACCCTTCCGACCAACTGGTCTAAGAGACCAGATTGTTTTGCAAAGGATTTAATTAGGTTTGAACTAGTTCTCTGTTCATATCTATATTTCATATTCTCAAAAATAATTTTATTTCTTTTCCTTCTCTTTTGAAAGCAAAAATTTTTCAGATTATAATATGCATAAATCTACAGCAAACCAGTATTTTTATAAACATTATTCGCTTTATAAAACATGTATCTTAGTCCTAATTTGTGTTCCATGTCCATAATTTCGACATTGAGAACAATAACACATTTCTTCATAATTTAGAGTTAGAATTCCACAACTACTATGTTCTTTTGTTCTCTTTCTTATTAACATCCTACTACATTTTTAGAACACAAAATCTCATCTTTCTACAAAAAAATTAAAAAAACTATTTTTGGCAATTAACTACACATGATGCATTCAATCACAAATTTTTTTTTACCATAACGTTCATGTAGCACAACAATATGGAGATTTCCAATACAATAATCAAAAATTATTCAATAGCAATCAATCCATCAATTATTCTCTAAATTACCACTCTACTTTTAATTAAACAAGCATGGTTCCAATTTTTAACTAGTTGATTCATAATAATTTCATTAAAATCATTCCTAGTATGATATCTAATTCTAGAAGTAATGAGAAACACACACCTCTTCGGGAAAAAAATGAAATGAAAGCCCCTAGAGTCTCCTAGAATGCAAGAGATTGAGTAGCCTTCTCCTCATAGATTGTGTTGCAAAAAGCTCTCCTTCTTGTTCCTTGGTGCAACCCGATGCTTCACTTGTGCTTGGGGATGGGGCCGGCCTCCTTTGGTTGGGACACGCACACACACAAATGCACTCTCAATCTTTTACTCCCCAATATATTACTCACCTATATAGTTTCTTCCTTTCAATTATTTTTTTCTTAGTGTTGTATACATGAAGATAGGGGGTATTTATACTAGTTCTAGGATATGATTGGAGGGCTAGGATTTTATTAGATGGTTGTAGATGGATGGCTAGGATAAGATGGGAAGTTGTAGCAACCACCCATAAGCAAATAACCACCCATATACACACACACCCACTCTCCCACTCTTCTCTTATGCAATCCGGCCTCCGAGGGTGTGCAAAGTACACTACGTGCATGCACGTGCCCTTCTAGTACCCCCCATTTAAAGTTTGTACAAATTTAATCAATCAATTGTTCATCAATTGTGTCTACATGACAAGTTGTGACAATTTAAAAGATTGATTAAGTTTGTGGGCGTCAAAATAGTGGACTTAGGCTTATGGGCTAATTAATAAAATATTTAATTATTAGAGTGGGCTCAAAATAAGAAAATAATGTTTAGGCTTTATAAAATAGGCTTTTTAGAAAGATAAAGAGAAAGAAAGAAATAATTGTTCATGTTACAAAAGGAAATTTTATAAAAATAAATATGCATACGAAATTTTGCACGTGCACAACACGTGAAAATCAACATTTCTTATTTAAATGAAAATTTAGGGCATTACATGTATTCTTCCCTGTATTTCTAAGTCTTGAAATATTCCTCTTTAAAGATAACATGCCACGTTGGCAACCTGATTAGGCAGATCAAGACCGAGGAGAAGGCCTGGAGGGATCAAGCCACGGGCCAAGAAGGAGAAGAAGAAGACTGCCAAGGAGCTCGAAGCAGCAAAGATTCAAAAGGCGGCTCTTCTCAGCCAGATGGTTCGTCTTGAGGACTAGTGGAAGAAGAAGTAGGTGAAAACGGTGAAGAAGATGGAGGCCGCATTGGCCAAGGTGGAGGCTGAGTCAAAGTCCCATCTCCAGAAGAATATGGAGAAGGCGTACACTAAGGCCACAAGGGACGTGGTCAAGCGTGTTATGGCTTCAACGAGAAGGGGTACAACCTCAACCTTGTGCCCAGGGAGGAGCCAGCCACGAAGAAATCTGAGGGGGAGGAAGAGGATGACTTCGAGGAGAGGGCAATGAGGAGGCCCTGAAGGAGCCTGTGGGCAGAAAGGAGGAGACCCTAGAGAGGGATGCAGGGGCGAAAGGGAAAGGAATTGCCGAGACTTCTTCTTTGGCTCTGACAACCAAGGTGGACCCTTAATCCTTCCTTTCTGTCTCCCCTTTTTTGGTAATTTTGTAATTTCCCGAATAGCAAACTGGCTACTGCTCATGCAACTTTACTTCCATTAACGAAAATCTTTTAAGTGTCTAACTCAAGAGTTATCTTTCTTTTGTGAGCACAAGTCTTTGGAGTGTTTGGTTGGTTCTCTTAAAAACTTCTTCAAAAGCTCTAAGCTAAATCTTTTACTAGCGTTATAGTAATTTCATCTTTACTGTTCATAGATGATGTCACACCCCTGCTTCCCAAAATACGGAACACGAGTATGTAACGTAGGCCCAGCGAATGATGTAAACACCATCCATAAGCTGTACCAGACTAACTCAGCAATAAGAACAACAGAATACAACCACGCAAGAAATATAAACACATGAAACAAAGATAAATTCTAATAATAAATGAAATAATCCAATAGCATAAATATCCAACATCTGGGATCAAAATAAACTACGGGTCATAAAGCCCAAAATAAAGTACAAGTTATAACAATGTTTAGAAGAAAAAAATCTAGCAGCAAATAAAACTACGCAGCGGAGACTGGTTCCAACACCCGAAACATTGCTCACCAATTCCTTTGGGAACAGATCCTTCAGTACCTGTAAAATCTTGATCTAAAAAGAAAGAAAAGAGTGCCAATAGAGCAAGTTATAGGCGGCAAGTAGAGAAAGCAAAGGATAATAGGGAAGCATGAATATCAAGGGAAAGGAACATTGTCAAAGAAAACGAACAAAACAAAAAGCAAGCTATAATATCAAAGGTGTACAATAATCACACATGAAATGCGTGATGTCAAGTCAAGTTCAATACAAGATCAAGTATGCAGGTTGTTAAGTATTTTATTAATCTATCTAGTGCATGTACTGCTGGGTCACATTCCACAGGTTCCGCGGTTGTTAAGTATTTTATTAATCTATCTAGTGCACGTACTGCTGGGTCACATTCAACAGGTTCCGCGCAAGCACAGTGATCGTTTTAGACCGATGGTGAATTCAAGGTTCGTGTACTCGGCATTGATAACAATAATTTACGTGAAAGAATCATCATTCAATCATTGCAATCAATGTTCCTCCTTCTAAGTCAAGTATTCGTGCGAGTGAGAAGGCCTTACCGAGTACATTTCCCGATTGTTCACTACCAAGTCTACCCATAATACCCCGGCTTGCTAATAGTTTATTTTCATCCAATGTGAGCATGCAAGAGGGCGTCAATATTGTATATTACTAAGTGTGACTAATTTTATGCGCTACAGACAAAGCATGAAGCAAACATATCATATAAATATATTTCACAAAATCAGGACAACATGATCTTGCTGTACCAAAATATGGATTATGGTCATTACACAATAGTAAATCTGAATCCGCCGGAAGATCTGGAAAGTAGACTTCCACATGGTTCTAGCGAGTATAATTAAGGCATATAAAAGACATAGAAACTAGTGTGAAAACTCTATTCTAATCAGGTTTTATGTTCAGTCAGCATGCAGTAGGTTGTGTTCAACTAATTGTTTCGGGTCAGAAAACTCATTAATAAAATCTAAAAAAATTCAGGAAAGCAACTATACATGTCTAGGTCCAGCCTAATTTAATTCAGATTTTTTTTTTACTGTTAACAGGGTCAAGTAAAATTAGAAACAGCAGCATATGCATGAAATTATGAGTCTGGAATTACTAACACAGTTGCAGTAAAGTGATGATATCTAGCAGATGACAAATTGGAATTTAAATCCAGACCAGGGAAAAATTATCTAGACATCAAGGGCTACATTTTATGTTCGGTAAGTTATTTCAAATTATGTCATTAGTATGGCTAAAAATCTGATTCAAAGTGAAACATCCAGCAGTCCAGAAATCAACTTAACATAAAAAGATAACAAATAAATCATACGATCACATATAGCATGCAAATTGGTAATCAAAGCAATCCTAGGTGTCAACATGCAAATTTATAAGTTTAAGACACAATTATCACAGTCATGGTGTCAATTCATCGAGCAACTTCAATTTATCATATACAATTTTAATGTCCAATTTATCAAGCAGTCCTATATATGAATCTAGTTATTTTAATGTGCATATGCATGAAATAATGGGAACTGGGTCTAATATCAAAGAGATAGCACAATCTTAAGAGTATGTCGGGTTAGCTCGTGTAAACCCTCGACAATCTTAATGGAATTGTCAAAAGCAGTTTTGGATAACAAAATGGACGGATCTACTTGCAGGAGATCAAATAATCTTGAACATAAACAATAAAAAGGGTTCAACATGAGACTTGCATGTTATATGCAGATATAATTAAATAGGAATAACGGGATCAGAATTCCGGGCGAAATCTCACAAAAACACTTGCAAAGAACCAACGGCAACAACAAAAGCCAAGAGCAAATCTCACACCGGATCGGGACAGAACACAGAACGACGATCTCGGATCTGGTGCGCCTAGAACACAGAACACCAAATCTGACCAATGGGTAGCCTTCCTCACACCGGATCCGATCCAAACAGGGGACAGCAGATGGGGATCTGGTGTGGCCGAACACGGGACAACGGCGCTCGACCAATGGTTGGTCGTCTTCTTCCTCGGCAAGGGGAGAGAGAGACGGCATCTTCGACGGTGACTGCGACCGGGCGTGGGCAAAGCAGCGTCGGCACCACGGTCGGGAAGCGATGGAAACCTCGACGAAACTCTGGAGAACCCTGTTTTTCGGTTGGAAACAGAGAACGACGACAACGGCGACTCCGGGACTCGAACGGAGGTGCTAGGGGATTGCAATGGAGCGGCGAGGGATGACGAGGGCAATGAGGGTGCACGGAGATGGGTTAGGGCGACGGTGAGGGGTTACGGCAATGGTGAAACTTTTGGTGATGGGTTTCGGTCGGGGATAGCGAGGACGATGGGGGACAACGACGGTGAGATGGTGGAGATGAGGGGACGAAGGCGATGATGATGGTGGTGACGGTAGGGTGGTTTGCGGTTGGGTTTGGGTTAAGCGAAAACAGAGTGAGGGAGATGGGTATCGGAGAGAGAGAAAGAGGGTAATGGTGGAAGAGAGAGAGAGAGAATAAATTATTAGGGTTTAATAGGATTATTTATAGGGGATCAAGAATTAGGGTTTGGGTTGAGATTATGTGGGTTCTGGGTAATGGTTTTCGCTCCAAAAAGAGAGAAATAATTGCAATAAGATGATATGAACACAAAAGAGAACAAATCAAACTCAAAATAAAAAGAACAAAATTTGTAAAGAGAACAAGATCCAACCAAAAGAACACAGATTGATCAAGAGAGAATAAAAGAACCCAAGAAAAGACAAAATGCACCATAACAAATGAATTCAAATACAATAATCAAAAGAATACAAAATACAATAAAATCTGAAAATATAGCTTACAGATGATCATGTATACAGGATGAGATCCTCGGGACATTGAGATTGTTCATCTTCGAGACATGTTAAGAGAGGCTTTGATCGAGAGGGGCAACCTGAAAAATGTGCTTCTCAAGAAGAGAATGTAACTAGCACACTTAAAGGAGACTTATCATGGATGCTCAGCGTGCACCTATGGGGGTCGGGGAAGGATCCAGGTTGAAGGCGCTCACCTTAAGGATATAAACATCGAGAAGGACCTGGAGATTTAAAACCTGAAAGTGGAAAGAGGTTCTTAGAGGAACGTGAACGCTATGTACTTCTCGCTTTCGGGATGAGGACCTAGGGATATCGTTCCATGACAAAGGACGCCCAAAGCGGAGTATCTAGGAAATCTAACGTGGCTTCTATGGAGGGGACTTACACGCTTGCAACCATGAGATTCAAACTCAATCCACAGGTTGGAGCCTCTTTCAGGCAGCTCTGAATTCCATGGTGAGGAGGCATTGGATGCATGCCATATTGCTTAACCAAAACATCTTTCTTCCCCGCAGTCTTAGGTGATTCATGTGGAGAAACTTGTGAACTAATCCGATGTACTTAGATCTTAGACATGTATAGAAATTTTGATATAGTATAAAGATCTCCCATATATTCTCAAACCTCTACTAAAAGTTCAATATGTGATGAAGATCTCCCACGTAATCAAACTTATACTGTAATGTTGTTATGAAATAAAGATCTCCCATGCATTTTTGTCTTGTTTCTCACTTTCTCTGTGTTGTGCTCCGTTGTATTGAGTTAGTGAGTTGTTGGAGTAGCTCGGAGGATAAGCTTAGCTCCGAAGTCATTGTTTTGAGTTGAGAGGAGCTCCGAACTCATTATTTTGAGTTAATGAGTTTTCAGTGTAGCTTGGGCAAGGAACTGAGCACCGAACTCATTGTTTCGAGTTAATGAGTTGTTGGTGTAGCTCAGGAGAGGAGCTGATCACCGAACTCATTATTTTGAGTTAATAAGTTGTTGGTGTAGCTCGGGCGAGGAGCTGAGCACCGAACTCATTAAGGGTGGAGTTTGGGAAAGGAGTTGATCACCAAACTCCTTGTTTTGAATTAATGAGATGTTAGTGTAGCTACGGCAAGGAGCTGGCTATGGCAAGGAGCTGAGCATCGAACTCATTGTTTCGAGTTAATGAGTTGTTGGTGTAGCTCGAGTGAGGTGCTAAGCATCGAGCTCATTGTTTCGAGTTAATGAGTTGTTAGTGTATCTCGGGCGAAGATCTGAGCACCAAACTCATTCATTGCAATCAGAGACTAGTACAAGAAATTAATAAAGAAATGTTAAGTTTTACTAAAAAAATAAATCTAAGTAGCTGCTTCGGATGCTAGCCTTTATTACATGCACTGACCATTATGAGATTGGTCTTATTACAAATCTAGTGGAGGGTGTTAAGCACCCTCGTTGAACTTCATCAAGTGCTCATTGTTCTATGTCTTAGATATCTCCTTGACCCCCGGACTTTAAGTCGATAAGCTCATGGTTTGATGACTTTGGAGACCTTGTATGACCCTTCCCAGTTAAGAGCGAGCTTCCCCTTCTTGCGCGGCTCAAAGATCTCGAGCTTTCGTAGGAAGAGGTCACCTTCTTTTAAGTTCGTTAGCCAAACTATCTTGTTGTAGAACTTTTTCACCCTACGTTGATAGATTTGTCTTCGTAGGGCAGATTTCTAGCGAACTTATTCAACGAGGTCGAGATTATCCTAGAGATCATTCGAATTTTGTTCTTCCTTGAAAGAGATGACACACAATGTCACGCTCTGCTTCCAAAATACGGAATACGAGTACGTAACCTAGGCCCAGAGAATGATGTAAACACCATCCATAAGCTGCACCAGACTAACTCAGCAATATGAACAATGAACATAACCACACAAGAAAGATATAATCACATAAATCAAAGATAAACTTCCAATAATAATTAAATAGTCCAAATAATATCCAACACAATATCCAACATATAGGAAATAAAAATAAACGACGGGAACATAAGCCCGAAACAAAGTATAATATCCAGACAATGTTCACAGAAATAAAACTAGCAACAAATAAACTAAGCAGCTCAATCTTTAGTTCCATCTTCTAGAATTGGTGCTCATCAATTCCTACTGATATAAATCCTCCAGTACCTGTAAATTCTTGATCTAAAAAAAAAAGAAACTAATATCCTTAGAGAAAGTCATGGACAGCAAGTAGAGGGAAACTAAGGATAATAGGAAGCATGTATATCAAAGTAAAGGGACGGGTTCAAAGTCAATAACAAAAGCAAGGATATGCAATAATATCCAAGGTCTATATTTAATCATGCATGTACTGAATGATGTCAATTTAAATTCTATCTTGATAAATATATATAGGATCAATCATGGAATGTTAAATGCAGGTTATTAATCATTTTATTAATCTATCTAGTGCACGTACTTCTGCGTCCCATATCTTCCATGCCACAGTTTTAGTGCAAGCAAACAGTGAACGTTTTAGACTGATGGTGAATTCACGGATCGTGTACTCGATGACAAGATGAAAATACATCTTGATAGTGTGATCACACAATGACAATCAATTCTCCACCTTCCATGTAATAAATCAAGCAAGTAAGAAGGCCTTTACCGAGTACATTTTCCGAGCGTTCACTACCAAGTCATCCCATAATACCCCGGCTTATTAATAGTTTATTTCCATCCTATGTGAGCATGCAAGAAGGTGTCAATGTTGTATTATGCTAGGTGTGACTATTTCTACTCATTACATACAAAGCAAGAAGCACACATATTAATCACACACAAATTTCACAATCTGGGCAACATGACGTTGTTGTACAAAAACACAGATTACTGCTACTACAGAAAAGAAAATCTGGATCCGTAAAAAATTCTAGAAATAGACTCTCTACCGGTTCCAGCAAATATATATATGACATATAAAACTTACAGAAACTATGGTGAAAACTCTATTCTTTTCAGATTTTATGTTCAAACAGCAAGTTATGAATTGTATAAACACATATGGAACAGATCAGAAAACTCATCAATTAAATTTACAAAAATTCAGGGTAGTTCCTACACATGTATATTCTCAGCCAGATTTATTTTGTATTTTTATTTTACTGTTAACATGTTCAATTTAATTATAAAACAGAAAGATACGCATGAATTTGTGAATCTAGAAATTCAGACACAGCTATACTAAATTACTGATATCGAACAGAGTATAACTCGAAATTCAGATCCGTTAAAAGTTCTGGAAAATAGATTCATGGGGATATAATTCATGTTCAGAAAGTTATTTCAAATTACAACAGAAACATGGTCGAAAATCTGATATAAAAGGGAACATCCAGCAATCCAGAATTTATTTTGATATGAATAGGCAATAATTTCATCATACATCATATAGTTCATGCTAATTAATAATCATAGTGATGCTAGATGTTTAACATGCATAATTCCAGTTTTAAGATCCAATTTCACAGGCATGGTAATCAATTCATTAATTCAATTCAATCTAACATCTCTAATTTATCAAACAATTTTATAACATGGATCTAGTTATTTTCATGTAAATGTGCATATGCAATGTGCAAGAGGGACTAGGTTTTAGATCAAAGATGTAAGCACGATGTTAAGAATATATCGGGTTAGCTCATGTAAACCCTTAATATACTTAACGGAATTTTAATAGCAGTATGATAAAAAGGACTGAATCTACTTGCAGAGATCAAGGAAATCTTGAACAAAACAAATAACTAGTTCAAGAAGAGACTTGCCTTTTAGTTGTTAATTTCGAATATATTGAATAACGGGATGAGAATCCATGTGGCAAACTATGATAACACGAGCGCACTACGTGCAATGGCGAAAGAGCGAACGGCAAACACAGCAACACATGACAGCAAAACCCCACTCTTAGCGAAACAATAGCAGACAAATAGCGAAACAATTCAAACTCACAACACGAAGAGTATCTAGGAGAACATATAGCGAAACAATTCAAACTCACAACAAGAAGAGAAAAATTTGAAATGAGCCAAAAAATAGCAGACTGCAAGCCAAAAGAGTACGAAACGATCAAAAGCGAATAAAAGAACCCAAGAAAAACAAAAAATTATTATTAAAATAAATTAGATACAATAATCAAGAAAAGTAAATAAAATACAATAAAATCCAAAATAGAAAAATAGGAGTTACAAATCCTACCCACCTTACAAGAATAATTTCGTCCTCGAAATTCATGCAAGTGGTACATAGGGCGAACCCCGAAACAAAACAAAACAAAGCAAACAACTACTCAAACAAATGAGGGAACTTCTCCCGAATTTCCTCATCTAACTCCCAAGTCAACTCACCTGGCGAGTGAGAATTCCAAAAAACTCAAACCAACTTGAAGACTATATTCTTCAACACCATCTCTCGACGGTCTAAGATAGAGACTGGTTGAATTTTACAGGAAAAATCTGGCCTCACAAATAAGTCTGAGTAGTCAATCACATGACTGTCATCCCTGATATATTTCCTGAGCTGAGAAACATGGAATACATCATGGACACCTGCTAAAACTGGGGGCAACGCGATCCTGTAAGCCACCTTACCTACACGTTCCACAATATCGAATGGACCGATTAACCGGGGACTCAACTTGACCCCACCTCCAAGGCGATACCTTGAAGAACACATGGTCTCCTGTCACAAACTCTTGAGGTCTATGGCGACATTCAGCCCACCTCTTCTACCTATCTTGAGCGGCCTGCAAGTGCTTCCGGATCTGAGCCACGGCATCAACTGTCTTCGTGATCAACTCAGAACCCAAAAGTTTCCTCTCGCTGATATCATCCCAACAGATCGGTTATCTACACTTGTGCCCATACAAAGCTTCAAATAGAGCCACCTTGAGACTCGCCTGGTAACTGTTATTGTAAGAGAACTAGGCTAAGTGAAGATGATCTTCCCACGAACCTCCAAACTGAAGAACACATGATCTCAACATGACTTCTAGGGTCTGAATCATCCTTTCTGACTGCCCATCCATCTGAGGATGGAACGCAATACTGTAGCTCAACTTAGTACTCAAACTCTTCTGCAGACTTTCCCAGAACTGAGACCTGAACCTCGTATCTCTATCCGATACGATACTGACAGGAACTCCATGCAGACAAACAACCTCCTGAACATACTTCTCAGCCAAACTCTCTGTGGACTGACCCACAAGGAAAGGAATGAAGTGAGCACACTTCATCAGCCGATCCACTATCACCCAGATAGCATTATGACCCTTGGGACTCCTTGGCAAAGCTGCCACAAAATCCATCATGATATTCTCCCACTTCCACTCTGGAATTGGAAGAGGTTGCAAAAGTCCTGCAGTTCTCTGATGCTCTGTCTTCACTTGCTGACAGATCAGGCACTGGGAGGCATATCTAGCCACAACTCTCTTCATACCATGCCACCAGAAATATTCCTTCAAGTCCCTGTACATCTTGGTACCACCTGGATGAATAGAATACGGAGACCGATGACCTGTCTCTAGTACCTTCTGTCTGACATATCCCCTAGGTACACACAACCTAGAGCCAAAACGAAGCGACCCATCAGCATGAATGGCCAAATTGGATCTCAAACCGGCTTCCACCTTACTTCGAAACTGTTGCAACTGTTGGTCACCTGCTTGGGCTTCCTTAATCGGCTCAATCAAAGAAGACTACAACTGCAACATCTTGAACTGCTGAGCTGATCAAGGAAGTAGCACATCCAACTCTAGCCTCCTCATATCCTCCACTAATTCCTTCTGCTTAGTAAGGAACATAGCGGCAGGCCTCCTACTCAAAGCATCAGACAACAAGTTCACTCTGCCCGGGTGATACTGCAAATTGATGTCAAAATCTACCATCAATTCCAACCATCTTCTTTGCCTCATGTTCAAATCCTTCTGCATGAACACATACTTGAGGCTCTTATCATCTGTGAATATCTCCACTCTATCCCCAAGCAGATAATGCCTCCACAACTTCAAGGCAAAAACCACGGCCGCAAGCTCCAGATCATGCGTGGGATTGTTCTTCTCAAGAGGTCTCAACTGCCTCGATGCATAAGCAACAACCCTACCTCGCTGCATCAGCACTACTCCCAGACCTCTACCCGATGCATCACAATGGATCACAAAACCACCCGAACCGCCAGGTATAGTCAGCACAAGCGCTGACAACAACTAATGCTTCAACTCGGCAAAAGTTTCATCACAAGATTCATCCTAATCAAACTTATGCTCCTTCTTCGTCAGACTGGTCAGAGGCTCAGCAATCTTTAAAAAATCCTGAACGAACTTCCGATAATAGCCGGCCAAACCAAGAAAACTTCGCACCTCAGGAACAGACTTTGGAATCGGCCAATCCTTGACCATAGAGATCTTCGATAGATCCACAGAAGCACCAGTACCAGAATTAATATGGCCCTGAAAAGCAACCCGATCCAGCCAGAACTCGCACCTATTGAGCTTCCCATACAGCTGGTTCTCCCTCAAAGTCCGAAGAACCACCTTCAGATGCTCAGCATGATCTTATCTATTCCGAGAATACACCAATATGTCTTCAATGAAGACCACAAAAAAATGATCTAAGAACGGTGAGAACACCCTATTCATCAGACTCATGAACACAGCCGGTGCATTAGTAACTCCGAAAGGTATCACCAAGAACTCATAATACGGGTACCTCGTTCGGAAAGCCATTTTCGGAACATCCTATGACTTCACTTTAACTTGATGATACCCGGAACGAAGATCCAACTTTGAGAACACCGAAGCACCTCCCAGTTGGTCGAACAAATCGTCAATCCTCGGCAATGGATACCAATTCTTCACAGTGACATTGTTCAACTCTCTGTAGTCAATGCAAAGCATCCGGTTACCATCCTTCTTGTTGACGAATAGAACTGGGCCTTCCCAAGGCAAAATACTAGGGCTAATAAAACCCTTATCAAGCAGTTCCTGGACTTGCACCTTCAGTTCTGCCAATTCAAGCGGTGCCATGCGATATGGACTCTTGGAAATAGGCATCGTACCTGGCTGAACATCAATGCTGAACTCGACATCTCAGTTTGGTGGTAAGCCGAGAAAATCCTCGGGAAAGACATCAAGGAAATCCCGCACAACTAAGGGTGCAACAACCCCATCAGAATCCAACGACACAAGCAAAACAGCCTTGGGATCCATCGTGTTCTTGACACGCCCTAACAATGTCTCACCCGAATGGAACACAAACTTTGGCAGACCAGAAAGCCTGAAAGCTACCTTCTTCTCTTGGCAATCAATCACGGCACAGGAAACACCCAACCAATCCATGCCCAGAATGACATCGAAACCGAAATTGGGAATCACAGTTAAATCAACCAAGAAATCCACACCTTTAATTAGCAACGGGCTTTGCTTGCATACCCTAGAACAGACAATAACACCCCCAGCCTGTGGTAATGTACCAAGCTGCGGGCATAGCATCTCTTGCCAAACTATGCTGATCAACCAAGTGGGACAAAATGAAAGAGTGGGTAGCACCAGAGTCAAACAAAACATGGGCTGGAAGGGAGAAGACTAAAATAACACCTAGAAGAAGATTAAACAAGAAAATAAGATGCTAGCAGGATATATACACAAATAATTGTACAAAGAAGAAAAAATAACATGCAGAAAACTGAAATGAAGAAAAAAAAAGTATAAGTACTGTGATATACCTGCATCCACTCCAACAACTACCTCCGCTTCCTCAGCTGTCAGATTATAAGCCTAAACACGACTCCCAGTCTGGCCTCCTCTAGGGGCCACACGCCTCTGATCAAAAGCTTGCCTCTACGGTGGAAGAGGTAGTCTACCCTGACCACGAGTCGGCACTCCTAGCTGAGTAGCACCGGTAGCCGGTGTAGGAGTCCTATTCGTCTGACAGTCACGAACCATATGGTCACTGCTCCCACACACTAGACACAATTGATTGGACGACCAGCAATCTTGCTATGAATGTCCAGCCTTATGGCAATAGCCACAAGACTCAACAGTCCTTGGAACAACAAGTGCGTACGGATGTACTCTCACGGGAGGGGGAGGAACTAGCTTCTGAATAGGTCCTCCGATAGGCTGCACTGCAACAGGGTGCGAAACAGTCTGCTGAGGAACACCTGACCTGCTGAGGGTCTTCTCCTGGATCCGAGCAACATCCAAAATGTCGGCATAGGCACGAAGTCGAAGAGCAGCCAAGCGATCCTAGATGGGAAAACTCAAGCCCAACTGGAATCTGCGAGCCCTATCCTCATTAGTGGCTACGAGGGCAGGAGCGAAGCAACTGAGTCGAGTAAACTCTGCAGCATACTTGTCCACGAAACGGTTTTCCCTGGTTAAGACAATGCCCAAATTAATATTGTCAGAAGTGAAGTAGGCAACATCAATGACATTTAAGAACACTATCTAGCTGACCTGAGTTAGGGAAACAAATTTTCGTTCCATCTCTGCCTTGGTAACACTGGGAAAGAACTTTGTCATTGAGCTCTCTGAGAAAGTAGCCCACTTGATGGGTCTCGCCGTCCTTTCAGTTTCAGCCCGCAACCAGATGTGAGCGAGATCCACCAATTGGATGCTAACCACATCCACACGATCAACATCAGCAACACGGGCGGCGATCAACAGTTGCTACATCTGAATAAGTCATTGCTCGGCCTCCAGCAGCGACTCAGTACCCGAAAAATTATTCGGGTGCAGCATCATGAAATCTGCTACTGTACCGAAACTTGGTGGCAGTGGCCCGGGTGCAGGTCTAGCAGAAGTCCCATTGGCCGCCAAAGTGGCCCTCATCAATTCATTGTGCTCCTATTGGAGAGCCATCATCTGCTAAATCATCTGAAGAATAGCAGTGTTGTCCGGCTGCTTATCCCTCGGATGGGAAGAACAATTCCTAAGAGCCATAGCCTGAAACACGAGCAAATATGGTCAGTACCCAGATTATATGTTGGTTATTATATATTCATGTGATCAATGTGGTGTCCACATCACTGAGTTAACCCGGCTAGAGCCAAACTTGACTAATATATCAATCAAAGCCAAACCTTCATAAAGAAAGTCATGTTTGACTGATATATTATCCAACCCTGGTGCTCTGATACCACTAAAAACCTGTCTCGACCCGCTTCCAAAATACAGAATACGAGTACGTAACGTAGGCCCAGCGAATTATGTAAACATCATTCATAAGCTGTACCTAGACTATCTCAGCAATATGAACAATGAACACAACCACGCAAGAAAGATATAATCACATGAATCAAAGATAAACTTCAACAATAATAAAATAATCCAAATAATATCCAACACAATATCCAACATCTGGGAAATAAAAATAAACGACGGGAACATAAGCCCGAAACAAAGTATAATATCCAGACAATGTTCACAGAAATAAAACTAGCAACAAATAAACTAAGCAGCTCAATCTTCAGTTTCATCTTCTAGAATCGTTGCTCACCAATTCCTGCTAGTATAGATCCTCCAGTACCTATGAATTCTTGATCTAAAAAGAAAGAAAATAATGTCCTTAGAGCAAGTCGTGGATAGCAAGTAGAGAAAAACAGAGAATAATAGGAAGCATGTATATCAAAGAAAAGGGACGGGGTCAAAGTCAATAACAAAAGTAAGGAAAGGCAATAATATCAAAGGTCTATATTTAATCATGCATGTACTGAATGATTTCAATTTAATTCTATCTTGATTAAGATATACAAGATCAATCATGCAATGTTAAGTGCAGGTTATTAATCATTTTATTAATCTATCTAGTGCATATCCTTCTGCGTCCCATATGTTCCATACCACAGTTTCAGTACAAGCAAACAGTGAATATCTTAGACTGATAATGAATTCATGGATCGTGTACTCAGTAACATGATGAAAAGACATCATGATAGCGTGATCACACAATGGCAATCAATTCTCCACCTTCCATGTAACAAATCATGCAAGCAAGAAGGCCTTTACCGAGTATATTTTCCGAGCATTCACTACCAAGTCATCCCATAATACCCCAGTTTTTTAATATTTTATTTCCATCCTATGTGAGCATGCAAGAAGGTATCAATATTGTATTATGCTAGGTGTGACTGTTTCTACTCGTTAAATACAAAGCAAGAAGCAAACATATTAATCACACACAAATTACACAATCTGGACAGCATGACGTGTTGTAAAAAAACATAGATTACCGCTACTACAGAAAAGCAAATCTGGATCTGTCAATTCTAAAAAATAGACTCTCTTCCAGTTCCAACAAATATGTATATGACATATAAAAGTTAAAGAAACTATGGTGAAAACTCTATTCTTTTCAGATTTTATGTTCAGGCACCAAGTTATGATTTGAATAAGCACATATGGAACAGATCAGAAAACTCATCAATTAAATCTAAAAAAATTCTAGGTAGTTCCTACACATGTCTAGTCTCATCCAAATTTATTTCATATTCTTATTTTACTGTTAACATGTTCAATTTAATTATAAAACAGAAAGATACGCATGAATTTGTGAATCTAGAAATTCAGACACACCTGTACTAAAATACTGATATCTAACAGAGTATAATTCAGAATTCAGATCCGTTGGTAGTTCTGAAAAATAGATTCATGAGGCTATAATTCATGTTCAAAAAGTTATTTCAAATTACAACAGCTTCTAGGTCGAAAATCTGATACAAAAAGGAACAACCAGCAGTCTAGAATTTATTTTGATATGAATAGGCAATAATTTCATCATACAACATATAGTTCATGCTAATTAACAATCAAAGTGATGCTAGATGTTTAACATGCATAATTCCAGTTTTAAGATACAGTTTCACAAGCATGGTAATCAATTCATTAATTCAATTCAATCTAACATCTCCAATTTATCAAACAATTCTATAACATGGATCTAGTAATATTTTCATGTAAATGTGCATATCCAATGTGCAAGAGGAACTAGGTTTTAGATCAAAGATGTAAGCACGATGTTAAGAATATATCGGGTTAGCTCGTGTAAACCCTCAATATACTTAACGGAATTTCAATAGCAGTACGATAAAAAGGACTGAATCTACTTGCAGAGATCAAGGAAATCTTGAACAAAACAAATAACTAGTTCAAGAAGTGAATTGCCTTTTAATTGTTAATTTCAAATAAATAGAATAACGGAATGAGAATCCCGACGGCGAACCACGATAACACGAGCGAGCTACGTGCAACGACAAAACAGCGAACGGCAAACACAGCAACCCAAGATAGAAAATCCCCATTCTTCCAAAGTAGCAAACACAACTCAAACAATCCCCCACACATAAAATAGCAAACAGGATCCACTTCCCCTCTTCTCCTTCTCCCCAGCGACAGAGAGAGAGAGAGAGAGAGCGAGAGAGAGAGAGAGAGGAAGAGATAGCGGGAGGGGAACGGAAGGGCGGTGTTCACGGTGACTGGCGACAGTGACACCTCATGGCGAGGTGGCTGACGGCGGGGCACTGGTGGTCGAGAAGCGACGCAGTAGAGAGAGCTTGAGCGGAGCTCTGTTTTGCACCGAAAACAGAGGAAACGAAGACGACGGTGGTAGGGGCTCAGAACGACGAGGACAAGGGGTGAAGGGTCACCGGTGGTTGTGTGGAAGATCGAGGTAGATGATGAGGTCAAGGGGTAGCGGCGAGGAGATGGGTGTCGCGGAGATGGGTTCGGTGGAGTTCGGGTTGGAAGGTCAATGGGGGATGGTGACCGGATGAAGGCGAGGGATAGAGGTGGTGACGAGGGGACGAAAAGGAGGGTGAGAGATCGAGGTGGTGGTCAGAGAGGTGAACGGGAGGAGCGACGGGACAGGGATTTTGGTTTGGCGGCGAGTTGAACGAAAACAGAGAGAGAAAGATGATAGAGAGCGGTGGCTTAGAGGAGAGAGAGAGATTATAATAAATTAGGGTTTTAATAATATGGTTATTTATAGGGGATTTATGAAGTTGAGATTTTGGGTTACGGGTTAATGGGTTTAGGGTACAGGTTTAAGCTCCAAAAAGAGAAAAACACATAGGAATCGATGAGATGAACATATAGTGAAACAATTCAAACTCACAACATGAAGAGAAAAATCTGAAATGAGCTAAAAAATAGCAGAATGCAAGCCAAAAGAGTACGGAACGATTAAAAGAGAATAAGAGAACCCAAGAAAAATAAAAATTTATTATTAAATGAAATCAGATACAATAATCAAGAAAATACAATAAAATCCAAAATAGAAAAATATTGGTTACACGCAGGGATGGTAGTGTGACCTTTAAGGGGATTAAAGCTTCGTATCTAAAGGTGATGTTGAATGGAGACTCTCCTGTCGGGGTCCTTTTTGTGGTTCTGTAGGATCAGAGTACGTTCGGGAGCTCTTCGATCCATAATCCCTTTGCAGCTTCATATTCGGACTCATTTTTGGAGGCTCAAAACTTAGATGAAGTGAGTTTTGGAGAGTGAACTTTTCAAGGCCAAGCAAGATGACACTAGCCCCACTCCCTTCAATACAAGAGGAGCCATCAACCTAGATACTCCAGACTAAAGGATCTTTGTCTTCCTCGGGGGGATCGGGTTAGTGCAATCGACGATGAATTCGGCTAAGGGTTAGGCTTTAAAATGCATCCACGGCTGGTGGTTGATGTCATGTTGGCTTAAATTGATAGACCGCTTCATAAGTCACAAAAGGTTCTCTGGCTTGTAAGGTATTTACTTGAGTGGTTGGTCGGTGAGGACCAAGACCGTGTGCGCCTAAACGTAAGGGCGAAGCTTTTGTGCGGTAGTTATAAGGGCTTAGGTCAGCTTATCCAATTTAGAATAATGGCGCTCAACATCATGGAACACCTTGCTAACATAGTAGATGGACATTTGGATATTGTCTTCCTCCCTTACCAAGACAGCGTCGAGGGTCTAGTCCGAAGTAGCTGGATAGAGGTAGAGAACTTCTCCCAGCTCTAGCTTACTTAAGAGTGGCATATTGGTTAGATATGACTTGAGATGTTTGAAGGCTTCTTGCTGTGCTTTCCCCACTCAAAGCCCTTTGATCCTCGGAGGGCTTCAAAGAAGGGTAGGCATTTTTCTCTGTACTTGGAGAGAAATCGACTAATAACGGCGAGTCACCCCATAAGTTTCTGGGTCTCCATAAATCCCAAAAACTTTCCTAAAGAGACCCCAAATGCGCACTTTGAGGGGTTTAGCCTCATGTTGTGCTTCCGTAGGACTTCGAAAGCCTCTTGGAGGTCGGTTGCATGACCATCCCTCTCAAGGCCCTTTACAAGCATGACGTCCACATAGACTTCTATATTTTTGCTGATCTGATCTCTATAGACCTTTTTCACTAGCTATTGGTAAGTGGCTCCAGCATTCTTTAGTCCGAATGGCATGACTCGGTAATAGTAGAAGCCTTGGTCGGTGTTGAAGGATATCTTTGGGATGCGGAAGGGAACATTTAGATCAGATTGTACCCAAGAAAGCATCCATGAAGCGGAGGAGTTCATTGTCAGACGTGGCTTCAATCAAGGTATCAATGTTGGGAAGAGGAAGGGGTCCTTCAGACATGCTTGATTCAAGTCAGTGAAGTCGATGTGAATTCTCCACTTGCCATTAGCCTTTTTTACCATGAAGAAGTTGGCAAGCTACTCTGGATAGCAGACCTCTTGAATGGAGCGAACGACTATGAGTTCTTTTATTTCTTCTTTAACCGCTTGTCGCCTATCAGGAGCGAACTTGCGAAGCTTTTGTTGGACCAGCTTGAAATCTGGGTTCACTCTTAGGCGGTGCATGATAAGATATTATGAGATCCCAGGCATGTCAGCGGCGGTCCAAGTGAACAAATCCTGATTCTCCCTGATGCAACTAACAAGTTATTATTTGACTCGGTAGGGGAGGGCTCGACTAACTCGAAAACACTTGGATGTGTCTTTGTGTGAGAAGGGACTTTCTTCTAGTTCATCCACAGGTTCAGACACAACTTGATTCTTCTTTGAGGGAGTTCTAAGGTTCCAAGTGAGAGGACCAAATCCTCTATAGCGCACTCTGACGCTTCGAGCAGCGCATTTCACAAATTCAAATGGGAGAACGGAGCAACCATTGTAGTGGTATAATATGTCCAAATAACCTCTTGACTTCCTTTAACTTATCCTACCCCAGCTGGCATGGGAAAATTCATCTTCATGTGAAAGGACAAAGCTGCGGCACTGCCAGGACAAGGTGGCCAAAGATGGCATTATAGGCAACCTTCACATTAATGACCATGAATTCCATGGGTTTGGACTGAAGAGCGAGGGCTTTTCCAATCGTCATGTCGATAGTGACAATTCCTTCCTTCTAGACTAGAACCCGGAGAACCCATGGAGGATGTACCCGACGGGTTTCAGATGGTCCCTGGAGATCTTGAGGCCTTCAAAAGCTTCTCAAAAGCGGATGTTCATCGATTATCCAATATCTACCAAGATGCAATGTCCTTCATGGTTCACCTTGGAGAGGCTAATCACTAGTGCATCACAGTGAGTTTTTTGGACACCTTCAAGATCTCTGTTGAGAAGGTTATAGGGACTCCCCACTTGTGCACCAATTTTACCTCTCTAACGAACTCCTTTCGGGAGGAGTTAGATTCCCCTCCCAGAAGGCCTCCATGGGTGGAAAGGAGAATGGTCAGAGGCTCAGAGTCTTGGGACTCGGGATCTTTCTCCTCACGTTTGTTAGTGCCTCAAGCCGATGAGGGCTCGACCTTGTTCTTTTGGGTACTTGGAGAGGTGACCACGGCCATAAGAGCTTTGAGAGCTCGACACTCCTCTGTGTCATGGTCATGGTCCTTATGGAACCAGCACCATCGGCTGTCCCTCCTTTAATTTGTTGGGTTCATCTTGGGAAGGGAGAAGCAGCTCGTCACCCTCGGTTTCCATGAAGATTGTCGATATGTTGGTGTTGAGCAGGGTGAACTTGTCTAAGCATGGGACTGGAGGAAGGCGATGTTGGCTGAACTCATCATCTGAGATTTCTTGGGCCCCTCCTTATTCGTACTTCTTCATTTGTTTCTGGATGATGGCTCACTTTGGTTCTGGGTATGAAGAACCTCCTTAGTTTGCAATAGCTCGAAGGAATCCCGATGAGGCTTCTTAGCTCATGAATCTTTGAGGGAAGTGTCGTGAACATTGTGTCATAAGGCGGCAGCCACTACTGTCGGGTCAAGGGTGGGGACAGACCTAGACTTGATGGTAAAGTGACTGAAAAAAGTCCTTGAGGGGCTCTCCCGCCCTCTAATTTAGTCTAGTAAGAAAGCACTCATCTTTTCAGTTTTGCATCTGCTGACGAAATGTGTGAGGATGGGTTCTTCGAGCTAACCGAAGGAGGAGATAGACCCTAGATGGAGATGAGAGTGCCACTCTCATGCCGACCCATTCAAGGTAGCCGGGAAAGTTCTGCATAAGAGTGCATCAGATGCTTTGTCGATCATCATGAAAGTTTTTAAACTTTCGATGTGATCTGTAGGGTCAATTTCACCATCGTATGATTTGAAGGTGGAACTAGTTAAAGGAGGTCGGATGGGGCGATATCCTCTGCCTCGGTAACCCTCTTCTTGACCGATTTGATCAAGGCTATTCTCCATCTCTCGGAGACTACGGGGCACCACATCTTCTCGCCCCTCGGAACGAGTTGACCTGCAAGATTCTTCCTCCTACTCCGTCCTAGAGCACATATCACTTGTCTGGCAGTCCCTATTTGGGGAACCTTGGAGAGCTCTACAGACTTGATCGGCAAAGTTCTGGAACTCAGCAAAAGTCACAGGTGCCTCATCTTCTCTGTTGTTCCAGGGAGCTCACCAACTAACAGGAGTCAGGATTCTCTCCTGCCTTCATCTCCGTAGTGAGGCGTGCGATGGATTTTTTTTCGTCAAGGCGAAAGGCCCCTCTGGCTCCTCTGACAATCTGAGCATGGAACACCATCACGGGTACACCTTTCATTTTAGCGCTGATTGATGTTTGTTCCTTCAAGATGGAAGTTGATGACTTTGTAGAGGTCTGACCGCACAAGGGGAACCGAGGAGAGGGTACATGTGCAGACCGACCCTCGGTTCTCGACTGCGTGGGACTCAGGACGAGGCTATTGGGAGCCCACTAATGCAGCCCTGCTGGGAGGAGGCTGCGACAGCGGGAAGAATGATCACCCTGGCGACAGGCGGCAATTGTCATTTTCTTTCTTCTCGGTGGAATGCCTGAAGGCGTTTCTTAGTGGATGGATTTGATTGAGGAGGCAGATCTATAGCTTTCTTACAGATGACGCCAATTCTATTGCTAATTGTAGGAGTAATCAGATTATGAGTTGTGTTATTGAGGGAGTAATCATTGATCTGGACCGTCGACCAGGATCTAGATCTGGATCTGGAAAGAAGGAAACACCTGAGGGCTAATCTGGACCATCGATTAGGATTGGGATCGAGATCAGGATCTGGATGGTCGGAAATGCCTGGAAACCTGCAAAAATGTCTCACACTGGAGATGGCTCTGACGTAAGACCCTCCGACGCTCAAGTCAGTAACCTAGAATAATGATTAGGTTTTTTTAGTTGATCAATATTGTTTACCTTTAGCTGACGGATGTGGAGGGTATTTATAAGCTATGAATCAATTATAGAAGATAGACTTGAAATTGTATCCTTTAAGATTGAGTTGGAGATGCTCATAGTGAAGGGATAGAAATAGCAACTAATCCCTATTTTGGTGGATTTGAGTAACAAACTGACAATGGACTGAGAATCCCTTTCTTCTTGGGCTGTAAAGTCATAATTGTAGAAAATCCTTTTTTTTAATGTAAGTAAGCCATAATTGTAGATCTAGATGAGCTGATGGACCTGAGGACAGCCCATATTATTTTAGTAGGCATGTTGTTGCTATGAAATTACTGTACTGCTCTTAGAAGCTTTGAGATACCTGTTGGGATTGTGTGGCTCTGATTTTTATTCATATCAAAATCTTAATATTTCATAATTTATTCCACTTCGTTGTTGTTTACTTAAAATCACTAAGTCTATGATATCTCTCATGGAAATTTTGTTTGTAAGATGTAGTTGTCCCCTAACAAGAAAAGTGTTCACAAGGCTTAGATTCCCTTCCCATTTCCCATCCCTGAGACAACAACCTCCACCATTTGTGTCACAGTCATGAATCCTTCCATAACCATATGTATATCTTGATTCTGATCTTGTTACTTTGATGTATCAATTTAGCAAAAAGTCTTAACATTTGGTTCTAGTATTAGCTAGAATTTAGAATACATCATTCATACTGATGTATGCATTTTGTCTTAGTATACCTGTTATGGACTTCTCAGATAATATATTTAAGAATAAATGTATCTATCTAATACTTTTCTGATAAATGAAGTCACAATGGTGTTGGATTGCCCTAAATATTCATATTAATTATTAAAGAAATCATGATCTATTTGGATTGGCTTTTCCCTCGACTAATTGCCTTATTCCATGTCAGTATATATAAACCAGTAACAAAAATCTGAAATAAATAAATCCCCCGATCCATTTAAAATTTACGCTAAAACTATTTTGAGTGAACCATTCTTTCATTTTGTGTAAGAGGAGATGATCTGAATTCTTCCCTGTGGATGTACTCAAATTTTAACAACTTGCATATATTGTATTAGTTAAGACTGTACTGTTCCTATTCCTCGAACATAAAGTCCAAGATCACAAAATGAATAAGATACTTAAAAGAGTCATGAACTAAAAACCCAAAAATAAAACTTGGATGCTTCCTTTTTGGTGGTCACCACCTTCTACTTCAACAGTAACACCCCGAATTTCTTTTACAGGTAATTCGTAGCACAACAAGATCTTTTACTTCAACTCGTACAAATTTACAAGGAAATTAAAACTTTTTCATTACACAATGTCGTTCTGTTACAAAAATACACAGCAGAAGTTACAACAAAAATATGCAACTCTAACATTCAACAACTTTAATCTGAAAAGAATCATCAGCATCAATTTATCTTTCCATCTTTTGCTAATCCAAGTGCTGCACTTGAAAACTGTGGACACGTCAGTTACATATAACTGACGCAATACTATAATACAGCGATTCTCTTACTTTAGCAAACACAAACTTTAATACACAATAAAGTGTAAAAAGTGATTATCCTAAATATGTCAATGTATGATATGACATAAGCTTAATGCAGACATTGCATTACGATGCACTAATGCACACTTATTCAGATTCTATGCATCACATACTACATAGGCCCGAAGGCAAGCTCTTATCGTACTTCTCATTATAGGATTTAATCCCTCACGGTATGAAATACTACTATAGTGACTAATGTAAGGTTTAGATATCCTGTAAGTATCTAATACCACCCCGATAATTCTTGAGAATCTCTCTCCCACCGCAAGTCGTAACTCCGATAATTTTGGAGGCGAAGCCCACACCGCGAGCTATGACCCCGATAATCTTGAGAGTCGTTCTCCCACCGCGAAAGATTTTCGGACATCACGCCTCACACCCCGATAAATCTAGAGACGAAACTCGCACCACGAGTCATGGGTACCTCATCACACAAATACCCCCCCATGAGTGTCGTCTCGATCCCGATAATTCTGAAAAAACACCTCCCACCGCGAGTGATTTTGGACATACCGCCTCACACCCCGATAATTCTGAAAAAACACCTCCCACCGCGAGTGATTTTGGACATACCGCCTCACACCCCGATAATTCTGAAGATAATCTCCCACTGCGAATCGTATGAGGCCCTCATACTCATGTTTGCCCATACTTCATCACATCTCCTCCTAGTGTCTGTCCTTAGGTTTAATTATGATTATCACAAGCTAGAGCTAGCTTACCGTACCGAACTTAAATCAACACACGAGATCACTAGGCCACACTGGCTACTTCTCAAAAGAGATAGTTAACCCACACTGGTTACTTCTCAAATTTTCATTATTCAAAAAATATCGGTTACTAAGGGTCCCGTCTAGCCTCTGGATTCCAACAACAATCTCACTATAGAGATCAATTAGGTTATATCTAACCACGACATAAACATTTTAACCATCATTTCTCTTTATCCACCTTCTTCATATTTATAGATCATGAAGTATTCAAGTTCTTGCAACAATGTTTAATAACAATTTATCAAATCAAATTCTTGTAGACAATTTCTTGGTTAACAAACTAAACTATAATATTCAACATTCTTTCAATTAATATAATCTTCTTCATGTTTGTCTGTACTTCAAGTGTATTTCTCAATACAAGGTTCTTTAAGATTAAAATCACTATTTTTAATACACCATCTCTTTTAGATTAATCACTACAAATTTCCTATTTTAATCTCCTAATCATGTGTTTGATTTTAATATTAACCAACTCTTAAAATCTTTAATCATGTACATTTTCTTTTAAAACTTGGATTCAGAACTCATCTAATACATGAATATGACTTTTAAATTCTCAAAATATCTCTTAGCATAATATGAAATAATTCCCAAGTATTCTAATAATATTCTATAATATTTCTATGAAAATTTTCAATGTTTAGGGCATGAAAAACCACAAAATAAAAATAAAAACCCCAAATGTAGACACTCAAATTCGAACCCGAGACCAGCAGCAAGCCAACCATAAGCCCCAACCATCAGACCAACTCACTTTGGTGAAAGAAAGACTCTTCGGTTCTTTTTATACTTCACCTACTGTTATTCTATAAAATCAAATTTAAAAAGAAAAAGGGCATCACAAGACTCGAACCCGAGCAAAGCCAGAGGGCGCCCAACACCCCTCACACTCACGCACTGACCAATAAGCCAACCATCAATTCTGATAATATATAGGTTTAAATTGTTTTCACCCAACTCGTTGTTTCCATCTTATTTTTAACTCTTTCAATTATTTTCTATTCTTTTCTCTTAAATTAATTGTTCATAAAATACATTCCTAGATTTCCCGAAATAATTTCTCACTAATTTTATCCATATTAGAGTGAAATTAAACACAAATATTGTAAACCTTCATAAACATATGATTTTATTAATCATCAAGACTGCCTTTTTTTTATAACCACTAACATGAACATGTTTTCTTTTAGCAATTGTATGAAGAATTTTCATCTCTGTTTACTTATAATCCTCCCCAATATTTACATAGTTTCTTATGCATAAGTTAACAACTTTATGTATATATATATATACACAATTCATATAATCTAATCATGACATGCTACTAAGTGCCTAATAATACTACAACATGCTCTAAATAGAATTTCAATTTGATAACATAACAATTCTATATTGAAACCTTCAACTAACAAGCATTATTTATCACATTTCATTATTACTACGAATTCTAGATAACAACACAACATGCATCACAAAAGTAACTCAAGAACTCATATCAATTGTCCTATTTCAAGTATAAACTACCTAGGCATGCATTCTACAACAATTTAGAAAGTAAAAGACACACTCACCTTTTTCTTGATGCAAATTGTAAATAGAACTCGTAGAAAATTGCTCCAAGCTCCAACACAAGATGACCCTCTTCTCCTCCTAGCAAAAGCCGAAGCCAAATTCCCTCTCTAGCAAGAATCTGAAACCTCCTTCTCTCTTCTCTTTAATTTTGTTTTTATCTTTTTGTGTGTGTTTATAGGGATATTGTGTGGTTGAGATGAACCCGCTACCCAAAATAACTCCCCACTTTCTCACACACACCCCCACTCTCTCCTCTCTCCCATGCATAGCCGGCCAACCCTCTTCTATTGCACAACACGTGCACGTGCACACTCCTTCTCATATAATTTCTTTTATTAATTGTTATTAAATGAAATGTAGGTGTATGTTACATGACAAGTGTGCTAGAGTTTAAAATGTTCATTTAAGTGTAGAATTTATCATGGGCCTTACTTTATAATTAATTTTTAGTATGCTTCAAAATAGATTTAGGTCTATTGGATTTAATTAAAAGTAAATTATACAATTGTGACAAAAATGAGAAGAAAAGAAATGTTCATGACCTAGAAAATTTTAGAAACCAACATGTGCACTACAACACGTGCGTTGCACATATCAATACAAAATAAATTTGAAAGAACGAAAAACAGTCAAAATATAAAATATATAGAACATGTATATTAATAATGTTACAAATATTTTACGTAACGGTAAAACATACGTAATTGGCACGTGTATTGAAAACACGTGCAATATACGTAAAAACAGAAAAATGTTAGAATTTATATTTGAGTTTGCTCCAAATAGAATTAAAATGAACTTTAAGAGAACGAAAAATATATAAATAGTCAAAATAAAAAATATGTAAGATATTTATATAAAAATACGTTAACAGTACAAAATATACGTGCATAATATACGCGAGAGACAAAATTATCATCACTTAATTTTATT
This sequence comes from Hemerocallis citrina, assembly GCA_017893485.1. NCBI lineage: Eukaryota > Viridiplantae > Streptophyta > Magnoliopsida > Asparagales > Asphodelaceae > Hemerocallis > Hemerocallis citrina. The sequence goes on along the minus strand of CM030368.1, from coordinate 187,082,917 downwards.
TTTATTTTTATTTTTATTTTTTGAAGTAAATCATCACTTAATTTTACATGGTGTTACATGGACTTGAGGTACAACTACAACTGAACAGAAGTATCACTGTTCCGGAGGGACATGATACTATGCCAATCTCCTTAATCTCCTGTTTGGTTCCTAAGCTCTTCATCATTTCCTTGTCCAACCATCAACCTCTGGGTTTATCCTCATCATTTATCTCGGTACTATCTTTACACGGAAAAGCTAGCCCCTAGCTAGCTCATTTCAATCATCACTGGAAGAAAAAAAAAATTGAAATTGATTGACCAGTGATGTACTTATTGTTGGATGAATACATGCTTTGTGTTAATTACCATGCTTGGTCTGTTTAAGCACTGCAGCATTACCATCTGATATGGCTGAAAGTACCGTGTCAACTGCTCGATCGTAAGTCAGTCCCAAAAGTCCCTTGTCACCGAATTGTGTTTTTGCATTTACCTTTGTCTCAAAAGCCATATCAACTACAACTTGTGGCGTATATGATGAAATTGCAGTGCCAATTATAAAATTCTGAATTGAAGAAAAACTATTTGAAATTCAACAATTGGAACAGACCAAACTGTATCCGCGTATCAATTTATAAATTGCTAAGAATTAATTAGTATCATTTTTTATTATGCTAAATTACTAAAATCGTTCAAAGTGCCTTTTTTCAAATTACTAATATTTACGAATATATACTAGTTCAACCCTGTGCAATATAGCACAGAATTTTCAAAAATGAGAAAATAACAAAGCTTTTTTAATTAAACAAAGTTCATATAATAATATGTATACAATATTTTAATATTTTTAGGTTCGATGAACGGATATGATTCTATTTTAAAATTTGTAAGGATAAGGAGTAAGTGGGAGATTTACCGCTAGCACTGTTATCGAGTCAATCGGGTCGGGTCCTGCACTGCGGAACCCGGATCTGCTTCTCAACTGGTCCAAATATTGGACCAAGACCTGACACGTGAGAACTGAGCCCGGATCATGTTAAAAAAATGTTATCCATCGGGTCCGAGTTGCTACGAATGGGTGGCATCGGGTAGTTGTAGGAGGTTAGGCCTGCTGTTTCTACTTCTTGTTGCTTTTTTTTCCTTTTGGTTTAATTAGGACGTTAGGGTTTTTTTTTGTTGGGTCCATGTCAGGTCCATTTTAAGCTGAACCAGACCCGGTCCGAAAATATGAAGGAGGTCCTATTTTAGGACCCGGACCTTACCCGCAATTAACCAAGTTTGGGTCCAGGTATGGATTGGGTCCATGTTTAGCGGACCCAGACCCGATCTAAAAATATGAACCGATCCTATTTTAGGACCCGAACCCTACCAGCAATAGACCAAGTCGATTCCGGTCAAATGTGGTATCCTGGTCGGTTCCGGATTTGGAGTTTTGTGACCATGTTGGTTACCTACTACATTTACGTTTTTTTTTTAATTTTTAAAAAGAAAAAAACGGGAAAAAATATTTGGATCAAAAGTGGTCTTAGCATTATATATTATTTAGATAGTATAACTCTATAAAATATTGCACAGAACTTGTAAAATTGAGAAAATAATTAAACTAATTTTGAAAAATTCATCTAATAACATACATACATTTTTTTTGATAAGATAACATACATACATTATTGCACAATTTTTAAGGTTTGATTAAGGGATAGAATTTCAATTCAAATTTTGAATGAAGCAAGAGTGGGGAGTTATCTCCTACATTTTTTCCTTTTAAAAAATAATTTAAAAAAAATTCTAGACAAAAGTGATTTAGCATAATATATTGCATAGATGACACAAAATCATTTGGGAAAAAAAAAGATATATGAAATGGTTATGATTCGTCCCAAATGCATTTTTAAAAATTAATAATTTTAATATTAATAAAAATTAATAAGTATTTGTGAACATGATAAACTGAGGCAATTTGTCTTATTTATATTTTTTTCTAAAAATTCCAAAAACTTCTTCCATTTTTTCTATATAATTACAAGGTAAGTGTATGATATAATATTACTAGGGATAAGTTGTTTTGCTTTCAATAATATTTTAACAAAATTATGTTTTATTTAGTTTCTGAAAATTGAATACATTTTCTTTTATCAGAAACGGCATGTACCAGTTGACACATTATTAGCGGATGTTATCGTAAAGTACGTAGTAGAAATATTCAATAGTAGTGTATCACCTAAGATAATTAAAAAATGTAATAAATTGAGGGGTACGGTAATGCTACACCTACTAGCAAATCTATACCTTTCTCTTTACTACCTTAGGTGGTATATCATTATTGGATGTTTCTACCACCTACTCTACAATAACCTCCACTAATAGTGTGCCACATAAGGTAGTAAAGGAAAAAGTAGTAGATTTAGTAGTGGGTGTAGCATTACCCTTAATTGAAGGGTTTTAAACATGTATACCCCTAACAAATATGATAATATCATATATACCCTCACAAATATTTATTTTCGTATATGTCCCTAACAATTTGGACTCTATTTTATATTTACTCATTGGCGGATCGGGGCCCAAAGCAACCCACCCAAATTTTTTAGGGCCCCCTTTAAAAAAAAATTATTCACTGTTATTTAAAAAAAAAGAAAAAAAAAAAGAAAAGAAAGGAAACCCAATCGTCGCTCTCCTGATTTCTCTCCATCTGCAAGAAAGAAAAGAAAGAAAGGAAACCCAACCTCCCAAGTCCCAAGTTCCAACTTTTCTCTCCATCTCCTAATTTCTCTTTATCTTGATTCTTAATCTAGACAACTACCAGTACCACTAATACCCTTCAAACTTCCACTCTATTTATTTCGCTCCATCTTTCTTCCTTCTTCTTCAACTCAACTCAGATCCATCCCAATAATTTCCCAATTCCAAACCAAAAGGTAACAACTCTCCTTCCCTTTTAATGTCAATCATTAATTATCAACACCAATACCCATTTCTCCATTTCTCCATTTCTCCATTTCTCATACACGCACACCACCTGTTTGTCAAATTTACCCAACTTATTATTTTGAAAAAAAAAATTCTAAAAGTTTTCACAGATTTACAGTTCAAATTCATTCTTTCAACCCAGTATCAAGAAATGGATAACTCATTGTCTCTTTTTAACCAACCCAAGGTTTGCCCATCTGATTTTTTTGCTTCTTATGATAGTGTATTGTGCTTTAAGATTCATTGTGGTTGTGGTTTGATAAGATTCATTGTGGTTGTCTCTTTTTAACCAACTCAAGTTTTCATTTTTCAGTGCCAGGTAACTTTAGAGTTGAGTTATTAAATTAATGAAATTATTTATTAAAAAATTTAAATTAAAAGTACTGTTGAGTTATTAATTTACTGTTGAGATTATGTAAAGAAACAATTACATTATTAATTTAGTATTTGTATTTTATAATTTCAGATATCATTTGGAGAAGGAGTATTCATTTCCTGATTTGGGACAGAAATTGGAGAAAATTATTGAAGATTTCAAGAAAAAGGAAAATTTCGAAGCTACAATAATTAAGTACTATTGTTCCTTAACTTTGTTACTAAAATTTTAATTTAATATTTTAAGTATACCTCCTAGAAAATATGATTCCAGACATGAAAAAAAAAACAAAGAATTGAAGAATTTACCAAATCTCAAAAAGGTGCAATGGACAATTTTTTTTAATAAACAAACTAATTTGGCTAGTGAAAATGTTGAACCTCAAGGTTTGGTTGATGAGGAATATATAAATGAATCAATTGATGAGGAATTTGAACATGTAGTGAATGAAGAGCATAATAACAATGATAGACTTGAAAATTTGGAAAATGAAGAAGGTAACCAAGTTAATAAACTGGTAAACTGGAAAATTAAAATTTTTTTTTGGAAGGATATATATATATATATATATATATATATGATTTCATTTAAGTAGTCTGTCCTCCAGGCTCAAAGTTTGTTTCAATTTAAATAATTCTAATTTTTTATTTTGTAAACTTACAAGGGTCTCATTTTAAAAATTGCTTAGGGCCCCCTCAAACACAGATACGCCCTTGTATTTACTCATATGTTAGATATCACTAAGTTAACCATAATTTTACCCTTATGAGACAAATAAAAATCAAATTAAAATATCAAATTAGACAATCAAATGGAATAAGATTTAACAGTTTTAAGGAAAATAAATGAGGAAGCTTATAATCTAGCATTAAAAAAATAAGATTAATGGCAAATTTGGAGAAGAAACGTGAAAACGAATATGTAGTTCCCAAAATTGTACTATAGTTTATCCGTTTCTTGAAGAAAAATGAAGAAATTTCCAGAAGAGTTAATGAGACTCAGTTGGATTAACAATTGTCCGAATTTACAATGATGAATAAGATAAAGTTTGAAGGGCAGAGTAGAGAATTTATTTCAGTCATTTTTTATCAAGACCATTAAAAAAAACTGAAAATTCTCAATTGTTTTGAGGTTTTTTAACTAAAGCGGTAACTAAGAGAAGTAGCATATATTATTGAAAGACAAATATGAAAATACATATTTGTGAGGAGCATAAATGATATTCAAGAATTTGTTAAGAATTTGTTAGGGCATACATCCTAAAAACCCTAAATTGAATACTTGGTGTAGCATTAATCTTAACATAAGATATTTCCTCTCGTTCTCAATCATAGGGGCCTCAATGTAATTTCCTCCACATCCTTGCTCCTCTCCCTTCGTGCTCATAAAGAGACGACCATGTGACTTGTTTCCTCCGTAGTATACCCCCCCCCCAAAGTTAGTCTCTACACTAAAACGAAACCAATGGGTAAAGATCCAATCTCTTGCTTTACCAATCTCCCTCAACTTTGCTCTGTTCCATAACCAAACAAATTCCCAATCAAAACCCAGTTTCAGATCACTTTATTAGTCTCACTCTGATGAGAGAGAAGATGGGCATGACTAAGTTCTACCCTCAAGGCTCCTCTGATGTCTCAATTCTCATGACCACCAGTTTCTTTCGCCACAAGAAGCTCTAGAAGTTTACACATATGTCAAGATGTATGCTGCTTTGTATACAATTTACTGGGCTTCAGTAGAACGATAGGTTTGCTCTTTGTGTTATTTTATTTTATATAAATCTGAGTTGATAAAAAAAACAACAGAGGGAGAAAGAGTGTTATGTATGGCAGGAAGAAGAGTTTATGGGGGTTCAGAAATGGGTGTTTTCTACCAGAATGAAGGGTTCTCTTCTGATGCTTTCGAGGTGTTGCTCTCTTCTGCACCTGCCCCTTCTCTCTCTCTCAGTGGTTTCACTGGTACTCTCTCTCTCTCTCTCTCTCTCTCTCTCTCTCTCTCTCTCTCACTCATCTCACACGACTAGTGCGTAAAAGGATCCGCTTGCATCAATCCTTTTATTATATAGCTACCCTACTAAAATACATATATGAACTTCTGACCGCGAGGCCTACACAAGCCTTGCTAAGTTAGCTAGGGAGCAAGAACTCAGGGATGAAATTCTGCTTGCATTAATCCATTTATTACGTGACTATTGCTTTGTTAAAAAAAAAACATTTTTTAAAAAATCGTACACTTCTGATAGCTAGCTGTTGAGTTGTTGCTTTGATTGGGGGATGAATGTTTGGTACATCTTTCTCGAAATTGGGTACGTACCAACAAATATTTTTGCCATCTATAGAATTGTGTACTTTTGGTGGTTATGTAGCATAACTAAGACATTCAATTCTAGCAGTGATAACTGTTACATCAATATTACTGACACATCTTATGGAATAAGTGGGCATTCGATTTAGTTAACCAATTTTCATTCTGCATCATTAGAGCTTTAATTTCTCATGATGAATGAATGTGGTTGTTAATTATTTCAGGATCTAGATCAATGCTGAACTTTGAAGATGTATGTGGTGTTGGTTCTTCAATGAACCACCAATCCTTCTACAGGACAACACACGAAATTGATGAATTTTATGATGACGATTTCGATGAATGCCTCCACCAGCCTGAGAAGAAGAGGAGGCTGACGACCGACCAAGTGAAGTTCCTCGAGAAGAGCTTTGAGGTGGAGAACAAGGTGGAGCCAGAGAGGAAAGTTCAGCTGGCAAAAGATCTTGGACTGCAGCCAAGGCAAGTTGCCATTTGGTTTCAGAATCGCCGAGCTAGGTGGAAGACTAAGCAGCTTGAGAAGGACTATGATGGCTTGAAATCGAGCTATGATGCGCTCAAGTCGGACTACGATAAACTAGTTGAGGAGAAGGAGAAGCTCAAAACACAGGTATAATTACTAGTCTCTTTCTCAGTGTACAATCAATCTTTTATCCTGACTTGCAAAATGAATGCAACTACTACATGACTGATGAATGGATATGATCTTGCTTGTGAGCAGACTGTATGATATATGGATGCGTGTGCGGGACACTTCAACTACCATAAATTCGACTAGGGTGATAAGACAATTTGCGCACATTCGTGACCCACATTTATCGAACCCTTATTTGTCCCAAAAATAAGGGTAATTAATATATATGAAGTATATCATGCCCCTTTCAACAAAATTGATGATGGTTTTGGTATTTTAGTGTGCGCGCACACACACATACACATGTTTATCTGCCTAACAATACCGTTCAAATTCTATTATATTTGTATTACAAAAACATGATATATAATAGTAAGTGCATGTATGGAACCTGTGGCCCACTCCTTTTGTGGAATATCTGTAAGTTTAATAGAGATATGAAATGGGGACTGTTAAAAGAGCTACACTTGCAGTTGTCTCGTAAATTAAATTATGAGTTCATGCTATTGAGTATGAATAATCTTGCAAAAGATTTCATCTTGGCTTATGAAGAGAAAACTTTAAACACTTATATATCAGTTTATAAGCGTGCTTCCTATATCAGGATTAATTGTGTGAAATTCTATATATGTTCAATGGTTTAATATGTTTGTTCACAAGAAATTGATCTAAACTCGAATTCATTTCTCTTTCATATTGCTACTAATAATATTTAGGATCCCTCATTCTCTTCAGGTTGTTCGTCTCACAGAAGAACTCATCGTCAAAGATAAACACAAGGACACGACAGAAGCAATATTTGATGAGCTCAAGGAAACACAGTACAATCCCACAATCCATATTACAGAAACTGAAAGCCAAGAAGTTGTCGGATTAAAACAAGAAGATCACAGCTCTACAGGTAGCACCATCATCGACTCTGACAGCCCTCGTTGCACGGATGGAGCACGCACAGACTGCTGCATTGCCTTTGAGCCTGATCAGTCTGACATTTCACGTGCCGAAGAGGATGAAGAAATTAAAGGGTATCACGACTTCTTAAAGCTCCAGGACGGCTCAGCTAATTTCGACTTTCTGGATGAAGACCATACCTTTCTGTTCTGGTCTTAACTTAATATGTCGCCCGATGTGGCTCATATGTCTGTGTGTCTGTCTTTCAATCTTCCTCTCGAACTTATTTTGTTACTGTAAGCTGTGGTATAATAATATAATTATTAGAAGAAATAAAGGCCATTTTTTGGCTTCTTTGAAGTACATCTCTGGTGTTTGACTAGTTGAAAGTTAATATCGAACAGCCGTTCGTTTTTGCTACCTTGATTACTTGTCAGAAGGAAATTTGTGCTTGTGAATTGTGATTGTGGTGTAATTAGCTAGTGTTGGGTTGAGTTAAATGCCTAATTATATTACCTCAAAACGAAAAATGATTAAGAATATCACACTTCTCTACTATTATAATGGGAGAAGGGGTTAGTGTAATTTGTCACCAATTTTTTTTTTTGTCATTTTGTCATTTTGTCAACACGTGCAGCGCACGTGTTGGCTTTTTTTCCCCTTTTTTTCCTTTCCATTCCCCTCCACGTGCATCACACGTGCATTATGGTTTTTTTTGTCCTTTTCATTCCCCTCCACGTGCATCGCACGTGTTGGTATTTTTTTTCCCTTTTCGTTCCCCACCGCGTGCATCGCACGTGCATTATAGTTTTTTTGGGTCCTTTTCATTCCTCTCCACATGCATCGCACGTGCATGATACTAGTTGAAATAGTTAGAATTAGGTCCTATTTAGATAAAAACAGGATATAATTCTATCATTAATTTCAGGGTCTAGGTATATATATATATAAATATTTAAGAACAAAATATATAATTCATTTTCTTAAATCTATTCCAAAAGTGATCAGTCTGTCGGTATGTATCCCACAATTGAATTCCAAAGGCTTCAACCTAATAACCTTATCTTATCTATTTCTAGGTTCTCTTTTAATTTATGATGATATTCAGACCTTAACTCTTTCGTACGTACATTCAGTGAAAACTTGTTCGAAAACAATCATCTAATACACTGATAAAATCCGAACAAACAAAAGCAGAATTGCCCCCCAAAAATTAACCAGGCAATGCCAATCGACAATATGTGCACTTATTAGTACGGACGTCCAATATTTGCATAATCTCAAGCCTTACATTAATGTTTCACAGAAAGTTAAGCCTCACACAAGATCTCTATATGCTCGTTATTAACTTAATTTACTGAACATAAAATCATTCTACAGTAGTTTCCTCTAACTAAACTGGTATCCAACAAAGCTTAACCGAGCTTTCATCAGGCTGCCCCCAAGCAGGGCTGCAATCGAGCCGAGCCGAGCCGAGCCGAGCCGAATACCTTCAGGCTTGAGCTCGGCTCGTTTACGAAACGAGCTCACTTTTGAGCTCGAGCTCGGTTCGAGCCGAGCTTTGACCATATTCGAGCCGAATAGCTCGCGAGCTTAGCCTAAAAAAAAATAATAATAATAAAGCTCGAGCTCGGCTCGTTTACAAAATGAACTCGGTTTTGAGCTCGAGCTCGGTTCGAGCCAAACTTTAACCAAGTTTTGACCGAGCTCGAACCGAACAGCTGGTGAATAGCTCGATTCGTTTGCAGCCTGCCCCTAAGCAGAGCTTGTTTACAGTCCAACCAGTGAATTCTTACTTCTTACCTCACTAAATCCAGCGCAGACATTTCATCCAATCAAAAGCTGCCACGTACATGCAGTAAAAATTTAGTAAAAGAGTCAAACATCTCTAGAAACTCAAATCTGACGCGTCGCTTTCACACTATGAAGTCCGCCACGTAAGCAGGGTCCCGTAAGTGGACCCACTACCAGTACACTCAAACATCTGGGCCCCACTTAACGGACACATGTGCCTCAGCGATTGGTCTACTGCTTGGCACGTAGCTCGACAATTTAGAAATGTACATCCCTTTCAGAAAAGCGAGCCCATTTTTTCCACTCAGGGTGAGGTGATACGTGTCGTGATCTGAGTGGTGGGGCCACCGAGCACGTGAGACTCGATTAACGCAAATCTATATAATAAAACACGAAAAAAAGCTGTGAAGTAGCCCTCCCTCAATCCCAAAAAATTTAAAGGTTCAGATCTAATCTCACAAAATACATTTCTCAAAACTCAAATTCAAATCTTCAAAACAACTTCTTTATTTATTTAATTTTTTCTCTCTCTCTCTCTCTCTCTCTCTATATATACTAGTATCATGCACGTGCGATGCACGTGGGGGAAGAAGGAAAAAGACAAAAAAAAAAGGGAAAATAATTTCCAAACTGATCCACTGTCGAAAATATTTACCAAACTGGTCCACTTTTGCAAGTGCAAGCGGAGGAAGAAGAGAAAAAGACAAAAAAGAAAATAATTCCAAATTGATCCACATCCGAAAATATTTACCAAACTGGTCCACTTTCGAAAATATTTACCAAAATGGGTCATTTTGTCAACACGTGCGCTGCACGTGTTGGCTTCAAAATGACAACAATGACAGATGACACTAACCCCTTCTCCCATTATAATAGTAGAGATATATATATCTCTACTATTATAATGGGAGAAGGCCTTAGTGGTATTTGTCATTGATTTTTTTTTTTTTTTTTTTTTATATTTTGAAGCCAGATGACCCGTTTTGGTAAATATTTCGAAAGTGGACCAGTTTGGTAAATATTTTCGGCAGTTGATCAGTTTGGAAATTATTTTCCTTTTTTTGTCCTTTTCCTTCTTCCCCGCGTGCACGTGCGAAAGTGGCCCAGTTTGGTACATATTTTCGTCAGTGGATCAGTTTGGGAATTATTTTCGTCAGTGGATCAGTTTGGGAATTTTTTGTCTTTTCCCTTCTTCCTCCACGTGCATCGCACGTGCATGATACTAGTATATATATAGGAAAAGGATCGGTTGAGCACTCCTCTAGTGCTCACCGCGTGAACACTAGGCCTTTGAGCGTTCATATCGAAAATCCGAACCGTTCATATTGATCTACACATCTAAATTAGTCTAAATATGTAAAATCAAATCTTTGAAATTCATTTACCCATCCATCATGTGACTATAAAAACAATGATTTTCAGTCATACAATCTTGTAACACTTCAATGAATGGGCAAATGAATTTCAAATAATTTGATTTTATATATTTAGACTAATTTAGATGTGTAGATCAATGTGAACGGTTCGGATTTTCGATATGAACGCCGAAAGCCTAGTGTTCACGCGGTGAGCACTAGAGGAGTGTTCAACCGATCCTTTCCCTATATATATATATATATATATATATATATATATATATATATATATATATATGGAAAAGGGGGTATGAGCAACTTGCTCATTTAGTAAATAAGCAATTAATGATGTGGCATACATGTGATTGGAAAAGTCTTAAAATGGTTAGTTGTCCAATGTATCACATGCATGACACATAATCAATTGCTCATTTACTAAATGAGAAAATTGCTCATATCCCTTTTACCGATATATATATCTATAACTATTATAATGGGAGAGATGGGGTTGTAAACAAATAAACAATTTTTTATTCCTTAGTGTGTGTGTGTCAACACGTGCAGCGCACGTGTTGGTCGATTTTTTTTTTTGTCCTTTTCATTCCCCCTCTCCATTTTCCCCACGTGCATCGCACGTGCATTACACTAGTATATATATATGGGAGCCCTTCGGTTGAGAACTAATTTTGAGGAGAACTCCGTGGGAACTCACAATGTAAACCCCCCATGAAAAATTTGAATTGGCTATTTCGTTCTACATGCCTTAGATAGCATAATATAAATAAATCAAGTAATTTGAAGTTCATTTGCCCATCCATCAAATGGAGTAGAATTTTCAGCCATACAATTTTGCAATGATTTAAATCATGGGCAAATGTACTTCAAATTACTTGATTTCCTTATGTTATGCTATCTAAGGCGTGTAGAATGAGATGGCCAGTTTGAATTTTTCATGGGGAATCAATATTGTGAGTTCTCACGGAGTTCTCACCAAATTAGTTCTCAACCGAAAGGCTTCCTATATATATATATATATATATATATATATATATGAGAAAAGTGAGCCTCGTATAGAGTATGATGAAATTTTCCTCATACAAAGTGATTATACTCACTTGGTGGGGCAATTATGGAAGATCCACTCCGTCCATCCTGTTTATCATGCTAATGGATGTATGTGTAGAAAAAAATCAAGTGGTTTGGAGGTCATTCACCAATGCATCATGTGGTTGAAAAATGAACGATTTTAACAGTAATATAGACCGAACCACAAATTAGACTCACACGATGCATGGGTGAATAACCTCCAAACAAGTTGATTTTTTCTACACATACATCTATTAGCATGATACTATTAGCATAATAAACATGATGGATGGAGTGTATCTTCCGTAATGGCCCCACCAAGTGAGTATAATCACTTTGTACGAGGAAAATTTCCTCATACAAATATGAGGCTCACATTACTTATACTAGTAATTTTCACGTGCGATGCACGTTTTGATAAAAAGTTGGAGTTGAATGTGTGATACATGTAAGTTGGTAGTAATCAGCACTTGTAATGAATGCCTTAAACTTTAAAAAAATTGGAGTTGAACGGGCACTACACTCAATTTTTTAAATCGTGTGGGTCTAATTTGTGATTCGATTTATATTACTGTTGAAATCGTTCATTTTTTAACCATATGATGCATGGGTGAATGACCTCCAAACCACTTGACTTTTTCTACACATACATCCATTAGCATGATAAATAGGATGGACGTAGTGGATCTTCCATAATGGCCCCACCAAGTGAGTATAATCACTTTGAATGAGGAAAATTTCTTCATACTCTATATGAGGCTCACCTCTCTCTCTCTCTCTCTCTCTCTCTCTCTCTCTCTCTCTCTCTCTCTCTTTCTATATATATATATATATATATATATATATATATATATATATATATATATATATATATATGGAAAAATGGTATGAGCAACTTGCTCATTTAGTAAATAAGCAATTGATGATGTGGCATGCATGTCATTGAAAAATTCTTAAAATGGTTAGTTGTCCAATGTGTCACATGCATGCCACATAATCACTTGCTCATTTAGCAAGTTGCTTATATCCCTTTTACCTATATATATATACATACTTATGGAAACCTGAACTTTTATATCCCAATTTATAATTATTTTTCAACATATACTAATGAAAATATGGACTTTTATTTACAACTAATTATTGTCATATTATTCAAACTTGAGCCATATAAACTATTACAAGACTTTTCATTTGCTGTATCATTCTAAAGACGTGCCGTAGACACGTGCCCACGAGCAAATCTAGTATTAGTATATGTAGTAGTTGAAACTTAAAAGAGTAATGCTACATCAACTATCAATTAAACTATATTTCTCTTCACTATCGTAGGTGACACATTCTAATAGATGGAGGAAGAAAGAGTAGGTGGGGGAACTCTCTAATAGGAGTGTGCAATCTAAGGTAGTGAAGAGAATTGTAGTGAAATTGGTAGTGGATGAAGCATTACTCAACTTAATATTTGGGTATTTAACATTTAGAAATATTAAATGTAGGTGTGAGCTGCAGCCGTTTTAATTTAAAATTTATACGGACAATAGAAGAAGTCTGGTCCCACAAATTTTTTTTTAAAATAAAAAAATCCTCAAACGACGAATGATTTCTGGTCCGATGATTTTTTTTTTTAACTAGGAAACATGAAATCATTTTTTTCTTTAAAAATCTCACAGACGGAGAATCATTTCCCGTCCGAGAGTTTCTTTCCTAAATAAATCTTAATAAGTTTTAATTTAAGCCTTATTAAATCTTAATTAAATCTTAATTAAATCCTAATGTGAATGGATAATAAGTTTATAGACCTAATTTCTTAGAATTTTCTCTTTAAAATTAAGAAAAAACTCTCACGGACGGTTTGATCTTTTTTATATTTAAATGATCGGATGGGAAATGATTTATCATCCGATAGATTTTTTAAAAATAGTGATGAATGCTATATTTTACAAATTCTCATTTCTTCCTCCAAATATAGTCTACGATTGTTCCACTCAAACCTAAAATTTGAGTATTTAGCCAACGACTGTGAGATTTTTTCCCTAAATTTTGTAAAATTTGAAAAAATAACCAACGAGTACAAATGCTCTAAGAGCATCCACAGTGGTATTTGCCATTTTCTATTATATGACAGCTACAGTAATAGCAAATGGTGAACGATCGTGCAGCGGTCGTTTGTTAAATTTTTCTCATTTGCCTGTTGCATATTAAAAGACCAAATTACCCCCTCTTTTGATATTCAAAGAATATGGATTGAAGGGCAATTTGGGAAACAAAAAAAACGAAAAAAAATAAAAAATAAAAAAACAAAATAAAAAAGGGCTGGACGGGATAACATCTCCCGGACAGGAGATGTTTCCCCGTCTGAGCTAAATTTTAAAAATAAATAAATAAATAAAAGGGAAGGACGGGGTATGTTTTCCCGTCCGACCCTTTTTAAAAAAAATAAATAAATAAAATATTTAGACGGTATATGTTATCCCATCTCACTCGATTAAAAAAATTTTAAATCGGAGCGACGGTGTATGATATACCGTCCTTTATAATTTGAGAATTGGTATTTCGTTTCTCATATATGAGAAACCAGTATAGCAAATATGCTATTGTTGCCGCTAAATTTGGTGTGGGGGCAAACAGATAGAACTTGTGGATTCTTAGGGGAAACTGAATAGGACAACCTGCGTACCTGTTCCGTCGGGCCCCGTTCGTCGTTCCCGCCGTGCACCTGCAAAAAGTGCGAGACACCGGGGTTGTTCCCGGCGACGCACCCTCCGACGCTCAAGTCAGTAATCTAAGAAGACTATGAATGAGCACAAAAACTGGTGAAGAGTTGATTACCCCTTAATGGAGATGGATGGGAGGTATTTATAGGCGTCTTAGGGAACGGATTAGGAATGTAATCCCCGTGATTTGATAAGGAATGTCCTCCATAATCAGATGAGGAAGGTAATCTGATAATATATATTCCCTGTAATCAGATAAGGAATTTAATCCCTAATCCCCCGTGAAAAGATAGACGTCCATCAGGGCCGTTGATCGTATTTAATCAGGGACCCTGACTCTATCTTGATGGATTGGGTGCGCAGCGGGTTGAGACCCGCACCCTCTTGGTGGTGGATCCATTCGCGGATTATTGGGCCCTAGGAGGGCAGATCCAATATCCGTTTTGGTCCTTTTGTGGGTGAAATTACCGTTTTACCCTCAGGTCTCAAGATTCGCGCCCGATTTGGACGGTTCCGATTAAACCCCATTTTTAGCCATATCACGAGCCCCCCACTCCTAAAGGCTGAGCTTGATCGGCCTTTGAGGAGTAGTTTAGCAGTTTTTAATGGCTGGTGGAGTTGTATCGGGGCCCAAACGGAAGGTTTTGAATCTTGAAGGAGGTAGTTTGGTGATTTTTCAAGCGGATTGAACTCTGAGTCGCTCCTGAACTCTGATGGTCATGTGGCGTTACTGCGGGGACGTCTTTTTTACTTTCACGGAGCACCAACTCGTCGTTCGGGGGTCTTGTGTACTTGGATTACGCTTTAGACCTCCCTAGAGTTCGCTGGCGAAGGGGCCGAGGTCCGTAGGCGGTTCGGCGAGCTTTTCCAGAGAGGGAAGCGAGTTCGGCAGGGCTGCGAGCGTCAGGAGCGAGTTCGGCGATCCCCCGAGCCTGTTTTTCCCCTATAAGAGGGTCGGTGCCACCAACGCTCGGCAGCGGTGCCGAACCTGTTTTTTCCCTATAAGAGGGTCGGTGCCACGAATGCTCGGCAGGGGGTGCCGAGCGTGACTTTTTTCCCTATGACAGGGTCGGTGTCACGAATGCTCGGCAGGTGGTGCCGAGCGTGACTTTTTCCCTATAACAGGGTCGGTGTCACGAATGCTCGGCAGGTGGTGCGGAGCGTGACTTTTTCCCTATAACAGGGTCGGTGTCACGAATGCTCGGCAGGGGGTGCCGAGCGTGACTTTTTCCCTATAACAGGGTCGGTGTCACGAATGCTCGGCAGTGGGTGCCGAGCGTGACTTTTTTCCCTATGACAGGGTCGGTGTCACGAATGCTCGGCAGGTGGTGCCGAGCGTGACTTTTTCCCTATAACAGGGTCGGTGTCACGAATGCTCGGCAGGGGGTGCCGAGCGTGACTTTTTCCCTATAACAGGGTCGGTGTCACGAATGCTCGGCAGGTGGTGCCGAGCGTGACTTTTTTCCCTATAACAGGGTCGGTGTCACGAATGCTCGGCAGTGGGTGCCGAGCGTGACTTTTTCCCTATAACAGGGTCGGTGTCACGAATGCTCGGCAGGTGGTGCCGAGCGTGACTTTTTTCCCTATAACAGGGTCGGTGTCACGAATGCTCGGCAGTGGGTGCCGAGCGTGACTTTTTCCCTATAACAGGGTCGGTGTCACGAATGCTCGGCAGTGGGTGCCGAGCGTGACTTTTTCCCTATAACAGGGTCGGTGTCACGAATGCTCGGCAGGTGGTGCCGAGCGTGACTTTTTCCCTATAACAGGGTCGGTGTCACGAATGCTCGGCAGTGGGTGCCGAGCGTGACTTTTTCCCTATAACAGGGTCGGTGTCACGAATGCTCGGCAGGTGGTGCCGAGCGTGACTTTTTCCCTATAACAGGGTCGGTGTCACGAATGCTCGGCAGGGGGTGCCGAGCGTGACTTTTTCCCTATAACAGGGTCGGTGTCACGAATGCTCGGCAGGGGTGCCGAGCGTGACTTTTCCCTATAACAGGGTCGGTGTCACGAATGCTCGGCAGGTGGTGCCGAGCGTGACTTTTTCCCTATAATAGGGTCGGTGTCACGAATGCTCGGCAGGTGGTGCCGAGCGTGACTTTTTCCCTATAACAGGGTCGGTGTCACGAATGCTCGGCAGGGGGGTGCCGAGCGTGACTTTTTTCCTATAACCGGGTCGGTGTCACGAATGCTCGGCAGGGGGTGCCGAGCGTGACTTTTCCCTATAACAGGGTCGGTGTCACGAATGCTCGGCAGGTGGTGCCGAGCGTGACTTTTTCCCTATAACAGGGTCGGTGTCACGAATGCTCGGCAGGGGGTGCCGAGCGTGACTTTTCCCTATAACAGGGTCGGTGTCACGAATGCTCGGCAGGTGGTGCCGAGCGTGACTTTTTCCCTATAACAGGGTCGGTGTCACGAATGCTCGGCAGTGGGTGCCGAGCGCCCAGACTTGTCGTTTTTGTGAGTTTGTCTTTTCTGTGCGCCATTTGAACGTCTGACAATTCTGACAATTCTGACAACCCTGACAGATGGGACGCCCATTAAATGCTGTGACCTCTGGGATTCCATCAGATGGGATAGCATTAAATGCATCTCATGATTCGCTGCGGTTAACGAGGTGACGATTGGGATCGCTCCGCCGCTTGGTTTAGATGGGCCGGTCGTACAAGCCCATTAGCCTCGTGGGGCGTGCCCCCCTTCTATAAATCCTCACCCCCCCTCTCATTTCTCACTTCTCCTCTCATTTGTTCAGGCGTTCTCTAGTGTTTCAGGCGAGTTTTTCCGGCACCGGTGTTAGCTCAGGCGAAGTTTTTCGGCAGCTCTTTCTCTCGAGGTAATTTATAAACTATGTCTGTAGTTTCTGTCTCAGATGAAGTCTCTGGGTCCGAGTCCTCCCCTATAGGCGCCGAAGCCTCGACTCCGACTCCAACCAAGGGCAAGGTGTTCGGCAAGGATTCGATTGTCGAGGATCCGAAGAGGATGGGAGAGTTTGGACAGCTGCCGGGTCCGCTGACAGGACTACACAGGGTCCGGGAGCTCCCGAAGGACCAGGCCGAACGAATCATCCATGGGAGGGAGAGGACCTTCGAGGAGAATGAAGCGAGGGAGACGACGGAGGCGGACGATGCGGCGTCGATCCTGCGCGAGGAGGAGTTGGTGGCGATCCGGGATGCTTTTTTCATCCCGGAGGAGTACGAAATCATGCTGCCGGGCCCCGGGGTTAGGGCCAATTCGCCGCTGCCAGTGACCATGTGTTGCTGGCCGGTTGATGCCTTTATCGCCGGTGCCCGGCTACCTCTCCACGCGTTCGCAATTACCGTGGTGAGCTGGTACGGGGTCTGCCCTATTCAGCTCATGCCGAACGCGTGGCGAGTGATTAATGGCTTCGTTCTCCATTGCCAGGCCGCGGGGATCGAACCGCAGCTGAACGTGCTTCGGACGATATACCGGCTCCACCAAGGGAACAAGTCGGAGTATCGGTATTATCTGACTCCGAGGCACGGCGGCAGGCTCGTCGTTTGCCCAGACTCTATCAAGCACTGGCGAGAGAAGTGGGTCGTCGTGCGGAGTCGAGAGGCCTGGCCGATCCCCACCAATTGGGCAGAGGGGGTGACCAAGAGGGCGACGGCGCTGCCGAGGCTCTCAGTGGAAGAAGAAGAGGCGGTCCGGATCCTTCTCGACCGGCCGAAGTACGACTGGAAGGATTTGACGGAAGACGTTCTTTACAGGGGAGGGCTCGGCCACGTAGATCCTAGTACGCGGCTTTTCGCCAAGTTCTTTTTTCCGTACTTGCTGCCTTGTTCTTCCTTTGTGCTAATCATTTTTTGTTTTTTGATGCAGAATCTATGGACTACGAGGCGGTGTTGGCGCTCAGGGCAGGACTCGCCAGTAAGGCGCCGAGGAAGTGCAAGAGGGTAGCGTCGAAGCTGCCCTCATCCTCAAAGGCGCCGAGGATCGAGGGCCCCGTCCAGGCGGTGGAGATTGCCGACGACCCGGTCGTCGCCGTGGTGTCGACCTCGGCTCCAGCATCTGCGGGCGAGTTCCCCATCGCCGCCGCCCTCGCCATGCCGACCCCGCCGTTGACCGTGGCAGGCGAGGAGCTCCTGACGGAGGAGCACAAGCGGATCCACATCCCGGACTGGCAGGTCCGGAAGCACGACGGGTTCCTCGGGAACTCGTTGGCGAGTATGCAGGCCGTGAAGCATCTCGCCACCCCGAAGGACCGCGCCGCCATGGACGCGGGGAGGCAGGGCGACGACGTGATCGAGATCGCTCGTTCGGCGGTATCGGTAAGTTTCGAGTTCGCTTCGTTCGTTTCGTCCCTTTGGATCCCAAAAAATTTTTTTTTTAACTCTCGGAGTTCTTCTTCTTTCCTTTGTAGATCGTCGTCCACTTCGGTCACCTCACCGAGAGGCTGACCGCCCTCGAGAAGGAGCTGAAGCAGGAGTCCGACCAGGCTCGGAACGAGAAGGCTCGGATGTCGAACCAGCTCGACAAACTCCGGGTCGAGCATGAAGGTCGGTTCGCGAGGATCCAGCACCTCGAGGCCGAAGTGAAGAGGCTGGAGGACGAGCTGCGTCGGGAGAAGGAGGGGTCGGCCAACCAGTTGGTCGAGGCCGAGGCGCAGCGAGCGGCGGCCGTGAAGGAGGTGGAGGACGCCACCTTGAAGAAGGCCCAGGGGTACCTCGCGCAGAACATGGCGAAGGCCTTCGCCACTGCCCTCGACTGGGTGCGAGAGGCGTACCCCGGGGTGGACGTCTCGGGATGGCAACTCTTCCCCGGACACGTCGAGGGCTTCGACCCCGAGTCCGAAGGGGAAGAGGAGGAGGAGGAGGAGGACGGCGCTGATGCCGATGCCGGGATTACTGGCGAGGTCCCGAGCGCCACGGCCACTCCGCTGGCGGCGGCGTCTCCTTCGGCGAAGTCGACCCCTACTCCGCCTCGTCGCCCGGGGAAAGAGGTCGAGCACTGAATCCGCCTCTCGTTTTATTGTTTTTGGCTGTTTCTGCTCTTTTTCTCTTTTTTTTTTCTTTCGAACTTTGTAATGCCTAATAGCGGACTGGCCACCGCTTCTTTTGACGTAAATGAAATCAAAATTTTTGCAAGTGTTGGTGCTCGGAAATTTCTGTTTTATGCCCCCTCTTTTGCCGAACCGTCAAACTCTGTTTTTAGAGATGAAAATTTTTCCAAGTGCGGTGCTTCGGCCACGCTCAACGTTTTTGCTAATTGCTCCGATTTCTTTGCAGCTTATGGTGATCCCCCAAGACGTCGAGCTTTCCCGCCCGGACGAAGAGGTTAGAGCCGAAGCTGGCCTAGGGGCGACGAGGCTGTGTCTGGCTAGGTGTAGGGAGAAGCTTTATGAGGTCGAGCTCGGATTGCGCCGAGCCGAGAGCGAGAGGAAGCATCTCCAGCTCGTCCTTGGCCGGCGTGATATCGAGATTCGTCGTTTGGAAAGCCGAATCGCCGAGCTCATACCCGAAGGTGAACACTTGCCCACTGATTCCAGTAATGAGATTCGTGTTCAGTGCATTCGTCATAATTTGTCCAAAATAACAGCGGAGAAGGACGAGTTGCTTTCCGAGATACAGCATCTGCAGTCCGTAGAGGCGAAGCTCCGGAGTGAGGGCGAGGGGCTGACGGCCGAGGTGGCCAAATTGACGACTGAACGAGTCGAGTTGACTGCTGAAGTCGAAGCGCTCAAGAGGGCGACGGTGGATAAAAGCATCGAAGTCACCCACCTTCGGCGCCTCGTCGCTAGTCGATCTGGAGTGCCGGACTCCGCGATACCCCCACGTTTCGAAGTCGACGTTAAAGACGACTCGTTGCGGGACAGGATCTCAGAGTTGGAGGCGGAAGTGGCTCGTCTGAAGCCACATTCAGGGCCGATCAACGTTCGAAGCACGTCATGCACTCGCGCTGAGAGTGAGCGGGGCATTACTTTCTATGAGATGGCGACCCGTCAGCGGATCGGCCTACCAAGCCCGGGGGACGCGCAGAGCTCGGTGGCAATCTCCTCGAGCGGGGCGTCCGTCGGCGTAGCTGCCAGGAGTGGTGCCGAGGATACGTCCCAGTTTGCCGGCTTGGGGTCGCGCTCCGGGGACAAGCGTCGTCACTCTCGAGTGTCCTTGAAGCGGAATGCTGCAGCTCCGAAGAAGCGCTGAAGTGGTCGGTTCCGCGAGTTCTTTGCTCCCTCTTTTTTTTTGCTTTTCATTAAGTGTGACGAGTCGGTATTGTAAATTTCCTTTGTTGAGTCGTGCTCCCGTTTGTGCTCGCCTTTGTATCACACCTGTTTCATCAATAAATGCGTTATTGCCGAACTTGCGCGTTTTTTTTATGTGAATGTTGTCTGTCAAGGCGTAACTTCTAAACTGTCGAACTCCGAATGGCGAGCTTCTTTTAGGTCGAACATGGGTGAAATCGCAAAGTAATGTCAAGTCAAGTTGTACATTGGGTTGATCAGGTTAGCGTCGTCGGAGCGTTTTAGGACGGTGAGCTATAGCTAGCTCGTTTAGGAGCGAACTTGCGGAGTAGAGTCGAACCAAGTGTTGGACTCCGTTCCATTCAACGGCTGTGGGAGCATTTTCGAATGGCGAGCTACTTCTAGCTCGCTTAGGAGCGAGCTCGCGAAGTAGACTCGAGCCAAGTGTTGGACTCCGGAACCATTGTCAGTTTAAGGGGCGTAGGAGCAATTTCGAATGGCGAACTACCCTAGCTCGCTTGGGAGCGAGCTTGCGGAGTAGGGTCGAACCAAGTGTTGGACTCCGTACCATTCAACGGCTGTGGGAGCATTTTCGAATGGCGAGCTACTTCTAGCTCGCTTAGGAGCGAGCTCGCGAAGTAGACTCGAGCCAAGTGTTGGACTCCGGAACCATTGTCAGTTTAAGGGGTGTAGGAGCAATTTCGAATGGCGAACTACCCTAGCTCGCTTGGGAGCGAGCTTGCGGAGTAGGGTCGAACCAAGTGTTGGACTCCGTAACCATTGTCAGTTTAAGGGGTGTAGGAGCAATTTCGAATGGCGAACTACCCTAGCTCGCTTGGGAGCGAGCTTGCGGAGTAGGGTCGAACCAAGTGTTGGACTCCGTACCATTCAACGGCTGTGGGAGCATTTTTGAATGGCGAGCTACTTCTAGCTCGCTTAGGAGCGAGCTCGCGAAGTAGACTCGAGCCAAGTGTTGGACTCCGGAACCATTGTCAGTTTAAGGGGTGTAGGAGCAATTTCGAATGGCGAACTACCCTAGCTCGCTTGGGAGCGAGCTTGCGGAGTAGGGTCGAACCAAGTGTTGGACTCCGTACCATTCAACGGCTGTGGGAGCATTTTCGAATGGCGAGCTACTTCTAGCTCGCTTAGGAGCGAGCTCGCGAAGTAGACTCGAGCCAAGTGTTGGACTCCGGAACCATTGTGACATTAAAGAGTTACAAGCAGAGGGATGTAATAGTAGCGAAAACATGAAGAAACTTCATTTATTAACAACTAATGATCGGCTGCTTCTAAAGTTTCTAGCCGTTATTACAATAATAGAAGAAAGAACAAAAGGACAAACTTATGACTAGAGAAAGGAAGGGAACGGTTCGACATCTCGAGTTACTTGGAGAGACGTGGCTGCCTTCTCTTGGTATTTCAAAAGATGGTCGGCGTTCCAAGTCCTGGGAATTTCTCTGCCTTCGAGGTCCTCTAGCTTGTACGCACCGGGGCGGATTACTTTCGAGATCTTGTACGGTCCCTCCCAGTTCGGGGCCAGCTTGCTTTTCTGCCCGGGGAATGAGATGGCCAACTTCCGAAGGACTAAATCCCCTTCTTTGAGGTCCGTTGGGCGGACTCTTTTGTTGTATGCCAGCTCGATCCTTCTTCGGTAAGCTTGCTGGCGTATGGCAGCTCTCTCTCGGATCTCGTCTATCAGATCTAGGCTTGTTCTGAGTTCTCTAGCATTCTGCTCTTCTTCATAAGCGATCAGGCGAGGAGAGGGTATCCCGACTTCTAGGGGGATGATGGCTTCGGCCCCATAGGTGAGATTAAATGGGCTCTCGCCTGTTGGGGTCCGCTTGGTGGTGCGGTGATTCCAGAGTACGTTCGGCAGCTGATCGACCCATAGTCCCTTGGAACACTTGTCTAACCTCTTCTTGATTCCCGCAAGAATCTGTCGGTTGGCATTCTCAGCCTGGCCATTCGACTGGGGATGGGAGACAGAGGAGAATCGGTGTTGTATGGAAAGGTCTTCACACAAGGCTCGGAAGGCGGCTCCAGTAAACTGTGTCCCGTTATCTGTGACTATGACTCGGGGAACGCCGAACCGGCAAATCACATTTTTCCAAAAGAATTGAACGACCCTGTGTTCGGTGATCGTAGCCAGGGGCTCGGCTTCTATCCACTTAGAGAAATAGTCGACTGCCACGACTAGGAACTTTAGCTGTCCGGGGGCTGGAGGAAATGGTCCCAGTAAATCCATCCCCCACATAGCGAAGGGGACGGGACTTGATAGTGAGGTTAGTGGTGCCTGTGGAAGGCGTCGGATGTCTGCATACTTTTGGCAGGAGCTGCACTGCCGAACGTGTCGTTCGGCGTCCCGTAGGAGAGTGGGCCAGTAATATCCATAGTTCAATACCTTGCGCGCTAGAGCCCTGGATCCAGAATGGGCTCCGCCGATCCCCTCATGGAGCTCTTGCAGGGCATAGTCGGCTTGCTCGGGGGAGAGGCACCTTAGATACGGTCGACCATCCGCTTGGGTGAAGGAGCGTTTGTATAAGACGCCTTCGAGTAAAGAAAAACGCTCGGCTCGGGCCCTGATTCTTCGTGCTTCCCTCGGATCTTCAGGGAGGAGTCCGTTCCTCAGGAATTCGACAATGGGTTTCATCTAGTTGTCTTCGAGGAGGACGGGCAATGCTTCAACGGAGTCTGGCGCTTCGTCCTCTATGCTCGGCTTCAGGAGGACTTCTATCAAAACAGTCTGTTCCAGACCTTGAAGGGAGGAGGAGGCTAACTTGGATAGGGCGTCAGCCTGAGCATTTTCTTCCCGAGGGATCCTTTGGATGAGGGCCTCGTCGAACAGCGCCATGAGGCTCTTTACTTTGGACAGGTATTTAGCCATTCTATCGTCGCGAGCTTCATACTCGCCGAGGACCTGGTTAGCAATCAACTGGAAGTCGCTGAAGATCTGTAGCCGATGTGCCCCAGCATTTCGGGCCATTCGAAGCCCGGCTATTAGTGCTTCGTATTCGGCCTCGTTGTTCGAGGCTTTGAAATTTATCCTGAGGGAGTATTGGAGGATGAAGTCATCTGGTCCCGCCAGGATGACTCCTGCTCCGCTTCCCTCGGTACAAGAGGACCCGTCAACGTAGACCGTCCAGACGGGGGGCCCCTTTGCTGCTTGGCTGGACTCGGGGATTGTAGTCTCAACTATGAATTCGGCCAGTGCCTGTGCCTTGATTGCAGTCCGAGGCTGATAAGTTATATCGTGCTGGCTCAGCTCGATCGACCACTTCATGAGGCGACCAGAAGTCTCGGGTTTGTGAAGAATCTGTTTCAGCGGCTGGTCGGTAAGGACGACCATCGAATGGGACTGAAAGTAGGGTCTAAGTTTTCTCGCGGCCATTACCAGGGCATACGCCATTTTCTCAATCTTCGGGTACCGGAGTTCGGCATCCCGGAGCACCTTGCTGACGTAGTATATGGGCTTCTGAGCCCTTTCTTCTTCTCTAACTAAGACCGCACTGAGCGTCTGTTCGGAAGCTGCAAGGTAGAGGTAGAGCGGTTCGCCGGGTACTGGTTTGCTAAGGAGAGGTGGATTGACGAGGTAGGCTTTGAGCTGGTCAAAGGAGTCTTGTTGCTGCTGCCCCCACTCGAATCCTTTAGCCCCCCTGAGGGCTTTGAAGAACGGGAGGCACTTCTCCCCGGACTTCGACAGGAAGCGCCCTATGGCGGCTAGGCGGCCAGTCAACCTCTGAACTTCTTTGACATTTCTAGGGGGGGCCATGTCCAGTATGGCCTTGATTTTCTCCGGATTCGCCTCTATCCCTCGTTGGCTAACCATAAAGCCGAGGAACTTGCCTGATGAGACGCCGAACGCACACTTGTTCGGGTTGAGTCTCATATTGTTCCTTCTTAAAACATCAAATGCTTCTTGGAGGTCGGTCACATGATCAACACCTCGGATGCTTTTCACCAGCATGTCATCGACGTACACTTCCATGTTTTTGCCGATCTGAGCCTGAAAAACTTTGTTGACGAGGCGCTGGTATGTTGCCCCTGCGTTCTTTAGGCCGAATGGCATGACCCTGTAGCAATAAAGGCCTTGGTCGGTTACAAAAGACGTCTTTGGGATATCCGGCGGGAACATCCTTATCTGATTGTAACCCGAGAAAGCGTCCATGAAGCTTAGAAGCTCATGTCCCGAGGTTGCGTCAATCAGAGTGTCGATGCTCGGTAGAGGGAAGGGATCTTTAGGACAGGCTTTGTTGAGGTCGGTGAAATCAATGCAAATTCTCCAAGTTCCGTTGGACTTCTTCACCATTACTACGTTTGATAACCATTCAGGATAGTTTACTTCCTGTATGAATCGGGCCTTTAGCAACTTATCTACCTCCTCTTTGATAGCGAGCTGTCGCTCGGGGGCGAACTTACGCCTCTTCTGCTGAACCGGTTTGGAACCCGGATCAACACTCAGGCGGTGGACTAAGAGTTCTTCGGAGATACCGGGCATGTCAGCTGCGGACCATGCGAAGAGGTCTTGATTGGATCGGATGCATTTCACAATATCTGAGTATAGGGCGGACGGGAGGGTCTTGCTTACGAAGAACTTGCGGGTCGGCTCTTGTTCGGAGAAGAGCACCTCCTCCAGTTCGTCCGCTGGCTCGGAGGTCGGTCTTGTGGAATCTTGGGGAATCTCCAGGGTCTCTAAAGAGAGGACGGGCCCAAGGGTCGAAGTCATGTAGCATTTCCGGGCCTGCTCCTGATTTCCCCTTACTTCTCCGACCCCGGATCGGGTGGGAAACTTCATCTTCAGATGATATGCCGAGGGAACTGCTTCCAGAGCCGCGAGGCCGGGCCTGCCCAAAATGACGTTGTAGGCAGCGGGAACATCCACTACCATGAAGTCCATTGGCTCCGTCCTGGTGGTAGGGGTTTGTCCGGCAGTTACATCGAGGGTGATCACCCCTTCTATAGTTACCGGAACCCCCGTGAACCCATGGAGAGTGTAACCGGCGGGTTTGAGTCTGTCTCTGGAGAGCTTTAGGCCTTTGAAAGCGGAGAGGAATAGGATGTTGACGGAGCTGCCGTTGTCAACTAAGATCCTCTCCACTTTGAAATTTGCCATGTGGAGGCTGATGACGAGAGCGTCACAATGTGGGATACGGACTCCCTCGAGATCTTCGTCGGAGAAGGTAACTGGCACTCCGAGGCCCTTGGGAGGAGGCGTGGTTCGGACTGAATTGACCTCTCTGATAAACGCTTTTCGGGAGGAGTTCGAGGAGCCTCCCATCGGACCCCCATGGATGAGGTGGAGGACTCGCTCTTCCTCGAAGTCTGGCGTCTCTTCTCTTTCCGGACGCTTGTTAGCCCCCCGAGGCGGGAGAGGGAGCTCGGCTCGGTCCTTTTTTACAAACTTCGTTAGCTGTCCCCTCTGGATAAGGGCTTCGATCTCGTTCCTCAGAGCACGGCAGTCGTTGGTGTCATGCCCGTGGTCCCGGTGATAGCGGCACCATTTCTCTTTATCTCTTCTCTTGGCGGGAGTATTCATTTTGGGAGCTGGAGGCAAGACCCCGTCTTTTTCGACCTCCATGAAGATGGCCGAGAGGTTAGCGTTGAGGGGAGTGAACTTCTCAAATCTAGGGGGAGGTCGGCGCTGGCCGGCATTATCCTTCTGGAGCTTCTTGGCTCCTTCTTCTTCTGCCCCCTTCCTTTTAAGCCCGGAGGCGGGCACTTCCCAGTTGGGGGGTTGCTCGGCCTCTTCGGCCCGAATGTACTTTTCGGTGCAAAGAAGAAGGTCGGAAAAGTCATGTGGGGGTTTCTTGGCAAGGGAGGAGCGGAGGTTGGAATTGAGAATGTTGGATTGGAATGCTGCGGTAGCGACCGATTGGTCGAGGGAGGCAATAGTTCTAGCTTCGGCTGTGAACCTCTTCACGTAGTCCCTCAGTTTTTCCCCCTTTTGCTGGCGGAGGTGCAATAGTGAGATGCTGGTTTTCTCGGTCCTTCGGCTGCTGACAAAGTGGGTGATGAAGAGGGTTTCGAACTGTTCAAAGGAGAATATCGACGCCGGGGCAAGACGAGAGTACCACTCTCGAGCCGGACCTTTGAGTGTCGCGGGGAATGTTTTGCAGAGGAGGGCATCGGAAGCTTGGTGGAGGAGCATTAAAGTCTTAAAGCCTTCGATGTGATCAACTGGATCGGTCTCGCCGGTGTAATTCTCGAATTGGGGAGGTTTGAAACCGAACGGTACAGGGGCATCCACTATGGTTCGGGAGAACGGGGGCCGGCTAGGACGTAGGGTCCTCCCCCTGAGTTCCTCTTCTCGGTTTATCTGACCCAGGAGCTTTTCCACCTCGTTGAGACGGCGGTCCATGATGTCATCCCTGCGACGGTAATTCGCCGGACCACGGGACTCGTCTTCGTATGAGGGGGAGCGAGGGCTGCGGCGGCGGTCACTTCGGGAGCGACGAGGACTCGGGGTGCGCCGGGAGTTGGTTGGTGCAGGACGAGGAGAGGGGGACCGTTGGCGAGGGCTTCGGACCGGAGGAGGGGATAGGGCCCTCGGCTCATTGGGATTTTGACGGAGGTTGAGGGCCTGTTGTACCATTGCTTGGAACTGCTGGAACTCGGCACGGGTGATGGGTGCCTCATTGTTCCTAGGCTGCTGCCGACCTGCGGGAGAGTGCCTTCTTCGGTGATAATCGGGGGAGTCCTTTCTTCCTCTTCGGATGGGGGACCTCCTGTGCTCTCGGTGACGGGGGGATCGCTCTTGCTGGCGGGAGGCTTCCCCCCGAGCCCGCTTTTCATCCAGATGGCGACGAAGGTCATCATCTTCCGGGCGTTTGGAAGGGGCATTGTGGCGACCAGAGGCCCGGGGATGATGGGAGGCCATGGAAGCACTGGAGGCGTTGTGGATGGAGATGTTCTCTTGGTGAAGGGGCTGTTTCTGGGGGTTAGGCCCCTTTGGATCAGGAGGTGGAGGGTTCCGTTGGAGCGGCTCTTCTATGGTAGGAGGGAGTTGCCCTTGTTGCTGAGCGGGATCAGGAAGGACTTCTTGCTGGTCAGGGTTGGGCGCTCGGTTGGAGCCCCTAGATCTAACTTTGCGAGGCGGCATGGCAGGAGAAA
Source organism: Hemerocallis citrina (assembly GCA_017893485.1). NCBI lineage: Eukaryota > Viridiplantae > Streptophyta > Magnoliopsida > Asparagales > Asphodelaceae > Hemerocallis > Hemerocallis citrina. Next base: position 187,055,494 of record CM030368.1, on the reverse strand, counting down.
ACCTGTTCACCGGGAAGGGGAGAGGTCTCTATTCGTTTGTTTCCCACAGACGGCGTCAATCTGTTGCCGCTAAATTTGGTGTAGGGGCAAACAGATAGAACTTGTGGATTCTTAGGGGAAACTGAATAGGACAACCTGCGTACCTGTTCCGTCGGGCCCCGTTCGTCGTTTCCGCCGTGCACCTGCAAAAAGTGCGAGACACCGGGGTTGTTCCCGGCGACGCACCCTCCGACGCTCAAGTCAGTAATCTAAGAAGACTATGAATGAGCACAAAAACTGGTGAAGAGTTGATTACCCCTTAATGGAGATGGATGGGGGGTATTTATAGGCGTCTTAGGGAACGGATTAGGAATGTAATCCCCGTGATTTGATAAGGAATGTCCTCCATAATCAGATGAGGAAGGTAATCTGATAATATATATTCCCTGTAATCAGATAAGGAATTTAATCCCTAATCCCCCGTGAAAAGATAGACGTCCATCAGGGCCGTTGATCGTATTTAATCAGGGACCCTGACTCTATCTTGATGGATTGGGTGCGCAACGGGTTGAGACCCGCACCCTCTTGGTGGTGGATCCATTCGCGGATTATTGGGCCCTAGGAGGGCAGATCCAATATCCGTTTTGGTCCTTTTGTGGGTGAAATTACCGTTTTACCCTCAGGTCTCAAGATTCGCACCCGATTTGGACGGTTCCGATTAAACCCCATTTTTAGCCATATCAGCTATAAAATGGCATATGGCAAAACCACTGCAGCCATCCGTTTCTTATAAAATGACAATTTGCCAATTATAAGAAACCACTGTGAATGCTCTAAGCGGGATCTAATTGGGAATTTAAATATACTAATTAGTTACGTATAAATGTAATGCAATTTACCTAACCAACAAAATTGGACGCCCAAGAAAGGAAATCCAAGATAAGATAAGAGATGCTATAAATCTTGTCATTTTGATGGCTAGTTTTGTCATTTGTTTTGGTGGCACGTGCAACTCCTGTAAGCTTCTGAACTATTTTAGTCGGATCGGATCAGTTGGATTTGTTATTTGGTGTTTAATGAGATTTTTTAAGTTTAATTGTTAGTTGTACGTTGTTGTCTATTGTTAATCTTTGTTAATATAACTGAAACAGTGAAACTTGATTATGATATTGGTGTGGTTTGTTTTATGTCAATATGCAGGGACAATCCTACTTATTTCGGCTAAAAAATAACTCCGGTTGCCATGACAAATTATTTGTATTTCTCATAATTTTTATTTCTATGATTAAATGATATATATCTCTACTATTTTATTGGGAGAGTGGTGGTTTGTAACAAACAACCCTTAACTTTGTAACTATATAAACACGTATAATACACATCCAAACTATATCCAACAAATATAAATGTGCACCGCACGTATAGTCCAAATCAAAACATTCAAATATAAACTATTTTTTTTCTTATTCAATATATATTCATTTAATTTGATGACTTTTTTTAGACGTGCATCGCACGTACATTATACTAGTAATTTATAGAGAGAATATACGAGACTGCACTGGCACTACAACCCTTACATAGTAGTAACGCAGAGTTGGCAACCAATACTAGTGCCAACACTATTGCATTGAATAAAAATAGACCTCCAAAGGGCATTCCAAGTCGTTAGAGCATCCATAGTCGTTAGCTAAAAATGTATTATATATATATTTTCGCACTATAGACGCTGCAGTCGTTAGGTATTCTGTCATTTTTTTAAATTTTTGCTACAGTAAAAAGCTAAAGATAGCACGAGATATAGCAATATGCATATTATGCGTGACGAAACATGAACATCATGTTTCGTCTGAATTATTTAATTAAATTTTAAATTCTCGCACGATGTTTCGTCCGGAAAAAATATATATATATGGTATAAAAAAAATGGGGTTGGACGAAACATGATGTTTCGTCCAATGCATTTTCACATGGTCTCATTCCCTTTATTAAATTTTTTTGGCAAAAGACCATATTACCCTTCTTCAAATCCAACCCTTCAAATCTTCATTCGACGATTGGTTTAGACGCAACGGCTCTTTCCAACATACAACGGCTATAATTGACAAATTTTGCCTATATATTGGCTCCCTTCTTGAAACCAAATTCAATGAAAAAAAAAAGAGATATCTCTAACTCTGTTATCTATAAAAATTTCATCTCTCTGTTTCCTTCTATAAAATTTGTAAGATAGTGAGTAATGGCAAGCCGTAGTGCAAGATGGAGATCTTACACAACTCAGGAAGATGTTGTGCTCTGTCAAGCGTGGATTTGTATAACACAAGATCCCTAGGTTGGTACTGATCAATCCGATGCACTGTTTTGGGAGTGAATTTTGTCTACTTTCACGGCGTTATTAGGGACTCCGACTGACCGAACAGTAAGCTCCGTTACAAGTCGCTTCCAATTAATTTCTAAAGTAGCCATGTTCATTGTGAAGTTGGGTTCTGTAACAATTAGTAGAATTTACCTTTAAATTTATTAAATGATAAATTACTGATCTATTAAATATTGTCATAGATGCGAAATGCGAAAGTCGAATATTTGCAAAAATCCGTAAAATGCATGTCGATGACGAGAAATGAAGTCAGCAACTTCAATTTCATACACATCATTGTATGCCGAACTATTATATGGTTGTCATATAATAGAAATTAATGATAGCATATCTAACTGGTCACGAACCATCGAAATAATGTACCTAATTTGGTCTGAACAATCCGCATCTAAAAATTCAGGATTCCATCGACAAATTCTCGGCCATTTGTCGGCATTCTCCATATGTTGCTCCATAGTCAGGCTTCTATCAGTTATTGGAACACAGCAGCTTGTGTATTCATATGCCCAATACTAAACAACAACAACAAATCCTTTTTCCCAACTAGTTGGGGTCGGCTACATGAATCCCGGTTTTCCATTCTGCTCAGTTTAGTGCAATATCTTCTATAAGGTCACAAGCTATCTTATCTTTTTCACCATTTTCATCCAAGTTAGTTTAGGTTTTCCTCTACCCTCAATACTTATCAAATCACTCTTTCTAACGGGGGTACTACTAGGTCTACGTGTGACATGTCCAAACCACCTGAGGCGATTCTCTCTTAACTTATCTTGGATTGGAGCTACCTTTAGCATGTCTCGTATATGCTCATTTCTAATTCTATCATTCTTTGTTTTACCACACATCCATCTTAGCATCCCCATCTCCGTTACACTCATTTTTTGGACATGTTGTTTTTTTGTTACCCAACACTGCTTCATACATCATTGCTGGTCTAACAGCCGTCCCATAAAATTTTTCCTTCAACTTCAAAGGTATACGTTTGTCACACAAAACACCACTGGCACTTCTCCACATAAGCCACCCTACTTGGATCCTATGTGTAACATCTTCACAAATCTCCCTATCTCTTTGTATAATCGAGCCTAAATATCTGAAACGGTCTCTCTTAGGTATCTCTTGGCCATCAAACTTCACTACTTCCTCAGTTGTGTTCCGAATATCATTAAAATTACACTCCATATTTTGTGTTAAGAATATGTAGTATGCCCAATACTACATAAAATAAACATATATTAGGTGTTAACTCGATATTAAACTACTATTTAAACGTTCAACTTAGCAAATTAGATGTGAAATGTCACGCCCCGCTTCTCAAAATACGGGAATACGAGTCCGTGACGAAGGCCTAGCTAATGATTTTAACATCATCCATAAGCTGTACCAGTCTTAACTCAACAATATGAAAAAGGAATAATCAAAACCACGCAGAAAAATATAATCACATAAACAATTACTGAGATAAAACATGCAGTAGTCCAACATAATAACCAACAACTGAAATAAACAACAAATACGGGTTAACAAAGCCCGGGTTACAATGTTCAACAAAGTAACAATACGAATATAAAAATAAATATGAAGAAATAATTTATTGCAAAGCAAGCTCTTACTCCAATCCTAGAAGAACTATTCACCAATGCTTTCTGGCAATTCTTCTTGTGCACCTGCAATTTGCTCAACTAGAGTGGAAAAAAATGTCTTTTAGAGCAAGTACGGACAGCAAGTAGTGAAAAGTAAAGAGTAACGGAACATGGCATATCAAGAAATATGAAGCAAGAACAAAATTAAAGGCAATAACAATATCGATAAACAATTTTCATGATCAAGTGTACAAGTGTCAACTTAGATTTATTAATATTTTATTATCCTATCTAACGCACGTACTACTGTGTCCCATACCACAGGTTCGGTTCATGCAAACAAGTGTTCGTTTTAGACATAGTGGTGGAATCTACAGAGCGTGTACTCGGTGTAACAAGATAACATGATAACAAGATAATGTGATAACTTGATAACAAGGTCACAAGTATTTCTCCACCTTCCATGCCAATAACCATGTAAACAAGAAGGGCCCTACCGAGTACAGTTTCTGAGATTATTCACTACTAAGTCAACCCTTTATTATCCCGGCTTGTTTAATATTTTATTACGTCATTCATGATCATGTAAGTGTGTATAAGAGTATCAAGGTGATGATAAGGATGCAGCAAAATGATGCGATGCATGATAATATACATGTAATTGTGAATCTGAAAAGAGCAGACACAGTAGTATTAAAACAACAATAACTCACAAACTATAAATCGGAATTCGATTCCGTCGAAAGGAATATAAACTAGAAATCTGGAGCTACAATTCATATTCAGTAAGTTTTAATTGGTTCTGACTATAACTAGGTCGATTACCCTAATCTTTACAGCTTAAGGGTTCTGGCAGAATCTTATAGTCAAAATTCTATGGGTGAAAACAAGGTGTAAAATCAACATAAAAATCTATAAAAATTAGGAATGGGTCCTAAGCATGTCCACTAAGTTTCTGAGAGTTTCATTTCATTAAACTGCTGTTATCATAGTATTTCAACTGAAAGTTGTGTCGGTGCTTCACTAATCTGCAGTTCTGGAAATACAGACCAGCGGTGACTAAAATTGTAATATCTCACAGATCACAGATCGGAATCTAGATCCGTAAAATTTTTTCGAAACTAGATTCATTAAGCTAGAATTCCTTTTCATATAGTTTTGGTTTATTATTATTGTAACAGGGGCAAAACCTCAGTGCACGACAGGGTAGGCAGTAAGAAATAATAAAAAGTCATCATGTACATTCATATAAATGAACAATCTACTTATTCTTGGATCATGAAATGCATTAACATTAATGTACAGCAATTAGAGTAGATTTTTACGGTGTGCAAAGCCAAGTTATCATGTCATGATTCAATTCACGAGATCTCAATCAATCAACATGTATTCAATCACATATAATTCTATATACAAGTTCTAGTCAATTTGTTCATGTTTTGTGTGCAGGCAAGCTTGGGTTCGAATCAATGGATATTGGCATGAAGTCAAGGATACTTCGGGTTAGCTCGTGTAAACCCTCGATATCCCCAACGGAAGGTACACAATGCAATATTATGATAATCGAGAGAGAACTACTTGCGGAGATCAATAATCTCGAACTAGAAAAATTAAACGAGTTCAAGTGGACTTGCCTTTAGATGACGATTAGATCCGAATGTGGAAAGAATAACGGGATCGGAATTCCGGTGACATGGCGACGAGAAAACGATCACGATGATCACGATCAGGCACAGATCTTCATGGCGATCAAGATCGGATGATCGGACGGCTGAGATCAGAGGATCAAGATGATGATCACGATCGTGAAGATCAATAGGAGGATCGGACGGCCCAGATCGAACTTGATGCATTGTTGGCTTGAACCAAGAACAGAGGAGCTCGGGTGCAACGATGGTCGGAGGAAGGGGCGGTCACGACTGGGTAGGCAACGTCAATGGCAGGCGCTCAGGGTAGCGACGGCAAGGGAGGTGGACTAAGAGGTTGACGATGGTAAGTTGGGGCTTCGACGGGGACGCGATGAGGGGTCACAGTCGACGAGGGCATAGTCGACGCGACGAGGAGGTCGAGCGGAGGAAGAAGATGGAGATCGTCGGTGGTCTCAGGCGGGGGTGCTCGAGGTCCTGCGAGCGGAGAAGGAGGTTGAGGAGCGACGAGGTGCAGCATCGGTGGCTTGAAGGAGATGGTGGGTTAGGCAGAAGGTAGGAGATGAGCAAGATGGTTAGCAGGGGTGATGGCACTCAGGGCGGAGCACAGGGTGAGCGATGAGGATGATGATGGCGGATGGCGCTGGTAGTGAGAGGCTCAGGCGGGGGGCGGTGGTCGACGAGGCGGGGTACTCGAAGGCTCGTCTGCTGCAAGGCACATCGACGAGAATGGAGAACTCGACAGGGATGACGTGGGTTCGGGGCTGGTCGAGCGGCGAAGTGCTGTGGAGGAGATGGACGGCGAGTTCGAAGGCTCTGTTGGCTGAGATAGCGGAGGGCGGCGACTGGGCGGGATGAAGACGGGATGAGGAGCAAGCGGAAATGGCAAGGATAATGAATCTTGAAGACGAAGTCGATGGGTTCGATAGCGGAGCTCCGGTGCAGCTTTGAGGATGGAGGGGGTTGGCAGCTACAGAGGGCATCGCTCGACGATCGAGTGGACGAGGTTGGTGATAGGTGCAGAGGGGCAGGGTGTTCTCTGTTTTGGTTGGAAAAACAGAGAGGAGAGAGAGATACAGGGAGAGAGAGGGAGAACATGGATATGGTTTAATATATTAATAAATATAATATAAATATTATAATGGGGATAGTTGAGATTGTGGGGGAGCGTAAGAGAGAAATCAGGGGATACGGGGAGATGTGCTGTTGGGGTAGATCTGGTCAAAACGGATTAGGGGGAGAATTAGGTTAAAGGGTTTGGGTATTAAAAGAGGATCCAATAAGATGTGGGTTTGAGTTTGGGTTAGAATTCTGTCACGCCCCGCTTCCCGGAATACGGGAACACAGGCACGTAACTGAAGCCTAGAGAATGATATAAGTACGCCAACTCATATCATCCATAAGCTGTACCAGTCTTAACTGAATAATATAAGAAAAATTAATCACAACCACGCAGGAAACATGATCACATAAACGAGAATGAAATTCAATAACCAAATCTGGCATATAAGAACTTACCAAATAGCTCGAGGAACTCCTGCTCCAGTCGTAGAAGAACTACTCACCAATGCCTTCTGAAAATTCTCCTTGTTCACCTGTACTTGATCATCTAAAAAGAAAGAATAATTTATCCTTAGAGCAAGTCGTGGACATGTAAGTGGAGAAACAGAGAAACAGTGGCAATAGTGGTATAGCAATGAATTCAATAAACGATAAAATCAATAGTGTTGAACAGTGACAAAGCAATAATAGTATAATATGCAATAACAATGATTTATCACGATAACGATAAACAATATCAATAATGGCAATAATAACGATAACACTGTTCGATAGAGATAACAATATGCAATGATAATGTGATGAGAGCCTTAGGTCTATTATTCATTCTTTTATCCTAGCTAATGCACGTACTACTGTGTACCATGTGTGCCGTACCACAGATTCGATGCATACAATCAATTTCGTTTAGACTAAGGTGGTAGATTCTATAGTTCATGTACTCGGGAACAATATTCAATAATGACCGATAATCGAATCAATCGAGATACTGAAGTCAGTAATCTGTAATTAACCGATGACCGATATAACCAATAACCAATAACCGATATACCGATAATTAGGAAAACACGGGCCCCTCTTCCGAGTACAGTCGCTATGTCATCAACTACCCTAATCAACCCTTAACCCCGGCTTGCTTTACTTTCTTTATTCAATTATCATACAATAATACAATTAATAAGGGATGCTAGTAAAGGTGACAACACAACCCTAGGATCATGCAATATCCTATATACAATTAAATACACTAAAAATAACATTATAGATATAATTATGTATTATAAAACATAGGAACCCAATTCTGGACAGCAGTAGCTTGCTGTACCAAAACCATAATTTGCACTGCTACAGGATAGAAAATGTGGATCCGTCAGGTGGTCTAGAAACTAGACTCCTGCCCGATTCCAACGCATACTTAAAGTCTACATTCCGACAACGATAGCTAGGCGAAATTCAATAATCTTTATAGATTTTAGTTTCTGGCTGGGTGTCGATGTTGTCTAATTTTAATTGTAAAGGCAGTAAATAATCAATACAAAAATCAGTAAAAATAATTTTTAACATCCTAAACATGTTATCTACAAATCTGGAATTTATCTTGGCCATATAAGATCATTAGTCCACTTAATTTATTAGCCTAATATGTTATGTACATGAATCTGAAATTTACAGCGCAGCTGTAGCAAAAGGGTCATAACCGGGGCAGTATAAGTCGGAATTCGAAATTTCTGGTGTCTATTGACATCTAGACAGATAGGTCTACGATTCACTTTCAGAGAGTTTCTGATTTTAATGAATTTATCTAGGTAAAAATAGCACATTAAGATTCAGGTTGGTGTAAATTCCAGAATAGCCAAATGTTCATTTTGGGTAAAACGGTTAAAAATTAAGAATAATAAATTGGAGTTTAATAATAATAATCACAGTGAACTAACCTTATGTGAACATGGTATTAAGGTAGATGATGTCCATAATTCTACTAATTACAACTCAACTAATTTATCAATAGCAATCACATTAACAATCAACTAATTTATACAATCTACTATAGCTAGTTGTCATTAATGTCATGATATGAAATGTGTCAATAATTCCCTATTTTTATATTCAATAACTATAACTACATCGGTGTATGTACGATCCCTATACATTAGAGGCAAAAAGAAGGCACGATGTCAAGACTACCACTTGGATTTGCTCGTGTAAATCCGTGGCATCTCAACGATAGATATAATAACATTTTACGATATTCAATGGGATCCACTTGCGGAATTCAATAAAAACATCGAATATGATACAATAAATATTCGATAAGAAATGACTTGCCTTTTTTATGAAGAATTCGAACACGAACCAATACGGGATGTGAATCCCGAAAGACGAGGCACGTACGAGACACGTACAAACACCCACACAAGATCGGATTCGGAGCAGATCTTGATGGAAGATCAAGATCAAGATGATCGGACGGCTGGATCTACTTTGATCTGGGCTGAGGATCACGATCGGGTGGACGACCGAGATCTGATCTGGCTAAAAAGATCAGATCTGATCAAAATCAGATCTTGATCAAATCGACGACCGAGATTGAATCCTGGCTCCTTCTTCTTCCTTCTTTTACTGAAACAGAAAACGAGAGAGGGAGTAGCGCCGGCGAGTGCTGGCTGCCAGGCTGGCCAAGGCATCGGGAGGACACCGGCGGAACGGCGACGGGACGGCGGGCAGCTTTCACTGCTGTTGCTGCCAGTCGTCGGAGATGCCGGTGCTCGGGAGGAGCAAGACGACGGAACTGGATCGTTGGCTGTCTTCGGCATGGCGTCGCAACGGCGTAGAGGAGCTGCGCGCTGCTGATGTCGGGACGGAGAGACGGCGGCAGGCAACTAAGCGGCGGCACTGCAGCTTGCGGCGTCTCAGCTGCATCGCGAGGCAGGATGTTGCGATGGACTGCACTGGCTATCGACGTGGTGGAGGGCACACAAGGGAGGGGCGCGGAGACACTGGCTGTCGGGGCATGGGGGTGGCTCAGGCGATGGTGGTCATGTCTGAGGCGACGCGGTGCCGCGGCGACTGGCGTTGTGGAGGAGGCGATCGACTACTGCTGGCGAGGAGGAAGGGATGGACAATGGTGAAAGGGCTGTGGCACGAGTTCTTCGGAGGTCTGAGGGAGAGGGATAGCGGAGAAGGTGAGGTGGAGATGGTCGGAGGGCGATCAATGGTGGCTTCAGCGGGAGGAAGGAGACGATGGAAATGGGTTTTGTTTTGTTTTGGTTGGTTTTGTTCTGTTTGGTTTTGAAACAGAGGGAGAGAGAGAAGGGTGAGAGAGAGAGAGGACGTATTAAACAGTATTAAAATAATAATGAAATAGTAAATCGGGGGGAGAGATTGTGGGGCTTAATAGTAGGGATTTAGTTATTATTTTAGGAGTTACTGATTGTGAGGGAGTGATTAGGAGCAATCATAGGGGGATTAGTCCGTTAGGAAGAATCTGGGGTGATTTGGGTTAGTGGGTTTGGGTGAGAGATCCAATTGGGGGTGGATATGGGCTTGGGCTTAAAAATATTTAAATAAACAATTAGGTTGTTGGGCTGAATTTTTGGATTCAGATTAAATATAAAATAAAATAAAATCAGAATTTATACAATTGGGCTTGAAATAAATATAAGATAATTAAATAATTTGTATATTAAGTTCCATAAAATAGTTTAAACAGTAAAATCTATTAGGAAAAAATAGTTATAAGATACTGAGGATTTAAATATGGAAAAATACTTTTAAAATACGTATTATTGGAAACAGGGGTTACAAATCCTACCCACCTTACACAAAAATTTCGTCCTCGAAATTTGCTTAGGCGGTACATAGGATAGGGTTAAGCTAAACTGGATGGTAACAAGGCAGAGATTTAAAGGGGAAGGGACAAGCAGTAGCAACACTAGAAGAATAAGGAAGTGGATAACAACAAAGTCAGGTGGAATGCATGAAGAGAAATAGACAATATAAAAAGGGGAGAAACAACACAAGTTGACCGAGCAAAAGGTGAAGTAGGTAGAGCTGGAATCAGAGAGAGACTGGGCAGGGAAGAATTGAATCAAATAATGAACGAGTGCATGATGGCAAAATGGAATGCAAGAAAGAAGTATCCGGTATCAAAATGAAGAAGAACACCACAAGGTCCGCAAGACAACAAGGCAAGGAGATGAAGAAATAGATGGAGATGGAATCGAAGAAAGGATGGACAAGAAAAAGATGAACCAAGCAATGAGCCAACGGATGAGAACCAATGCGAAGAATGGAACTAACGAACAATACAATGGAGAAGAAGCAACGAGAGGATTCTGGGACCTGTGGGTTATGGGCCCACCACGCTTTCGCTGCGTTACTCTGATGGCGACGTCCCAAGCTCCAAACATGTCATTGTAGTCAACGTGACACCAAGCGACGATCCGAGCAGAAAGAAAAGAATAAGGCACCAAGATCACAGAGAATATGGGTTCCCATAGAGATAAGCAATGATGCAAGGTGAATGTAAGGCTTTAGCTTCAATCTAAATAATTAAAAGATATAATACAAATCAAAACTAATGGCTTTAATAGAAATAATAACAACAACAAATATCAATGATAATAATATCAATAGTATTAGAATAATAATAATAACAATAAAAATAAATATAACAATGATAATAATCAAAATGTAATAATAATAACAATAATACTAAAATATTAATAACAACAATGATACAAGTAATAATGATCATAATATAAATAATAATAATAACAAAAATAATAACAACAATAGTAACAGTAATCAAAATCATCATAATCATACAGGCAATAATAATATAATAAAATAAAAATATCAACAATACTAATAATAATGGTAATACATACATGACATAATAGAATCTAACACATCCATGAAAATAATGCAATAATAATAATAATGATAGCATTAAAAATAATATCGATAATGATAATAATAATAATGATAATAGCAATAATAACAATAATACCAATAATAATAGAGTAACCGTAATAATAATAATAATAATAATATAAATAACAACAATAAAGATAATGAAAACAATAATAATAACAGCAATAGAGATAACAATAATAATAATAATGAAAACATTAGCAATACTAAAAATAGCATTATAAAACAAAATTAAGAATTGGATTATCAACTCTACAAATAAATCAGCTATACTAGTTCAAGTTGTATGAAAACGTAAAGTGTAATAGTATAATCAGAATGTCATAAAGGAAATATTTATTTACCATCGGTTTCATTATATAAGTAACGAGTCTTGAAATATCAATTAGTAATAGGTAGAAAATCTTGCCTCCCTAACATCAAGTTGCATGTTTGCCTTCACGACATCAGGTTGCAGGTTGCCGTCCGGATATTCGGCTGCACATTTTACCTCGCCGATATCCAGTTACAATTTGCCTCCATTGACATCGAGTTGCATATTTGCCATCTCGATATTAGGTTGCACTGAAGTGGTGAAATGTATATAAAATTGAGCATGCTTAGGCTCAAAATAAATTAATAATAATAATAATAGTAACGATAAAAATAATAATACCAATAACAAAATAATAACAAGATATCGATACTAATAAGAATAACAATGATAATAACAAGGATCATAAATGTAATAATAACAGTAATCGCAAAAAGAATGATAACAATAATAATAATATTAACAGTAATATTAAAATATCAACAACACTAGTAAAAGTAATAATGCAAGACAAGATATAGTTTGGGTCCAACATTTTTGTGGAAGTAATTTAATATCAACAATAACAATAAAATAATGAAACCACAATAAGAATATCAATAGTAGTACAATAATAATAATACTAGTAGTGATAACGAAAATAATAGCAATAATAATAATAGTAGTAATAACAGCATTATACAACAAAATAAGAATTTGTCTTATCAAGATAATTCAGTAGAAATATATAGTTGATCAAAAATGAAAAGTGAAGTTAAAATACACCATTGTTCGAAATAACAAAGTCTTTGTTGAGAAATATTTTTATAGAAGATCAAAAATAAATATAACAAATAATAATCGAAATAAAGAAAGTATTCGGGTAAATTAATTATAGGGAGAAAAATAGGTATGGGAAAAATATATCTACACCCAATAAAGAGTTGAAGAGGAGGATGACTAGAAGGGACAAAAAGGAAATTAAGGAATTGAATACGAAGGAAGAAGGACGAGGGGCAAAATCGGAATTGAAAAGAATATAGCAGGGAAGAAATAACCAACATGATACTCAATATGAATCAACAAATAAAAATGAAAGCAAGGCAGGGAAAGCAATGAACGACACACAAGTTGAAATAAGAAGGGATCAACGTGTCAAGTAGAAAATCAGAGATTGCTTGCACCGGAATCAAAATAATATGGGTACAAAAGAAAGATTCTATACCCAATAAGAAATTAATAAATGTAAATGAATGGAAGGGACGAAACAACTGAGAAATGGAAGGACTGAATGTGAAGGATTCAAAGAGGAATCAAATCAGAGGAGCATCAAGATTATGTTGGTTATTCATTATCCATGTGATTCACGGGTTGTACATATTGTTGAGTCAGACCAGTTAAACTCAAACTAATCGGGGTCCAAACCCAAACTAGTTAGAGTCAAACCTGGCTCTGATACCACTAAAAACCTTGTCACGCCCCGCTTCCCGGAATACGGGAACACAGGCACGTAACTGAGGCACAGCGAATGATATAAGTACACCAACTCATATCATCCATAAGCTGTACCAGTCTTAACTCAACAATATAAGAAAAATTAATCACAACCACGTAGGAAACATGATCACATAAACGAGAATGAAATTCAATAACCAAATCTGGCATATAAGAACTTACCAAATAGCTCGAGGAACTCCTGCTCCAGTCGTAGAAGAACTGCTCACCAATGCCTTCTGAAAATTCTCCTTGTTCACCTGTACTTGATCATCTAAAAAGAAAGAATAATTTATCCTTAGAGCAAGTCGTGGACATGCAAGTGGAGAAACAGAAAAACAGTGGCAATAGTGGTATAGCAATGAATTCAATAAACGATAAAATCAATAGTGTTGAACAGTGACAAAGCAATAATAGTATAATATGCAATAACGATGATTTATCACGATAACGATAAACAATATCAATAATGGCAATAATAACGATAACACTGTTCGATAGAGATAACAATATGCAATGATAATGTGATGAGAGCCTTAGGTCTATTATTCATTCTTTTTGTAACGCCCCGAATCCCAAATACACTGAATTCGAGATGTTCTACAGGATCTTTTCGCTTCTTTTAGTACAATTTTACAAGGAAATTTAAACTTTTTACTTTACATCAGAGTTTACATCAATATTACATTTACATTGCATAGCGGAAGTGAAATTTACAACAATAAAACAAATATACAACAACATTGAGAAATCTTTAAGCATTTGTTCCTCTTTAATCTTTTTCATGCCATTTATCCTGCATACAAAATTGTGGGTACGTCAGTTTATTCAACCGACGATAATTATACATGGCCATCCTCTCTATGCCAGAAACAGTATAACGATTCTCATTTCTTAACAGATCACAAACTTGTTCACATATCAAAATAGAGTAAAGGGGAAAATCTTAATGATGTCGTGATGTGATTGTGCACTTAATCCCAATTATTTAATTTACATGACACTAATGCGCACTTGTTCGGTATCTATGCATCCCATACTACATAGGTCCGAGGGCAAGCCTCTTAATCGTTCTTCATCTTTGTAGGGTTCAATCCCTCGCCATGACTTAATTTACTACTGTAATTACGGTGAGTATCCTAGATGATCTATGAGTACAAGCTCGTGTACAGAAAACCTGGAGGGAAATCCCATGCCATGTCTTGACTCATCAAGCATGCATTCTGTGGCAATTCAGCCTCACTTCATGGCACACGATCCTCTTGCAGTAACCAAACATCCCACAAGTGTGGCTAGAGTCCGATCATTCTGAGTTGTGCTCACGCCATGTCTTGACTCATCAAGCATGCATTCTGTGGCTCACACACCCGCACCGTAAACCTAGTTCTCATACTCGTGTTTTTCTCTCACTTTCATCACATCTTCACTATGCACTAATCCTTAGTTTTTATTAGAATCATGAATAAAAATCAAAGCTCTAGAGTTAGCCTCTCCACTAAGCCGGACTTATTCATTCATTTCAACATGACCAACCTTGGTCTTTCTTTTCAAATTTCATTCCATTCCATTTCCAATGCCGGGGGAGACTTAGCTACTCTTTTGTTTCAATTTCCAATTCACAACTTCCAATTTGAGCATTTTCAACTCATAATTCATTTAATAGTCTCACAGACTTTCTTTATCATGATCTTAGCTTTCATATTCATTTAATTCTCATTTCAATCTATGATTCATTTCATGTAAATTCATGCAACAACAAATAGAGTTTACCAACATCAACCATAAGATTTACAACTTTTAACAGAAACAAATAAGATCTCTGACATATCAAAGTATTCTGGACAGTCGACTTGGAGAAAGTCCAGTCGACTTGTTCAGTCAAATCAAGTTCTTCATAATTGCTCAGGAGAGTCGACTGCTGCACATGGCCAGTCGGCTGTTCCGCAATTTTCCATGTTCAAAATATCATTCACGTGACAGTCGACTGTCATTCAATCAGTCGTCTGTCCTTGGGTTTCAACAGTACATTTTAATACTCAGCCCAGTCGACTGCTACATGCATTAAGTCGGCTGAACAGGTTAAATTTCAATTTAAGGGGCCATCTTTCCCCTCTGTTCTTCCATTCACATGCATCATTGTGTCACATTACAATACATTCATACTGCATAAACATGTAATTTCTTAGCTGTTCACTAACATTACCACATATAATTTCACATAACTAATGTTTTCTTTTCTCAAGGGAAATGTCAAACATGCATTTTCATTTACTCATCATTTACTTGCAGAAATGAACACTGAATCTCAATTTAGCACACTAGAACATCACAATAAAAATACCTCATTTCATGGAATTCTGAACTATTCATAATTTACTTCGATATTTCAGTCGGCTGTTTACATCAGCAGTCGACTGTACGGGTTATTCCCAGTTTTACTAATCATCCCTAGTTCTTTTTCATCTGTTCATGTCTCCTCAGTCATGTATAACATGGGGAAAAAAGTTTAGCAATCATTCTATCAATTCAGTTTGTAC
This sequence comes from Hemerocallis citrina, assembly GCA_017893485.1. Lineage (NCBI taxonomy): Eukaryota > Viridiplantae > Streptophyta > Magnoliopsida > Asparagales > Asphodelaceae > Hemerocallis > Hemerocallis citrina. The sequence continues at coordinate 187,039,589 of CM030368.1, read as the reverse complement.
ACACGTACATTATTAAATTTTCCAATAAATCATGAATAAACATTCACCTCGTACCAGTCGACTTGTCCACGTGACAGTCGACTGTACAGACCTATTTCAGTCTTATTTACAGTGTCATTACTTCATTATTAGTCCTTCACAACTTTCATCATAAGCATACACAGAGCAATCTAATATGTTTAAACTTACTTTTCACAAGCATGGTAACAATCATTACTGCCATAACATGATTACTACATTAGAAGTCCTGAGAAACACCCATCTTATTGACGAAATAAACGAATCCAGTAAAGTCTCTTAATGCGATGCTCGACTCCTTGCTCCTTGCTCCTTGCTCCACACCGAAGCTCCTCTGCAGAGATGATCGGCCTCCAAAGGGACTCTCACTCACAAAACTCTACAATATATATCTTCTTTCAAAGGATCTTAGTGTAGAAAATGTTAGGGAGAGAGGGGTATTTATACACCAGTTTGGGTGAGATGGAAGGCTAGGATTTGGTAGATAGTTATAGGGTCAAGGGCTAGGATGAACTAGGGAGTTGTAATAACTACCCACACTCTAGATAACTACCCATGACTTGATCCACTTCTCTCCCAATCCGGCCAAAAAAGGGTGCTCATGCACGTGTATGCGAAATGCACGTGCATACACTAGTCACCATAAAAAGAAACTTGTACAAAATACAAAATAAAGATCTTTTAAAAAAAGAGGTGTTCCACATTACAAGTGGTAGAAAAAAAAATAGAATTAAACCATGGGCTTTAATTCAAGGCCCAAAACCATAGTTATTTAAAAATAACATAAATGAAGTACATTTTGGGCTTTAAGAGAGAGGCTTTTGTACAAAACAATGAAAAGCACAAATTAAAATATCTTTCCTCATCTTGATGAAAAATTAACCAAAATATTACACGTGCACACTACGAGCCAAATAAATAATTTTTCATTAATTAAAAAATCAGGGCATTACACTTTTATCCTAGCTAATGCACGTACTACTGTGTCCCATGTGTGCCGTACCACAGATTCGATGCATACAATCAATTTCGTTTAGACTAAGGTGGTAGATTCTATAGTTCATGTACTCGGGAAAAATATTCAATAATGACCGATGATCGAATCAATCGAGATACTGAAGTCAGTAATCTGCAATTAACCGATGACCGATATAACCAATAACCAATAACCGATATACCGATAATTAGGGAAACACGGGCCCCTCTTCCGAGTACAGTCGCTATGTCATCAACTACCCTAATCAACCCTTAACCCCGGCTTGCTTTACTTTCTTTATTCAATTATCATACAATAATACAATTAATAAGGGACGCTAGTGAAGGTAACAGCACAACCCTAGGATCATGCAATATTCTATATACAATTAAATACACTAAAAATAGCATTATAGATATAATTATGTATTATAAAACATAGGAACCCAATTCTGGACAGCAGTAGGTTGCTGTACCAAAACCATAATTCCCATTGCTACGGGACGGAAAATGTGGATCCGTCAGGTGGTCTAGAAACTAGACTCCTGCCCGATTCCAACGCATACTTCAAGTCTACATTCCGACAACGATAGCTAGGCGAAATTCAATAATCTTTATAGATTTTAGTTTCTGGCTGGGTGTCACTGTTGTCTAATTTTAATTGTAAAGGCAGTAAATAATCAATACAAAAATCAGTAAAAATAATTTTTAACATCCTAAACATGTTATCTACAAATCTGGAATTTATCTTGGCCATATATGATCATTATTCCACTTAATTTATTAGCCTAACATGTTATGTACATGAATCTGAAATTTACAGCGCAGCTGTAGCAAAAGGGTCATAACCGGGGCAGTATAAGTCGGAATTCGAAAGTTCTGGTGTCTATTGACATCTAGACAGATAGGTCTACGATTCACTTTCAGAGAGTTTCTGATTTTAATGAATTTATCTAGGTAAAAATAGCACATTAAGATTTAGGTTGGTGTAAATTCCAGAATAGCCAAATGTTCATTTTGGGTAAAACGGTTAAAAATTAAGAATAATAAATTGGAGTTTAATAATAATAATCACAGCGAACTAACCTTATGTGAACATGGTATTAAGGTAGATGATGTCCATAATTCTACTAATTACAACTCAACTAATTTATCAATAGCAATCACATTAACAATCAACTAATTTATACAATCTACTATAGCTAGTTATTATTAATGTCATGATATGAAATGTGTCAATAATTCCTTATTTTTATATTCAATAACTATAACTAAATGGGTGTATGTACGATCCCTATACATTAGAGGCAAAAAGAAGGCACGATGTCAAGACTACCACTTGGATTCGCTCGTGTAAATCCGTGGCATCTCAACGATAGATATAATAACATTTTACGATATTCAATGGGATCCACTTGCGGAATTCAATAAAAACATCGAATATGATACAATAAATATTCGATAAGAAATGACTTGCCTTTTTGACGAAGAATTCGAACACGAACCAATACGGGATGTGAATCCCGAAAGACGAGGCACGTACGAGACACGTACAAACACCCACACAAGATCAGATCCGGAGCAGATCTTGATGGAAGATCAAGATCAAGACGATCGGACGGCTGGATCTACTTTGATCTGGGTTGAGGATCACGATCGGGTGGACGACCGAGATCTGATCTGGCTAAAAAGATCAAATTTGATCAAAATCAGATCTTGATCAAATCGACGACCGAGATTGAATCCTGGTTCCTTCTTCTTCCTTCTTTTACTGAAACAGAAAACGAGAGAGGGAGTAGCACCGGCAAGTGCTGGCTGCCAGGCTGACCAAGGCATCGGGAGGACACCGGCGGAACGACGACGGGACGGTGGGCAGCTTTCACCGCTGTTGCTGCCAGTCGTCGGAGATGCCGGTGCTCGGGAGGAGCAAGACGACGGAACTGGATCGTTGGCTGTCTTCGGCATGGCGTCGCAACGGCATAGAGGATCTGCGCGCTGCTGATGTCGGGACGGAGAGACGGCGGCAGGCAACCAAGCGGCGGCACTACAGCTTGCGGCGTCTCAGCTGCATCGCGAGGCAGGACGTTGCGATGGACTGCACTGGCTATCGACGTGGTGGAGGGCACACAAGGGAGGGGCACGGAGACACTGGCTGTCGGGGGATGGGGGTGGCTCAGGCGATGGGGGTCACGTCTGAGGCGACGCGGTGCCGCGGCGACTGGCGTTGTGGAGGAGGCGATCGACTACTGCTGGCGAGGAGGAAGGGATGGACAATAGTGAAAGGGCTGTGGCACGAGTTCTTCGGAGGTCTGAGGGAGAGGGATAGCGGAGAAGGTGAGGTGGAGATGGTCGGAGGGCGATCAATGGTGGCTTCAGCGGGAGGAAGGAGACGATGGAAATGGGTTTTGTTTTGTTTTGTTTTGTTTTGTTCTGTTTGGTTTTGAAACAGAGGGAGAGAGAGAAGGGTGAGAGAGAGAGAGGACGTATTAAACAGTATTAAAATAATAATGAAATAGTAAATCGGGGGGAGAGATTGTGGGGCTTAATAGTAGGGATTTAGTTATTATTTTAGGAGTTACTGATTGTGGGGGAGTGATTAGGAGCAATCATAGGGGGATTAGTCCGTTAGGAAGAATCTAGGGTGATTTGGGTTAGTGGGTTTGGGTGAGAGATCCAATTGGGGGTGGATATGGGCTTGGGCTTAAAAATATTTAAATAAACAATTAGGTTGTTGGGCTGAATTTTTGGGTTCAGATTAAATATAAAATAAAATAAAATCAGAATTTATACAATTGGGCTTGAAATAAATATAAGATAATTTGTATATTAAGTTCCATAAAATAGTTTAAACAGTAAAATCTATTAGGAAAAAATAGTTATAAGATACTGAGGATTTAAATACGGAAAAATACTTTTAAAATACGTATTATTGGAAACAGGGGTTACAAATTCAATAGAAGATAGGCTTGGGTTGGGCTCAGGTTCTTAATAAATAATGCAAATCAAAAGAAAATAAAATTGGGCTTTTGATGATGGGCTTCATATTGCTAAATAATAATTAAGATTATATTAAAATCAGTGAGCTTTACAATAATAATGAAAATAATAATAATCAGAATAATAATAATAAAAATAATAATAATACTGATAATAGTAATAACAGAATATAATTTGGATTTAACATTTTCATGACAATAATTCAATAATAATAATAATAATAATAATAATAATAATAATAATAATAATAATAATAATGATAATGAAAACGATAATAACAATACTAATAGTGATAATAACAACAATAATAATAACAATAAGAATGATATGTATCAGAATAGGATTTGAGATTAACAAGTTTATTAAAATCCAAACAATAATAATATAACATATAAATAGTCAATCAATTATAAAAAGAAAAAATGATTTATTCAAAATAAATGTAATCATCGATTATAAAACACTTAGTAGAAGATCCGAAACCAGTTTAGCACAAAATAAATTTATAAATAATCAAAATACCGAAAATATTCAGAAAATATGTATTAGCGGGAACGGGGGTTACATGAAATTTAGAGATACCTCGAGTACATGCCAAGGCCCGTTAAATGACTTCACTTTTAGCCTACTACAAGTGTCCAAAGGCAAATACAGCAGTGCCAATGCTGGACTATCCCAATCATATGTGCCTACTATAGTCATATCTTCAAATGCAGCTAACCAGCCACATCTCACTAATTGCGAACCATTAGGGTAAAGAAACACCCCCAGGAAGAACATGAAAAATGCACTTGCAATCCTTATCGCTAGAATAGTATTTGTCTTAGCTTCCTCGATCATACTGTTGTTAAAATAATGTTTCAGGAACGGACAACGGGTACCGTGATACTTCCAATCGTCTATTGTAATCTTCGGGAAAAAGCGAGTCTGGATTATTTCGAATGTGTACGGCTCGTCGTTACACAGAGGCAAGGGCCCGATATCGATTGAAATTCCCGTTAGCATTACCCAATTCAATGGAGTGAATCCCAGCTCATGCACGGTAGGTGCAAAGTGTGAGTCGTATCCCACCATCTCTCTGCCAATGCCTCCACAAGCTGCATAGACTACTTATGCGTATCTATATGCATAAAACCATGTCAACCCGCCTGCTCAACTAACTGCTTGATAATTAGGACACGGTAGCAAAAAATTTTGTACATTTTAATTGGAGGGAACCCTCCAATTTCCCCAAAATCGGCAAAATCCACCTTCAGGATGGATAGTAATATGTTTGCACAAATGATTGCAATCATCTACAACACGTTTCCAATTTGATTGATCCGTGTAGTCTACATTCCGCAACTCCGCTTCTATTTGGCTGCTTCTTTCTACTTCAGCTGGCGTTGGTTTTTGACGCCATGGTTTCATCTGCTGATAAATCTTTTTATTGAAGACATCGATATAACCCGATATATATATATATATATATATATATATATATATATATATATATATATATATATGGGTGGGGGGGGATAACAATTAACTATTAAAGAAGATAATAGCTTGGAAATAAGAGAGGTTTGAGAAGAGAAATTTTTGAAGAAGTGAGCTATCGGGTGGAAGAGTTGAGTTGAACTCTTCACAAAATATATAGAAGTTTGAACAGGGGTAGAATCGACATTTCCCATACATTGAAAAAAAAAAATCCTTAAAAAACGAAACATCTGCAAAAAGAAAAATAATGGGACGAAATATGGGAAAAAAGTTCAAAATTCACTTCGGACGAAACACCGATGTGAATTTTGATTTTTTTTTCATTTATTTTAATGTTAATTTTTTCTCTTCCGCGTATTAAAATTCATTTAAACTAATTTTTTTTCTCACAGACTGTTCGTCTGTTTCATTTTGTACGAAATTATGCATTCTTTACGTTTTGACGACTGCAGCAATCGCTCGAATTGCTAAGGTATACTATGAATATATGCATATTATACCTCAAACAACTTTGGATGGTCTTAGACTCAAAATTTTCTATATTTGGGTTTTAGAAATAAGAATTTTTAGTAGGGTTTGTAGTTGTTGAAATCCAAAATTTGATCCAATGGTGGATGATCGTTATAATTTTGAATCTCAGCGGTTGTTAAAATAATATAAAAAATTGTATGCATGCGAACACATAATAATTCCTCTAGGCCCATTCCTTCTCATCCCTTGATCAAATAATCAAACCAATCTCAAATTAACATTATATGCATAAATAATCCTATAGGCTCTATTCTGTAGAAATTAAAATGTCAAAATGGGGGGAAAAGTTTTGGGACGCAACATGATGTTGCGTCTGTCATTTTTTTTAAAATTTTGATTGGAGTGTCCGATTGATTCAGCGAATTTTTTTTATCCGACACATTATTTTTTTAAAAATTGATCGGACGCAAGATCATATTGATTCCGACCTTTTTATTATTATTTTTTATTTTACAAACGCAAGATCATCTTGCATCCGAGATAATTTTTTCCGATCATACACAAGATGATCTTTCGATTCCTGTATTTGAGAATTTTCTATATCTTCTCTCAAATATAGACAGCTACTGTTACATTTTTTCCAAAATTTGAAAATATAGGGAATGACTACAGCGTCTCGTTCCTTATATTTTCGAAATTTTGGCAATATAGGAAACGACTACAGATGCTCTGACATGGCTGAAATTTTGGTTATAGTACCATCAAGGTCGTGCATGAGATATTAAAGGCCCGGGCAAAAATTAAATTTTTTTAAACATGCTTGTATTTATATATATATAAATAAAATATGATATAACGATGGGGGGACATAAAATCAATACCCCGAAAATTAAAGATTACCTTGTTTTGCTTTATGACACCGAATACTTCATAATTTTTAATAAGCATAGTGACAGCAATTCTTACACATACAAACACATAAAATCAGTCAAATCATTCACATCTCATCTAAAATAATTTCTTCTTGAACTTTTAGAAGCAAAATTATCAGTTATGTATTCAACCTCAATATTTTTCAACATATTGTTTTCAATACTTAAAATTGTTAATCATTAATTTAACCTACATTGAGTCATAGTTGTTAGCAAAAAAGATTTTAATAATTTTAATTTTGAAAACCTTTTTTCTGCAGATACCACAATTACAGATACAATCAATAAAATTCTATAAGCAACTAAAATATTTGGAAACACATCCATTTATTTTTTGCAAACTCCATAATTTCAATGGAATGTCATGGTTTATGTGTTTCATATGCTTCACTTGGTAGCATTTCTTGCAATATTTGTAATTCTAAATGTGAATAATTCGCATCAATATCAAATATCTCACCATGTTTCAAAGTAATTTCAAGTTGCATATAATAATTTTTCATTTCATCATCATCCAATGGAACTAATCGTGATGCATTAAACAAGAAGCCAAATTCCAAAATTTGCATTTGTTTAAATCTACTCTTTAGTTGAGAAAGAGTAATATCAACTAAAACAAGAAAATAATCACTTGTAAAATTTTCTTGAGAAGATTGGTGTTCTCTATCCGTATTAGGAATCTCAACAAAATATCTCTTTCTAAAGCCCTACGTCTTATAGAAAATAAAGACTCAATTTTTATTTCAGATGCAATTTCTTTTGCTTCAATCTTAGCAGAAGTAAATCCATTTTCTCTATATTTTTTTTTAAATGAAACCAACCCTTCTAAGTTTTTAATTGCAACATCAAGAAGCATATCTTCAGTCTACAATTTTTTACTTACTAAGTTTATCTTGTAGAAAATTTCATGCCAAATAACCTAACTTAAAATAAAATCAAAACTTGAAAATTCACCTGATGCTAATTTCTCAGCATCATAACTCACTTTAGAATCATCAGAAATTTCTGCTTATTTAATTAAAGTTGTTTCAGAATGTAGTAAATAGCTAAGAACACTTATTGAACCATTAATTAGCAAACATGAATTTAAAAAGTAAAAATAAAAAATTGAAAACCTTTAATTAGCAAATAGAAAAGAAATAAATAAATAAATTACCATTAATTAGTAAATATGAATAAAAAAAAGTAAATAAAAAATTACACTCTTTGAGAGTCAAACTCAAGACCTACCACTTACTAAACAAGTGCTTTAACCAACTAAGCTGTAAGACTTTTTTGCATTCCTAGTTTAAATAATAATCAGTTATTGTTACAAACTCATTATACTTACAAAATTTTGTGCCCCTCATCTGAAGTGGGCTATGGATGATCGCCTAGCCTGCCCTAGGCCAGGTTCGGCCCTGAGTATCATAGTTTATGTCGGGACGCATTTTGTGTACTGTTTATATAGTTGCCAATCTTGTACTGCTAGTACGTGAAAATCAACTAACCATAAATCACAAAATCAATAACCGCATGCATGCTTAAATCCTTCAATCACTTTTAGCAGCCAACACATTTGACCACTTTTCCATTTCAACACCTCAGATCATCTGCGCCAATGCACTAATCATTTAGGTTGTCGTTTTCATTTTTGGGAGTCTAAAGGACAACTTTAACAAAAAAAATGACCATAGGTTCTGCACCAATGGTTACCATTTTTGTTGCCAAATTTATATAATAGTGTGTGTGTGTGTATATAATAATAATAATAATAATAATAATAATAATAATAAATATAATAATAATAATTATTATTATTATATTTATTATTATTATTATTATTATTATTATTATTATATTAATAATAGATATTTATGTATATTATATATATACACACTATTATGTACTATATAAATTTGGAGGGAAGAGAAATTATGGTAATATGTACTATATATACACACACTATTATTTTTTGATGTAAGCGGATAGAGTCCGGAGACTCCAGCCCGATCAAAAAAATATATTAATAAAGAATTGTACACTGTACAATCGCTAGTCCAAGGTTTTACAAGAAGTAAAACGAAAAAACCAGTCTACAAAAAAGCTGGCATAGATTACAATCAGAGACAAGGATGGAAAACAAAACATTAGTGCAGGAGGGAACCACCAAGAGAGGATGAGGGCTGATCGGGATCAAACAAATCGCGTTGAAGCACCATCAGCAAGCCCATACTGCATCGAGGACGCCAGCGAAGCAAGCGCGTGGATGACCCCTCGAGGACAGCTGCAGACCCGGAAGCACCAGGGGGAGCAGCCTCAACAATACTTGGGCAGAGACAGCGAATAGAACAAGCCAGATGGTGCGTCGCCCGCAAGAGAAAAAACTACCCGGTCTGAAAAAGCTGGATGGAGAAGACCCCAAATGCTACAAGCCAGTGGCCAGTGTGCCACGAAAGAAGCTACTAAAACTGTAAACAGCCCGAAAGAGATGTAATAACTCAAGAAGCAATGAAACACCAGATACGCTCAGATAGAGCAGAAAATACACAATGGCTCAAAACCATACATGGCCACGCTCACCAAACAGAAAACGAGCGCAGCATGAAAGATGCATAGACCACTATTAAAAAGCACCAGTATAAAACATAGCCAGAGTACATAAGGCAACAGCTACAAAACAGGAACTAAAGTCCAAGAGATAGAACGCTTAAAACTACTTCTCGCGCTCACCCTCCTAACTAAAGTTCACCAAAACATTACAGAAACTAAATACAACATAAGAGAGACCGCTGTAGCATAACACCCGATCAGCACCAAAAACAAACACAACACAGCTTAGAGGAGCCCCAATACAGAGACCAGAACAAAAGCAGCCAGCCCACAAGAGGAGCCCGCAGACTAACAAGGGAACAACAAAACCATCAGGGAGCCTCAAGGGCAGGAACAACCAACCATCGATTACACCTGCAAAGGAAATAGCAAACCCGTTAAAGAACCAGTGAGAAGAAAGTAGACCACACACTCAGGACAGTCAAACTGAGAAGAGAAATAATAAAACAAAATCCTGAAGAAACAACAATATCAACAATCAGAAGACGAAAATTCACAGAGCATTAAGGTTAGTAAGAACTGTAAGGGATTCATCTAATCGATGATAGTAGTAAGACCGCCTGTCATCGTCTTTCAGAACAGAAGACCAAAACTTAAAAAGGAAAACAAAATCATCTATAAGGGATCGGATAGAGGAAGCTTTGTGCGAGAAAAGCCTACAGTTCCTTTCCCTCCATATGATCCACAGGATGATATGGACGGAAAGGCTCCAACCCTTGCTAAATCTCGGGGGAACAGAGGGGGCAAGCCAGCACGAAACTATATTAATAGGTAAGACTGGGTTACCCCAAGCAAGAGCCACAATTTTCCAGAGCGGAGAGATGAAGGAGCATGCAACGAAGAGATGGTTAATATCTTCCGACACCATAGAGCACAGGGGGCACAGCTGACCCCACGCTAAGTTCCTTTTGTTGAGAACCTCCACGGTCAGAAGCTTGTTGTTGAGAGCTAACCAAGAATTAATTTTAACTTTGAGGGAGGTGCAGGATTTCCATATAAAGTCGGCCGACGAGGAGGTGATACCGCGGAAATTGAGAAACTTGTAGAAAGATTTAACCGTGAAAGAACCAGAGGGATTCCATCGCCAAGCGATGCCCTCAGATGGTTTCCACTCGAAGAGGTTGAGTGCTGCAATCATATGCTGCAGGTCAGCGATCAAAGGAGGAGATAATTGAGAGGAAAAGGGGATGAGCCAGTACGTAGATGACGAATTCCGCAGAACGGATTCCTCAACCGAAGCATACGGCCAGACTGCAAAGTTGAAGAGAGAGGGGTAGGCAGTCGCAAGAGACGTTTGGCCTATCCAAAGATCAGTCCAGAATAAGGTCCTAGAGCCATCCGAACAAAGCCTGGAAATGCTGGAATGAAACGCAGGGGCTGCCTTCCAAATACCTTTCCAGAAGGGAGAAGCGAAACGATGGGTAGGGGTGTTGAAATGCCACCAAGGAGAGGAATAAAAATAATACTCCTTGATGCATTGAACCCAGGCTAAATGGGGAGATTTATGGAATCTCCACAACCATTTACCTAAAAGCGCGAGGTTTTGGTCACGCAAATTTAGAGCACCCAAACCACCGTTAGCTTTAGACGAACAAATGAAGTCCCATGAACACAGGTGCGATCCCTGCTTATACTGAGCAGAACCCGACCAAAAGAAGCTCCTGATCTGATCGATTCTCTTAAGGACCCAGGAGGGGAAGAAATAGAAAGACATCATATAAAGCGGAATAGCTGAAAGCACCGAGTTCAGGAGAATTAATCTCCCTCCACGGGATAGTAGTTTTCTAGTCCAAACATTCAATCTAGATTCTATTTTATCAATAATAGGAACCCAGTCCGATCTGTGAAGTTTACCCCATCTAAGAGGGATGCCAAGGTAAGAGATGGGAAGGGACGCAATACGGCAGTTAAAAAATAGAGAAACTTCTTGATGGCGACTATCATTCCCACCGAGCCAATAAACCGAAGATTTGTTGAAATTGATAGATAGGCCAGAAGCCTGTTCAAAGCAATAAAGCATAAGTTTCAGATTGCGCAAGGAGGCACGCTCGGGTTTGGAGAAAATGATGGTATCGTCTGCATATTGCAAATTGAGGATACCATCAAAGTTACGGGAACGACCAATGCCATCAATGACATGAGCTTCGCGAGCTTTACGAAGCAGTCTGCTAAAAACATCTGCCACTAGGGCGAACAGGAGGGAAGACAGCGGATCTCCTTGCCGGAGACCACGCTTGACCTTGATTTTATGGCCCTCCGAGCCGTTAATGAGAATCAAGGATGTCCCAGCGATCAGGCTGGATTTAATCCAACCAATCCATTTCAGACCGAAGCCTCGGTGGGCCATAATGTCAAAAAGGAAATCCCAGTTAACATTATCGTACGCTTTTTGAAAATCTAGCTTAAGAAGGATACCCTCAATTTTATGATGATGGCTCAGCGTTATAACCTCCTGAGCGGCGGCGACACTGTCAAGAATAAAACGGTCCTTAATAAAACCGGACTGGGCCGGGTCAATCAATGGTGGAATGATAGCACTAAGCCTGGAAGCCAGAACCTTCATAATAATTTTGAAGGTACAGTTAATAAGACTAATGGGTCTAAATTGCGAGACCACATTGGCACCAGACACTTTTGGGATAAGTACAATGTGGGCGTAATTGATGCGGTCAAAAGACAGAGAGCCGTGATGCAGATCTTGGAAGAGGTCAAAAAGGTCGTCCTTAACCCAAGGCCAGAAATTTTGGAAGAAAAAAGCTGGGAAGCCATCTGGCCCAGGTGCGGAATCGCTTTTTAAAGCGAATACAGCAGCCTTGATTTCATCCAGAGTGAAAGGAGCCTCCAGAGATGAAAGGTCAACAGTCGGGGGACCATAAAGATGCTCCCAATCAAGGGAAATCAAGCGAGGTTTGGAAGATCCAATAAGATTTTTGTAGAAGGAGTGAAAAGCACGGTGAATCTCAGTATCCGATCGCAATTCTGCGTTATGGTCCACAATCATAGGAATATGATTGCAGCGCCTGCGATGCGAGGCAAAATGCTGGAAAAAGGCAGTGTTACCATCACCCTCTTTCAACCAATTCACTCTGGCCCTTTGAGCCCACTTGGAATGGTCTTGAAGGAGGATGTCAGCATACTCCCGCTTACAGGCCAAACGCTCGTTGCGAGCGGAGATAGAAAGAGGAGCATGTTCCTCCGCAGAATCAAAAGCCTGGATGGATGCCAGGAGAAATTCTTTGAGGAAGTTGGTATTGGATTGCCTCTCACGACGCCAAATTTTGCAACCGTGCTTGATGGCGTGGAGTTTGAGAAGAAGGTTGCCTAGACCACGGGAAACATTAATGGAGGCGAGGCAATCCTCAACTAACTTAATGAATAATTGGTCTTGAAGCCAGAACTTTTCAAATCGGAATTGATGGCGGTGAGGAAAGTGAAAGTCAGAAAAGAGAATGATGGGCACATGATCAGAAGACGGATTGGGAAGTGCCTTCGCATAGGAGTTGTGAAATTTGGCAAACCACGAGTGCGAGACAAGAAAGCGATCTAGTTTGGCGAATGAAGGAATAAGGCGTTGATTCGACCAGGTAAAGAACCTGCCATTAATAGGGATATCGGATAATTGGAGTTCCCGAATGCAATCATTGAAAAACTCCGATTGGGAATCAAAGGTACTAGAGATAGACCTTTCGGAGGCGAAATGAGTCACGTTGAAATCTCCGCAAACAATGCTAAGACCCTGAACAAAATGGGAGAGGGAGCGGAATTCTTGCCAGAAGAGGGGTCGACGATCATAGGTAGATGGACCGTAAACTGAAATAACCGTTAAGTTCACATCGAGGAGAGTCCAGTGAAGTTGAACGATAAGGAAGAAATTAAGACGATGGACAGCAATTAAGGAGAAAGTCGAGTCACGGAATCCGAAGAGGATCCCACCACGGGAACCCCTCGCATCTAGGGAGATCCAGTTCTTAATAGTGGAGCCTCCTAGCGCCCAAAAGAGTCGAGGGGAAGGAGACTCGATTTTCGATTCTTGGATAGAGATGATATCACAGTGAGAAGACACTATAATCTCAAAAATAGACCTCTGCTTGGCGGGGCAATTAAGACCCCTAATATTCCAAGAAACACTAATCATGAAATCTACGGTGCTCCAGGACACGGGAACGTTCAATCTTTCTAAGATAAGAGATGGGGGATAGAGGGTCGGAGGGGATGGAGAATCCTAGAGACTGGGTGATAGACAACATTTCAGCGTCAAATAAGTCGTCGAAAAGAGGCCGATAAAGAGAGCCCAAGAGGGGAGGCGAGGAGATAGAATACACACACTATTATGTACTATATAAAACACAATGAAAGCTATCAAGTGCCTCTCATTTATTTGGAAGTAAATCAATGGTCTAGATCTAACCTCATAAAAGACATTTTCTCCCCCAAAATTTGAACCCCGAAACTCAAAATTTCTCCCCCAAAACAAAATAACTCATTCATTTATTACTCTCTCTCTCTCTCTCTCTCTCTCTCTCTCTCTCTCTCTCTCTCTTCCCCATCTTTTCTCATTTTTTATAATTCTTTCTCTCTTTCTTCTCTTTTTTACCCAGGTATGTCAAAAAAAAAATCAGTGAATGTTTATTTTTGTTATGCAATTTCGGATTATGTTCTTTTTATTATTTCAATTTTTTAATTATGCTTTTTTTTCGGATTATGTTTTTGTAACTCAAAAACATTCACTTCCATTTAATTGTTTTTGAATTACCATATTTGATCTGATTGTAGAATACTTCACTTAGCAATTGTTTTAGATTAGAATGCTTCACTGAGTTAATTTTGATTAGATTTTTTTTTATTATGCAATTTTGGATTGTGTTTTATTTGAATATTTGGGCATTTATTGCTTTAAAGATCGTTGCAAATTCTTTAATTGACTCGCTTGATCGTATTTTTATGGAAAAATCCATGCTTAATCCCTATATTTCGGGTTTTAGTAGCTGCAAAATTGTATCTTGATCTGTTTTGCTGCAATTTCACTTTACATATACATCACAATAATTTTTCTCTTTTAAATTCATACATGGTTAACTACATAACAAATAAACAAGGGGGAACTAACTCATGCAGTTTGAGGCGTCAACTGTATTAGAAAATGAATTACTACTTATGTCAGACTCTAAATAAAAAAGAATTCTCTTATGCTCAAGTCATGCATAGCAAGGAATGTACGATTCACTACTTTTGTAGATTCATAGTACTATTTTTGAATCCTGAGCTGCTGACAAACGATCCTGCAATATACAAACCAATAAACATCAAGGTCACTCTGTAATCCTACTTCATAGTACATCAATACATCAACATCGACTAACAAATAAACATCTATATAAATCATCCCTTACTGTTTACATGATTTTTCGCTCAAGTCACACATAGCAAGGAATTTCCGATCCACTACTTTTGTAGATTCACAGTACTATTTTTGAATCCCGAGCTGCTGGCAATTGATCCTGCAATATACAAACCAAGAAACATCAAGGTCACTCAATAATCTTACTTCAGAGTACATCAATACATCAATGTCTACTAGCAAATAAACATCTATATAAATCATCCCTTACTGTTTACATGATTTTTCATATGTTATTTTGTTCCGAATACGTGCCGTAGGCACGTGCATACCTAGTGTACTATATAAATTTGGAGGGAAGAGAAAATATGGCGATGTGACATAGAATTGTCATTTGGTTTGTCAAATTTGATCCAAAAAATGGTCATTGTCAAAATTGGCAATCCAAATAAGAGGTTGGTGTGGAGGGTTTTTCCATTAGGTTTGTCAAATATGAATATGACAATCTAAATAAGAATTTGGTGTGGATGCCCTCTTATAGGGTGTTACAATATCTAAGCATTTCTCTTGAGCTTGTAGTTTCATTATTACTTCACTAATAAAATCGGATGACTTGTTTGCCACATTTTTAAACTTAAAAAAAAAAAAGGAAGAAAAAAAAGACAAAAATAATTGAATGTGAGCATTGAATGTAAGAGTCTTTTGCAAGTAATTTGCTTTACAAAATTGACGTTGGAAGCAACAAAAAGCCATGATATATTTGGAATAGGCATTAAAATGCCAGGATATATTTGAAACATGCAACCTGGAAAGCAGTTGCAAGTTGCAATGACCGGAATTTGATGATTTCATTTAAACGAAATGAAGTGGTTTGGCTCATGTAGGGATGGCAACTAGGCCGGGTTGACCCATAACCCATCAGTGACCCGCTCGCTAAATCCGGCCCGTTAAAATACGGTTTGGGTCAGGGTCGAACCAGCGAGTCTAAGCGGGTCGACCCGGATCGTCAAATAACGGTTTCCAACCCGTTGAACCCGGCCCGTGAACCCGATGAACAGTGTCAAACCTGCCCACCAATCTGCGGGTCGACCCGCGGGTTTCGAACCGTTAGACCCGTACGGGCCAAACGTTCGACCTGCGGGTCCAATGGCAGAAAACATGCCAACGGCTGTTATAGTCGTTTTTTTTGTTTTTTTTGTTTTCCCTTATAAATACCCCTTAAACCGAATCTGAAAATTTTATACCTTATTCTCTTATTCTCTCTACTACTACTACTCAATTCAATCACATTTTTTTGAAATTTTGTCAACAAAGAAGCTAGCAATATAGAAGCGACAAATTTCGATCGTATCGAATTCAACATTCAACTACGTCTTTAAGTCTTCAACTCCCCAACAAAGAAGCTCTCTTTCTATCTATATATGAGTCCGGACTTCTACTTCTACTTTTACTTCTACTTCTAATTTTATTTTCACTCTCATTCTATATACGAGTATCCGCGAAGTACGGTATCAAAATTTCACAATCCTCTTATTGTCTTGATATTTTTTTGTAGTTATAATTTTTTTATCATATTTGTTTGTTGGTTTTTTGATCTTCTCTCTCACAACACTCTTATTGTTTTCTAGATTTTTTTAAAAACTTATCTTGCCTAGATTGTATTTAATTTTTCACATACACTACTATATCAACATATCTAGATCACAAAGTAGCGGCCGTAGTCAAAGTGGACAAGATGTCACTGGCACTTCTCGTAGGCCTCCAATTGTCCCACAAAATGAGCCCGCCGAAGAGTACCCTATGACCCAAAACATTGGTACACACGATAAGTTTGTAGGAGACATATACATAGAAGAAGAACCACAAACACAAGCAACCGAAATAATACAACCGGGTAGTAGTAGGAAAACTAGATGGAAAACTAGTGATTGATACAAATTTTATAATTATATTCCGGACGAAGAAAATTCGCGTGTAGGTATAAAAATTTGTAAAACATGTTCGAAGCCATACAAATGGAAGAAGGGTGAGGGGACGGGTACAATAAAACGACACATCCAAAATGTACACAAAGAACTTCTTGTATACCTACCCGGCCAACAAAAAATCCACCCCAGGACCAGTGTAGTTGATAGGCATTCTTATGATCCCGAACTTGTTCATTGGAAAATGGTCCGACTAGTAATCAAGGAAGAGTTACCATTTTCCTATTCCGAGAGTAGGGACTTAGAAACTTTTTATCAAACCGCCTTAAACCCGCATTATAAAAAAATCCCTAGGAATACTTTGAAGTCTAATTGTTTTAAAATGTAAAATGAAATGAGAGAATCTTTGATTACCATTTTATGGAGTTTAACTTGTAGAGTTTCTTTAACTTCCAATTGTTGGACGAGTTGCAACAATATTTCAATGATGGGAATAACTTGTTATTGGATCGACAGTGATTGGATTATTCAAAAAAGGATCATATCACTTGCCGCGTTGCCCCATCCCCATAGTGGTAATGAAAGTGCAAATCGTATTTTAGAATTTTGTGATATTTTTCATATTCGTGCTAAAATTATGTGTATAAGTTTTGAAAATGCATCTAACAACAATGCATCAATTAGTATATTAAAAACCGCATTAAACCCTCCATCTCACAATATTTTTCATGTTAGATGTGCATGTCATATTATAAATTTATGTGTTCAAGATGCAATAAAAATAGCCAACCATATATAGTTAACATTAGAAATTGTGTACATTTTATTGCATTAAGTGACCCTGTGCTTCAAGAATGGAAAGCTTGGTGTAGGCTTAAAAATGTATATTTTAGAAAATTTTCAAAAAATGTTAAACACTGATGAAACTCTATTTTTGATTTGCAACATGTTGTTACTGAATATAAAGCATGTATAAAAAAAATTTGTATGGCAAAAAATATGCCAAATTTTGAAATGACTCCCCAAGCTTAGTTTTATGCGGAATCTTTGTTAAAATTTTTAGAACCTTTTAAAACCGCAACTTTCAAAATTTCAAAATCTTATCAATCTACTTCTAGTAGCATATTTATTTCAATACTTACTATGATGCAAACTTTCAAAGAAATGATCGATGATGCTTTTATTGGTCATATTGTGAAACCTGCATATACCAAAATTTTGAAGTATTTTAACTCTCCGCCTATGTTGTATTGTATTGCTACTGTGATGGATCCTCATATCAAATTAGAGGTACGAAGAGTTTGATTGAAATATTTTTTACTTTACTTGGAGAAGATGAATTTGAAATTGATTGCGGAACATTTTTAGCTAAATTTGAAGCGACATTAAATAACTTGTATGATTTTTATGATAGAAGTTTTTCATCTAGTAGTACTACTACTTCAGTTACTTCTTCTTCTGCTACTTCTACAGGTAAAGGTAAGAATAAATTATATGAAGCCACATTTAATTTACTTGCAAAATTTCAATCAAAAAAAGCTAGGACTAATCAACCAAATGAATTACATTGGTATAATCAACAAGATTCTAAAAGTTTTGCTTCTTCACTAGATATTTTACAATGGTGGAAAGACCATGAACATAATTATAGTATTCTTAAATATATGGCTAAAGATCTACTAACTCTTCATGTCTCTATAGTTGCTTCAGAAAGTGCATTTTCTACAAGTGGCAGGTGTTAGATATTATAGTCCCACATTGGGTTTTGGGCTAGTTTTGTTTTTGGTTCACTCCTATATATAGGAGATATTGTACTCAGTTATTTCTCAATTCAATATTCAGTATTGTCTTCATCTCTCTAATTTATCTTAACATGGTATCAGAGCCAATTACTCAACTTTTCTTCTCTTAAATTTTTCCCATCCAAAAATCCTCAAAAAAAATAAAAAATAAGGGGTTCTCATCAAGAAAAAGCATCCTCATCATCAACAATAACCATCTGCACCATTATCAAGAAGAAGAAGATACCATCAGCCACCATCATCATCAAAATAAAAAAAAATCAACCTCTTCTCCGTTGTCGTTCCCTACCCTGATCCCCAGCCATCATCATCATCAGATAATCAGCCTCTTCTTCGGCGTCGTTCTCTATCCCGATCCCCAGCCATCATCATCATCATCATCATCATCATCAAATAATCAGCCTCTTCTCCGGCATCGTTCCCTACCCCTACCCCGATCATCATAAAAAACCAAACTACGATCAGCCATCATCGACAAGGATGATGATCAAATAATCAGTCATCATCCCCTACCCCGATCCCCAACCATCTCTGGCGTCCCTCTCTCTCATACCCCGTTCTCCTCGACCCCTCCAATCTCCACCCCCCCTTTCCCCCAATCTCTGAAAACCCTAATTTCCTTTTCTTTTCCTTCTAAACCCATTACCCGAAACCTATTACTCGAAATCCATTACCCTCAAACCCTTAAACACGACCCTCTTTCCTTAAATAATCAAAAATCAACAATCAAAATATATATATATAAAAAAAATGTAGGTACTACTATTTGATGAAATCTCAGTCTCTCCCACATGTTTCCGCTTCCATCGACTCCCTCGTCGCAACTGCCTCTCGTTACTCCTCCAGATTCAAATAGCAGCCGCATTTTCAGTCTGCCCCCGGCCTTCTACCTTCTCCCAGCATCATTCCTCATCCTACCCCACCTCTACTTCCGCCACCAGTTGCACCTTCCAACCCCTTACCCCGATCCAGACACCAACAGCATCTTCCTCCTCATTATGCTCTTAGTCACAGCATCACTAGTCTTATTCCTCCTCATCGCAGTGATCATCGGCCATGCCCGTCACTCTAGCCTTGTCATCTCCTGCTGATTGGGCTAATCTTCAGCAATGCCTCACTCAGCTGGAACTACAGCTTATGGACCAGTCTATCAATACTGGCTCCTCTGCTCCTGCATTCTCTGCCACTTTTTAGATTTTGGTGCATCACATCATGTCACTAGTAATCAGACACTGTTCACCACCTACACTGCACTTCCCTCTCACTCTCCATCTCTACACACAGCTGATGGCTCACCACTTCTCGTTACACGCTCAGGGGCAATTAGCTTTTCCGCTCTCACATTACAATATGTTCTTTATGCTCCTCATTTATTTCTATTACTGTGTTGTGCGATAGTGGTATTGTCGTTACTTTTGACTCTTTCGGTTGTTCTATTACTGATTCATGCACCGGTGAGGAGTTTGGGCGTGCTAGTCGTCAGGGTCGTCTATATCATCTAGATTTTCTTCGTGCACATCACTCTCCTTCCAGTTTTGCTGGTATTGTTTCCTCTGATGCTGATCTGTGGCACAGTCATTTAGGTCATATTAGTGCATCATGACTCCAGACTTTAGCTCGCAGTGGTACCCTTGGTTCCCTTACTTTTAAACATTTATCTGATTGTCAGGGTTGTCATTTGGCCAAACATATCGTACTACCCTTTAGTCACAAAAGCACTTCTGAAACCACCCATCATTTTCAACTTGTTCATTCTAACATATGGGGATCCTCTTCTGTATCTTCGTAGAAAGGCTATCTCTATTATGTTGCCTTCATCGATGACTTCACTAGACATACATGGATTTTTCTTATGCGTCAGTGATCTGAGATACCTGATATTTACCTGTTCTTTACAACTATGATTCACACTCAGTTCGATGTGCGCATTAAGAATTTTTGATCAGACGGTGACGTGAGTACACTTCCACCACTATGAGATCGATCCTTCAGTCCCACGATACCTTTTCAGCAATCATGTCCTCACACACATGAGTAGAATGGTGTAGCTGAGCACAAGCATCGTCACATCCTTGAGACAGCTCGCACTCTTTTACTCTCCTCTTCTGCTCCTCGTTCTTTCTGGGCTGAATCTATCATGACCTCTATTAGTCTCATCAACATTACTCCCTTATCTGCCCTAGCTGGTACTGTAATCTCTGTTTCCCTAAATACGTATTTTGTGAATATTTTTCGTATTTTGATTAATTATAAATTCAGTATTATTTTAAACTCGAATTTGGGCCTTCTATTAAAATCTTTTCGAACCGGAAGTTTGTATTTTCTTTGAATGATAGTGTATTCCAACCTTAATGTATATTTTATAAGTGATTGACAAATTGTATCTTATTTTATTACTATCTGAGTTTTCATAAACTTGTTTATCTCACATCTCATCTTGATATGTATATCAAAATTTATTATTGTTGTTATTAATATTATTATCTTGATTGATGATCTAGAAACCCATTCCTATTGATTTTTGTATTTGTAGCGATTTCAAATAATTTTCATATTGTAGTACAATATATATAGCTTGATATATATATAATCCTACATTTATTGGAAATTTTATTTCTCTATTGTATTTTAAACCCAATTACCCATTTAACCATTTAATACCCAGTACCTAAACCCCACCCTATTCTTATTGGATCCATTACCCAATACCCTATTATATAAATACCCTATTAATCTAACCTACCCAAAACCCTAGCCTACTGTTACACCCTACAGCCGCCAACATCTTCTCAACCCTTCTTCTCCTCTCCATCTTCTAACCCATCGTCAAGCTCCCCCACCACCGATCTCCTTCCTCAACTCCCAGCCTCACGTCTTACGGCAGCCTCCCCTCTTTCTCCCGTCATCTCAGCACCCCACGACGTCGCAGTCGATGCCAGCCCACACCGCAGCAGCGCCGCGACGATAGCACCAGCGCCAGCCAGCACCCACCAGAATCGCGACCACCCTCGGAATCCCCCCAGTTCCCGTCGCTGCCTCCCTACGCCTGCGACTACAGTGCCAACCGCCTTTTCACCCTCGCGACTCCAGCAACGACGCTGCACGACTACAGTGTGACACCGCAGTGCCAGCGACAGCAACCAGTCGCCAACCGCGCTGTGCTCCTTCGCTTGCAGTCTCCGACACCGCAACAACTAGCAACAACACCCTCCTGATCGCCGTCGTCCCCTCCCGTTGTGTTGCACACACACCTTTCCTCATGGCTGCCGCTATCTTTGTGTGCTTCCACCATCAGTGCATGGATCAATATCAACCATTCGATCAGATCACCATCAAGTGATCCTGGACCGCCTGATCTCCTCCCGATTTGATCAGATCATCATCATCATCTTGATCTGAATCTTGTTCTTCGATCTCGGCCGTCGATTGGTTGATCAACTTGATCTCGGCCTTGGATCGTCTCGTTCGTCCTTTGCTTGGTGAGTAAACGTTTGATCTACTTTTTTTCTTATTCATCAATTGTCAATCATGATATATTTTGGTTCCCTTCTAATTCTCATATGTTTTATTTCCGATCTCGACCGTTGGATTCGCTGGATCTTCATCTTGGTCATGATCACCATCGAGATCCGTGCACGATCGTGATTATCGTGATCGTTTGCTCGTCGCCGTGTCGTCGGGATCCGTTCCCGTCATCCGTCGGATTCATCGTCTTCTCCCCTAAAGGCAAGTATCCTTGTACAATTTATTGTTCTAGTACAAGCACCCTTGAAAATACTACAAATAGTTAGATGGTGACTCCTCCTTGAATATCATTATAGATCAATATTGAACCTCCAAATTGACAATTCTAAGAGTCACAAAATTTCCTTGTATTTAATTTATAATTATTGGACTCATTTACCCCTTGAGCACATGAACACATAGACTTATGAATTTAGGAGCCCTAAATTCGTAGACACATGTTACATTTATTATTTGACGAACTTGCAACCCTATAACTTGAAAAACATTTATTATTTGCTGTTTTGACCTCCATTATCATGTATTTATGCCACATAATAACTTAGATGCTAAATGACATTTTTCCATGTAACCTACGCTAGTAAGTTATTTCTACGAGTTGCTGTCCTAAATCTCCATTGCTGTTTCGACCCATTTTTCATTTGAATCTGGGCCCGAGCCCTGAATAGAAATTGTAGATCTGAATGTGTATATATCGATAGCTTCCGAAAGTTTTGAATTCGGAGTTACGGTCTAGGAGTTATGGCAGTTTTACTGCAGCTGTGTCAGTAGACGCAGATTTGCAAAACTGCTGTACACAATTACCTTGCACATTAATTTAGCTATATAACCAGCGAGCATTTGACTCAAAATTTTATATGTAGTTGCTGGACACCCTATAGGACATCCCCAATTTTTCTTAGAATTAATTTATATTATTTCAACCCTGTTTCACATGTATAAATACAAGTACACAAATCTGCCTGAACAAATGTAATAAGCCGGGGTTAAGGGAAAGACTATAGAGTGGACAATATAGGTAAGTGTACTCAGAAGGGGGCCCGTGTTTCCCAGTACTCGGTTCGTGAACCTGTTGTACGTGATGTATTCATGGAGTCAGATACTTGGCTCATGAACCTGTTGCACGTGATGTATTCATGGAGTCAGTTACTTGGCTCATGAACCTGTTGTATTCATGGAACCACTGTATGGTCCTTGAACCTGTTAGTATTCACGAACTTACTTCGTGAACCTGTTATTTAATTCGTATTCATGAACCATGCCTGCTTGATTACTTGAAACCTGAGTACACCGTCCTATAGACTCCATTACTAGGTCTAAACGCAATTGTTTTGACTGTAGCAACCATATAGTAAAAAGATGGATGCATGTCGTGCTACCTAGATAGTAACAACTACAAGACTTGAACATGAACCTGAACATGAACTTGAACATGACACCTGTTACTTGATACATGATGATACGATACAAGAAACCTGATACGTGAAACCTGACACATGAAACATGATACTTGATGTTAGTTACTCACACAGGTTCACCTGTCATATGTTTTACCATTAATAGTTGTTAACTAGCCTGTTTACTAGGAAGCCCCCCCTTGCTAGCTAGTTCCTGGTTGTTCCCACTACTTATTATAATTCTGTTACATTCTTGATTCCAGTTCTGTTTCCCATACTTGTACTTGCTTTCACTATTTGTGGCCCTAGCTTGCACTAAGGGCATTTTCTCTTGTTTTTCCCTGTTTTTCCTTTTCATATTTATTAAGCAGACTTTGGGACGAGCTAGCTGCTGGAATTGACGAGCAGACATTTTAGGCTTCGCTTGAAGCAAGGATTTGTTTAAATAATTGCTTCCCTTAAGATATTTATTTCTTCTGCTGTATAAGACTTGTTTCCGAGTTTATACTTGATCCAGACATGTGAACTATTTGAATATTATTATTTTGTTTAAATTGTTTTCTGTTGCTTAATAAATTATTCATGCATGCTTGGTTATATATAAATCTGGTTATATTCTTGTTATGATGCTGAGTCGAACCTACAGCTTATGGATGATGTAAAAATCATCCACTGGGCTTCGTCACATGCTCATATTCCATATTTTTGGGAAGCGGGGCGTGACAGGTACAACACCTTATGAGGCCCTTTACCACTCACCTCCCGACTACAGTATGCTCCATACCTTTGGGTGCACCTATTATGTCCTTCTCCCTCTTACTGAGCGCACGAAGCTCTCCGCTCGTGCTGCTAAGTACGTTCACCTAGGTCTCAGTCCCGAACACAAAGTTTATCGTTGTTTTGATCCATCAGCGGGCCTGTGTCCGCATTTCTCGTCATGTATCCTTTGTAGAAGACTCCACTTACTAGCTGACTCCCCCCGAGGATACTAGATTTCTCGATTCCCCTAGTTATTGCCAGCTCCTCGACTTCATCTTCCCGCATTCCATTTGATCCCACTCATCTGGATCCATTCACATCTCCTGCAGTCCTTACACCTGTTGTTCTCCCTACCAAAATACCATCTACATCCCCACAACTGCCAGCACCCATCCCAGCTACTTCTCCACCGACACATGCACCTACTCGACCGTCCTCACCCCCACACCCTATCAGTCCACCACCTCTTCGTCAGTCTACACGTTCCACTTCTGGTATTCCTCCAGGTACGTTATACAACTGATGCCACTGGTCCTTCTGACTAGTTTGGTTTTGCCATCCTAACTTCCTACTCGCCATAGTTTCTTGTATATCTCACTGCTATACACTCTACACGTGAGCCCAGAACCTATCAAGATGCAATTCAATATCCTGAATAGAGGAAAGCTATTGCAGAGGAATTCAGTGCATTTGATCAGACTAACACTTGGGATGTTGTTCCTCTGTCAGAGGGCATTCAGCCTATTAGCTGCAAGTGGATCATCAAGTTCAAATATCAACCTAATGGATCTTTTGAGCAGGCACAAGGCTCGTCTAGTAGCCCGAGAATTTACTCAGGAGCATGACATTGATTATGATGAGACCTTTGCTCCCGTTGCACATATGACTACTATTTCGTACTTTTCTTGCTGTTGCAGCCATCCGTCAATGGCCGTTATATCAGATGGATGTGAAGAATGCTTTTCTTCATGCTACCTTATCTGAGGTTGTTATATGGATCCTCCTCCTAGCCTCCCTACTCCTCCTCGTTATGTTTACCGATTGCGTCAGGCTATATATGGTTTGAACCAGGCCCCTCGAGCCTAGTTTGAGAGTTTTCGCCTTGTCATCACCAAGGCTGGTTTTAGTCAGAGTTCTTAGGACCATTCTATATTTATACGGTCATCATCGCAGGGGAGGGTACTTCTACTACTCTATTTTGACGATATGATCATTACCAGGATGACTCTGCGGGCATTATATCCACCCAGAAATGCCTTCACCAGCAGTTCCATATGAAAGGCCTTGGCATACTATGTTATTTTTTGGGCCTAGAGATTGCTCATGGGTCTCGAGGGATACTCATTTCTCAACAGAAATACACATCAGATATTATCTCCGCTGCATGCCTCTCTGATAGTCGATCAGCCAATACACCCTTAGAGCTTCATGTGAAGCTTCGTCCCACTGATGATGAGCTCGTTCCTGATCCCACTAGATATAAACAGATTGTTGGACAACTTGTCTACTTATGCATGACCAGGCTCGATATTGCTCATGCAGTCAGTATTGTCAGTCAGTTTGTTTTCGCGCTTACGTCAGTTCATTACAGTGCTCTTCTTCGGATTCTCATATATCTTCTGGACACTATTACATGCTCATTATTAATGCCTGCTATATCCAAACTACAGCTGAGTGCATATTCTGACTCAGATTAGGCAGGTGATCCTACTACCAGACGGTCTACAACAGGTTTCTGTCTATTTCTTGGTAATTCGCTAATCTCATGGTGAAGTAAGAAATAGACATTTGTTGCATGTTCTTCGACCGAAGCTGAGTACAGAACAATGACAGCTACTATTAAAGAGATTGTTTATGTTCGTTGGCTGTTATCAGATATGGGTGTCACTCTTTCAGGAGCTACTCCTCTTCATTGTGATAACCGGAGTGCACTACACATTGCAAGTAACCCGGTCTTCCATGAGCGAACGAAACATATAGAGATTGATTGTCATTATGTTCGTGACCACTTTGAAGCAGAGACCATTTCACTTCATTTTATTACATCGTCACTGCAGACGGCAGACTTCTTCACCAAATCTCATACTGTTTGACCCACCGTGAGTTTGAGAGAGTTTGTTAGATATTATAGTCCCACATTGGGTATTAGGCTAGTTTTGTTTTTGGTTCACTCCTATATATAGGAGATATTGTACTCAGTTATTTCTCAATTCATTATTCAGTATTGTCATCATCTCTCTGATTTATCTTAACAGCAGGATTCTAACCAATGACAGGAATCGCTTGAATTCCCAATCGTTGGAGGTGCTCGTCTGTATGGAAGACTGGATGAAGGCCGAAGATAGGACTCAAAGAAAAAAGGTTCGACACATTTACAAGTGGAAGCAACTCGCCGGAAGAACAACAACAACAACAATAGCAACCAACATAAAGAATTGAAGAGCAACAACAACATCAACAAATTGAAGACCAGCAAATTGAAGAAAATTGTGAATGTATAAAAAATTGTATAGAATCTTTCTTTGTTATAAAAAAATAGGATAATTGAAGAAAATTGAAATTGAATCGAAGAAATTTGTTATTGTATAAAACAATTTTTTTAGAAAATCTTTATTTTTTATTACAATTTGGGAAACTTGTATAAGTTGAAATCATATTAATAATATATATATATTTTTTTGGCAATTTCACTCTTTGATTCTTATTATTATTATTACATTTTTTTAAGTTAAAAAAAAGGATGGGCTGACCCGCGATTCGACCTGACTCGACCCGGGTTGGACCCGAATGGGTTCGCGGGTTGGGCGGGTCGAGTTTTTGCAATTCCGACCTGGCTCGGTTGCCACTCAGACCCGACCCGACTCGACCCGAACCCGCCCTAGTTGGGTTCCAATCCGGACGGGTTCTATCAGATCCGATCCGATCCGATCCGACTGGATCCGGACGACCCGTTTGCCAACTCCAGGCTCATGCATAACTCATCTCACATTCTCACTTAACGTTTAGAAACAAAATTGGAGCCTAAAATTTCAAATAAAAAATTATATCTATCCCATAGTTGATGGGCACTACAGAATTAAATAATTTTATTTAATTTGATTTGATTTGATTTGACATCAGGCGGATTGAAAATTGTAAAAACTCTGAAGTTATAATGAGATAAAAATATTCACAATACTACAAAACAGCTGATCAACAATTACAATAATTAGCAGATAATGATCCCAACCAATTTGTAAGAGTGAGCATGAGCTAGCTCTTGTCTGTGTAGGGCCATCCAGCACAAATTAACCATAAGCTGCGGGGAATATACACAGCATCTGTTGATTCTTTTTCACATATGCTACCTTGTTTCAAGTGAAGGAGACACGCCAAGATCAAAGATACATAAATTAAAATTACTCTTCTCCATTTTTTGTTAGGAGATAAGATCAGAATACCGACAATATTGCCACAACACAAAGAGCTCCGAAGCTATAGTAACGGTTGCAGAATTAGTATTGACAGGTAACCAAATGCTATATTGTAGTACTATGCAGCAGTGTTAATTTTTAACTATCAGTCTTTTAAGTATTAACCAGCCGGTGAATTCGAACCTGAGCTATAAATTAATGCTACAATTAATTATACTAGTAATCTGTACGTGCGATGCACGTTCAAATTAAAAAAAATTATATAGTAAATAATAAGACGTAATCTGACATTGAACTTGAGACATTCCTTTACTCATCACATACTATTTACAAATTATCCATAGTGACACAAACTTTTATTTTATATGAGTGACACTTTTGTAAATAATTATGTCGTAAATAAATTTGAACTTTGAGGGTATTATGGTAACTAACAACAGCTGAGTAAATGAATAGTTAATATAATTCCCACTTAAAAATGAATGATTGAGATTAGATGGTTGAATGGTTGTCTACAAATGACAGCCCCACGAGCCATCATCAATCAGATCAGATCTGGGCCTCCCGATCTCTTCGCGATTCAGATCATCTTGATCATCTTGATCATTACCATCAGAGCGTGCTGGGCCATCAGAACTCCATCATCTTGATCAGATCAGATCTGATCTGAGCCGTCGATCTTCATCGATCTTGATCGCCGTCAAGATCCGCGCCGATATGATCCATCCGATCTCGATCGTCGAACAACGCTCTCATCCAATCAAGGACAAGTATCTTCTTGTACAATTTGTTATAGTACAATCTTTTATTTGAAAATATTGCAAGTAGATCGTTGTTGTGACTTCCCTTTGGCTTATCGTTTGATGATCTTATTTTATTCCTTATCAACTCCATGATCATAAGAGTCACAATCTTTCGTTGATATATTCGTTTCACAATTTGTTGGATCCATTTTATCTCCTAATTATTTGAACACATGAAATTAAGAACCACCTTGACTTGTAGATGTATGTTGTATAATGTATATATTGATCTTACATTCTTTGAGTTGAGAAATAATTGTGACTTGCCGATTTGATATCTATTACACCCTAATTTGCATCACACATTAATTTAGACTCATATTAGTTACTAATCATGTCACAATCTGTACAAAAGAAACTATCTATGTTGTTGTTCCTGTTTTTGCTTGCTGTTTCGATCATGATAACATCAGAATCTGGACTTGAGATCTAAACATGAAATGTAGCCCCAGATGTCTAGTTTGCTACCCTTCTATGTAGTTTGTGATTTATCGTAGTTTTTCTGTTGGTGTATCGTAGAATTCTAGATTCATAAATTTGCTACATCACTTTGATTTACAATTAAATTATCTATGCTTCTTGTAAGATAATGACTTGAATTTTTGCATGTTGATACTAGACACACTAGAGGATATTCCCTAATTTTTCTGGAATTAGTTAATGAAGTTTCAGACCTGTTTCATATGTATAAACACAATTTTACAAGTTCTGGCTGAACATGAATTATGTGTAGTAGCCTGTTTTGACTCCAGTTTTTAGCACTTCTATGTATTTTTTTTATATGCACTAGAACCGACAGAGAGTCTAGTTTCTAGATTTTCTGACAGATCCAGACTTGAATTCTTGTAGAAACGGGGGTCTCAGTTTTGGTGCAGCAACGTCATGCTGTCCAGAATTGAAATTCTCGTCGTTCTTGATAATTTTAAATTTTTTTGGCCCTCGAATATGCCTTCTAACTATCTTAAACTTGTTCCCTATTTTTGAACATGTATACTTTCCCTATTTCGCACGCTTTCATGCTTGTCTTGATAATAATAATAAATAACAAGCCGGGGTTTAAGGAAAAGACCATAGTAGTGGATAATATAGGTAAGTGTACTCGGAAGGGTGCTCATGTTTCCCACTTGATACTTATCTCATGAACTAGTTATATTATTATTAGATTCATGAACTAGTTACTATTGATTCACGAACTAGTATATTATTACTCGATTCATGGACTTGTTATTACTTGATTCATGAACTATATCATCTGAATCATGACTTGTCATGTTATTACTTGATACATGAACTAGTTATATGATTACCCGATTCATGAACATGCTTGCTTGATACTTGATGCCTGAGTACATCGCCCTATAAAATCTGCCACTAGGCCTAAACGCAACTGTTTGTATGTAGCAACCATGTGGTAAATAGATGAGACGCATGAAGTGATACTTAAGAATAACTTATCACCTGTACACACTTGATACCCTACTTGATACTTGTTACTTGACACTTATATGTGATACTTGTTACTTGATACTTGATACAACTACATGCTCACTTGTTACTTGTTCCTACTACTTGTATTTGTTACCCATTCCTGTTACTTGAGTTATCTTACTTGCTAGCTAGTCTCTTGAACTTCACTACTTGTTGCATCCTTGTTAACCATGTTGTATACCTTTGATTCTAAATTTTGATTCATATTTTCTTGCACTTCTTTTCATACCCTTGCTTTTACTACTTGCGGCCCTAACTTGCACTAAGGGGTTTGTCTTTATTTCTCCATTTTCTTCTGCATGATAAATACAGGCTTTGGAGACGAGTTGCCTGCTGGAGTTGCCTTCTAGTCTTTGCTTGGGAAAGCTTGCTTCAGTTATATTGTATTTGATTTTATTTAATTTTGTTGCTACTTGAAACTTGTAATGGGCTTGTAGTCCCGAAGTTTTTACTTTTGATACAGATCTTGAATTTATTTAAGATATTTATATCTGTTTTAAATATTTCTGTTGATTAATAAATTATTCATGCATGCGTAGTTGAATATATTTAGCTATATTTCTTGTTATGATCCTGAGTCGATCCTACAGCTTATGAATGATGAAAATCATTCGCTGGGCTTTGTCACGCACTCGTATTCCATATTCCTTTTGGGAAGCGGGGCGTGACAGGTTTTTAGTTGAAACTTTAAAGTTATGATAAAGATTTGAGGATTTTGTATATTATTCACTAGACTAATTATATGACCATATGACAAAGGGTTCTAGCTAAAAATAACATATAATGTATAAAATTACTAGATTTACCCGTGGGCACGTGCCTACAGCACGTATTCGGAACGATACAGCATATGAAAGTCTTGTAAACAGTAAAATAAAAATTATGTAGCTCAAGTTTGAATAGTAAAACAATAATTAGTTGTAAATAAAAGTCCATGTTTCCATTAGTATATGTTAAAAAATAATTATAAATGGGGGTATAAAATCCAACTTTATAGAACTTTGAGTGTGGAAAATGATGAAATTTAACTGTTGATGAGATATTTGCTATTTTCAATGTAACATGAGCAATAAAAAAATGCATAAAAAATCTGAAAATTTACAAACCTGAAATATACAAAGCGAGTAAATAGAGAGAGACAGACAGAGAGAGAGAGAGAGAGAGAGAGAGAGAGAGAGAGAATAAATAAATAAATAAATAAATAAATAAATAAATAAATAAATGAGTTGTTTTGGGGAGATTTGAATTTGAGTTTTTTTTTGGGGGGGGGACTTTTGGATGGAAAAATATGTTTTGTGATGTTAGATCTGGACCATTGATTTCAACCCTATTAAAGGAGAGCCACTTGATAGCTTTCTTTGTGTTTTATTATATAGATATCCATGAGCTAAAATGATGAAGTGTAGATCATGCATTCGGTCCCTTTCGGGACAGAAACAACAAGGAAATAGAATTCGGATATTTTTCTTGTAGAGGGAAATGGTTCACTCGAGTCCATTTAGTTTACTTTTACAAACTGTAGCTATATTTTTCGTAGTCATATATATATATATATATATATATATATATATATATATATATATATATATATATATATATGATCATGTGAGAACTCCTTCGGTAAGAACCAAGTGTGAACTTTTTTTTAGATATAAATTAAAAAATTCGAACCGTCATTTTGATCTACACATATAAATTAGTCTATGGATGAGAAATCAGGTCATTTGAGATTTGTTTGTCTATAAATTTAAGTATTACAAATTGTATGGCTGAAAATCGTTATTTTTTATAGTGATGTGATGGATGGACAAATGAACTTCAAATAAATTGATTTTGCATATGTTGACTAATTTTTTCATTTGAAACAATGTGAACGGTTCAGATCATCCATGTGATGCCTATATAAAAATTTCACACAAAGCTTATCATGAGAACTAGTTCTCACATGATCACTTTCTATATATATATCAGTAAAATAAATAAGTTTGTGAACATGATTTATAGTCTTAATTTGTTTTCTAGTTTTCAGAACTTTTGATGGATCTGAATTCCGATTTTTGATGCATGAGTTATTGCTGTTTTACTGCAGTCGTATCGTATATTCTAGATTCTGAACTATATGTATTCTGTATGGAATTTTATTTTAAATTTGATTTTAAAAGTAGAATTGGAACTCTATATTTTGTTGAGTATGTTTAGATATGACTGGGATCAATCCCTAAATTTTGTGGAATTAATTAATAACTTTTATATCTCATTTCATGTTTTCGAAACCAATCGAAATATTTCCAAACAACGTGCTGTTCAGTAAACAATTATGTTCTCAACCTGATTCTATTCATTTTTGATGAAAATTTTATGAATATAAACTGTAGCCTGAGTTGTCTATTTTATCATCTGTTTGACAGATCTGGATTTTGAATTATATTTTGTGAATCATCTCAGTTTTGGTAGTGTTATGTCTGAACTTTCAGAATTGAGATTTGGTTGCATTTCTTTGATTTCCTATTTTTTTTGACCATACTATCTGTAATATAATTTCGTGATATTTTATATTTTGAAACTAGATATGTTAGGAAATTTTCAGATTTTTCTCAGATTTAGTTATGATGATTTTAAACTCTTTTCATTCTTATAAACAAGATTTTGCATTTTCTGGCTGAACACAATTTCTGTATTAAACACTGTTTTCAACCCTGTTTCTGTGGCTGATATGTGACTTATATATATGTGCTGGAATCAGCAAAGAGTCTAGTTTCTATATTTTCTGACGGATTTAGGCTTTCTGTTCTATAGCAACAGAAATATCAGATTTGCTACAGTAGTGTCTTGCTGTCCAGAACTGAAAGTTTCGTTGTTTTGACTATTATGAGTTGTTTTTATCTCCATTGTAAGTACTACTTCATCTTAGACTTATGCTTTGTTCATGCCATGTCTTTAGTCTGTTGTATTCTTTCACACCTGTTGTTAATAATTAAAAGAAATCAAGCCGGGGTTTTTGAGGGAAAGATCGAGTAGTGGACAGTATAGAAATGCATATTCGGAGGGAACTCGTTTATTGTGGTACCTATTTTTTATCTCTGGATGCATGAGGGTATGACCCATGACACCGTTTTTTTGTTAATACTGTTATTGTTACTGTTTGTCTGAATATACTGCCCTATAGAAGTTCCACTACGAAATCTTAAAATGAAACTGTTTGCTGTAGCGACCATGTGGTATAATTTGGGACGCATGAAGTGCTACCTAGTTATTAATGAACATTAGACATAAAAATAACTGTTTACACTATCACATCATGTTATTGTTGATTTACTGTTACTGTTGATTCACTGTTACTGTTGACCTTTACTGTTACTGTTATACTTTTACTGTTATTCTGTTGTTTACTGCCATGTGTAGACTGTTATATTTACTGCTTCTCCAAGTTAGTATTTCCTGTCTAATTAGTTTTTCCCCCATTTCCTTACTTGTACTGCTTGCGGCCTAGACTTGCATCTAACGAGCGTTACATTTTCATGTTTTCTTATTTTTCCTAGTAATTGCCATATGAGCAGGTTTTGCTGATCAAATGCCTACTAGAGTTGGTGAGCAAAAGTTTTGAGCTGCGCAATTGGAATTATTTGCTTAAAATATTTTGATGAACTATTTATATTTGTGAACTGTATTGGGACTTGAATTTGGGCTTGTAGTCCCATGATTATTATTTTATTTCAGATATTGTATTTGTTGGGCTATTTATTATTGTTGCAATAAATGCTATTGAGTTATGATTGTTTATGCATGCTTGGTTGGAGTATACTGTTATATTTGTTGTTGTGATGAGTCAAGCAGATCCGTACAGCTTATGGATGGTGAAAACTATCCGTTGGGATTAGTTGCGTATGATATTCCGTATTCTTTTGGGAAGCGGGGCATGACAAGATTTTTAGTGGTATCAGAGCTTCAGGTTTGGCTAGTTTGTTAGTTTGACTAATAAATTAGACATGCTTGACTCGATCAGGATTTACTTGACTACCAACAAGCCATTCTTTGCATAAAGAATTATTAATCAACTTGATCTGAATACTTGTCTCGTTCCATTCATTGATTCCTTGCTTCTTCCGTCTCTTGCAATTGTCCTCATTGATTGATTTTTTGTTGGGTATGAATTCATTCTTCCCATATGTTCTTTTTTATTCTGGGGCAACCCATTCCTTCATCTCTTCCCACTTTGAGGAGTTGCATTAGTTGGTGTGCAGTGAGTTGCCGGTTGCTTGGCATATCACCACAGGTGGCGGTGTTGTTGTTTGTTCCCGGGAGTGCAAGCAGAGTCTCGTGGTGATTGGGAGTGCTGATTTCAGAGTAGATCTGATTGTGATTGGTAGTTCAGGGTTTGATGTGATTCTCGACATGGAATGGTTGGTGAGACCCACGCGATCATTGATTGTCGAGCGAAGAAGGTTGCTTTCAGGATGCCAGGCCGTGAGGAGTTTGAGTTCCATGCTGGGGAGTTACCCCTTGGGAGTGATCAGGAAGTCATTGTCGATGATGGTTGTGCAATGTAGTTGCATTTAGGTTGTGAGGCTGTGCCTCTTGTTGTACAGGAATTTCTAGATGTGTTTGCCGAGGAGTTGCCTGGACTACCACCAGATAGGGATGTAGAATTCGGTATTGAAGTTCAGCTTGGTACTATGCCGACATCGAAGAGTCCTTACTAGATGGTACCAGTTGAGCTAGCAGAGGTGAAGGTGCAGGTCGAAGGATTGCTAGATTTGGGTTTCATCAGGCTCAGTGTGTCCCCGTAGGGAGCTCCTGTCTTGTTTGTCAGCAAGAAGGACGGGAGTCGTCGTCTGTGTGTGGATTACCGTGAGCTGAACAGTGTTATAGTGAAGAATCGGTATCCGCTACCCAGGATCGATGATTTGTTTGATCAGCTGGGTGGAGCTGCTGTCTTTTCAAAGTTGGACATTCGCTCTGGTTATCATCAAGTGAAGGTGAAGGCAGCTAATGTACAGAAGACTACGTTTACGACCAGATACGGGCACTATGAGTTCCTTGTGATGCTTTTCGGAGTTACGAATGCGGCAGCAGTATTCATGAGTCTAATGAACAAAGTTTTCTCTCCATTTCTAGAGAGATTCGTGGTGGTCTTTATAGACGACATTCTGGTGTATTCTCGGAATTGGAAGGATCATGCTGTAACGCCCCAAATTCCAAATAAGAATGAATTCGAACAAGGAAATTTGAACTTTTTATAATACATCAGAGTCCTTTACATTTATTTACACAACGAAAGATAAAATAAATTACAATAATGAAAAATTATATACAATCTGTAACATCTTTAACATGTAATTAATCAACAGCAGCATATCAACTTTATATTATCATGAAAGATCCAACTCTTGCATAATAAACTGTAGGCACGTCAGTTGTTTACAACCAACGAAAATGCTATAGACGGACATCCTCTCTATGCCGAAAATATAATGATCTTAATACTTTAACAGATCACAAACTTGATTGTAAATAAAGTGTTAAATGTGACTACTCTAAACATATAAGTGTATGCAATGCCTTAATTCTTAATACAAATATTTTATTCTAAGATGACGGTAATGCATACTTGTTCGGATTCTATGCATCCCGTACTACATATATAGGTCCAAGGGCAAGCACCTACGTACTCCACATTAAAAGGATTCGATCCCTCACCATGAAAACTACCCAGTAATAAAAGCAAGGTTTAAACATTTCACGAGTACGGATCCTAGTCCCAGAGTACATTGCCCGACTGTTATACAGACTCCTCATCGTGCGAACATTCCGCAAGTGCCCCTCTAGCCCCGGTATACGTATATACACTGGAGTACGAAAAACTATCCGCCCGACTGCGCATAGTCCCAGATTTAAAATAAAAGTTCGTCTCCATCGAAGCAGCCTAAGTCCCGGAGTACACCGCCCGACTGGGTCTATAGTCCCGAAGTATATCGCCCGACTATATAGAGTGCCCTACTTACATTTTCCCAGGTTTACTATATCTTCTCTTAGTGCCTAGTTCTTAAGTTCAAGACATGAATAAATTATCATACCTAGAGTTAGTTTTACCCCCTACCGGACTTAATCACAAATACGAAATAGCTCCATGGTCATATCTCAAAATATAACTCAATCTTTAAATTCAACAATGCCGGTATCCGAGGTCTCACTAAACTCTAGATCACAACCTTTCATGTACAAGAATCCATGGGTATTCATACCCTCCAATAATTATGTATTAAACTCAATGTATTCTTATCTTCAACTTATTCACAATTTAATCAATGTCTTATCTTAGCACTATTCATGATTCATTTATTCATTCACAATTCAAAATAAAACAATAATTCTTTTCATGAAGATAGATTCATCCACTTAAGTCTCATTAGCAATCTTAAGCTCATATAATATATCTCAACCACATCAAACACTTCTTAAACCAAATAAGTGTATAATTTCTTCGAGAGAATTCAATTCACACAACAATATTTTACTCTTCTTTTAAAAGAATAAATGTCACACTCTTAAAGAAATAATTTTGAAGTCATCAACTCATTTTCTATCTCAATTACACTTTTAATTTCTCAAAATATACATGAAAAATTATGAAACTAATTTCAATAAATTCTAAATCTTTTTAGAGAGATATTAGAATTTTTTCCCAAATTATAATTGCATTTAAAACCCATTAAAATATTAAAAACACAAAAAAAATCAAAATGTGGCAATTAGGTTTCGAACCCAAGCCCAACCGCACCAACAGTACCGCCCAAAGCCACCACCGAGAACCACTAAGTCCAACTGGACTTGGTGTTATAAAGCCAGAATGAAAACTCCA
This sequence comes from Hemerocallis citrina, assembly GCA_017893485.1. Taxonomy (NCBI): domain Eukaryota; kingdom Viridiplantae; phylum Streptophyta; class Magnoliopsida; order Asparagales; family Asphodelaceae; genus Hemerocallis; species Hemerocallis citrina. The sequence continues at coordinate 187,002,816 of CM030368.1, read as the reverse complement.
TATACTGACTCTCGGGTTCGGATTTAATTTAAACGAGAACAAAAATAAAATGGTTTCAACAAGTTTCGAACCCAAGACCTCCTACAAGGACAGCGACTTTTGGTGCACCGACTAACCAAGAAGTCCATGTGTGATTACTGACATCGAATTATACTAATATGCTTTTGTTTAATCTTACTTTTATTCAATTTTTTTCACAAAACTCGATTTTTTTTCATTTGATCTAATCTTTCATTAGACTGTAATTAGTTCATTTAGACTGAGTTTACTTGAAATCAGTAATTCACGAATTTCCAAACTTATATTTTGGACATTGTGTCTATATTTCAAGTTATTTCCGCTCTTTAATGAACAAGAATTGTATTTCTTCAATTTAATCAAAATAGCAATTTGTTTATCTCTTACAACCAATTAAATGAATTTATGTGAACCAATCTAACTTCACAAAAATACATTTTAATTACAAGAGAAGTCTCAACAATTTTTCTACAATTTTATATTTCGACATTTGTAAATTAACATGCATATTTGTTAATGGCAATACTCATTGTTTCATTTTCTCATTTCTAACTAACATGATAATAACTAGTTTCTTAATCACAACAAAATTTCTTCAATTCATGGCACAACAATATAGCATGGATTTGTTCTACATGATCACATCAAATTTTCTACACTACCCATTTAATATTACTAGCATGTATTTCCTATATTTAGAAAGTACAAGATCACCCATCTCTTATGAAGAATTTGTAACCAAAAAATGATGGAACACAACTCCTAGCTCCTAGCTCCTAGCTCCTAGCTCCAATAAGCAACTCTAAGTCCTTCTCCTCCTAGCAAGAGCACTCCAAAAAGCCTCCAATGCACAAGAACACTCTCTAACTCTCTTTCTTTTTCCTCTCTCTAATTTGTTTAGTTTAGGTGTGAAATGAGAAGAAAACAAGGGTGTATTTATTTCACAAAGTGGAGGGCTAAAATGCAAATTTCCACCACCTAATAACTACTCTCTTAACTCTCCATTACTCCACTCTCCATCTCTTCAACTCTCCTAAGCCCCATCCTCTCATCTTCAAAACTGGCCAACCCCACTCCCTTCCAAACCGATCTCACTCTCTCTCTCCTATACACGTGCACGTGTTATGCACTAGTGCACACACATACAAAATAATAAATACAATTTCTATAATTCTAAAATGTGTATTAAAAGTTGTTACATATCATGTGTGAGTCCATGCACAACAAAAAATTAGATTTATTTAATGGGCTTGTCTTATGAGCCTGCTTTTTAATTAATTAATTTAATTAGTCAAGTGGGCTAGAATCTAATCTTAGGTCCATAGTTTTAGTAAAAGGCTAAAAAAGACTCATGCATGCTAAAATAGTAAATGAGAGTAAGAAAAATAAAGATGGAAAAATTAGCACGTGCATCATACGTGCAAAAATTGAAAAAAAAGGCATTTTTAATTAAAATAAAAATACGGGATGTTACGGCTTCACATTTCTTACATAAATAGAAAAGCAACAAAGCAAATAAGCATCAGTTTTATTTGATACGGGATCATCGCACACATTTGTGTCACCCTCATTTACAAAATGATTGGGAGCCGAACCTAAAATTTTTCCTGGCAAAGTTCTATCTGTGGCTACTCCGTCGGGAGAAAACTTGATCACCGACCGATATTATAAAGGGTGTGATCTTAAGATCGGAGGCAGGCTCTTTGGCATCGTCCTCATCGAGTTGGCAATTTTGGGGGTCGACATCATTATTGGCATAGACCAGATGTCAGTTTACAGTGCCACTATTGAGTGCAAGAGCAAGGAGGTTGTGGTGAAGGCGCCAGGAGGACCAGCAGTTACATTTCAATGGAAGAGGAAGTGTAAGCAATTGGTAGCAGCTTTGGCGGAGCAAAAGGTTCCTAAAGAAGTGAAGCAGATTCCAGTGGTCAGAGATTTTCCAGCAGTGTTTCTTGAAGATCTACCTAGGCTTCCCCCTCATCGAGATGCAGAGTTCAGCATCTCCGTTCAGCCAGGGAGTGCACCCATTTCCAAGACACCATACAGAATGGCACCGGTTGTAGCGCCCCGAATTTCTAATATAATATCTTAAAAAATACGTGGCATAATTCCAGCATCAACTTCAATGTAATAGTACACATAGCCCAAAGACACAGATAATTTTTATTTCAACCTTTGTTACAACAATCATTTACAACACAGCAGAATACAAAACACCTTGAATTACAAACTTTCTTTTTACAACACTCCTTTTACAAATTTACACAAAAGCTCTATTATATCAATTCATCTCAAAACTAACTCAAGCATTCAAACCTCCAAGCTCTAAGCAACAACCTGTAACACATGAGGTTAGAGATGATCCCTAACCCCCAAAACTAAAGGGGTCAGCCATAAAGGTGTGAGTGACATAAAAACAAAGCAACATAATTAAATCATAATACATAAAGTCACCAACAACATGTATTAACAACAAGAATAAATGAATGAGGAATAACAAATAGGTAAAATATGAAAAACATCAAGGAATATAAGATAGTGAAAGTAATTCATGAAAACGACAAGTGGATCTAAACTAAAGTGTTAAGTTTAGGAAAAACAGGAAAAACACAAGCATAAAACCAAGTCAAGAAAACACAATCTCTATATGCTGACTCTCTAATGCATACTTGTCGGATTCTATGCATTCCATAGTACATAGGTCCGGTACAAGACCTTAACGATCTCCACTTTATAGGGATAACCCTTCGTTATGCCACTAATCCTACTACGGTGATGGAAAACAAGATCTAGAATACTCCGTGAATAGGCACCACGGCCCTCTACGTGCAAGCATCATGTAAGATAGCTCAAAAACAACAACCGGATAATCATCTCCCCAACCCGTGTACCCCACGAATAGGCATGCAAGGCCCTCGACGTGCAGATACACCAGGTACATTCCGTGAATAGGTCTGCCGATCCTCGACATGCGAATGCACCCTGCATGCTCCGTGAATAGGCCTGCAGACCCTCGACACGCGAACACACAAATGTCCTCTCGAGACAGAACACAACAAACAGTCCTGGGACGCATCTGTTGGACTAAGAAAACCATGGGCCTATACTTACGTTTCCCAAGTTCCATCACATCTCCACTAGTGCCTGTCCTTAAGTTGATATTTTTAAACCACAAAATCCTCATCTCTAGAGTTAGTGTATCCTGCCGGACTTAAATACTCAACAACAACTAAACCAAGACCTCCCAGGTCTAACTCAACAAATCTCAACTGCCGGTTTACAGAACTCCCACTCAACTCCTAGAGATCTCAATAAGACCAAAATTCACTAATCGATCGTCGAAACGATCAAAGGGAGAAACCTCTCCAATCAACAAACCCAAATCTTTATAAATTCCAAAGTCCAAATCCAACCAAGAAATATCTTGAAAACATATATTCTATAGAAAGAATCATATTTAGAATAGTAAGTTATGGATCCGAAATATTTAATGTTTAAATCATTTAAAAGAACATCAGAACAACTCAAGAAAAAGCTTCAGAACCAGTCGACGACAAAGGGTCTACGGTCGACTGTCCAGAGTGAAAAACTAACATCTTTGAGAAAATAAATTCTAAGTATTTACAGTCAACTGCAAAACTAACCAGTCGACTGTCCAGAGAGAAATCCAGTAATTTTAGGAAAATAAATCTAAGTATAGAAGTCGACTGTAAAGGTATAGGTCGACTGTCCGGAGGGAGAAATCACAATAACTTCGAGAAAGTAATCTGAGTGGTACCAGTCGACTGTAAAAGTCCCCAGTCGACTGTCCAGACGAAATTTTCAGGAAAACTATTAAAAACAGCAGCCGGGTCATGCCAGTCGACTGTAAGGGTCACACCAGTTGACTGTCGACCTACAGACTGCAGACTTTAGGTTGTGCATATGTCAAAACTAGAGTTTTTAAGAATCAGTCGTACGTCAAAAGTAACTTTGTTTTATGTTCCAAAACATGTCAATACCAAAATATTCCGATTTAAACTTAGCATTTGAGAAATCCAAATCTGAACAACATCTTTCACAAAATCACAAATCCCTAATTTTAATCATCATAACTCAATCCTTAAAACATGGTCTTTTAATCCATTACTCATTCTCAAAATTTCTCAACTCAATCTCAACCCCAACTATTCTCAATAGTTGATTCATAAACAAAACTAATTTATCCTCAACATGGCCAAGTTGTTTTCATCCAACTCACCAATAGTCCCAAAAATCTCATCCTTAATTAATGAATTCATAACATCCATCAAACTCAATCAAATCAATATTCCAATAGAAAAAGCCTACTCACAATTTACATTAGGTTCTCCAACAAATCTAAAATCATTCACATGCAAATATCTAGGGTTCTTCTCAAAGATCCAATTTTTCATCTATCCATCCAATATACATATTCATACCAAACCCTAGCATGATTTCTAATATGGGGAATTCAACATTCAAGATCAATCAAACATTCATATTATTCTCATACATGAATCAAAAGAAAAACAAACAACAACAAAACAATTTACATCACTCACCTTAAATGAAGAAACATTGATAAGAAACCTTTCCTTCCCGAGATCCAAAATCTTCTCTTTCAATCTCCAAGAAAAAAATAAAATAAAATAAAGTCTTGTATTTTGCAGCGAAAGACGGCTGCACTCCACTTTTATACAGGCCGGAAATGAAGAATTAGGGTTTGAAAATACATTTGCAAAATAATCCTTTAACAATTATTACTTTACATATATAAACCTTTCTTAGTTAAAATAAGTTTAATAAATCAAAACCAAATCAAATCCTTTTACCACTGAGTTTTCCAGCAATCCAGCACATCCCAACAATAAGAAAAATTCGGATTTTGTACTCAGGGTGGTGATTTTGCACAAAAGCCCTTCTTTTTGTAATATTTGCAAATACATAATAAAATATTCGTAAAAATTCAAAAAATTCAGAAATAATATCTAATAATACATATTATATTTTCCAATCAAAAATATATGAATTTTACTTTTCAGAAAAATATTTGCACAAGATCCAACACAAATTCCATATTTGCAAAAACACCATATTGGTTTAAATCTTTACCAAATCGACTCTAAATAAAATTTAAATATATTTTAATTTCAATGATGACCATGGAAAACCCCAAAAATCAGTAAAAAGAATTTTCATTATTTATTTGAGATCAAAACGGCTTTTTACATAAAAATCCCTCTCTTTCGAGGTATTTATAAAAATAGTTTCTTTATTCAGAAAAATCCAGAAAAATCACAAATAATCTCAAATAATAAATAATAGTTTTTCACAAAATATTTTTGCCTTTTGATCTTTTCAAGAAAATATTTGCACGTATTTTGCACGTGTAAAAAGATAAATCTTCAGAAAATATTTATTAAATCTCCAGAAAATCATTTTAATTCATTTTCTAATCTCAAAAATAGTATTTAAAAATACGGGGTACTACATTGGTTGATCAAGATGAGATCAAGAAGTAGATTGAAGAGTTGTTGAGCAAAGGATTCATCAGGCCTAGTGCGTCACCTTGGGGAACCCCAGTTCTTTTGGTGAAAAAGAAGGATGGATCGATGAGGATGTGTATCAACTTTAGAGAGTTGAACAAGGTTACAGTACAGAACATGTATCCAATTTCTCAAAACGATGATCTGTTCGACTGTCTACAAGGAGCAGCTGTTTTCTCCAAGATAGATCTGCGGTCAGGACATCACCAAGTCCGAGTTAAGGAAGAAGATGTGCACAAGACGGCTTTCCGAACTATGCATGGTCACTATGAGTTTCTAGTCATGTCGTTGCACCTGCTATTTTCATGGACATGATGAACAGGGTCCTACGACCTTTCATCGATTTTTTGTCATTGTATTCATCGACGACTTATTTGTCTATTCCAAGCCAGAAGAAAAGCATGTCGAGTACCTAGCAAAGGTATTGAAGAAGATACAGAAGCAGAAACTGTATACGAAGCTGACTAAATGTGACTTCTAGAAAATTAAAGTCGCCTTCCTGTGTCACATCCTTTCTAAGGAAGGAGTGGCTACTGACCCACAGAAGATTGAGGCAGCGAAAGATTGGCCAAAGCCGACCACAATGAAAGAGATTAAGAGTTTTCTGGGTTTAACTGGATACTACAGAAGATTCATTCAGGGTTATGCCCAGATAGCTGTGCCACTCACTGGACTTACAAGGAAGAACGTGAGTTTCAAATGGTTGGAGCAGTGTGAAGCTAGCTTTCAGGAGTTGAAGGGAAGGTTGAATACCGCTCCCATTTTGGCTTTGCCAAGAGCAGGAGTCGAATATGATGTCTACAGTGATGCTTCCCATCGCGGTTTGGGCTGTGTGCTGATGCAAGAGAAAAAGGTAATAGCTTATGGGTCTAGACAGCTGAGACTGCATGAAAAAAATTACCCAAACCATGATCTGGAGTTAGCAGCAATCATTTTTGCATTGAAGCAGTGGAGGCACTACGTTTACGGGAAGAAGGTCAATATGTACACAGATCATAAGAGTCTGAAGTATATCTATCAGCAGAGGGACTTGAATCTGAGGCAGAGAAGATGGTTGGAAGTGTTGAAAGATATCCGACCTGAGATCAAGTACCATCCGTGCAAGGCCAATGTTGTGGCTGATGTGCTCAACAGGAAGTGCAGTTTGTCCCGATTGATCACAACTCAGGAGAAGTTGGCAGAGGAGCTTGATGAGCAGAGATTAAGGTGGTTTTGCAAGGTTTGGGAGCTTCCTTAGCTCAGTTGAGGATTCAACCTACTTTGAGAGACAGAATCATCGACAATCAGAAGACCGATCCAGAGATTCAGGAGATGATGGAGCAGATTGGCATTGGCAGGTTGGCAGGATTTCAGGTAAAGGATGAAGTGTTGTGGTTTGGAGAGCAGCTATGTGTGCTAGATCTAGCAGAATTGAAGGAGAGTATTCTTCAGGAAGTGCATGCTACTTTATTATCCGTGCATCCAGGGAGTACCAAGATGTACAAGGACATAAAGCTATATTTCTGATGGCCAGGGTTGAAGCAAGATGTGGCTGAGTTTGTTACTAGGTGTGCAGTTTGTCAGCAAGTCAAAGCCGAGAATCAGAAGTCCGAAGGTTTGTTGCAGCCATTACCCATCCCGAAGTGAAAGTGGGACTGTATCAGCATGGACTTTATCACATGAGTTCCAAGGGCAATGATGCAATTTGGGTGATAGTAGACCAACTCACCAAATCGGCTCACTTTTTGGCGATGAAGCTTACTTGGTCGATGGAGAAGCTGGCCGAGTTGTATGTTGGCGAGATTGTGAAGCTTCATGGAGTTCCACTATCGATAGTATCCAACCGAGATGCGCATTTCACCTTGCATTTTTTTAGAAGTCTTCAAGAAACTTTGGTGACGAAGACTGATTTTAGTACGGCCTTTCATCCTCAAACTGATGGGCAGACTGAGATTCAACAGGGTACTGGAAGATATGCTGAGATGTTGGGTGTTGGACTTTGGTGGCAGTTGGGAGAAGCATTTGGCTCTTGTGTAATTTTCCTACAACAACAGTTTCCAGGCAAGCATTCGGATGGCACCGTATGAAGCTCTGTATGGAAGGAAATGCTAGACACCGGTATGTTGGTATGAAGTGGGGGAACGATAGCTGTATGGGCCGGAGATTGTACAGCAGACCTCAGAAAAGATCGAGTTATTCAGGAAGAGGTTAGTCGACGCACAGAGCAGGCAGAAGAGTTATGCCGACAACCGGAGGAGAGACCTGGAGTTTGCAGAAGGTGACTTTGTCTTTGTGAAAGTGTCTCCGACCAAGGGGGTGATTTGTTTCGGCAGGGGAGGAAAATTAGCCCCGAGATACATAGAACCTTATAAGATATTAAAAAGGATTGGGAAGACAGCTTATCGGTTAGAATTACCGGAAGAATTGGCCCAAGTGCACAATGTCTTTCATGTGTCTATGTTACGAGGTTATATCCCAGATCCAAGTCATCATTTGCCAGAAGTGCCAGATGGTTTGCAGTTGGAGTTGAGCTATGTAGAGCGTCCAGTAGAGATTGTGGATCGCCTAGAGAAGGTCTTGAGAAATAAGACAATACCTATGGTCAAGGTCATTTGGAGGAACCAATTTGTTGAGGAGGCCACTTGGGAATCAGAGGAGAGGATGATAAAAGACCACCCTGAACTTTTCAACTAAAATTTTTGTAAACTCTTTTCATTTCTTTTCTTTCTTTTTATTTTTCTCACTCTTAAGTGTAGTTCCGAGGACGAAACTATTCTAAGGAGGGAGTGCTGTAACATCCCGTATTTTTATTTTAATTAAAAATACATTTTTTTCAATTTTTGCACGTATGATGCATGTGCTAATTTTTCCATCTTTATTTTTCTTAATTTCATTTACTATTTTAGCATGCATGAGTCTTTTTTAGCCATTTACTAAACCCATGGACCTAAGATTAGATTCTAGCCCACTAGACTAATTAAATTAATTAATTAAAAAGCAAGCCCACAGGACAAGCCCATTAATTAAATCTAATTTTTAATTGTGCATGGACTCATACATGACATGTAACAACTTTTAATACACATTTTAGAATTATAGGAATTGTATTTATTATTGTGTATGTGTGTTCACTAGTGCACAACATGTTCACGTGTATAGGAAAGAGAGTGAGATTAGTTTGGAAGAGAGAGGGGTTGGCCGGTTTTGAAGATGAGAGGATGGGGGTTAGGAGAGTTGAAGAGATGGAGAGTGGAGTAGTGGAGAGTTAAGTGAGTAGTTATTAGGTGGTGAAAATTTGTATTTTAGCCCTCCACTTTGTCCTATAAATACACCATTGTTTTCTTCTCATTTCACACCTAAACTAAACAAATTAGAGAGAGGGAAAAGAAAGAGAGTTAGAGAGTGTTTTTGTGCATTGGAGGCTTTTAGAATGCTCTTGCTAGGAGGAGAAGGACTAGGAGTTGATATTTTCAAAACGACACGCTTGGAGTCCAACACTTGGTTCGACTCTGCTTCAACTACTCGCTCCAAAGCGAGTACGAAGCGGATCACCATTCGTAATTGCTCCTACAACTGTTGATATTTTCTAAATGACGCGCTTGGAGTCCAACACTTGGTTCGACTCTGCTTCAACTACTTGCTTCTAAGAGAGTACGAAGCGGATCACCATTCAGAATTGCTCCTATAGCCATTGGTATTCTCTAAACAACAAGTTCGGAGTCCAACACTTGGTTCGACGCAACTTTTGCTACTCACGAACGAGTAAGTATAAAGCGTCCCACCATTCAAAATTGCTCCTACAACTGTTGACAACTACAAATGCTAGCAAAACACACAAGTCCAAAAACAAGTACTATTTCATTAAAGTTTGAGAGACAACTCTAATTACAGACCAACTACTCATCTTTACATTAAAATACAAAACTTGTGAAACCAAAGATTACAAGAACATAGAGAGCTACTTCAGCCCCTCCTAGGGGCGGGATACTTCGGTTGAGCGACACATGGGGGCGACGAATGCTGTGCTGCCGATGCCCTACTTCCGCGGACGTCCCTAGGCCGGCGTGCCGCGAAGCATCGTCCGCACTCGATCTAACGGTGGCCCTAACAGATGCTCTGCTCGACAAGGCTGCCACGCCACTTTGCGCATCTCCAGGGTCTCGATGTATGGGCGACGACCGAAGCGAGAGCTCGCAGAACGATATCCCCTTATTATACTCCTCCCGAGTGCAAGAGGTAGTTCTAACAGTGCTTCCCTCAGATCGTGGTCGAAGACGAGCGACCTCCGTCTTGAGCTCGACAATTCGCTCTTTAAGCGAGTCGTCCTTCACAGTTATCTTCAGACGAGGCAATCGCATCGAGCCTGCACCATGTGAGCCATCGGTGATCATTCGCTGAAGGTGAGTAACCTACATGCTCTTATCGAAGGTTTCCTTCTTCAGCTTGTCCCTCTCTGCTGTCACCTTAGATAGAAAGTGACGAAGGTGCTTAAGCTTCAAGCCGAGGTTGGCAGCTGCCGAAGAGCCCACATTATCGCCTTCGGGGGTCGTCTCGTTAATCCTATCTTCCAATCAGCTCACACTTCACACTTCGCGAAGCCGTTCTTGGTTCCTCGCGAGCCCCAATCTCGTCGCCTCTAGACCAGCCATGAGACGAGCCACTTCGGCCATCCGAAGCAGTTCAGCGACTTGGAGCGCTTTGACCATCTGAAAAGAGCCCGAGCACGGAGCTACTAAGTTTACACAACTCGTACCCAATGACTCAGAAAAAGAGACAAAGTTCGAAACATCTCCAACACTTAGACAAAAAAATAGAAGAATTTTTTTCATTCAAAGCCAAAGGTGGTAGCCAGTCCACAACGAGGCAATACATAAAGAAAAAAAGAAAGAGAAAGAGCAACTAAGTCAAGGAGCCACCTCGAGGTGCTGCTCCGAGGCGCTCTCGCTCGGCAAGGTCATGAGCGCCCCTTCAGGATTCGCCACCTCCTCTTCACCTCCCTCGGCTTCTTCACCATCCCCTTCAGGCTTGACCTCGGCTAGGGGAATGACCTCCTCGCCTTCTACCGGGTCGTAGAGGTGGTACCTCGAGTTGTCGAAGTCGGGGAGATGAGCCGCAACATGTTTGAGGGCCCGAGCGTAGGCCTCCTCCATGTTGGTCATCATATGGGCCTCCACCTCATATTGGATGGCCTTCCTCGCCTCGTCCACCTTAGCCTTCTGCTCCTTCAGCGCCTCCTCCGATGCCTTTAGGGCCTTCGCCAGCTCCTCCTCGACCCGAGCCTTCTCCTTCTCCAGCTCCTCAACTTTTGCTGCTTCGGCCGCTGTGCGCTTGAGCACTTTGGCAAGAGTAGCCTCTAGGATGCCAACCTCAGTAGCTCAGGATGCTGAGAGCCATTGCTCGGCCTCAAACAACTTCACTGCCTTGGCACGCTCCGCCCGCTCTCGGTCGTTCGACACCTTCAGCTCCTTCTCCTGCTCGGTGAACTGTTCGAGCATGTGGCTGAAGTGGCAGATGGTCTGAAAACAGAAGGCGAAGAACTTGAGAACCAACAACCGTGAACTCCGAAATTTAGGAAGGCAGAGCGGGAACACTTACCAGCATCATCGCTCGAGCGATCTCCAACGCATCGTCGCCGATCGTGCCAGCCTTCAGCGCCGCGCAATCCTTCGGAGTCGGCAAGTGGCGCATGGCCTGCATGCTCATTGCTGCGTCACTGAGGAAGCCATCGAGCTTCATCACTCTCCAGTTTGGGACAAAGAGCTTCTTGTGTTCCTTGGTGATGATGGCCTCTGCTTTGGCCGTATGCAGCGGCACCTCGAGGGCCAGTGCAGCTCCGGCCGAGAAAGCCCCGCTCGACCTGTGGAGCCGAGGGGGAGTCGCTGACTAAGTCAATGATGGCCGTAGGAGCCGAGGGCATCTGAGCCGCTCGGCCGGAAGGAGGTCCCATCATCGCCCTCTTCCTCTTCTTGTTGTCTGGCACCTTCACCGGTGCCACGCTCCTCTTCGCCATGAGAGCCTTGAAATCCATGTCGAGGGCTTCTGAAAAAGAAAAATCGAAGAAAGAGTTAGCGATATAAAAAGAAACATATATAAGCTAATTAAAAAGAAGCAAAAATAGACGGAGCATACTAGTGTCGATCGTATTGAGACCCCCACCGAAAAGGACCTCCTCGGTGACATCTTTCCAACCAAGGGTCGAAAGACCGAGGATCTTCGACACGACCTCCTTTTCTTCCTTAGTCAGCACCGGCTTAGACTTTGCCCACTTCGGAACGTCCTCCTTCAATACCGTCAGAAAGCTCCATGGCTCGGGGCCTCGGATCAAAAAATACTTCTCCTTCCAATGCTTGATGGAGTCCGGGTTCTCGATCAGTTTGACCCCCCTCCTCAGCGACAAGTAGTACCGGTACTCCATCTTACTCATTCGGCAGATCCGATAGAGGCTGGGAAGAATGACGAGCTAAGGCAGGATGCCCACCGCCTGACTCTGGAGGATGAAGGCGATGACGTGCCGCCACATGTTCGGCATGAACTGCACCGGACCCAAGCCATACCACTGTAGCACCTCAACTACGAATGGTGGCAGGTGGAGCCAAAGGCCAGCATTGAGTGTGTCATATGGGAAGACGCAGGTGTCTTGGGATGTCCCCGTGCATGCTCGGAAGCCAGGACCGGGGAGGAGCAGGGTGTACTCCTTCGGGATCCGGAACCTCTTCCTAATTCGATGAAGATCTGCCTCGGTCATAACCAAGGGGATCTCGTCTACCTCAGAAGGGTCCCTCGGACTGTTCTCCTTGTAGGCAGCCGATCTCCCTTGCACCGCCTTCGACAAAATATCTCCGGAGTAGCTCCTGACCATTCTGAGGCTCGACAGTTTCGACGGTAGCCAACCCAGTGCACCTGTAGTACCCCGTATTTTTAAATATTATTTTTAAAGGTTTATAAATAAATTAAAATGATTTTTGGGGATTTAATAAATATTTTCAGAAAATTTATCTTTTTTACACGTGCAAAACACGTGCAAATATTTTCTTGAGAAGTTCAAAAGCCAAAATTATTTTAGGGAAAATCATAATTTATTATTTGGGATTTATTTGTAATTTTTCTAGATTTTTCTGATATTTATTGGATCTATTTGCAAATATTAAGAAAAAGAAGGATCTTTTTGCAAAATTGTCATTTTGAGGGGTGAAAGTGCAAAAATATTTTCTGGACTTTTAAAAGTGCCATCTGGAAACAAGGAGGTTATTTTGCTTTTAAATATCAATTTAATCAATTTTATCAAGTTTCCAAGTATAGGAATCTATTTATGTAAAGTTATATTTTAAAGGGGTTATTTTGCAGATGTGTCTAAAAACCCTAAATCCTCTATTTCTGGACTATTTAAAAGAAATGCAGCCGTCATTCGCTGCACAACATAAAGTTTTATTATTTTTTTGGAGGAAGAGGATCTTGGATTTTGCAAAAGAGAAGTTTTCTTAAGGGATTTCTTCATTCGAGGTGAGTGACATGTTTGTTTTGCTTTGTGTATTTTGCATGTAATTGTTTTATTGATTTGTTTACATATGTGATTTGGTACAATTTGGTTGTTTGATCTATGAATGTTTAATGGATCTTGGATGTTGAATCATATTGCTAGAAAGCATGTTTAGGGTTTGAATATGAATATGCACATTATGAAATGGATGAAAAATTGGATCTTGTGAAATCCTAGTTGTTTGTAAATAGGATTGTATGTGGGTAGTCGTTCTCTTTTGGGTTAATGTTGTATTGAATGAATATGGTGAATTTTATGCATGAATCTAATAAAGGTGAGACCTTTTATGATTTTGAATATTTGGTTGAATACAAATTGGACATGGTGATGTTATCAATTATATGGTTGTGAGTTGTAGTAGTAATTCAGTTTTGAGGAATTTGAATGGAAAGTTATGAATCAAGAGATCATATCTTGAGAATCAAACTTTGAGAATTTAGTCGAGTTGAGGAATATACCCAAATTGGGGATTCTTTTGTGATTTTAATATTTATATATTTTGGATCTGAATACAAAGAAATTTCAATGAGTAATTGATTTTTAGAAAACTCTATTTCGATGATATGCACAATTTCATGTTTGATTGAAGAAAATCAACAAGATCTGTATTTTTATAAATTCAAGTAGTTTGATTTAGTTTTATGGACTATTATAAGTCCTACCAGTTAAATTTGAACATATAAGAAATATGCTTTTTGAAGAAATCGTTTTCATAAAGTAAAACTACGTATCGATTGAATTGTGCACAACCAAAAGTATACAGTCTGTAGGTCGACAGTCGACTAGTATGAATTTTCAGTCGACTGACACGACCCGGCTGCTATGTTCTTTAGTTTTCTTGAAATTCCTTCTAGACAGTCGACCTATACATTTTATAGTCGACTGGTACACTTAGAATTATTTTTCAAAGTTATTGTAATTTTTCTTTCTGGATAGTCGACCTATTCCCTTTTCAGTCGACTGCTATACTTAGAATATTTTCTTAAAGATTATTGGATTCTCTCTCTGGACAGTCGATCTAATCCCTTTTCAGTCGACTGCTATACTTAGAATATTTTCTTAAAGATTATTGGATTTTCTCTCTGGACAGTCGACCTAAGACTTTTATAAGTCGACTTATAAGACTTAGATTATTTTCTTAAAACCATAGAATTCTCTTTCTAGACAGTCGACTTACGCTTGTTATTAGTCGACTGATACTGATGTACCTTTATATTTTTGAATGTTCTTTCAAATGATTTATTCTCCAAATGCTTTAATCTATAACTTATTATTATATACCTTATCTTCTATTGAACATATGTTTTCAAGATGTTAAGTTGAGCAATTTATGTTGTAAAGTTGGTTGGACATTTGAGTTTGAGTCTCTAGAGGGTGTGTGTGACCCTAGTATACCGGCAGTTGAGTTATTTATGTTTGGGTCTGTTGAGACATTTTAGTTGATCAGTTATCGAGTTAAGTCCGGTAGGGTGCACCAATTCTAGGAGATTCGTTAAGTAATTAAATAACCTAAATGATAAGGACAGACACTAGTAGTGATATGATGAACGGGAATATGGGTTATGGACCTCAGTATGGCTTGCAGTGTGAGATAATCTCCGGAATTATCCAGGTGTGAGTGAAATAGTCTTCGGAATTACATGTAGTGTGGGATTGATCTCCGGAATTATCGGGGTCGAGGCGATGCACATGTGGTATTCGTGTGATGAGGTGCCATTGCTTGTGGTGTGGGGTATTCTCGAAGATTCCCTGGTGTGAGTGAAATAGTCTTCGGAATTATCTGTGGATAGAGATTGACCTCCGGAATTATCGGGGTATGGGCTAATACTCACAGTTTATCTTTATCTCGTAGTAGTCATCGTGATAGGATTAGTTGCATAGCGGGGATTGAACCCTATAATGTGGAGATGTTAAGGACTTGCACCGGACCTATGTAGAGTGGGATGCATAGACTTCGACAAGTACGCATTAGAGAGTCAGCATATAGACTTGTGTTTTGCTGATTTGGTTTCATGCATGTGTTTTCCTGTTTTCTACACTTGACACTTTGTCTAGTTTCACTAGATGTTTTCATGTTTCCTTGCTACGTCACATTTTATGTATTCTTGTTTATTACATGTTGTCTATGAATCTATGCTTAACTTATGTTGACTTTTTTTTATGTCACTCACACCTTTATGGTTGACCCCTCTAGTTTTGGGGGTTAGGGTTATCTCTAGCCTCATATTTTACAGGTGATTTCTTAAGGCTCGAATTTGGACGCTTGAGTTCCATTTATATAGTGACTTATGTAATTTGTAAAGTGTTGTAAAGAAAAGAGAATTGTGATTTAAGATGTATTGTATTCCGCTGTGCTATGTAAACGATTATTGTAATGAAAGTTGAAAAATTTTATTGGTGTTTGGTTGTATTTAATATTACATTGAAGTTGATGCTGGGAATTGTACCACGTATTTTCTAAGATATTATATTAGAAATTCGGGGCGCTACAGAGATTGGTATCAGAGCATGCTTCAATAGTAATAATAAACATTGCATAAAAATAACCTAGGTGTGGACACTAAAGTGTGAGTACCTAGATGTGGACATTAGAGCGTGAGTATCATATAGAACTGAAACATGATGTTTGGTTTGGGGTACAGTTGAGGTTTAGCCAAAGGGTATTGCTGTGAAAGTGAGTTGTGTTGTGGTGCTCTAACTTTTCCTTCATTTTGCAGTGTTCAGAATGACAGGACCCAGAACCAGAAATGGTAACAATATTGATGGAGTTGGAAGTTCCCATGGAACTGGAATTGATCTCGAGGCCGAATTTGCTAGGGTGTATCAGACTTTGGAGGCACTGATGGCATCTAATTTGGCTCAAAATCAGAACCAGCATCAGAATCATGGAGCTAGACCAGGATTGGTTAACGCCGATCCCATCAAGCAGATCGAGTCCTTCAAGAGGATGAGGTCGCCAGTATTCGAAGGGCAATTTGATCCAAACGAAGCTGATGATTGGATTAGACGGATGGAGACAATCTTCGAGGTATCGGAAACTCTGGCAGCCAATAAGGTGAAGTTGGCCACTATGCAATTGGAAAAGGACGCTGGTGTTTGGTGACAAACAGTGAAGAGGACGTTGGGGAACCAGCAGATGACTTGGGAGGCTTTTCTGGAAGAATTCAGGAATCGTTTCTTTCCCCTGAATATTCAGGAGAAGAAGGCGACAGAATTCTTGAATCTACAGCAGGGTAGCATGAACGTGCGAGAGTATGAGACCAAGTTCGCTCAGCTATCGAGGTATGCACCAGAGTTGATAGTTAACGAGGCGAAGAAGGCCAAGAAGTTTGAGCAGGGCTTGAGGCCAAACTTGAGGTCGAGAATGATTCCGTTAGGCATAAGGAGGTTCGACAAGCTGGTCAGGAGAGCAGCTACGACAGAGAAAGACATGGACCAGTTCCAGAAGAAGCAAGAAACCTGGAATAGGAACAAGAGGCCAGCATCAGGTCAGAGTGGGAAGGGATTCCCGACGAAGCAAGTCAAGTTCAGTGGTCCAGTGCAGAGGGCATCTGCAACTCAGGAAGTGAGTTGTTATTACTGTAAGGAGGCAGGTCATTACAGGTTAGCGTATCCTAAGTTGGCGAAGAAGACTTGTTTCCAGTGTGGGCAGGCAGGACATTCTAAGCCTTATTGTCCATAGTTGAGGAAGGATGGTCCAGGTGGAAGTAAATTCCAGAGGCAAGGGCGAGTGTTTGCATTAACCGAGGAGGACGCAGGTAACTCGGAAGATGTGATCCAGGGTATGCAAGAGTTTTAATTTTATTTTAATCAATGTAATAAATAAAACCTTTATTTGAGAATAATTGGAGATTGAGTATCACTTTTCATGTAACAGGGATTGTTTTGATTAATGGAATAAAGGCCAAGGTTTTATTTGATACTGGTTCATCGCATACTTTTGTGTCGCCAAATTTTGCAAAGGTCTTAGGTGTGAGCCTAAGTTATTTTCAGGCAAGGTTTTGTCGGTGGCAACGCCGTCAGGTGAAGAATTGATCGCTGATCGATATTACGAGGACTGTGATATCGAGATTGGCAGGAGATTATTCGGCATCGATCTGATCGAGCTGCAAGTCTTAGGAGTGGATGTGATCGTGGAAATTGATTGGATGGAAATATATGATGCCACAATTGAATGCAAGCAGAAAGAGGTGTTAGTGAAAGCACCAGGTGGTCCCGCAGTAACTTTCCAAGGGAAGGAGAAGATTCTGAAGGTGGCTGCAATGGTATCTAAGATGGCGATTCCAAATGAAGTCAAGGGCATTCCGGTTGTCAGAAATTTTCCTAAGGTGTTCTTGGAAGATTTTCCAGGATTACCGCCGCAGAGAGATGTGGAGTTTTGCATTAATGTTCAGCCGAGAAGTGCTCCGATTTCTAAGGCTCCGTACAGGATGGCACCTGTAGAGCAGGACGAAGTGAAGAAGCAGATTGAGGGGCTGTTGAGCAAGGGGCTTATTAGGCTGAGTTCTTCGCCATGGGGTGCGCCAGTGTTGTTAGTCAAGAAGAAGGATGGGTCAATGAGGATGTGCATTGACTATCGGGAGTTGAATAGGGTGACTATTCAGAACAAGTATCCACTACTGCGGATTGATGATTTTTTCGACAGGCTTCGAGGAGCAGCTGTGTTTTCGAAGATTGATTTGAGATCAGGGTATCATCAGGTTCGAGTCAAGGAGAAAGATGTGAGTAAGACAGCTTTCAAGACTCGTCATGGACTCTATGAGTTTTTGGTGATGCCAATCGGGTTGATGAATGCGCCAGCAGTGTTCATGGATATGATGAATCGGGTTTTGAGGCCATTTATTGACTCCTTCGTGGTGGTTTTCATAGACGATATTTTGGTCTATTCTAAGTCGGAGGAGGAGCATTCTATGCACTTGACAGCAGTATTACAAAAAGTGCAGGAGCATAGCTTGTATGCCAAGTTTTCGAAGTGTGAGTTTTGGAAGTTTGAGGCAGCTTTCCTTGGTCATAACCTTTCTAAGGAGGGAGTGGCCACTGATCCTCAGAAAATTGAAGCAGTGAAGGATTGGCCCAGGCCAACGTCTGTGAAGGAAGTCAGAAGTTTCTTGGGTTTGGCTGGTTACTACAGGAGATTCATCCAGGGTTATTCTCAGATTGTAGTTCCTTTGACAGGTTTGACCCGGAAGAATGTGGCATTTTCAAGGACTGATAAGTGTGATGCGAGTTTCCTTGAGTTAAAGGAGAGGTTGACTACTGCACCTATCTTAGCTTTGCCACAAGCTGGAAAGGATTGTGATATCTTTAGTGATGCGTCTTTCAGAGGTTTGGGTTGTGTCTTAATGCAAGAAGGCAAGATTATTGCTTACGGTTCAAGGCAATTGCGTCCACATGAGAAGAATTATCCAACGCATGATTTGGAGCTAGCAGCTATTATCTTTGCCTTGAAGCAGTGGAGGCATTATGTTTATGGTGAGAATGTCAATATGTACACTGACCACAAGAGCTTGAAGTACATTTATCAACAAAAGGATCTAAATCTTCGGCAGAGAAGGTGGTTGGAGGTATTGGAAGACATTCGTCCTGAGAAGTATCATCCGAGCAAGGCGAATATGGTAGCTGATGACTTAGCAGGAATAGTAGTTTATCAAGTTTGATCACTACTCGAAGCGAGTTGACAGCAGAGATTGATCAGGCAGGTATCGAGGTGGTGCTGCAAGGTTTAGGGGCATCTTTGGCTCAGTTGAGGCTGCAGTCTTCTTTGAGAGAGAGGATTGTGGAAGGTCAGAGATCAGATTCAGAGATTCAGAACATGTTGCAACAGGTTTCAGAAGGCAAGCTATCAGAGTTTCGTGTCCAAGATGGAGTTCTTTGGATGGGTGAGAGGTTGTGTGTTCCGGATAATGTAGATTTGAGAGAGAGTATCTTGTAGGAAGCGCACAGTACCTTGTTGTCAGTACATCCTGGAGGCACGAAGATGTACAAGGACATCAAATAGCATTTTTGGTGGTCTGGTATGAAGAGGGATGTAGCAGATTTCGTGGCAAGGTGTCTGACTTGTCAGCAGATCAAAGCAGAAAATCAGAGACCTGGAGGTTTGTTATAGCCGTTGCCTATTCCGGAGTGAAATGGGAGAATATTAGTATGGATTTCATTGCGGGTTTGCCGAGGAGTTCGAAGGGCAATGATTCGATTTGGGTTATTGTGGACCGTTTGACTAAGTCGGCTTACTTTCTAGCCATGAAGATTACTTGGTCGTTGGAGAAATTGGCTGAGTTGTACATTGGTGAAATTGTGAGACTTCATTGAGTTCCTGTGTCGATTATTTCCGACAGAGATGTAAGGTTCACTTCAAGGTTTTGGAAGAGCCTACAAGCAGCTTTAGGCACCAGAACTGATTTCAGTATCGCTTTTCATCCACAGACCGATGGTCAGACGGAGAGGGTGAATCGAGTGCTGGAAGATATATTGAGGGCTTGTGTTATGGATTTCGGTGGTAGCTGGGAGAGATACTTGGCATTGGTTGAGTTTGCTTATAACAACAGTTACCATGCGAGTATCGGGATGGCACCGTATGAGGCTTTGTACGGGCGAGGTGCAGGACACCAGTTTGTTGGTACGAGATTGGCGAGAGGCAGATGTTTGGTCCTGAGATCGTGCAGCAGACGACATAGCAGATTAAGCTGATTCGCAAGAGGTTGGTTGAGGCTCAGAGTCGGCAGAAGAGTTATGCTGATACTCGACGAAGGGACTTGAAATTTGGGGATGCAGTTTTCCTCAACGTGTCTCCGACCAAAGGAGTGATCAGGTTTGGTAAAGGAGGCAAGTTGGCGCCAAGGTATATTGGGCCATACAGGATCGTGGAGCGGATTGGCAAGACAGCATATAGATTGAAGCTTCCAGAGGAGTTGGCACAGGTGCATGATGTATTTCATGTGTCATTGTTGAGGAAGTATGTGCCAGATCAGAATCATCAGTTGGTAGAGATTCCTGAAGGTCTACAGGTGAACTTGAGTTACAAGGAACGACCTGTTAAGATCGTTGACCGTAGGGAGAAAGTTCTTAGGAGCAAAGTGATACCTATGGTCAAGGTGTTGTGGAGGAATCAGCTGTTCGAAGAGGCTACTTGGGAGCCAGAGGATCGCATGCAGAAGGATTTCCCTGAGCTTTTTGTATGAATGTACTTTCTTTTATGTGATGGTATTTCTTTGGATGACTGTACTATTGGATTGAATAGTATTTCTCTTGTTTGATATGTCCTTCTATGTGAATGTTTTGAAATTATGGTTCGTTTACGAAATTTCAAATTTTTTGTTCATTCTTTTTTGGACCTCATTAGCGATAGTTCTGAGGACAGAACTCTTCTAAGGAGGGAGTGATGTAGTACCCCGTATTTTTAAATATTATTTTTAAAGGTTTAGAAATGAATTAAAATGATTTTTGGGGATTTAATAAATATTTTCAGAAAATTTATCTTTTTTACATGTGCAAATATTTTCTTAAGAAGTTCAAAAGCCAAAATTATTTTAGAGAAAATCATAATTTATTATTTGGGATTTATTTGTAATTTTTCTAATTTTTTCTGATATTTATTGGATCGATTTGCAAATATTCAGAAAAAGAAGGATCTTTTTGCAAAATTGTCATTTTGAGGGGTGAAAGTGCAAAACAATTTTCTGGACTTTTAAAATAGTGCCGACTGGAAATAAGGAGGTTATTTTGCTTTTAAATCTCAATTTAATCGATTTTATCAAGTTCCCAAGTATAGGAATCTATTTATGTAAAGTTATATTTTAAAGGGGTTATTTTGCAAATGTGTCTAAAAACCCTAAATCCTCTATTTCCGGCCTATTTAAAAGAAACGCAGCCGTCATTCGCTGCACAACGTAAAATTTTATTATTTTTTTGGAGGAATTAAAAAGAGGATCTTGGATTTTGCAAAAGAGAAGTTTTCTTAAGGGATTTCTTCATTCGAGGTGAGTGGCATGTTTGTTTTGCTTTGTGTATTTTGCATATAATTGTTTTGTTGATTTGTTTATGTATGTGATTTGGTACAATTTGATTGTTTGATCTATGAATGTTTAATGGATCTTGGACGTTGAATCTTATTGCTAGAAAGCATGTTTAGGGTTTGAATATGAATATGCACATTATGAATTGGATGAAAAATTGGATCTTGTGAAACCCTAGTTGTTTGTAAATAGGATTGTATGTGTGTAGTCGTTCTCTTTTGGGTTAATGTTGGATTGAATGAATATGGTGAATTTTATGCATGAATCTAATAAAGGTGAGACCTTTTATGATTTTGAGTATTTGGTTGAATACAAATTGGACATTGTGATGTTATCAATTAATTATGGTTGTGAGTTGTAGTAGTAATTCAGTTTTGAGGAATTTGAATGGAAAGTTATGAATCAAGAGATCATATCTTGAGAATCAAAATTTGAGAATTTAGTCGAGTTGACGAATATACCCAAATTGGGGATTCTTTTGAGATTTTGATATTTATATGTTTTGGATCTGAATACGAAGAAATTTCAATGAGTAATTGATTGTTAGAAAACTCTATTTCGATGATATGCACAATTTCATGTTTGATTGAAGGAAATCAACAAGATGTCTATTTTTATTAATTCAAGTAGTTTTATTTAGTTTTGTGGACTATTATAATTCCTACCAGTCATATTTGAACATATAAGAAATATGCTTTTTGAAGAAATCGTTTTCATAAAGTAAAACTACGTATCGGTTGAATTGTGCACAGCCAAAAGTATACAGTCTGTAGGTCGACAGTCGACTAGTATGAATTTTCAGTCGACTGACACGACCCGGCTGCTATGTTCTTTAGTTTTCTTGAAATTCCTTCTGGACAGTCGACCTATACCTTTTACAGTCGACTGGTACACTTAGAATTATTTTTCAAAGTTATTGTAATTTTTCTTTCTGGATAGTCGACCTATTCCCTTTTCAGTCGACTGCTATACTTAGAATATTTTCTTAAAGATTATTGGATTCTCTCTCTGGACAGTCGATCTAATCCCTTTTCAGTCGACTGCTATACTTAGAATATTTTCTTAAAGATTATTGAATTTTCTCTCTGGACAGTCGACCTAAGACTTTTATAAGTCGACTTATAAGACTTAGATTATTTTCTTAAAACCATAGAATTCTCTTTCTAGACAGTCGACTTACGCTTGTTATTAGTCGATTGATACTGATGTACCTTTATATTTTTGAATGTTCTTTCAAATGATTTATTCTCCAAATGCTTTAATCTATAACTTATTATTTTATACCTTATCTTTTATTGAACATATGTTTTCAAGATGTTGAGTTGAGCAATTTATGTTGTAAATTTGGTTGGACATTTGAGTGTGAGTCTCTAGAGGGTGTGTGTGACCCTAGTATACCGGCAGTTGAGTTATTTATGTTTGGGCCTGTTGAGGCATTTTAGTTGATCAGTTGTCGAGTTAAGTCCGGTAGGGTGCACCAACTCTAGGAGATTCGTTAAGTAATTAAATAACCTAAATGATAAGGACAGGCACTAGTGGTGATATGATGAACGGGAACATGGGTTATGGACCTCAGTATGGCTTGCGGTGTGAGATAATCCCCGGAATTATCTAGGTGTGAGTGAAATAGTTTCCGGAATTACCTGTGGTGTGGGATTGATCTCCGGAATTATCGGGGTCGAGGCGACGCACATGTGGTATTCGTGTGATGAGGTGCCATTGCTTGCGGTGTGGGGTATTCTCGAAGATTCCCAGGTGTGAGTGAAATAGTCTTCGGAATTATCTGTGGGTAGAGATTGACCTCCGGAATTATCGGGGTATGGGCTAATACTCACAGTTTATCTTTATCTCGTAGTAGTCATCGTGATAGGATTAGTTGCATAGCGGGGATTGAACCCTATAATGTGGAGATGTTAAGGGCTTGCACCGGACCTATGTAGAGTGGGATGCATAGACTTCGACAAGTACGCATTAGAGAGTCAGCATATAGACTTGTGTTTTCCTGATTTGGTTTCATGCATGTGTTTTCCTGTTTTCTACACTTGACACTTTGTCTAGTTTCACTAGATGTTTTCATGTTTCCTTGCTACGTCACATTTTATGTATTCTTGTTTATTACATATTGTCTATGAATCTATGCTTAACTTATGTTGCCTCTTTTTTTTATGTCACTCACACCTTTATGGCTGACCCCTTTAGTTTTGGGGGTTAGGGTTATCTCTAGCCTCATATTTTACAGGTGATTTCTTAAGGCTCGGATTTGGACGCTTGAGTTCCATTTATATAGTGACTTATGTAATTTGTAAAGTGTTGTAAAGAAAAGAGAATTGTGATTTAAGAAGTGTTGTATTCCGCTGTGTTATGTAAACGATTATTGTAATGAAAGTTGAAAATTTTTATTGGTGTTTGGTTGTGTTTAATATTACATTGAAGTTGATGCTGGGAATTGTGTCACGTATTTTCTAAGATATTATATTAGAAATTCGGGGCGCTACAGCACTAGCCCCCCTCACTTTCTCCATAATAGTCTCGACGATGGCCGACCTCGCCACTTCCTTCCCCTTGCTCGGGCGGACCACTAAAGCTCGGTCGGTCTCTTGGTCCGAGGTGGAGGTCTCATTCCCCGAAGACACTCTAGACAACTCAAGTTAAGGTTAAGATAATTTACCTTGAAGTGACGTCTACGGTCGGAACAACTCGCCGAAAGTTAATCGCTTGGCCACAAACACTAGCAGCGCCGCTCGAGAGCTAAAAATGGCTTAAGTGAAAAGTGAAATGAAAGTGAGAAGTAAGAAATGAGGAGATAGGGAGGCAGTGAAAACTTATAGCGTTAAGGTAGATTCGGGTGGGCTTTCGAATGCTTTGGGCCCCCACAGCGGTCCACCAGAAGCCCAAACGCCAAAACTATCATGATCCATGCCTCTTGGCTCAATATTCGCGCCAGATCATCATCCGACGAGCCAGATCGTGCCACGTCACTTGGAACCCAAATCCGAGCAACTTGGACACCGAGCTGCGGATTGGAGAAAAACAACTTTCTCCTCGTGATTCGCGCCAGATCTCAATCAGACGGCTCAAATTTTGCCGCATTGACAGAAATCACGTTTTCTCGTGATCCACGCCTTTTTGCCTCGTGATTCGTGCCAAATCTTCATCAGACGGTCCAGATCGTGCCACGTCGCTCGGAACCCAAATCCGAGCAAGTGTCACACCGAGCTGCGTATTGGAGAAAATTGAATTTCTCATCATGATTCGCGCCTGGTCTTAATCAGACCGCTCAGATCTCGCCGCGTCGACAGAAATCATGTTTTCTCGTGATCCATGCCTTTTTACCTCGTGATTCGTGCCAGATCTTTATCCGACGGTCCTGATCGTGCCACGTGGCTCGGAACCCAAATCCGAGCAACTTGGACACCGAGCTGCGTATTGGAGAAAAACAACTTTCACCTCATGATTCGCGCCTGATTTCAATCAGACGGCTCAGGTTTCACCGCGTCGACAGAAATCACGTTTTCTCGTGATCCACGCCTTTTATCCTCGCGATTCGCACCAGATCTTCATCAGACGGCCTAGATTGGACACATCGTTCGGAACCCAAATCAGAGCAACTGTGACACCAAGCTGCATATTGGAGAAAAATGACTTTTTCCTCATGGTTCGCGCCTGATCTTAATCAGACGGCTCAGATCTCATTGCATCGACAGAAATCATGTTTTCTCGTGATCCATGCCTCTTGCCTCGTGATTCGCTTCTGATCTTCATCAGACGCTCCAGATTGCGCCACGTCACTCGGAATCCTAATCCGAGCAACTGGCACACCGAGCTGCTCATACAGAGAAAATGCTGTAGAGCCACAAGCACCGTCTGATCATCTCAAAATTCGTGCCACAACCTGATGAGCATCCCTGATTCAGCCATGTGGTCGAATACAGATGCATCGTCGGATCGTCAAGATATTCGTGCCGATGCCAGATGGATGCCCCCAGATTGTGCCACGTCGCTCGGAATCCCAATCTGAGCGACTGGCACACCAGCTGCTCTTACGGAGAAAATGCTGCCGAGCCATGAGAATCACCTGATCATCTCAAAATTCGTGCCACAACCTAATGAGTGTCCCTGATTCAGCCATGTGGCCGAATACAGATGCACCGTCGGATCGTCAAGGTATTCATGCTGATGCCAGATGGACGCCCCAGATTGTGCCACATCGCTCGGAATCCCAATCTGAGCGACTGGCACACCGAGCAGCTCATATAGAGAAAATGCTTGCCGAGCCACGAGAACCGTCTGATCATCTCAAAATTCGTGCCACAGTCTGATGAGCGTCCCTGATTCAGTCACGTGGCCGAATACAGATCCCCGTCAGATCGTCAAGATATTTGTGCCGATTCTAGATGGACGCCCCAGACTGCGCCACATCGCTCGGAATCCCAATCCGAGCGACTGGCATACCAAGCTGCCCAAATGGAGAAAATTCTACCGAGCTTCACGAGCCATCAGATCGCCTCAAAACTCACGTCACAATCCGATCAAGGCTCCAGATGCGTCCACATCGCTCAGCACCGCCCCACCATTCGATCGTCTAGATTTTTGCACCTAGGGCTGATGAACGATCCAGATCACGCCATGCCATAAATAAGTGATAAAATCTATTTTTTATTTATTAAATTCGAATTATTTATTTAAAAAATGCGAAAAAAAAGATTAAAAATTTAGGAAAATTAATTAAAAATTCTTTTAAAATAATTATAAATTCGAGGAAATATTTTTGAGCCCCCGGGTAAATAATTATTGGTTAGAAGAATTAATTAATGCCCCCGAAAAATAAATCACCGATTTGCAAAATTGAGTAAATGATTCGAAAAAATAATTAAAAAATTGAGAAAAATTACCAAAAATCCAGAAGGGCCTAAAAGCAAACTTGGGTACATTACTTGCTTTGGAAAAAGCACTGTCACCCCTCAAACGGGATTCGAACACCCTTTGAGAACTCTGATAAAGCCCTATACGCCATTAAAACAACAAAACTACTCCCCAAAGGCTGAAACGTACAGTCTTCGGGAGTGGGGGGCTCGAGATATGGCTAAAAATGGGGTTGAATCGGAACTGTTCAAAGTGGGCATGAATCTTAAAGTCACAGGGGCAAGATGGTAACTTCACCTATAGACGGGTCCAAATGGGAACCGGGTCTCTCCTCTTGGACCCGCTAACCCATAAACGGATCTGTTCAGCCAAGAATGGGTCTCAACCCGTTAAGGACCAGTTCAACAGGATAGGAGGAAATCCTAGCTCTTCCTTATCCTGAGGAGGTGGTTCTAACCACCCCTATTTAGCCACATCGGAAAGTAGGGATTCATTCTGATCCTGAAACAGATCCCCACGGCGACTATAAATACCCTCTACCTCCTACTGTCACAGGTGATCACTCTTTGTCCACTCAAGCTCTTTTCCTTTACTTTTTCTGGTATTGACAAGAGCATCGAAGGATTCGTCGCCGAGATTCATCCCGGTGTTTCGAACATTTGTGCAGGTCCGCGGGATCACCAAGGAGTCAACTTGTTCACAAGGGAAGAAGTAGGATTCAGCTTGTTCGAGTTCCTATGAACCTACAAATTCTGTCTATTGCCCCCACACCAGATTTAGCGGCAACATGTTCCATCATTCTTTGGTTACAAATTCTTAAAATTTGGGGGAAATTTTCTAATATCTCTCTAAAAAGATTTGGAATTTATTAAAATTGGTTTCATAATTTTTCATGTATATTTTTAGAAATTAAAAGTGGAATTGAGATAGAAAATGAGTTGATGACTTCAAAATTATTTTTTTAAGAGTGTAACATTTATTCTTTTAAAAGAAGAGTAAAATATTGTTGTGTGAATTGAATTCTCTTGAAGAAATTATACACGTATTTGGTTTAAGAAGTTTTTGATGTGGTTGAGATATATTATATGAGCTTAAAATTGCTAATGAGACTTAAGTGGATGAATCTATCTTCATGAAAAGAATTATTATTTTATTTTGAATTGTGAATGAATAAATGAATTATGAATAGTGCTAAGATAAGTCATTGATTAAATTGTGACATGAATATAACATTTTTGTGCTATGAATTTAAATTCATTTCTTGGCTTGTAAAAATCCGAAAAAAATACTATAATTATTCTAAAAATAAGCGGATTCAATGAAAAATATTTGTGCATTATTTGACTAAAATAAAAGTGACTTTGAAGTAAAAAAAAAAAAATTGAGTAGACTTGTATGAAAACTGACACTTGTATAAATATGATAAGTGATTATTTTTCATGAGAAAATTTTATTAAGTTATAAAAGAGATATTTTGAAGGGAGGAAAATCTAAGTGTATTGATCATGGATTTTTTGTTCATCTATTTTGGGTTTTGTGTGCACTCTAAAGATAGATGAAAAATACAACTTTGTGAATGAACCAAATAAAAGAAAGAAATACTAGTTTGGGAATCTAATGGATTTATTGAAATAAAATTGAGTATGAAATACATGAATTGAAATTGAACTTTATGTATGAGATTTGATTCATAGAAAGGAATGGAAATCATGTTAATTATGAAAAAGAATTTATGAGTACAAAGACTCAATTTTTGTGATTATGAATTGAAATTGAGAACTAGAGACTAGTTAAGCCTCATACCGACATTGAAAAAAAATGTGTTGAAATGAAATTGGAGGTGAAAAGACCAAGATTTGGGTCACGTTGAATAAATGGTTAAGACCGGTATATTGGAAGGGCTAACTCTAGAGAATTTATTTCGTTCATGATTCAAATAACTAAGGATTAGATTCATAGTGAAGATGTGATGAAAATAAGAGAAAAACACGAGTATGAGGGCCTCAGGAGCTACGGTGGGAGAATATTCACAGGCTGTCTTCATGATGCGTCGCGACATGACGTGGATATATCTCCAGGAGTCCGTACCGCAGGCGACGCTCGTGGGGTGTTTGGTGACTGCGGGTGGTATCATGTCCCATGACGGAGGCTGGATTATCCATAGGTTCTTCACGATGCGTCGTGACATGACGTGGGATTCCCCTTCAGGCTGTCTGGACATGAGCTCGTAACTCATAGAACATCTAGGATACCTATCGTAGTTACAGTAGTAGTTTAAGTCATGAAGAGGGATTGAACCCTACAAGATGAAGAACAGTTAAAGGCTTGCCCTCAGACCTATGTAGTATGGAATGCATAGAATCTGAACAAGTGCGCATTACTGTCATCTAATATAAACAACTGCATTAAGACTAAGTGCACTGCACAACACGAGATCTATAAGATAGTCCCTTGTAGTTTCTGTTTGTGATCAAGTTTGCGATTGTTTAAGTATTTGAGAATCGTTATACTGTTCGGCATAGAGAGGATAGCCATGTATAATATTTCGTCGGTTGTAAGCAACTGATGCGCCTACAGTTTTTATGCAGGATAAAGTGATTAACAAGACTAAAGAATGCATGCCGATTAAAGATTGATTCAAGAGTTGTACATTTCAATTCATGTAAATTGTTGTAAATTACTTCCGCTGTAAATATGTAATGTAAGTGTAATCTCTGATGTAACAAAAGTTTTTATTTTCTTGTAAAATTGTTTGAAAAAAGTGTAAAGATCATGTGGAACTTCGAATTCAGTTGTATTTTGGAATTCGGGGTGTTACAGAGTGGTATCAGAGCCACGCTTCCAAGTAGTACAAATTTATAAGGAATGACACCCTAGAAGTGGACATTAGGGCGTGTGTTGAGTCTAGAGATTTAAATATAAGTCACTTACATTTGTGTTGCTCTATAATTTATGCTTCTTCTCCTCTTTCTCTAAGATGGCGGACCACTTCGACCCAGCTGGAGGCAATGACTGGCACATAGTTGAGGAAGATTACTACCCCGAGCAAGCTGATTCAGACGAGGAAGATCCTGAAGAAGTGGAAGAGGAATGGCCTGAGTCCCAAGAGATCACTCCACCTCTGGATTCATCTGATGATTCTTCTGACGAGGAAGAACCAGTTCCGAGTAATCTCATTGTGTCTCTTCAGAGGCAGGTGAGACTCAATGGGAAAGAATCGGGCTACTGGAGACTCAGTTGGCGAAGCGCAAGGATGATATTGCAATTCTTAGTCATCGTGTTTGGGAACTCGAGAAGAGGAAAAACATGACCGATGTACTGAAGGAAGAAGTGGAGGAACATCGGGGAGAGCTTCGTGAAGCCAAAAGGAACCGTAGGAACTAGACTGTTGTATCTTCTTATTATTTTCATTTTGATGTCAGAAATGTTTTAAATTCTAATGGATAAAGTTGAAATTCAATGAAATGGAAAAGTTGATTTAAATTCATGTTTATACTTCGAATTTAATGGATCTTTTGCATCAAAATATGGCTAGAAGAGGAGCTCAAAATGGTGAAGGTCTGGACTTGGAAACAGAACTAGCGAGGGTCTATCAGACACTCAATATCGTTGCCATGAATCAGAATCAAGGAAGGGTGCCTGCGAATCCAGTACCCGAAGCAATCAAACTCATGGAATCATTCAAGGGGATGAAACCATCCGTATTTGAGGGGAAGTCAGACCCTAACACGGCTGACAATTGGATCTGACAGGTAGAGACCATCTTCGAAGTCTTGGAGACTCCGGAGGGTAGCAAGGTGAAGTTGGCGGTGCTGCAGTTTGAGAAGGATGCGGCTGTGTGGTGACAGTCAATGAAGCGGACGATGGGAGGTATTGTTCTGGGCTGGGATGAATTCTTGGAGAATTCCGCAGTCATTATTTTCCCCTTAGACGTCCAGGAGAAGAAGGCCATGGAGTTTCTGGCACTGCATTAGGACGGCATGTCGGTTAGGGAGTATGAGACAAGATTTACTCAGCTCCCGAGGTATGCGCCCGTACTGGTGATGGATGAGGCGAAGAAGGCTCGAAAGTTCGAGCATGGGTTGAGGCCAAGTCTGAGATCGAGGATGATACCCCTCGGTATCAGGAGGTTTTACAAATTGGTTAAACAAGCTGCAGCCACTGAGGTAGACATGGAGCAGTTCCATGATATTCAGAATCGAAGGACCAGCTGGAATGTTGGGAAGAGGCCCGCAGTTTCTGGCAACTTTAGGGGATAGCTGCCGGCCCAGAGGTTCAAACCAACAGGAGCGAATGCTGTCAACATAGCTGGGAGACCTGGAAACAATTGGGTGAGACCTCCTGTGGTAACTTGCTTCAACTGTGGTGAGACGGGACATTACAAGTCTCAATGCCCCAAGCCGCAGAATGTCACCCGTAGTGGACCAACGCAGCAAGTTGGGAAGAAGCCGTACCAGCAGGAGCGGGTATTTTCCTTGACTGAAGCTGATGCTGATGAGGTGGATCACGTCATCACTGGTACGAGGGAGGATGTTTAGAGTGTTTGCTATTGTTTCTCTTTTCCTGCCTTATATAGTGAACAGTTATGTAACGAGTGTGTGTTATGTAATAGGAGAACTTATTTCGAATGGAAAGAAAGCTGTTGTTTTGTTCGATACTGGGTCCTCTCACACTTTTGTATCACCTAAGTTTGCTAAAGTTTTGGAAGTCGAACTAAAAGTCTTTCCAGGCAAGGTCTTGGCAGTAGCTACTCCATCAGGGGAGACTCTAATCACTGATCGGTACTATGTGGACTGCGAGATCGTGATTGGAGACAGAATTTTCGTAATTGATCTGATCGATCTGAATATCTTGGGAGTCAATGTTATGATTTGCATTGATTGGATGTCGGTGTACAGTGCGAACATCGAGATTAAGACTAAGGAAGTAACAGTGAAGGCTCCAGGTGGACCTGAAGTCACTTTCCAAGGAAAGAAGAGATGTTCTGGTCTGGTGGCAGCTATATGCAAAAGGGATGTTCCTGCGAAGGTGCAGCAAATTCCTTTGGTTCGGGATTACCCGATGATATTCTTGGAAGATTTGCCTCGGTTACCCCCGCATCGTGATGTGGAGTGCAACATCACTATCCAGCCAGAGAGTGCGTCCATTTCCAAGGCACCGTATAGGATGGCACCTGTGGAGCCGAATGATCAAATGGCAGATTGAGGAACTGTTGGAGAAAGGCTTTATTCAACCGAGTGCGTCGCCCTAGGGAGCGCCGGTGCTTTTGGTAAAGAAGAATGACGGTTCGATGAGGATGTGCATCGATTACCAGGAGCGCTGAATAAGGTCACTGTTCAGAATAAGTATTCGATTTCGCGAATTGATGACCTGTTCGATCGTCTACAAGGAGCAGCTATTTTCTCCAAAATAGATCTTCGATCAGGGTACCATCAAATTCGAGTGAAGACTGAAGATGTGCATAAGACTGCGTTCAGAACTCGACACGGGCATTACGAATTCTTAGTTATGCCATTTGGAGTGACGAATGCACCTGCAATCTTCATGGACATGATGAATAGAGTTCTGAGGCCGTTCATTGATTCTTTTGTCGTGGTGTTTATCGACGATATTCTTGTGTACTCCAAGTCAGAGGAGGAGCACACAGAGCATCTGGCAGCAGTTTTGAAGAAGCTTCAGGAGCATGAGTTGTACGCCAAATTGTCCAAGTGCGATTTTTGAAAATCTGAAGTGGCATTCCTGGGTGACATCCTTTCTAAGGAGGGAATGACAACTGATCCGCAGAAGATATAGGTGGTGAAGGATTGGGTAAGGCCTACTACAGTAAAGGAAATCAAGAGTTTCCTTGGGCTAACTGGATATTACAGGAGATTTATCCAAGGCTATGCTCAGATAGCTGTGCCGCTCACTGGTCTGACCAAGAAGAATGTGAACTTCAAGTGGCCTGAACAGTGCGAGGCAAGCTTTGAGGAGTTGAAAGAGAGGCTGACTACTGCACCCATTTTGGCTTTGCCTAGAGCAGGTATTGAGAATGATGTCTACAGCCATGCTTCACATCGTAGGCTTGGTTGTGTCTTAATGCAAGAAGGAAAAGTGATCGCTTATGGGTCTAGGCAACTACGACCGCATGAGAAAAATTATCCGACTCATGATCTGGAGTTTGCTGCAATTATCTTTGTCTTAAAGCAATGGAGACATTACGTGTATGGTGAGAAGCTGAACATGTACACGGACCACAAAAGCTTGAAGTACATCTATCAGCAGAAAGATCTGAATCTGAGGCTAAGGAGATGGCTGGAGGTGCTTGAGGACATTCGTCTGGAGATTAAGTACCATCCTGGGAAGGCTAATGTTGTTGCTGATGTACTTAGCCGCAAGAGCAGTCTGGCTAGTTTGACCACAACTCCGAGGCAGCTGGCAGAGGAGTTAGATCGGGCTGGTATTGAGGTTGTTCTGCAAGGCTTAGAATCATCTTTAGCTCAGTTAAGCTTCAACCAACAGCTGAATGAAAGGATTATCGCAAGTTAGAAGGAAGATGCAGAGATTCTGAAGGTGAAGGAGCAGGTCGGTGCCGGCAGGTTGTCCGAGTTTTAGATTAGGGATGGAGTGCTGTGGTTTGGAGAGAGGCTATGTGTTCCGAATCAGTCGGACTTGAAAGAAAGTATTCTTCAGGAGGCACATGCTACTCTTTTGTCAATACATCCTGGGAGTACTAAGATGTATAGGGACAATAAGCAGCATTTCTGGGGCTCAGGTTTGAAGCGGGATGTGGCCGAGTTCGTGGCGAAGTGTGTGATCTGTTACCAGGTCAAAGCCGAGAATCAGAAACCCAGAGGTCTATTGCAACCGTTACCTATTCCGTAATGGAAGTGGGATAATATCCATATGGATTTCATCATGGGTTTGCCAAAGAGTTCCAAGGGCAATGATGCGATTTGGGTCATAGTCGATCGATTAACCAAATCTGCCCACTTTTTGGCGATGAAACTCACTTCGGCGATGGACAGATTGGCTGAGCTGTATGTTGGTGAGATCGTCAGGCTTCATGGTGTTCCGTTAACCATTGTGTCTGATCAAGATGTGCGGTTTACTTCGTATTTTTGGAGGAGTCTTCAGACAGCTTTGGGTACCAAGACAAATTTCAGCACTGCTTTTCATCCGCAGACTGATGGGCAGATCGAGAGAGTCAACCGTATTCTTGAGGATATGCTTCTGTGTTGTGTACTAGGACTTTGGAGGCAGTTGGGAAAGGCACTTGGCTCTGGTAGATTTTGCCTACAACAACAGTTTTCAGACTAGTATTGGGATGGCGCCGTACGAAGCTCTGTATGGCAGGAAGTACAGAACACCTGTTTGTTGGTTCGAAGTTAGGGAGCATCAGATGTTTGGGCCTGAGATTGTGCAGCACACCTCTGTAAAGATTGATCTGATCAGGAAGAGGTTGGTGGATACTCAGAGTAGGCAGAAGAGCTATGCAGACAACCGGAGGAGGGACCTTGAGTTTGAGGGTGGTGACTTTGTCTTTCTGAAGGTTTCACCTAGAAAGAGTGTGATTCGCTTCGGCAGAGGTGGGAAGTTAGCCCCGAGGTTCATAGGCCCGTACAAGAAATTGAAGCAGATTGGGGAAAACTTCTTGTCGGAGGAGTTGTCTCAGGTGCACAATATCTTTCAAGAGTCTGTGCTGAGAGGTTACATTCCAGATCCCAGTCATCATTTGCCCGACGTACCGGAGGGTTTGCAGTTGGATCTGAGTTACATTGAGCTTCCAGTTGAGATTGTCGATCGTCGGGAGAAAGTCTTGAGGAATAAGATGATACCGATGGTCAAAGTAGTCTGGAGAAACCAGTTAGTTGAAAAGGCTACTTGGGAATCTGAGGAGATGATGATGAAAGATCATCCTGAGCTCTTTGAGTGATTTGTATCTTCTTTTCTTTTGTTATCTCTTTGTTGTATTCCTGTTTTCTCACTCTTTAAGTGTAGTTCCGGGGACGGAACTATTCTAAAGAGGGAGTGTTGTAACACCCTAGTTTTTATTTATGATATTTTGTAATTTTACGTGTTGTGCACGTATGATTTCATTTGTATAATTTCTTTTATAAAATATTTTTATATAGTATTTGTTCTCTTTATTTTTCCAAAAAAAGCTATTCTCTTTAAAAGCCTAATTAAAATCTAGGCCTAATTGTCTTTAAGCCCACTCTATTTTATTAATTAAATTAATTATTTTAAGCCCATGGTTAGTTTGGCCCATTAGTGAGCCCATTTATTTTAATTCTCTTTTGAAATGGTCTAACTTGTAGTGTGGAATCATTTCATGGAAAATTAATTTTTGGTCACATGAACAAATTTGTAAATGGAGGACACTAGGTGGCATGTGCATGCAATGGAGTGTGCAATGCACACCCTTTCACCATGGCCGATAGGATAGGGAGAGTGGGAGAGATGGGAGTGGTGGAGAGTTGGTTACTATCATCATGGGTAGTTTCTATAACTCCCTAGTACATCTTGGCCCTTAATCTCTATCCATTTGATCTAATCTTGGCCCTCCATTCACCCTAGAAAATTGTATAAATATCCCTTCCTACACTCTTCATTCTCACACTTGTAAAAAAATTGAAAAGAAAAGAATAGAAAGAGAGAAAAAGAATACAAGTAGTAAGGCAAAAGATTGAGGAGTCGTGAGTTGAAAAGAGTGATTGTTTTGTGTAAGTGCTTCAACCAAGGAGAAGGAGGCCGAACTGCATAGGGGAGGCTCGGGTTCAAGATTGCAACAAGGAGAAGGTGATTTTCGTGGCTTGATCTAGGAGGAGAAGGCTTCACTCGTTCGTCTTAGGAGATCTCTAGGAGTCTATTTGATAGTTTCTTTCCATTTAAGGTGGGTGTTTCTCTTAAACTTCTAATTAGACATCATGTTAGGATGTGGTTGACAAATTAAGGAGAAATTCTAACAAATATAGCCATGCATTATGAAAATGAGACAAATTGCTATTAGTTTGATAATATGTTAAAAGAGTGTTAAATTGCTTGCCAAATTATGATTTGTTAAATGATTATCATGTTGTCATGCTCAATTTTGTTGTGATGTGCTAGATAAACAAATACATGCTTGTATGTTGAACAATTGAATAAAGAACTATGGATATAGGTGATTTTGATTAATGTGTTGTTAAATAACATGAAAAAATGAATTTTATTACTGAGATAATTGTACAATGTCAATAAAAATATTATAAGTGATATAGGAAAATTTTAAGTGTAATTTACAAGGAGATTATGCTTATTTTCCCCTAAATTCGAAATTGAAGAATAAAAATGAAGTAGAGAGCAAATTATGTCGTTTTGTATCAAAAATCAAATTTTATTTTACTGAAATGTTGTAATGAGATGAAAAATGAAATCTGAATTTTTGAATGAATTTGGAGAAGAAAAGAACTCAAAAATATTCATTTTTTGGTAAAAATTCGAAATAACTGAGTCTCGGACTTAAACCCCTAAAAACCCCACTCTATATCAGCTTGGTCACTTAGACCATTTGGTTGAAGGAGGCTTTAGCGCTTACTGTAGCCGTGGGTTGGTCTTGGTGGTCTCGGGTTCGAAACTGGGCTCTGCCCTTTTTGTTTTCGTTTTTGAATAAAACCCCCAACACGAAACCGAAAGCCCTTATTAATTAAAGCGCACGCCATATCGTGGTTGCACCTTAGCCCAGTTGGCTTTCGGTGGCGGGTGGCTAGCTTCAGGTCGTGGGTTCGATTCTTGGTTTCGGCAGAATATAACATTTTTGATTTTTTTGGATTTAAAACTTGATTTCTTGGCTTCTAAAAATCCGAAAAAATACTATAATTATTCTAAAATTATGTGGATTCAATGAAAAATATTTGTGCATTATTTGACTAAAATAAAAGTGACTTAGAAGTAAAAATTGAGTAGACTTGTATGAAAATTGACACTTGTATAAATATAAAAAGTGACTTTTTTTCATGAGAAAATTTTATTAAGTTATAAAAGAGATATTTTGAAGGGAGGAAAATCTAAGTGTGTTGATTATGGATTTTTGTTCATCTATTTTGGATTTTGTGTGCACTCTAAAGATAGATGAAAAATACAACTTTGTTGAATGAAGTAAATAAAAGAAAGAAATACTAGTTTGGGAATCTAATGGATTTATGGAAATAAATTTGAGTATGAAATACATGAATTGAAATTGAACTTTATGTATGAGATTTGATTCATAGAATGGAAATCATGTTAATTATGAGAAAGAATTTATGAGTACAAAGACTCAATTTTTGTGATTATGAATTGAAATTGAGAACTAGAGTGTAGTTAAGTCTCATATCGGCATTGAAGAAAAATGTGTTGAAATGAAACTGGAGATGAAAAGACCATGATTTGGATCATGTTGAATAATTGGTTAAGATCGGTATAGTGGAAGGGCTAACTCTAGAGAACTGATTTTGTTCATGATTTAAATAACTAAGGATTAGATTCATAGTGAAGACGTGATGAAAATAAGAGAAAAACACTAGTATGAGGGCCTCGGAGCTACAGTGTGAGAATATTCACAGGCTGTCTTCACAATGCGTCGTGACATGACGTGGATATGTCTCCAGGGGTTCATAACGCAGGCGATGCTCGTGGGGTGTTTGGTGACTGCAGGAAGTGTCATGTCCCATGACGGAGGCTGAATTGTCCATAGGTTCTTCACAATGCGTCGTGACAAGACGTGGGATTCCCCTCCAGGCTGTCTGGACAAGAGCTCGTAACTCATAGAACATCTAGGATACTTATCGTAGTTACAGTAGTAGTTTAAGTCATGACAAGGGATTGAATCCTACAAGATGAAGAACGGTTAAGGGCTTGCCCTCAGACCTATATAGTATGGGATGCATAGAATCTGAACAGGTGCGCATTAGTGTCATCTAATATAAACAACTGCATTAAGGACTAAGTGCACTGCACAACACGACATCTATAGGATAGTCCCTTGTAGTTTCTGTTTGTGATCAAGTTTGGGATTGTTTAAGTATTTGAGAATCGTTATACTGTTCGGCATAGAGAGGTAGCCATGTATAATATTTCGTCGGTTGTAAGCAACTGACGCACCCACAGTTTTTATCCAGGGTAAAGTGATTAACAAGACTAAAGAATGCATGCTGATTAAAGATTGATTCAAGAGTTGTACATTTCAATTCATGTAAATTGTTTTAAATTTCTTCCGCTGTAAATATGTAATGTAAGTGTAAACTCTGATGTAACAAAAGTTTTTATTTCCTTGTAAAATTGAACTAAAGAAGTGTAAAGATCCTGTGGAACTTCGAATTCAGTTGTATTTTGGAATTCGGGGTGTTATTCAATTTTAAGTGTACCCAACTTCGAACCAACAAACAGGTGTTCTTCATTTTCTGCCATACAGAGCTTCTTACGGCGCCATTCCAATACTAGTCTGAAAACGGTTGTTGTAGGCGAACTCTACCAGAGCCAAGTGCCTTTCCCAACTGCCTCCAAAGTCCAGTACACAACACCAAACCATATCCTCAAGAATACGGTTGACTCTCTCGGTCTGCCCATCGGTCTGCAGATGAAAAGCTGTGCTGAAATCCGTCTTGGTACCCAAAGCTGTCTGAAGACTCCTCCAAAAATGCGAAGTAAACCGCGCATCCCGATCAGACACAATGGTTAAGGGAAGACCATGAAGCCTGACGATCTTAACAACATACAGCTCAGCCAATCTGTCCATCGACGAAGTGAGTTTCATCGCCAAGAAGTGAGCAGATTTGGTTAATCGATCGACTATGACCCAAATTGCATCATTGCCCTTGGAACTCTTGGGCAAACCCGTGATGAAATCCATACTGATGTTATCCCACTTCCATTCCGGAATAGGTAACGGTTGCAATAGACCTCCTGAATTTTTTATTCTCGGCTTTGACCTGCTGACAGATCTCACACCTCGCCACGAACTCGGCCACATCCCGCTTCAAACCTGACCACCAGAAATGCTGCTTAATGTCCCTATACATCTTAGTACTCCCAGGATGAATTGACAAAAGAGTAGCATGTGCCTTCTGAAAAATACTTTCTTTCAAGTCCAACTGATTCGGAACACATAGCCTCTCTCCAAACCACAACACTCCATCCCTAATCTAAAACTCGGACAACCTGCCGGCACCGACCTGCTCCTCCATCTTCAGAATCTCTGCATCTTCCTTCTGACTTGCAATAATCTTTTCATTCAGCGTAGGTTGAAGCCTCAACTGAGCTAAAGATGATCCCAAGCCTTGCAGAACAACTTCAATATCAGCCCGATCCAACTCTTCTGCCAGCTGCCTCTGAGTTGTGATCAAACTAGCCAGACGGCTCTTGCAGCTAAGTCCACCAGCAATAACATTAGCCTTCCCAGGATGGTACTTAGTCTCCGAATGAATGTCCTCAAGTACCTCCAGCCATCTCCTTTGCCTCAGATTCAGATCTTTCTGCTGATAGATGTATTTCAAGCTTTTGTGGTCCATGTATATGTTTGACTTCTCACCATACACGTAATGTCTCCATTGCTTCAAGGAAAAGATAATCGCAGCCAACTATAGATCATCAGTCGGATAATTTTTCTCATGCGATCGTAGTTGCCTAGACCCATAAGCGATCATTTTTCCTTCTTGCATTAAGACACAACCAAACCCACGATGTGAAGCATCGCTATAGACATCATACTCAACACCTTCTCTAGGCAAAGCCAAAATGGGTGCAGTAGTCAGCCTCTCTTTTAACTCCTGAAAGCTTGCCTCGCACTGCTCAGTTCACTTGAAGTTCACATTCTTCTTGGTCAGACCAGTGATCGACACGGCTATCTGAGCATAGCCTGGATAAATCTCCGGTAATATCTAGTTAGCCCAAGGAAACTCCTGATTTCCTTCACTGTAGTAGGCCTTGCCCAATCCTTCACTGCCTCTATCTTCTGAGGATCAGTTGCCACTCCCTCCTTAGAAAGGATGTGACCCAGGAATGCCACTTCAGATTTCCAGAAATCGCACTTGGACAACTTGGCATACAGCTCATGCTCCAGAAGCTTCTTCAAAACTGCTTCCAGATTCTCTGTGTGCTCCTCCTCCGACCTAGAGTACACAAGAATATCATCGATAAACACCACGACAAAAGAATCAATGAACGGCCTCAGAACTCTATTCATCATGTCCATGAAGATTGCAGGTGCATTCGTCACTCCAAACGACATAACTAAGAATTCGTAATGCCCGTGTCGAGTTCTAAACGCAGTCTTATGCACATCTTCAGTCTTCACTCGAACTTGATGAAAACCTGACCGAAGATCTATTTTGGAGAAAATAGCTGCTCCTTGTAGACGATCAAACAGGTCATCAATTCGTGGAATCGGATACTTATTCTGAACAGTGATCTTATTTAGCTCCCGGTAATCGATGCACATCCTCATGGAACCGTCCTTCTTCTTTACCAAAAGCACCGGCGCTCCCCAAGGCGATGCACTCGGTTGAATAAAGCCTTTTTCCAACAGTTCCTCAATCTGCCGTTTGATCTCATCCTACTCCACAGGCGCCATCCTATATGGTGCCTTGGAAATGGGCGCACTCCCTGGCTGGATAGTGATGCTGAACTCCACATCACGAGACGGGGGTAACCCAGGCAAATCTTCCAAGAATACCGTCGGGTAATTCCGAACCACAGGAATTTGCTGCACCCCCGCAGGAACATTCCTTTTGCAGATAGCTGCCACCAGACCCGAACATCTCTTCTCCCTTTGGAAAGTGACTTCTGGGCCACCTAGAGCCTACACTGTTACTTCCTTGGTCTTACACTCGATGTTCGCACTGTACACCGACATTCAATTAATGTCAATGATAACATCGACTCTCAAGACATTCAGCTCGATCAGATCAATCTCAAAAATTCTATCTCTAATCATGATCTTGCAGTCCGCATAGTACCGATCAGTGGTTAGAGTCTCTCCTGATGGAGTAGCTAGTGCCAAGACTTTGCCTGGAAAGACTTTCGTTTCGACTCCCAAAACTTTAGCAAACTTAGGTGATACAAAAGTGTGAGAGGATCCAGTATCGAACAAAACAACATCTTTCTTTCCATTCAAAATAAGTTCTCCTGTTACATAACACACACTCGTTACATAACAGTTCACTATATAAGGCGGGAAAAGAGAAACAACATAAAACACTCTAAACATCCTCCCTCGTACCAGTGATGACGTGATCCACCTCATCAGCATCAGCTTTAGTCAAGGCAAATACCCGCCTCTGCTGGTACGGCTTCTTCCCAACTTGCTGCGTTGGTTCACTACGGGTGACATTCTGCGGCTTGGGACATTAAGACTTGTAATGTCCCGTCTCACCACTATTGAAGCAAGTCACCACAAGAGGTCTTACCCAATTGTTTTTGGGTCTCCCAGCTATGTTAACAGCATTCGCTCCGTTGGTTTGAACCTCTGGGCCGGCGGCTGTCCCCTGAAGTTGCCAGAAACTGTGGGCCTCTTTCTAACATTCCAGCTGGTCCTCCGATTCTGAACAGTATGGAACTGCTCCATATCTACCTCAGTGGCCGCAGCTCGTTTGACCAATTTGTCAAACCTCCTAATACCGAAGGGTATCATCTTGGATCTCAAACTTGGCCTCAACCCATGCTCGAACTTTTGAGCCTTCTTCTCCTCGTCCATCACCAGTTTAGGCACATACCTCGAGAGCTAAGTGAATCTTGTCACATACTCCCTAACCGACATGCCGCCCTGCTGCAATGCCAGAAACTCCATGGCCTTCTTCTCCTGGACGTCTGAGAAAAAATAATGACTGCAGAATTCCTCCAAGAATTCATCCCAGCCCAGAACAATACCCCCCATCGCCCGCTTCATCGACTGCCACTACACTGCCACATCCTTCTCAAACTGCAGCGCTGCCAACTTCACCTTGCTGCCCTCCAAGGTCTCCAAGACTTCAAAGATGGACAAATTGGCTGAGCTGTATGTTGGTGAGATCGTCAGGCTTCATGGTGTTTCGTTAACCATTTTGTCTGATCGGGATGCACAGTTTACTTTGTATTTTTGGAGGAGTCTTTAGACAGCTTTGGGTACTAAGATGGATTTCAGCACTGCTTTTCAACCACAGACCGATAGGCAGACCGAGAGAGTCAACCGTATTCTTGAGGATATGCTTCGGTGTTATGTACTAGACTTTGGAGGCAGTTGGGAAAGGTACTTGGCTCTGGTAGAGTTTGCCTACAACAACAGTTTTCAGACTAGTATTGGGATGGCGCCGTACGAAGCTCTGTATGGCAGGAAGTACAGAACACCTGTTTGTTGGTTCGAAGTTAGGGAGCATCAGATGTTTGGGCCTGAGATTGTGCAGCAGACCTCAGAAAAGATTGATCTGATCAGGAAGAGGTTGGTGGATGCACAGAGTAGGCAGAAGAGCTATGCAGACAACCGGAGGAGGTACCTTGAGTTTGAGGTTGGTGACTTTATCTTTCTGACCTAGCAAGGGTGTGATTCGCTTCAGCAGAGGTGGGAAGTTAGCCCCGAGGTTCATAGGCCCGTACAAGATATTGAAGCGGATTGGGAAAACTGCTTATCGGTTGGAGTTGCCGAAGGAGTTGTCTCAGGTGCACAATGTCTTCCATGTGTCTATGCTGAGAGGGTACATTCCAGATCCAAGTCACTATTTGCCCGAAGTACCGAAGGGTTTGCAGTTAGATCTGAGTTTCATTAAGCTTCCGGTTGAGATTGTCGATCGTCGGGAGAAAGTCTTGAGGAACAAGACGATACCGATGGTCAAAGTAGTCTGGAGAAACCAGTTGGTTGAAGAGGATTCTAGTGGGAATCTGAGGAGATGATGATGAAAGATCATCCTGAGCTTTTTAAGTGATTTGTATCTTCTTTTCTTTTCTTATCTCTTTGTTGTATTCCTGTTTTCTCACTTTTTAAGTATAGTTCTGGGGACGGAACGATTCTAAGGAGGAAGTGTTGTAACACCCTAGTTTTCATTTATGAGATTTTGTGATTTTACGTGTTGTGCACGTATGATTTCATTTGTATAATTTCTTTTATAAAATATTTTTATATAGTATTTGATCTCTTTATTTTTCCAAAAAAAAAAACTATTCTCTTTAAAAGCCTAATTAAAATTTAGGCCTAATTGTCATTTAAGCCCACTCCATTTTATTAATTAAATTAATTATTTTAAATCCCATGGTTAGTTTGACCCATTGGTCAGCCCATTTACTTTAATTCTCTTTTGAAATGCTCTAACTTGTAGTGTAGACTCATTTCATGGACAATTAATTTTTGGTCACATGAACAAATTTGTAAATGGGGGACACTAGGTGGCATGTGCATGCAATGGATTGTGCAATGCACACCCTTTCACCATGGCCGGATAGGATAGGGAGAGTGGGAGAGATGGGAGTGGTTGAGAGTTGGTTACTCTCATCATGGGTAGTTTCTATAACCCCCTAGTACATCTTGGACCTAAATCTCTAACCATTTGATCTAATCTTGGCCCTCCATTCACCCTAGAAAATTGTATAAATACCCCCTTCCACACTCTTCATTCTCACACTTGGAAAAAATTGAAAAAAAGAATAGAAAGAGAGAAAAGAATAAAAGTAGTAAGGCAAAAGATTGAGGAGTTGTGAGTTGAAAAGAGTGAGTGTTTTGTGGGAGTGCTTCAACCGAGAAGGAGGTCGAACTGCATAGGGGTGGCTCGGGTTCAAGATTGCAACAAGGAGAAGGCGATTTTCGTGGCTTGATCTAGGAGGAAAAGGCTTCACTCGTTCGTCGT
Organism: Hemerocallis citrina; assembly: GCA_017893485.1. Classification (NCBI taxonomy): domain Eukaryota; kingdom Viridiplantae; phylum Streptophyta; class Magnoliopsida; order Asparagales; family Asphodelaceae; genus Hemerocallis; species Hemerocallis citrina. The sequence goes on along the minus strand of CM030368.1, from coordinate 186,960,050 downwards.
AGGAGATCTCTAAGAGTCTATTTGATTGTTTCTCTCCATTTAAGGTGGGTGTTTCTCTGAAACTTCTAATTAGACATCATGTTAGGATATGGTTGACAAATTAAGGAGAAACTCTAACAAATATAGCCATGCATTAGGAAACTGAGACAAATTGCTATTAGTTTGATTATATGTTAAAAGAGTGTTAAATTGATTGCCAAATTATGATTTGTTAAATGATTATCATGTTGCCATGCTCAATTTTGTTGTGATGTGCTAGATAAACAAATAAATGCTTATACGTTGAACAATTGAATAAAGAACTATGGATATAGGTGATTTTGATTAATGTGTTGTTAAATGACTTGAAAAAATAAATTTTATTACTGAGATAATTGTACAATGTAAATAAAAACATTATAAGTGATATAGGAAAATTTTAAGTGTAATTTATAAGGAGATTATGATTATTTTCCCTTAAATTCAAAATTGAAGAATAAAAATGAAGTAGAGAGCAAATTATGTTGTTTTGTATCAAAAATCAAATTTTATTTTACTGAAATGTTGTAATAAGATGAAAAATGAAAAAAATCTCGAATTTTTGAATGAATTTGGAGAAGAAAAGAACTCAAAAATATTTCTTTTTGTAAACAAAAAAAATCGAAATAACAGAGACTCAGACTTTAACCCTAAAAATCCCATCCTATAACAGCTTGGTCACTTAGACCATTTCGTTGAAGGTGGCTTTAGCGCTTACTGTAGCCGTGGGTTGGTCGTGGTAGTCTCGGGTTCGAAACTGGGCTCTGCCCTTTTGTTTTCATTTTTGAATATAAACCCCCAACCCGAAACCGAAACCCCTTATTAATTAAAGCCCATGCCATATCGTGGTTGCGCCCTAGCCCTGTTGGATTCGGTGGCGGGCGGCTAGCTTCAGGTCGTGGGTTCGATTCTTGGTTTCGGCAGAATATAACACTTTTGATTTTTTTGGATTTAAAATTGATTTCTTGGCTTCTAAAAATCCGAAAAAAATACTATAATTATTCTAAAATTATGTGGATTCAATGAAAAATAATTGTGCATTATTTGACCAAAATAAAAGTGACTTAGAAGTAAAAAAAATATTGAGTAGACTTGTATGAAATTTGACAATTGTATAAATATGAAAAGTGATTATTTTTCATGAGAAAATTTTATTAAGTTATAAAAGAGATATTTTGAAGGGAGGAAAATGTAAGTGTGTTGATTATGGATTTTTGTTCATCTATTTTGGGTTTTGTGTGCACTCTAAAGATAGATGAAAAATACAACTTTGTGAATGAACTAAATAAAAGAAAGAAATACTGGTTTGGGAATCTAATGGATTTATTGAAATAAAATTGAGTATGATATACATGAATTGAAATTGAACTTTATGTATGAGATTTGATTCATAGAAAGAAATGGAAATCGTTAATTATGAAAAATAATTATGAGTACAAAGACTCAAATTTTGTGATTATGAATTGAAATTGAGAACTAGTGTGTGGTTAAGCCTCATACCGGTATTGAAAAGAAATGTGTTGAAATGAAATTGGAGATGACAAGGCCAAGATTTGGGTCATGTTGAATAAATGGTTAAGACCGGTATAGTGGAAGGGCTAACTCTAGAGAATTGATTTTGTTCATAATTCAAATAACTAAGGACTAGATACATAGTGAAGGTGAGATGAAAATAAGAGAAAAACATGAGTATGAGGGCATCGGAGCTACGGTGTGAGAATATTCATAGGCTGTCTTCACGATACGTCGTGATATGACGTGGATATGTCTCCAGGAGTCCGTACCGCAGACGATGCTCGTGGGGTGTTTGGTGACTGCGAGTGGTGTCATGTCCCATGATAGAGGCTGAATTGTCCATAGGTTCTTCATGATGTATCGTGACATGACGTAGGATTCTCCTCCAGGCTGTTTGGACATGAGCTAGTAACTCATAGAACATCTAGGATACCTATCGTAGTTATAGTAGTAGTTTAAGTCATGAAGAGGAATTGAACCCTACAAGATGAAGAACGGTTAAGGGCTTGCCCTCAAACTTATGTAGTATGGGATGCATAGAATCTAAACAAATGCACATTAGTATCATCTAATATAAACAAATGCATTAAGGACTAAGTGCACTGCACAACACGACATCTATAGGATAGTCCCTTGTAGTTTCTGTTTGTGATAAAGATTGTGATTGTTTAAGTATTTGAGAATCGTTATACTGTTCGGCATATAGAGGATAGCCATGTATAATATTTCATCGGTTGTAAGCAACTGACGCGCCCACAGTTTTTATGCAGGGTAAAGTGATTAACAAGACTAAAGAATGCATGCTGAGTAAAGATTGATTCAAGAGTTATACATTTCAATTCATGTAAATTATTGTAAATTGCTTCCGCTGTAAATATGTAATGTAAGTGTAAACTCTGATGTAACAAAAAGTTTTTATTTCCTTATAAAATTGTACGAAAGAAGTGTAAAGATCTTGTGGAATTTCGAATTCAGTTGTGTTTTGGAATTCAGGGTGTTACAAGAACTAGGCACTAAGAGAAGAAGTAGTAAACCTGGGAAAACATAAGTGGGGCACTCTATATAGTCGAGTGATGTACTTTGGGACTATAGACCCAATCGGGCAGTGTACTCTGGGACTGAGGTTGCTTCGAAGGAGACGAACTTTTATTTTAAATTTGGGACTATGCATAGTCGGGTGGATAGTTTGTCGTACTCCAGTGTATATACGTATACCGGGGCTAGAGGGGCACTTGCGGGATGTTCGCACGATGAGGAGTCTGTATAACAGTCGGGCAGTGTACTCTGGGACTGGAATCCGTACTCGTGGAATGTCTAAACCTTACTTTTATTACTGGGTAGTTTTCATAGCGAGGGATCGAACCCTTTTAACGTGGATTACGTAGGTGTTTGTCCTTGGACCTATGTAGCATGGGATGCATAGAATCCAAACAAGTATGCATTAGTGTCATCTTAGAATAAAATATCTGCATTAGGCATTAAGGCATTGCATACACTTACATATTTAGAGTAGTCACATTTAACACTTTATTTACAATCAAGTTTGTGATCTGTTAAAGTATTAAGATTGTTATATTTTCGGCATAGAGAGGATGGTCGTGTATAACATTTTCATCGGTTGTAAGCAACTGACGTGCCCACAGTTCATTATGCAGGAGTTGGATCTTTTATGAACATATAAAGTTGATATGCTGCTGTTGACTAATTACATGTTAAAGATGTTGCAGATTATATATAATTTTTCATTATTGTAATTCATTTTATCTTCCGCTGTGTAAATGAATGTAAAGGACTCTGATGTATTATAAAAAGTTCAAATTTTCTTGTAAAATTATACGAAGTGAAGTGTAAAGATCCTGTGGAACTTTGAATTCAGTCTTATTTGGAATTCGGGGCGTTACACATGCTGACCATCTGAGGTTGGTTCTGCAGACCTTGAGGGAGAATCAGTTCTATCGGAAACTCAGCAAGTGTGAGTTCTGGCTTGATCGAGTTACCTTTCTGGGGCACATTATCTCAGGCGATCGTATCTCTATTGATCCGTCTAAGATTTCTGTGGTCAAGGATTGGCCTATTCCTAAGTCAGTTTCGAAAGTGAGAAGTTTCCTTGGTTTGGCCGGATATTATCGAAAGTTCATCCAAGACTTTTCGTAGATTGCTGGACCGTTGACTAAGCTGACTGGAAAATATCAGAAGTTCGTCTGGAATGGAGCTTTTAGGGGAGCTTTTGCAGAGTTGAAGAGTCGATTGACATCAGCACCTATGCTGACTATTCTGGATAGTTCGGGTGGTTTTTTGGTTCACTGTGAAGCATCTAGCAAGGGCCTAGGTGCAGTGTTGATGCAGAAAGGTCGAGTTGTTGCTTATGCGTACAGACAGTTAAGGCCGCACGAGAAGAACTACCCTACCCTTGATTTAGAGTTGGCTGTGGTGATCTTTGCTTTGAGGTTATGGAGTCACTATCTGCTTGGAGACCGAGTGGAGATCTTTACTGACCACAAAAGTTTCAAGTATGTGTTCACTCAGAAGGAGCTGAACATGAGGCAGAGGCGATGGTTGGAGTTATTGGCTGACTATGACATCATTTTGCAATACCATCCTGATAAAGTAAACTTGGTGCCAGATACTTTGAGTAGAAGACCAGTCGCCATGTTCCTAACTCAGCAGAGAGAGCTTGTTGAGCAGATGAGGAGGTTGGATTTGGATGTGATCTTGCCAGGTTCTGCTCGGAGTTGCATGATGCTACAGTTGCAATCGTCTCTTGTTGAGCAGATTAAGGAGGCTCAGTTAGGTGATGAGCAATTGCAAGGGTTCAAAGTCGAAGTTGAAGCGTGTACAAGGATTGATATGGTTGTTCACTCAGATGGATCTCTTTGTTTTGGGTCCAGATTGTGTGTTCCGAAGGGTGAGGTTCGCCAGAAGTTGCTTGAGGAAGCCCACCAATCGTTGTACTCTATTCATCCTGGTGGTACGAAGATGTACCGAGATTTGAAGCTTCAATTTTTATGGCATTGTATGAAGAGGGTCGTGGCGAGATTTGTGTCGCAGTGCTTGATCTACCAGCAGGTGAAGGCAGAGCATCAGAGGACCTCCGGACTTCTTCAGCCTCTTTCCATTTCGGAGTGAAAGTGGGAGCATATCACCATGGATTTTGTGACCGCTTTGCCGAGCAGTCCTAAGGGTCACAATGCCATTTGGGTGATTGTGGACAGGTTGACGAAGAGCGCTCACTTCGTTCCCTTCGGAGTTGGACAGTCTGCTGAGAGCCTAGCTGAGAAGTAAATGCAAGAGATTGTCAGACTTCATGGGGTTCCAGCCAGTATTGTATCCGATAGGAATACGAGATTCAGATCGCAGTTTTGGGAGAGTCTTCAGAGTTGTCTAGGGAGAAAGTTGAAGTGCAGTACAGATTTTCACCCTTAGACACATGGACAGTCAGAGAGGACCATCCAGACTCTAGAGGACAGGTTGAGATCCTGTGTGCTGCAATTTGGAGGTTCTTTGAATGACCACTTGCATATTGTAGAGTTCTCGTACAACAACAGCTTTCATGCTAGTCTTAAGGCTGCTCCGTTCGAGGCACTCTATGGTCAAGTATTGGTCGCCAGTGTGCTGGGATGACATTGGCAAGAGAAAATTGTTGGGCCCGGAGTTGATCACTAAGATGGTGGATGCTGTGAGTCAGATCATGAAGCATCTTCATGTCGCGCAAGACAGACAGAAGCGATAGGCTGATGTTCATCGTAGAGCCTTGGAGTTTGAGGTGGGAAACCATGTTTTCCTTAAGGTATCGTTGTGGCAAGGTGTCATTCGTTTTGGTGGCAGATGCAAGTTGAGCCCCAGGTTCATCGGACTGTTTGACATCGTGGAACGAGTAGGCAATGTGGCCTATCATCTTGTATTGCCCCTGACTTTATCTGGAGTGCACGACGTCTTCCATGTCTTGCAACTGAGGAAGTATATCCGTGATGAAAGCCACGTGATTGACTACTCAGAGTTATCTGTGAGGCTAGATTTGTCTTGTGAAATTCTGCCAGTTGCTATTGTGGACCGGCGGGAGAAGGTATTGAAGAACAAGGTGATCAAGCTTGTTCGTGTTTGTTGGAATCCTCTCTCGCCAGGTAAGTCGACTTGGGAGCTAGAGGAGGATATCTAGCGAAGGTTTCCTCAATTGTTTGTGTAGCTCTTGATTTGTTGTTTTGCTTTTTTTATTGTTTTTTTTTTCTTTCTGGGTTACCCTATGTACTTGTGGTTGAATTTCGAGAACAAAATTCTTCTTGTTAGGTGGGTAGGATTTGTAACCTCTATTGCTCATACTTGTATTTTTAATTATATTTAATAAAATTCTTAATTATTCTACTTTATTTTTTGTAGTATTTATTTTCATTTCTTTTGCATCGTGTGTTGTTCTTCTCTCTCTTTTGATTCATTTTGCATTGATTCAGCTTTTTATTCTCATTTATTTGATCTACAATTTGTCTTTGATCTCGTCTATTGTTTAAACCTATTTCATGGCCTATTTGTCTCTTATTGGATACTTTTCTTCCTATTGGATACTACCCAGTTCACCCAAAATCCATATTGTCTCTATATAAACACCTTAATTGAATCCTAACCCTAATTACCAAACCCTAATATCTTATTTCCATCTCTCTCATCCTCCTAGCCATCACCCTCATCTATCGCCCGACCTTACCTCCCGACCGTCTTCCCCTTTCATCGCAGTCGTCGTCTACTTCCGACGTCGGAGACCACCACCGCACCCCCCCTGTCCTTTTTCCTCTCCGCTACCGACAAATTCTCTATGGTCGACAATACCCCAACCGAGCCCCTTACTGCCGTCGTCTTGTTCGAGCACAGCCGCGACACCCCCAGCCCCAGGACGGTGCGCCATCGTCTTCCTTGGTGGTTGCTGCCGCCGACCTTGCTGTCTTCTTTTTGGGTGTGTGTGCTTGTGCGCCTTATGCACGTGTTTCGGCTGTGGATTCTCGTCTTTCATTCGTTGTGTTCGTTGTTCGGGAACTGTTCCCGTTATTCTGTTCTTCGTTTCCGTCGTCTTCATAACAAACAAGTAGCTTGTATGTGTTCTTTTTGTCATACAAGATAATGCCGTAAGTAGTCAAGTATGAAAATGTGTGTACTCTCATGATGATCCAATCCTGTTGTAACACCCCACATTTTTATTTTAATTAAAAATGCATTTCTTTCGATTTTTGCACGTATGATGCACATGCTAATTTTTCCATCTCTAATTCTTACTCTCATTTACTAATTTTAGCATGCATAATCTTATTTAGCCTTTTATTTAACCCATGGACCTAAAGTTAAATTTTAGCCCATTAGATTAATTAAAAGGAGAGCCCACTAGAATAATTAAGTTAGTTAATTAAAATGAAAGCCCATGGGACAAGCCCATTAATAAAATCCTATTTTAAGTTGTGCATGGACTAATACATGACAGGTAACAACTTTTAATACACATTTTTAAAATCATAGGAATTGTATTCATTTTTGTAGATGTGTGTGTGTGCACTAGTGCAACTAAGGGAGGAGTAGGGTTGGCCGGTTTTGAGTAGTGGGGAGAGAAAGGGTTGGGGGTTATGGGGGTTAAGGTTTTGAAGAGTTGAAAAGGAGTTAGAAAATGAAAGGTTGAGTGGGTAATTAAGGAGAAAGTTATTAGGTGGAGATTTATGCAAATTAAACCCTCACCTAATCCTACAAATACACCCTCTTTTTCCTTTCTTTTGTCACACCTAAACTAAGCAAATTAGAGAGAAAAAGAAAGAGAGAAAGAGAGTACCTTGTGCTTGGAGGCTTGCTAGGAGGAGAAGGAGAAGGAGGTGCTAGTCTAGCTAGGCGGTAGGAGAGGTCTCCTCATTGGGATATTTTCATTCTTCTTAGAGGTGGGTGATTTCTTACTTTCTAGTTATAGAATATGCATGCTAAAGATTATAAATGAGTACTTTAAGTTGATATTGATGTGAAATATGTAGATAAAACCCATGCTAGTGAAATATGTTATGAATGAGAATAGTCTTGTGATGATTAAGCAAATAGTAGATACCATGCTAATTAAAAACAAGAATTTTTGACTAAAAAACTAAAACTATGAATCATGTTTGTATGCTTGTAAATGTTTTATACATGTTGAACATATGAATTTGTCATATTCAAATCATGCCTTAGAATCTAGACTAATAAAGAAGAAAGAAAACAAGAAAAAAAAATTAGTTAGTGCCATGAAATGTGTTGACGTAAGTATATTTGCTATATTGTATTTGAAAATAACAATTTTCTCCATGAAAGAGGTTTTTGTGAAATTCTCATGATTGAGAGACATGTTGGTGTTGTTATAAAATTTTAATTTGTCTAAGTGAGAACATAAACTAGTTTTATGAACACTATTATTAAATTCAAGTTTTAAGAAAAAAATACAAGCTTATGTGTAAAATGAGAAGATGAATTGTTTAAAGAAATAGAGATATGGTTTTAATATATTTGAAATTTGTTGTTTACTGTTTTTAAAATTCATTCTCAGTCAAGAGAAAGTTTATTTCAAAATCCTCAAAAGATTGGATCTTTGGATAAACAAGTTTGTATGAAAAAGGACCAATTTTTGAACAGTTTAAACAAAAGTATAATAATATAACTCCTAAACAAAAATTAAACTTGGACTTACTGGTTAGCCAGTGCACCACAGAGCACTGCTTGTAAGAGAACTTGGGTTCGAAACTTGATAGTCACATTTATTTTTGATTCTTTAATTTAAAAACGGAACACTGGAGTTTATATTTGGGGTTTCGGTGAGACCATTTGGACATAGAGTCCATAGGGACTTTATGGTTAGCGGGTTGGGTCTTTGGGCATCACTATTGCTGATGTGCGACCCTGGGTTCGAAACCCGTGGGCTGCAGTTTGTTTTTTTTTTCTCTGATATTTTTTTGGACATTTTCAGTGGATTTAAATACGAATAAAATTTGGGAGAAAATACTAGAATTTATATAAAATAAAATAAAGTTTATTAAATAGAGTTGTAGAAATTTTCTTGTATAATTTGGGGTATAAAATGGAAATTTGAGAACCGAACTTCCTTTGTGAAGAAAAGTAAAGTAGACTTGGAGTTTTCCCACTTATATCTACAGTCTACAGAAAAATTAGAAAAATATTTGGATAAAGTTACAGGCATGTTAAAAATTGATCTATCAACAGTAGCTAGAACTGTAACTGAAGAACATGATGATTTTTGTGCTTAATTGAAACATGAAGAACTCAGTGTAGACTTGGAGTTTGGACATGAAACCTTTTGCATGTTCATTTCGAAGTCTAGTTTCTTTACTGTAAATTTTGTGTCTATTGGATGAGCATAGGATTTATGATGATTTTATTAGCATGTACTGTGCTGGATTCTGGCAGATTAGACACCCTGTAGATATGACACAATTGATGCTCCTTAAGAGCAAATTTTGAGGAAGTGTTTCCTTAGAGGATTGTAGTAGACATCAAGACCTTTCTAACAAGACCTATTTGAGGTGTTTCCAGTAAGTGGTTGATTTATTCTGATTTTTGCAATACTGGACAGAGACCAGGATTTGAGCAGAGTGCTCTGATTGAGAAAGTCTTAGGGTGTGACTTGGTACACGTGTGAGTAATGTATGTGTTAGGGTGATCTATTGGCATATTCTGGACTTAAGACAAACTAGAGGATTGTAGAGGATATACACACCTTTCCAAAGAACATGGATTTGTAGCATTCTGATGAGTGAGCAGTGTTTTATGCTACCGGTAAGGTGCAGCCCTTGTACAGGAAATACACAAGCTGAGGCTTGAAAGGCCATTTTGAGGACTTAGATGATGAAATTTGAGGTTATGATCAACTAGAAAGTTGTAGCCTAGGTTCTTACCTTTCCGGATTGGGCTTGTACACCCTAATCGGAGTTGTATCGAGTGAGTTATGACCTTTTTAAGTTCTGGACAGAAACAACGTAGGTTGCTTAGTCTTGGGTGTTGACTAGGTATTGTGAGGACTTTTCCCTGGTACTGTTAGAGTTGATAACTCTTGTCTAGGGACGTTTGGTATCTGTTGTTGGTTTTGTTGACTCCCATAGTGGGTGCGTGACTCGAGTTAGTCACTAGGGTAAGGTGATACCCTGCATCTGTCGATCCTATGTTATGAACTTCCACCGAAGCGTAGGATATCCGAGCCGTGCCATTAATATAAGTTCATAGTCCGGGTTAGGGGTGAACACAGACATTCACAGCCGGGTAAGGGGTGAATGCAGGCCACGGTGCTGGACAATTCCAAGCCGGGGAAGTGGCGAACCGAACCAGTATCGCCAGGGCCAGAGGTCGATAGTCAATGTTTTGGAAGCAATCTTATCTTTTACCCAAAGTGATTAGAATGAGGTTGGAATTAGAGTGATGCATTAGGGGTTTGGTAATTGCATTGGTACTAGCAGACCACAGTCGGTGTTATACCTTCCTATCGTAGGGATACGTTTTCGGCACTCATGATTGAGTCCTCGGCTCGTATCTCGATCTGTTGATTCCCAAAGTTTTGTCGGAGTAAGGGACGGGAGGCTAGGGGGATTTGACCATTGAGGCCATATATATATATATATATATATATATATATATATATATATATATATATATATATATATATCAGTTCACATCCGAGTTAGGGGTGAACACGCATGCGTCAGTCCGGATTAGGGGTGGACACACGAATTATATGGTCTTGCGACCAAATTCAATGCGGCTTTTTGAAGAGGTCCATACGCGGGTACTGAGTGGCAAACACGACCACCACTCAGGCACTGCAGTGGCGGAACTAGACTGACCAACTACAACCTCCTTGGGCAACGGACAATCTATTGGGAACTGGATGAGTACAAGGGTAGGATGCATGGCGAGGGGTTGTGTAATGCCCTAATTTTTCAATTTATGAAAAATTATTTATTTTTGCACGTAGTGTGCACGTGCAATATTTTTGGTTGATATTTTCATCAAGATGAGTAAAGATATTTCAATTTGTGCTTTTAATTATTTTGTACAAAAGCCTTATTTTAATTAGATAAAAAGCCCTTTTTCTTAAAGCCCAAAATGTAATTTATTTACTTTATTTTAAAATAACTATTTTGGCCCATAAACTAAAGCCCATGGATTAATCTATATTTTTATACAACTTGTCATGTAGAATACAATTTAAATGCTATTTTATTTTTATGCAAAAAATTAAATGCACAATTTTTGGGCCTAGTTGCATGCATGTGCACTACACGTACATGTGCAATATGCACTTTTCTTCATGGCCGGTTGCATTCTTGGAGGGAAACTCAAATTTTGAGTGGTGATCATGGTGTGGTGGTTGCTTAGATGTGGGTAGTTATTGCAACTCCTACTTTCATCCTAGCCCTCCATCCTACAACCAACCAATTGATCCTAGCTATCTATTTCCCTTGATTTTTAATATAAATACCCCCCCCCCCTGGCTAGTTATCCTTGTGCCTATTAATCTTTCCAAACCTATAGTCTAAGTTGCATTATCTAGTAGTATTTTTGTGAGATTAAAAGATTGAGTGTGTGTGGGCTTGTTCTTGCAACACCAAGAAGAAAGAGAAGGGCCGGCATTCATCAATAGGAGCTTTCGGTGTTGGTGCTTTTGGAGCTTGTGTGCGCGCGTCTAGGAGGAGGTGCACTCGTTTGCAAAGGACCTTTGTTGCTAATTGTGTTTTTCTCTCCATACAAGGTGGGTAAAATTTTTCCTATTTCTAAAGTAGGAATGCATGCTAGTTTAATTAGAAAGATTGAAGCATGAAAATGATTAAGAAGAGCACACTTTAATTGGGAAAAATGACTTCTTGAATGATTGAGATATGAATATGCAAATTTATATGTGGTTCTATTATTTGAGTTTTATGTGAATTGATTAGAAGCATGGATTGATTAATGAAAACACATTTATTACTGTCAAGAACTACACACAAAAGTTAGTAGTTTGATTTTACCATTTCATGTGTTAAATAAATCTTCTGTGTTGATATGGGCATGAGTAAATTAAAATATGTATTTGATGTTAGGAAAATGATTTAAGTCAGAGAATTAATGTGAAATTTATTGACAAAAAGATTAGAATGCTACAATGCGAAGAAATGTCGAAAAGAGAAGAAATGTGGTGTTATAATTTATAATTTGAATTAGTGTATGAAAATACGTTTTAATTATTACAAAAATTATTTTGCTCTTACTGATATGCAAATTATGTGAAGTAGTAATAATCTGGAGTTATACAGTATTTTTTTAGGAAAGCAAAATGAAACGAAAGCTAGTTGAACATCGAAATGTTTAAACAACAGTGAGAATCAGTTCAAAAAGATTCTGAGTTGCACTTAGACAATCTGAGCACATAGCTCACGTGGTTAGAGCGTGCGGTTGGGTTCTCTAAGGTCACGGGTTCGACTCTTGAGAATACCATCTTTATGAGTGTTTATTTTTTAAAACCGATCAGTTCCGAACCGAAGGCATTAACTGCCATTCGCTTCTCTTCTATACCGCTGGCACAAACCGGTCTAGTGGTCTGTGCTCTAGGCCGTGTCTCAGGGGTGCTGGGTTCGATTCTTGCTCTCGGCAAGGATGAAAAATTGATTTTTTTTGGGGTTTTAATTGTCCAAAAATTATGAAAAAAATATGGTTACTCTCCTAAAAATATAAGGGACTTTATAAAAATGATTTGGGGATTATTTGCATGAAATACACTATGATTTGAGAATGAAAGGCATAAATAGAACTATGGTTCTAGATATATACCTTGTGAAAAATTATATCTTATAAAAGAATTGAAATGAAGGATTAGAAGATTATTTGGCAAAAAGAAATCTTATTGTGTGACATCATGCAATTTATTCTCATTTGAGAATAATGTGGAAAATATGAATTGTGGATATTTGTTAGTGCTGTGAAATTTTGATATGAAGTGATAATTGATAAAGCATATGAAATTCATGTATAGTTATGGACTATTTGAACAAATTAGAAATCATGATTTGAAAAGAGAATATACATTTGAGTATGATAACTCAACATGGGAATTTATGAGTTGGAAATGCTCATTTTGGAAATTGTGAATTGAAAATTGAAATAAAAGAGTAGCTAAGTCTCCCCCGGCTTGAAATGAAATTTGAAAAGAAAGACCAAGGTTGGTCATGTTGAAATGAATGAATAAGTCCGGTTTAGTGGAGAGGCTAACTCTAGAGCTTCGATTTTTGTTCATGATTTTGATAAAAGAAACTAAGGATTAGTACATAGTGGAGACGTGATGAAAGTAGGAGAAAAACACGAGTATGAGGGCCATCGGAGTGGCGGTGTGAGAGTGATCCACAGGTTGCCTGCTTGATGCGTCAAGACATGGCGTGGGCACTACTCCAGAATTATCGTCCCGGTAGGGACGCTTGTGGGGTGTTTGGTGACTGCAAGAGGATCGTGTGCCATGAAGTGAGGCTGAATTGTCCATAGGTTGCCTGCTCGATGCGTCGTGTCAGTGCGTGGGATTCCCCTCCAGAATTTTCTGTACACGAGCTTGTACTCATAGATCATCTAAGATACCTACCGTAATTACAGTAGTAGATTAAGTCATAACGAGGGATTGAACCCTACGAAGATGAAGAACGATTAAGGGCTTGCCGTCGGACCTATGTAGTATGGGATGCATAGAATCCGAACAAGTGCGCATTAGTGTCATGTAATATAAATAAATGCATTAAGGACTAAGTGCACAAACACAATACGACATCAATAGGGTAGTCCCTTTAGTTGAAATGTGACAAGTTTGTGTTTGCTAAATATGAAAATTAAGTTATACTATTTTCGGCATAGAGAGGATGGCCGTGTATAATGATCGTCGGTTGAATAAACTGACGTACCCACAGTCTTATATGCAGGTAAATGGCTTGATAAAGGTTAAAGAGGAACAAATGCTTAAAGATTACTCCATGTTGTTGTATATTTGTTTTCATTGTTGTAAAATTTTACTTCCGCTGTGCAATGTAAATGTAATATTGATGTAAACTCTGATGTAAAGTGAAAAGTTTAAATTTCCTTGTAAAATTGTACTAAAGGAAGCGGAAAGATCCTGTAGAACATCTCGAATTCAGTGTATTTGGGATTCAGGGCGTTACAGGTTGAATCCTACAATCAGGAGAGGCGAACTCTTTGGAAAGTATGTAGTATGGGATGCATACGTTTCCATCGAAGTTGATTTTGAGGAAGTATGTAGTATGGGATGCATACGTTCCTAAATGAATTGCATTAGAGTAGGTGCATCGTGTGCATTCTTGTTTTGCACATTAGATTAGGCCATGCTTGGGTCTGGAACGCATGTAGTATGGGATGCATGCGGATTCAGATTCCCAAGTCTTGCCTACTTTAGAATAGGCTTGTGATTGGTGCATTTAGTTGTTAGATCATGGCATAAACGAGCACTACTTAATTTAGGATGCACGTTTCTCTTTCCATTCAAGATGGTTTGTGGTTGCCAGTTTGGAGGATCGCTATTATTATCAGTATTGCGTCAGTCGAAGTACTAACGTTCCCCACTATGTAGGTACCGGTTCTACCTTTCGAGCAGGTACAGAGATATCAGAGTCGCGCAGCAGAAGACTCAAGCCGAGGAGCAAGTCCCAGGGAAGCAGATTGACTGTTCAGCGGAGCTTCGGCAGTAGCCGTCGACTGCCATTCCGAGAGACAGTTGTTAACTTTACAAAAGGAGTTGATGTATGTTTGTAATAAGATGTAATGAGTTAATATAATTTGTATTCTTGTTCAAGAACAAGACATTGGTTGTAATCAATGATGTAATGACTTTATTTGGCAATAAAAAAAATTTTAAATTTCCGCGTTATTACTGTGTTGAGATGCATTTGAAGGCAAAGATTCCGGTTATGTCACGGATATCCGGTAACGGGGATCCAGGGCATTACAACTTCACCATGAAAGAGGTTTTTGTGAAATTCTCATGATTGAGAGACATGTTGGTGTTGTTATAAAATTTAAATTTGTCTAAGTGAGAATATAAACTAGTTTTATGAACACTATTATTAAATTCAAGTTTTAAGAAAAAAAATACAAGCCTATGTGTAAAATGAGAAGAGGAATTGTTTAAAGAAATGGAGATATGGTTTTAATATATTTGAAATTTGTTGTTTACTGTTTTTAAATTTCATTCTCAGTGAAGAGAAAGTTTATTTCAAAATTATAAAAAGATTGGATCTTTGGATAAACAAGTTTGTATGAAAAAGAACCAATTCCTGAATAGTTTAAACAAAAGTATAATAATATAACTCCTAAACAAAAATTACACTTGGACTTACTGGTTAGCCAGACTTACTGGTTAGCCAGTGCACCACAGAGCACGGTTTGTAAGAGATCTTGGGTTTGAAACTTGATAGTCACATTTATTTTTGATTCTTTAATTTAAAAACCGAACACTGGAGTTTATATTTGGGGTTTCGGTGAGACTATTTGGACACAGAGTCCATAGGGACTTTATGGTTAGCGGGTTGGGTCTTTGGGCATCACTGTTGCTGATGTGCGGCCCTGGGTTCGAAACCCGTGGGCTGCAATTTGTTTTTCTTTTCTTTGATATTTTTTTGGACATTTTCAGTGGACTTAATTAAGAATAAAATTTGGGAGAAAATACTAGAATCTATATAAAATAAAATAAAGTTTATTAAAAAGAGTTGTAGAAATTTTCTTGTATAATTTGGGGTATAAAATGAAAATTTGAGAATAGAACTTCCATTTGTGAAGAAAAGTAAAGTATTAATTTGTTAAATAATTTTTCTTGAACAGATTACACTTTTATTTGGTTTAAGAAATACTTTGAAGTGAATTGAGACATTGTAAGAGCTTAAATTTGTTAATAAAATTTCATGTGATGAAGTTGTGTTCTTGAAAGAAATTATTTGCTTATAAAGATTATGAATGAATAAATAGATCATGAATAGTGTCAAGACTAAGAAATGATTACTTGTGGATAAGCGTCAAGACAAGATGTTGATCATTTGTGAATAAGTTGAGGATGAAAATTTCTAAGTTTAAGACATGTTTATTGAAGGGTATGAGTACCCATGGATTCTTGTACATGATAAAGCTGTGATTTAGAGTTAGTGAGGCCTCGGGTACCGGCACTATTGAATTGAAATGAATTGAGATATATTTGAGATATGGCCATGGAGCTATCTCGTATTTTTTGATTAAGTCCGGTAGGAGGTAAAACTAATTCTAGGTTTGGAAATTTATTCATGTCTTGAACTAAATAATTAGGCACATAAGTGAAGATGTAGTAAACCTAGGCAAACGTAAGTGGGGCACTCTATATAGTCGGTTGGAGGATTCCGGGACTATAGATCCAATTGGGCAGAGGATTCTGAGACTGTGGTTGCTTCGTGGGAGACGGCCTTTTATTTTGAATCCGGGACTATGCGTAGTCGGGTGGATAGTTTACCGTTCTCCAATGTATATACGTATACCGGGGCTAGAGGGGCACTCGCGGGATGATTCGCACGATGAGGAATCTATTATAACAGTCGGGCGGAGGATTTCAGGACTGGGATCCATATTTGTGGAATGATCTAAACCTTGTCTTATTACTGGGTAGTTCTCATGGCTAGGGATTGAACCCTTAAATGTGGAGTACGTAGGTGCTTACTCTTAGACCTATGTAGTATGGGATGCATAGAATCCGAACAAGTATGCGTTAGTGTCATCCTAGTAAAAAATGTGTGCATTAGGCATTAAGGTATCTCATACACTTACATGTTTAGAATAATCACTTTTGACACTTTATTGTTCATTCAAATTGTGGTTTGATAAAGTATGAAATCGTTATATGTACGGCATAGAGAGGATGGTCGAGTATAATATTTTCGTCAGTTGTAAGTGACTGACGTGCCCACAGCTTAATATGTAGGTAGTGGACTTTTAATGAAGAAGTAAAGATGTTATGATGCAGTTGATGACTTACATTGATAAAGTTGTATAAGTTGTATTTTTTGTCAATGTTGTATTTCTTTTATTCTTCCTCTGTGTAAATAAAATGTAAAGAACTCTGATGTATGTTGAAAAGTTTTAATTTCCATGTAAAATTGTACGAAGTGAAGTGTCACGATCCTGTGGAATCTCGAATTCGGTCTTATTTGGAATTGGGGACATTACAGATGGTATCAGAGCAGGCTTCACAAGTAGTACAAATTTATAAGGAACGACACCCTAGAGTGGACACTAGAATGTGAGTTTCAACTTATAAAGATTTATACTTATGTTTGTGTTGCTCTATGAGATGACATTTTTCTCCTCCTTTTTCCTATAAGATGGCCAATCAGCATGATCCCCAGAATGAGGCACATTGGTTTGTCCCCTTCGAGGATGAAGAGGAAGAGCCAATGGAAGAAGAAGAAGAGGACCCAGAAGAAGTAGAAGAATAGGAACCAGAAGAGATAGAAGAAGAATTCTCCGAGTCCAGGGAGATTACTCCACCTCCGCCTGATCTCCCCGAAGAATCCTCAGATGAAGAACTCATCCCAAATGACCCAAATGATATGGTTGCTTCTCTTCGACGGGAATTGGACGCTTAAAAGTGGAGAGTTAACCACTTGAAATCACAATGGGCAGAAGACAAGGAGCGCATCCAGGAGCTGAGTTTTCAACTATGCAAGCTTGAGAAAGTCCAGCACGTGAATGACCGGCACTTTGCCAAGTTGGACCACCTCACTCGCTGGGACAAGCAGGAGCGGCGACAGAGCTTTGAAGACATGAGGAAGGAAATTCGGGAACTACGGGAAGAGCTCAGAGAAGTCAAGAGAAACCGTAGAATCTAGGATGCTTTCTGTAATGGATGCATTAGAACAAAGTTTTTCTTTCTGAATGTAAAAAGTTTTATTGGAATGAATGAATTTTGTTGAAAAGATGTTATTTGTATTATTTATGATGATTAATAATGAATTTCATGACTCAGAAATGGCATAAAGGATCATGAACGGCGAAGAGCATAATGGTGAGAATGGGCTAGATCTAGAGATCGAACTAGCTCGAGTCTATCAGACCCTAAATGTTGTCGCCACAAATATCACGGGAAACAGGGGACCAGGGCCAGCAGTGCAAATTCCCGAAGCAATCAGGCCGGTTGAATCGTTCAAAAGAATGAAGCCACCTGTATTTGAAGGGCAAGCAAATCCAGACGCAGCTGGCGACTGGATCAGACAGATCGATACAGTTTTTGATGTACTAGAAATCCTAGAGGCCAGCAAGGTGAAATTGGCCACCATCTAACTAGAAAAGGATGCAGGTGTTTGGTGGCAATCGCTAAAAAGGATCTTGGGCAATGTACGACTTACTTGGGAGGAGTTTCTTGATGAATTCAGGAGTCACTACATTCCATTGGAAGTTCAGGAGAAGAAGGCGATGGAATTTCTGGGCTTGCAGCAGGGCGGTATATCTGTGCGGGAGTATGAGACCAAGTTCAATTAACTCTCCAAGTACGCGCCTGAAATGGTACAGGATGAAGCCAAGAATGTGTGCAAATTTGAACAAGGGTTGAGGCCAAGTCTGAGATCCCGGATGATACCCCTGGGCATTCGCAGATTCAAGAAGCTGGTCAGAAGGGTTGCCGCGACTGAGTCAGATATGAACCAGTTTCATGCAGCACATGTCAAGCGGAACAATTGGAGCATGGGCAAAAGGCTTGCAGCACCGAGCAATTTCAAGAGTCATCCCCCAGCAGAGCGCTTCAAACCAACTGGAGCTAATGCTGTCGCAGTGACAGACAGGGTACCCACTTGCTACAAATGTGGAGAGGCAAGCCACATATCTTCTGGGTGTACCAAGCCGCAGTCGATCAGGACTTGTTTTCTTTGTGGCAAGGAGGGCCACATCAAGCAATTTTGCCCTCAACTTCAGCGGGGAGGACCGAGTCAGCAGCAATCCAGCCCAGGGCAGAAGCAGTTCCGATAGGGGCGAGTATTTGCTTTGACCGAGGCAGATGCTGATGATGTAGACAACGTCATCACGGGTGTGGGAGATGAAGCTTAGTTTTCTTGTTGCTTTTTTCACCTGTGTAATAAATGTTATGTAATGAGAGTACACTTATGCAACAGGAGACATTCTAATAAGTGGAATAAAAGCATCAGTTTTGTTTGATACGGGATCATCGCACACTTTTGTGTTACCCTCATTTGCAAAATGGTTGGGAGTTGAACCTAAAAATTTTCCTGACAAAGTTCTATCTGTGGCTACTCCGTCAGGAGAAAACTTGACGACCGACTGATACTATGAAGAGTGTGATCTTAAAATCGAAGGCAGGCTCTTTGGCATCGACCTCATTAAGCTGCTAGTTTTGGGAGTCGACATCATTATTGGCATAGAGTGGAGTCAGTTTACAGTGTCACTATTGAATGCAAGAGCAAAGAAGTTGTGGTGAAGGCACCAGGAGGACCAGCAGTTACATTTCAAGGAAATAGGAAGTGTAAGCAGTTGGTAGCAGCTTTGTCAGAGCAGAAAGTTCCAAAAGAAGTGAAGTAGGTTCCAGTGGTTCAAAATTTTCTAGCTGTATTTCTTGATGATCTACCAGGGCTTCCCCCTCATCGAGATATAGAGTTCAGCATCACTGTTCAGCCAGGAAGTGCACCTATTTTCAAGGCACCATACAGAATGGCACCAGTTGAGCAAGATGAGATCAAGAAATATATCAAGGAGTTGTTAAGCAAAGGATTCATCAGGCCAAGTGCATCACCGTGGGGAGCCCCAGTTCTTTTGGTGAAGAAGAAGGATGGATCAATGAGGATGTGTATCGACTACAGAGAGTTGAACAAGGTTACAGTACAGAACAAGTACCCAATTTCTCGAGTCGATGATTTGTTCGACCGTCTACAAGGAACAGCAGTTTTCTCCAAGATAGACTTACGATTAGGATATCACCAAGTCTGAGTGAAAGAAGAAGATGTGCACAAGAAGGCTTTCCGAACTAGGCATGGTCACTATGAGTTTCTGGTTATGCCATTTGGAGTCACAAATGCATCGGCAATTTTTATGGACATGATGAACAGGGTTCTGCGACCATTCATCGATTCTTTTGTCGTTGTGTTCATCGACGACATTTGGTTTATTCCAAGTCAGAGGAGGAGCATGCCGAGCACCTAGCAGAGGTTCTGAAGAAGCTACAGGAGCATCAACTGTATGCGAAGCTATCCAAATGTGACTTCTAGAAAACCAAAGTCGTCTTCCTGGGTCACATCCTTTCTAAGGAGGGAGTGGCTAGTGACCCGCAGAAGATTGAAGCGGTGAAAGATTGGCCAAGACCGACCACAGTGAAGGAGATTAAGAGCTTTCTAGATTTAACTGGATACTACAGAAGATTCATTCAGGGTTATGCCCAGATAGTTGTGCCACTCACAGGGCTTACAAAGAAGAACATGAGTTTCAAATGGTCAGAGCAGTGTGAAGCTAGCTTTCAAGAGTTGAAGGAAAGATTGACTACCGCTCCCATTTTGGTTTTGCCACGAGCAGGAGTCGAGTATGATGTCTACAGCGATGCTTCCCATCGCGGTTTGGGTTGTGTGCTGATGCAAGAGGGAAAGGTAATAGCTTATGGGTCTAGACAGCTGAGACTACATGAAAAGAATTATCCAACCCATGATTTGGAGCTGGCAGCAATCATTTTTGCATTGAAGCAATGGAGGCACTACGTGTACGAAGAGAAGGTCAACATGTACACGGATCACAAGAGTCTGAAATATATCTATCAACAGAGAGACCTGAATCTGAGGCAGATAAGATGGTTAGAAGTGCTGGAGGACATTCGGCCGGAGATCAAATACCATCCAGGCAAGGCCAACGTTGTAGGTGATGCGCTCAGCAGGAAGTGCAGTTTGTCTCAACTGATCACAACTCAGAAGAAGTTGGCAGAGGAGCTTGATCGAGCAGGGATTGAGGTGGTTTTGCAAGGTTTGGAGGCTTCCTTAGTTCAATTGAGGATTCAACCCACTTTGAAAGACAGAATCATCGATAGTCAAAAGACAAATCTAGAAGATGATAGAGCAGGTTGGAGTTGGCAAGTTAGCAGAGTTCCAAGTGTGGGATGCAGTGTTGTGGTATGGAGAGCGACTATGTGTGCCAGATCATGCGGAACCGAAGGAGAGTATTCTTCAAGAAGCGCATGCTACTTTGTTATCCGTACATTCAGGGAGTACCAAGATGTACAAGGACATAAAGTTATACTTCTGGTGGCCAGGGATGAAGCGTGATGTGGCGGAGTTTGTTGCCAAGTGTGCAGTTTGTCAGCAAGTCAAAGCAGAGAATCAGAAGCCCGGAGGTTTGTTACAGCCTTTACCCATCCCAGAGTGGAAATGGGATTGTATCAGCATGGATTTCATCACGGTTTACCCAAGAGCTCCAAAGGCAATGATACAATTTGGGTGATAGTGGACCGACCCACCAAATCGGCTCACTTTTTAGCGCTGAAGCTTACTTGGTCAATGGAGAAGCTGGCAGAGTTGTATGTTGGCGAGATTGTAAAGCTTCATGGGGTTCCGCTATCAAAAGTATCCGACCGAGATGCGCATTTTACTTCGCATTTTTGGAGAAGTCTTCAAGCAGCTTTGGGGACAAAGACTGATTTCAGTACGGCCTTTCATCCTCAAACTGATGGGCAGACTGAGAGAGTCAACAGGGTGTTGGAAGATATGTTGAGATGCTATGTGTTGGACTTCGATGGCAGCTGGGAGAGGCATTTAGCTTATGTGGAATTTGCATACAACAACAGTTTCCAAGCGAGCATTGGGATGGCGCCATATGAAGCCCTATATGGTATGAAGTGCAGAACACCGGTTTGTTGGTATGAAGTGGGAGAGCGGCAACTGTATGGACCAGAGATTGTGCAGCAGACCTCAGAAAAGATCGAGCTAATCAGGAAGAGGTTAGTCGACACACAGAGCAGGCAGAAGAGTTATGCTGACAACCAGAGGAGTGACCTGGAGTATGATGAAGGTGACTTTGTCCTTGTGAAGGTGTCTCCGACCAAAGGGGTGATTCGGTTTAGAAGGGAAGGAAAATTAGCCCTGAGATATATTGGACCCTATAAGGTATTGAAAAGAATTGGGAAGACAACCTATCGGTTAGAACTACCAGAAAAGTTGGCCCAAGTGCACAATGTCTTTCATGTGTCCATGTTACGAGCCTCTATCCTAGATCCGAGTCATCATTTGCCAGAAGTGCCTAAAGGTTTTCAACTGGATTTGAGCTATGCTGAGCATCCAATTGAGATCGTGGATCGTCGAGAAAAGGTCTTGAGAAACAAGACAATACCTATGGTCAAGGTCATTTGGAGGAACCAATTTGTTGAGGAGGCCACTAGAGAATCAGAGGAAAAGATGATAAAAGATCACCCTGAACTCTTTAACTAAAATCTTTATAACTTTTTCTTTTCTTTCTTTGTATTTTTCTCGCTCCTAAGTATAGTTCCGGGGACGAAACTATTCTAAGGAGGGAGTGTTGTAATACCCCACATTTTTCTTTTAATTAAAAATGCATTTATTTCGATTTTTGCACGTATGATGCACGTGCTAATTTTTCCATCTTTAATGCTTACTCTCATTTACTAATTTTAACATGCATAATCTTATTTAGCCTTTTATTTAACCCATGGACCTAAAGTTAAATTCTAGCCCATTAGATTAATTAAAAGGAGAGCTCACTAGAATAATTAAGTTAGTTAATTAAAATGAAAGCCCATGGGACAAGCCCATTAATAAAATCCTATTTTAAGTTGTGCATGGACTAATACATGAGATAACAACTTTTAATACACATTTTTAAAATCATAGGAATTGTATTCATTTTTTTACATGTGTGTGTGTGCACTAGTGCAACTAAGAGAGGAGTAGGGTTGGCCGGTTTTGAGTAGTGGGGAGAGAGAGGGTTGGGGGTTATGGGGGTTAAGGTTTTGAAGAGTTGAAAAGGAGTTAGAAAATGAAAGGTTGAGTGGAAAATTAAGGAGAGAGTTATTAGGTGGAGATTTATGCAAATTAAACCCTCACCTAATCCTATAAATACACCCTCTTTTTTCTTTCTTTTGTCACACCTAAACTAAGCAAATTAGAGAGAAAAAGAAAGAGAGTACCTTGTGCTTGGAGGCTTGCTAGGAGGAGAAGGACAAGGAGGTGCTAGTGGAGTTAGGAGCTAGGAAAGGTCTCTTCATTGGGATATTTTCATTCTTCTTAGAGGTGGGTGATTTCTTACTTTCTAGTTGTAGAATATGCATGCTAAAGATTATAAATGAGTACTTTAAGTTGATGTTGATGTAAAATATGTAGATAAAACCCATTCTAGTGAAATATGTTATGAATGAGAATAGTCTTGTGATGATTAAGCAAATAGTAGATACCATGCTAATTAAAAAGAAGAATTTTTGACTAAAGAACTAATACTATGAATCATGTTAGTATGCTTGTAAATATTTTATACATGTTCAACATATGAAATTTGTCATATTCAAATCATGCCTTAGAATCTAATGACTAATAAAGAAGAAAGAAAACAAAAATAAATTTAGTTAGTGCCATGAAATGTGTTGACATAAGTATATTTGCTATATTGTATTTGAAAATAACAATTTTCTCCATGAAAGAGGTTTCTGTGAAATTCTCATGATTGAGAGACATGTTGGTGTTGTTATAAAATTTTAATTTATCTAAGTGAGAACATAAACTAGTTTTATGAACACTATTATTAAATTCAAGTTTTAAGAAAAAAATACAAGCCTATGTGTAAAATGAGAAGATGAATTGTTTAAAGAAATGGAGATATGGTTTTAATATATTTGAAATTTGTTGTTTACTGTTTTTAAAATTCATTCTCGGTCAAGAGAAAGTTTATTTCAAAATCCTAAAAAGATTGGATCTTTGGATAAACAAGTATGTATGAAAAAAGACCAATTTCTGAACAGTTTAAACAAAAGTATAATAATATAACTCGTAAACAAAAATTACACTTGGACTTACTGGTTAGCCAGTGCACCACAGAGCACTGTTTGTAAGAGATCTTGGGTTCGAAACTTGGTAGTCACATTTATTTTTGATTCTTTAATTTAAAAACCGAACACTGGAGTTTATATTTGGGGTTTCGGTGAGACTATTTGGACATAAAGTCCATAGGGACTTTACGGTTAGTGGGTTGGGTCTTTGGGTGTCACTGTTGCTGATGTGCGACCCTGGGTTCGAAACTCGTGGGCTGCAGTTTGTTTTTTTTTTGTTTTCTTTGATATTATTTTGGACATTTTTAGTGGATTTAAATAAGAATAAAATTTGGGAGAAAATACTAGAATTTATATAAAATAAAATAAAGTTTATTAAAAATAGTGGTAGAAATTTTCTTGTATAATTTGGGGTATAAAATAGAAATTTAAGAACAGGACTTCCTTTGTGAAGAAAAGTAAAGTATTAATTTGTGAAATGATTTTTCTTGAAAAGATTACGCTTTTATTTGGTTTAAGAAATACATTGAAGTGAATTGAGACATTATAAGAGCTTGAATTTGTTAATAAAATTTTATGTGATGAAGTTGTATTCTTGAAAGAAATTATTTGCTTATAAAGATTATGAATGAATAAATAGATCATGAATAGTGTCAAGACTAAGAAATGATTACTTGTGGATAAGTGTTAAGACAAGATATTGATCATTTTTGAATAAGTATGGGATGAAAATATCTAAGTTTAAGACATATTTATTGAAGGATATGAGTACCCATGGATTCTTGTACATGATAAAGTTGTGATTTAGAGTTAGTGAGACCTCGGGTTCCGGTACTATTGAATTGAAAAGAATTGAGATATATTTGAGATATGGCCTTGGAGCTATCTCGTATTTGTTGATTAAGTCCGGTAGGAGGTAAAACAAATTCTAGGTTTGAAAATTTATTCATGTCTTGAACTAAATAATTAGGCACATAAGTGAAGATATAGTAAACCTGGGCAAACGTAAGTGGAGCACTCTATATAGTCGGGCGAAGGATTCCGGGACTATAGACCCAGTCGAGCGGAGGATTCCAAGACTGTGGATACTTCGTGGGAGACGGCCTTTTATTTTAAATCCGGGACTATGCATAGTCGGGCGGATAGTTTACCATTCTCCAATGTATATACGTATACCGGGGCTAGATGGGCACTTGCGGGATGATTCGCACAATGAGGGATCTGTTGTAATAGTCGGGCAGAGGATTCCGGGACTAGATCCATATTTGTGGAATGATCTAAACCTTGTCTTATTACTGGGTAGTTCTCATGGCGAGGGATCGAACCCTTAAATGTGGAGTACGTAGGTGCTTGCCCTCGGACCTATGTAGTATGAGATGCATAGAATCCGAACAAGTATGCATTAGTATCATCCTTATATAAAATGTGTGCATTAGGCATTAAGGCATCGCATATACTTACATGTTTAGAATAATTACTTTTGACACTTTATTATTCATTCAAATTGTGGTCTGATAAAGTATGAAATCGTTATATATACAGCATAGAGAGGATGGCCGAGTATAATATTTTCGTCAGTTGTAAGTGACTGACGTGCCCACAACTTAATATGCAGGTAATGAACTTTTTATGAAGAAGTAAAGATGTTATGATGCAGTTGATGACTTACATTGATAAAGTTGCATAAGTTGTATTTTTTGTCAATGTTGTATTTCTTTTATTCTTCCGATGTGTAAACAAAATGTAAAGAACTCTGATTTATGTTGAAAAGTTTTAATTTCCTTGTAAAATTGCACGAAGTGAAGTGTAACGATCCTGTGGAATCTCGAATTTGGTCTTATTTGGAATTCGGGGCGTTACACCTGTTAGTTAAACCGTTAACATCATCTCTTGATCATGAGTAGTTACAATAATTGACACATGTTGCATGAAAACAATTAGATTAGATGACACTTTGACTGTATGTTATTTGTGGCACACCGTATGTTGTAGATGACCGTTACATAGATATTTGTTGGATGTATGATCTCATTATAGACCTTTCATTCACATGCCATGCTGATTTGAGTAATGCACATGTATCATGTTTGTATGAGATCTAGATTGGACCGCTTGTAGTTAAGTTGTTTGATAAAATGCATAAAAGAACTTTTGTCTACTGCTGCCATATTTTGTACAGTAATTTTGACCATGTTAACATCCGTAAAATAAATAAGTTTGTGAACATGATTTATAGCCTTTGTTTTTTAGTTTTCAGAACTTTCGACGGATCTGAATTCCAATTTTTGATGCATGGGTTATTGCTGTTTTACTGCAGTCATATCGTATATTCCAGATTCTGAACTATATGTATTCTGTATGGAATTTTATTTTAAAACTGATATTAAAAGTAGAATATGAGCTCTATATTTTGCTGAGTATGTATAGATATGACTGGGATCAATCCCTAAATTTTGTGAAATTAATCAATGACTTTTATATCTCCTTTCATGCTTTCGAACCCAATCAAAATATTTCCAAACTGCATGTTGTTCAGTAAACAATTATGTTCTCAACCGGATTCTATTCGTTTTTTATGAAAACTTTATGAATATAAACCGTATCCTGATTTGTCTATTTTATCATCCCTTTGATGGATCTGGATTTTGAATTATATTTTTTGAATTATCTCAGTTTTGGTACTGTTATGTCTGAACTTTCAGAATTGAGATTTTGTTGCATTACTTTATTTTCTCAATTTTTTTGACCAAACTATCTATAATATAATTTCATGATATTTTATATTTTGAAACTAGATATGTTAGGGAATCTTCCAAATTCTTCTCAGATTTAATTATGATGATTT
Source organism: Hemerocallis citrina (assembly GCA_017893485.1). NCBI lineage: Eukaryota > Viridiplantae > Streptophyta > Magnoliopsida > Asparagales > Asphodelaceae > Hemerocallis > Hemerocallis citrina. Next base: position 186,933,654 of record CM030368.1, on the reverse strand, counting down.
TAAACTCTTTTCATGCTTATAAACAAGATTTTGCATTTTCTGGCTGAACACAATTTCTATATTAAGCACTGTTTTCAACCTTGTTTCTGTGGCTGATATATGACTTGTATACATGTGCTGGAATCGGCAGAGAGTCTAGTTTCTAGATTTTCTGACGGATCTAGGTTTGCTATTCTATAGCAACAGAAATCTCAGATTTGGTACAATAGTGTCTTGCTGTCCAGAACTGAAAGTTTCGTTGTTTTGACTATTATGAGTTGTTTTTATCTCCGTTGTAAGTACTACTTCTTCTTAGCCTTATGCTTTTTTCATGCCATGTCTTTAGCCTGTTGTATTCGTTCACACCTGTTGTTAATAATGAAAAGAAATCAAGCCGGGGTTTTTCAGGGAAAAGATCGAGCAGTGGACAATATAGAAATGCATATTCGGAGGAAACTCATTTTCCCCACTATTTATTGTGTTACCTACTGTTTATCTCTGGATGCATGAGGGTATGACCCATGACACCGTTTATTGTTATTACTGTTACTGTTACTATTTTTTGAATATACTGCCCTATACAAGTTCCAATACGAAATCTTAAAATGAAATTGTTTGTTGTAGCAACCATGTGGTATAATTTGGGACGCATGAAGTGCTACCTAGTTAGTAATGAACATTAGACATAAGAATAACTGTTTATACTGTCACATCCTGTTACTGTTGATTTACTGTTACTGTTGATTCACTGTTAGTGTTGACCCTTACTGTTACTGTTATACTTTTACTGTTATTCTGCTGTTTACTGCCATCTGTAGACTATTATATTTACTGCTTCTCCAAGTTAGTATTTCCTGTCTATTTAGTTCTCCCCCCATTTCCTTACTTGTACTGCTTACGGCTCGGACTTGCATCTAACGGGCGTTATGTTTTACTGTTTTTCTATTTTTTCTTTTAATTGTCATATGAGCAGGTTTTGCTGATAAAATGCCTACTGGAGTTGGTGAGCAAAAGTTTTGAGCTGCGTAATTGGAATTATTTGCTTAAAATATTTTGATGAATTATTTATATTTGTGAACTGTATTGAGACTTGTATTGCTTGTAGTCCCAGGATTATTATTTTGTTTCAGATCTTGTATGTGTTGGGATATTTATTATTGTTGCAATAAATGCTGTTGAGTTATGATTGTTTATGCATGCTTGGTTGGAGTATACTTTTATATTTATTGTTGTGATGAGTCAAGCAGATCCGTACAACTTATGGATGGTGAAAACTATTCGCTGGGCTTAGTCATGTACCGTGTTCCGTATTCTTTTGGAAAGCGGGGCGTGATAGCTTGTTGGAACATTGTTTATATTCCACTACATTTGCCTTGGCCGCATGACTGATAACTCTGACCTTTTCAGATCATCTATTGTCTTTTTCAATACGAAGCTTGACAATGAGATTTTCAAAGCCATTTCTTTTCGCTTATACTTTCGGTAATTCTTAAAGTCTTTCCAACCTGGAGGCAATTTTTTAATTATACATACAACTTGAAACTTTCACATAAGTTCATACCTTCAGCATGAATCTCATGCAAGATTAGTTGTATTTCTTGAACTTGAATGATCACTGTTTTAGAATCTACCGTTTTATAGTCTAGAAAGCAGCCCACAATGAATTTCTTGGTGTCGGCATCCTCAGTTTTATACTTATGGTTTAGTGATTCCCAAAGTTTTTTAGCAGTTCTTTTGTCAATGTATACATTATACAAAGAAACGGCTAATCCGTTCAATATGTAATTCCTACATAAGTAATCAGTATTTTTTCGAAGCATCCACAGCGGCGATGACTTGGTTGTCTTACTCATCTTTCTTAAGATTTGGAGCTTCTTCGTTCAAGAGTCTTGCAAGATTCAATGTGGTCAAATAGAACATTATCTTCTGTTGCCACCTTTTGAAATTCTTCCCGTTGAACTTCTCAGGTTTCTCCCCATGTGAGACTGAGATAGGTACAACGATGTGCATTGGCACTCATGCCGTAGCAGCATCGGTACTTGTGTCGTATCAGCAACCGACACTTTGACCGTTTCAGACATAACAACATTCTTCGATGCATTAGTCATTTTGATTCTGAAAAATACACAACATGAGTGTAAGAATTCCAGATTAAAGAAATAGAAAAGAATGGTCTCTTAATCAGAAATCAAGAAAATTAAAATTAAAAAAAAAACTGTTTTAAGTTTGTTACAAATTTTGTTTACAATAAAACCAACTTCGAGAAATTTATTCTCTTCGTTACAACTTTGGTTACAAAAAGTTTGGCATAAATCCAAATGATTGAGAGGTACAAAAAACAAAAGAAGGAGGAGAGAAATAAAACCAATAAAATGAACTGAAAAAGAAAATAATGAAATCAAACCGATTTGATGTCGAGTCTTGTGTAGCACACAATCTCCTTAAAACAGTTTTCGCCTAGAGCTAGTTGAGGCATCTGTCTTCCAGGATGCGATGATGAAGATGGTTCACGTAGACACCACGTAACACTCTCAAAGTGGTAGCATCAGAACTTTATCACCTTTACCGAATGAACTTACAACACGGAACAGAATTTGAAAGGAAGAGAAGAGATTTTGTGCAGGGAAGAAAGTGAGGGGGGGTCCTCTATTTATAGGACCAGGTTCAGAAAATATAACGGCAGACAAGGCTATGAATGCCTTCTGCATAACGGCAGACAATTTATTGAATTCTTACATTGTAACGACAGACAACAATCAATGCCTTTAAATGACTTTAGTGTAACTGCAGAAAATCACTGTTTACAAATGAAAAAATCAAAACTGTAGCAAAATGTGGCTCTGCATCGGGTTATGTCTGTTCGGCATTCGTGTCTACGGGACGTGCGGGTTCACACAAGCCGCATGTGAGAGCCTCTTGTCTAGCTATCTTACAATGCTTAGAAAGAGGTTACTATATATCATCTTCTAATTCCTTTAATTTTTCCGATGTGAGTCTATGTTCCCTCAACCCATTTTAGCAATGAAAATGTCTCACTTTGAGAAACAATTTCTCATTCACCCCTTAACTATTTTTCGCAAATAAATATATGATTTTGATCTACTCACGAAGGATAACACAAATCAATCAAGATCTCTCAATAATTCATTGAGGATCTTACTCAAAAAATTGCTCAAAAACTGGTTCATAAATGGTATATAAAATATCCATTTTCTAACAAGTACTACATTTCCTTGGTTGTTTGATAATTAAATTTCGCAAAGTTAGGCTGCTTTATTCCAAAAACAATAATTTAATTTTGCAATTTTGCAATAACTTATATATAAGCTCACTATTGAGATTTTGATATGAAAATTTTGCCGTACTACCCCACTTTTTGAAAATATTTAGCGCTCTGCCCCACTTCCCAAAACAATTAGCGATATGCTCTTGTTTAGGACACGTCAGCAAGAAACGTTATTGGGAAAAACGGCATAGGTTATTTCGATGTCGTTCTTCCCAATAACGGCATCTGTTTGAAAAAAAGTGTCATGCCATTATTTAGAATAACGGCATAGGTTGTTTTGTTTTTCGACAGCTTGTAGTCTCCACTTAGAGAAAAAAATTGCAAGTGTGAAAACCTTATAACAGATGCCGTTATTTCAAATAACGGCATTCTCAATACTAATGTCGTTATTTGGAATAACGGCATCAGTTATAATTTTTTTATTATAATAAAGTAATTTATTATTCATCCTCTCTGACAAATAAGTTTCATATATATATATATATATATATATATATATATATATATATATATATATATATATATATATATATATATATATATATATATATATAAAACTGATGCCGTTATTTGGAATAATGGCATTAGTTATAATTTTTTTTTTTTTAACTTTTTATTTATTCTCTCTGTTTCCAAACAACGGCAAGAGTTCATATTTATATATAACTGATACCGTTATCTCTAATAACGGCATTAGTCATTCGAATGTCGTTATTCAGGATAACGGCATTATTTATAAAAATTTTTCACACTTCGAACTTTTTAAAGTTAGAAGATTCACACTTGTAAGAGAAATATACTAATGCCGTTATTCCAAATAACGGTATGAAAAAAAATGTAAAATAGATGCTGTTATTTGGAAGAACGGCATCGAAATAACCTATACCGTTTTTTTCAATAACGTTTCTTGCTGACGTGTCCTAAACAAGAACATATCGCTAATTGTTTTCGGAAGTGGGGTAGAGCACTAAATATTTTCAAAAAGTGGGGCAGTACGGGCAAAATGTTCTTTTGATATTTGAGTTAACGAAGCGAGCTTTACATTTAGCCTTATGGGCCCTTCCAATTAGTTTACTCTTGGGCCTTTACTACTATGCTCTAGTTTATTTTCCTTTTGTGTATTCATTATATATTATCATTTGATAAGAACTAGGCATCGCAAAGCCCAAATTTTTAGTGAATTTTGAACCACAGTGGCCAAAACTGAGTCCAAAGGCCGCTATATATAAAAAAAAAAATAATAATAAAAAAAAAAAAAAAAAAACCTTGAACAGTAATTTTTATGGGCTGGAAAGCAAAGCTTTATGTGGAGGATAAGATTGTGGTCCCAAATTCAACCTTGCATTTTGAAGCAACTCTTCCATAGTTAGAGCAACAAGATGTAATCAAAAGTCGAAAACTCATAATTTATTATTGTGAATTCAGGTGAAGAATTGAAAATTATCCCTCTTCATATTTGGTATCAGCGAAGGTCAATTCCATTTTTACACAATCATATATAATACAATGAGTGCCGGTTGTAAATGGTGTCAGGGTAATCGCTTTGACTGTGGTAGCAGTGGATTTCTCTCTCTAGAGATTCTAGAGAGATAAACTCTCCAAATAACCCAAAAAAAAATTCAGAAACGAAAGGTCGATCCTCGTCACCTCCTCTTCCCCCCCCCCCCCCCCCAACCAATTCCCGCTATCGGAGCGGTGTAAATGTCGTCGGAATTCCGACTAGGGATTCTTGATTTCAGATTTTGTGGAGGCGATCGGCGCATAGGAACTATCGATGCCAAGTGGCTGGCGTCGAGGGTGGGTGTTGCGTCGCTAGGGGAAGCGGGGGCGGTGTCGAGGCGGCTGTGATGGCTGCCATCGGTGGGAGCTGCTCTTTTCGGAGAGTGGAGGTGTTGACGACCGATGTGGAGCGTCGGAGTGTTGCCCACATCAAGGGTCATCTTTGAGGGCTGCTGGATGGTTCGATGGAGGAGATCGACGACAACTTCGGGCATGGAGAGAGTGGAGGGAGGGATAGAGATGAATATTAATTTTCGAATTTCTACTTGGGTTTTTGAAATTCAAAATTTGATCTAGAGGTGTAAAGAGGGGGAAATTTGTGAAGTATTTGAATTTCATACTAGATTGTTGAAATTCAAATCAGATTGGGGGAAGTGTGGAGAGGAAAATTTCTGTTATTCGAATTCCAAATTAGATTTTTTTGGAAATTCAAATTAGATTCGGAGAGTGGTGAGCGTGATCTCGAGTTGTGAGTTGGGTTCTTGATTGTATTCAAGGACTCATTTTGAAATGCCTTAGTAGCTCCATATTATTGCTCATTGGTGAAGGGACGAATCTGCATCGACGCAGTGTACGAGTTTGTAGACATTGTTAGGTTTGTTGTACGAGTTGTCAACATGATGGTGAATATACGAGCTGTGATTGTTGTGCTAGAGGTACAAGTCGTCGCCAGTAGGGTTGATGGCGTGAGTCGTCGCTAGTTTGGAAGTTTGAGCAAGTTAATGCTCTGGTGAGAGGGGTGTGAGCCGTTTCAGGTCTAGTCGATGACCGAGTCGTCACAGAGATGGTGCTGTCGGAGAAATCTACTCTCAGCTCGTAGTGCTAATAGTGGAAGTGCACAACAAATAATAAAAACTCCCAAGAAATAGATGAACCAAGAACAAGCCACCACAATATATGGATCTCACAAGAACACAACCAATATACAGAGATAACCAATACTTCTTATTCTCAAAGAAATACAAAGATTACAAAAGAGATTACAACTCTCAATCTCTCTCCCTCATCTTTGAAACACTCGGCACAATCTCTCTTGAAGTTGAATAATGATCAGACTATTTAGATAACTAAACCCTAGAGTTTACGGCCATATATATAGCCCCCAAGCAAACCCTAAAAGATATACACAAATCTAGCAAATTGGGCATTTATCTCGTTAGCCCAAAAGAACAACTCAGCGTCGGTGTCGGTCGACCGCACCCCAAGCCGGCCGACCGCATCGTGCAGATCCAGACCCGAGGGCTGACCAGTCGACCGCATCGCCCATACCGGTCGACTGTCCCCTCCTCTGTTGGATGCCTACACTCGAAGAACTCCCAGTCGACTGGGTCGGTCGACCGTACCCCTAGCCGGTCGACTGCAATCCTCCAGACCTCTTCTTCTACTTGTTGCTTGTCTTCCCTTGCTTCTTTGTCTTCTCCTCTTCTTCTCCAACTTCAAGTACCCCGCGCCTACATGTATTTGAGGCCACAACTCCTAACAGGTGCTTAGGCTAGTCATCGTCGATGTCATGATCGGGGGGAAATTGCCATCGTGGCAGTGTTTAAGCTCATCAGTCCTGGTTAGAGAAGGTACAAGTCGTCACTGGAAGGTCAAGTCGTTAGCAGAATAGAGATTAGGCGAGTAGTTTCACGGTATGTCGTAATGACAAGGCATCACCGAATGAGGGTCGAAAGCCGTCGCTGGTGTGTTGGTCTGGTGAATCGTCACTAGACGGTGAATTAGCAAGTTGACACTAAGATTAGTGTTCGATGAGCTGTCAGCTGATTGATCGATAGGAAACTGGAGGCGTGTCATCTGGTAGGTGGGAGAACGCGTTGCAGGAATCTTCGTCTACACGTTTACCTTGGTGAGGGACAAATTATTGTTGTAGGCTTAGCTGTGTAGTGTTTCTCTGTTGTTCCATTTAGGAACAGTTAGATGTAATTATTGTACTACTTTGTTTCTTTAATTTTTTATTAATGAATCGGTGACACGGTCACATCTATACTATTATTAAGCAAAGTCCTATTTTAGCGGCTTTTTACTATCATGTCCTCATATACATAACACACCTAAAAAATAATATAGGGTTAAATATGTCAAATTTTACCTCTGAACCATACACAAAAGAAGGTCACAACTGTAATTCTCACCCAAATCTATACTATTATTAAGCAAAGTCCTATTTTAGCGACTTTTTACTATCATGTCCTCATATACATAACACACCTAAAAAATAATATAGGGTTAAATATGTCAAATTTTACCTCTGAACCATACACAGAAGAAGGTCACAACCGTAATTCTCACCCAAATCAAACTCCCTCTATAAAAAAAAACTCCACCCTCCTGTCGATTCCTTTCCCCCTCTCTCTCAAAATTCCCACCGCCTCTCAGCAGTAAAGGTTCGTCAAAATGAATTCAGCAATGGCGATCAGCAGCCAACAACAACAGTCCCTCCTCGAATCCGCCTCCCGCTTCCCCCTCCCTCCCGGTGAGTCACTCACTCCACCATCCCATCGCCGATTCCTAATCTAATCGCCAATTCGAGATTCTCCTACGGAACGGCATTCCTCGAATCTGTCTCTTCTTCCACCTCCTCATCCATCGAGTTCGGAAGGAACGCTTGGAATATTACAACGACGAAGAAGAACGCCGCGAACGTGCAGATCCATTGCAGGTAATCAAATGAAATGAAAAAGATGAGATAGTCGAGATCGAAGCCAAATGGATAAAAACTCTGAACCTCTGAAGAGTGAACAACTCGAATAATCTTAGAAACCAATAAAAAAGAAGAAGGAACAAGCGAAGAGAGTCTCAGAGGGAGAAGGGAGAGAAGCAATGCCTAGATGTAAGTAACCCTGTTTTTATTTGGGTACAACCTCCTCTTTTGTAGGGCTTCATTAAATCTATTGAAACCAAGAGAAAAAAAACGTTTTTTTTGCCTTAATTTTATTTATTTATAATGTTTATTTATGAATGGTGCTTTAGTACGGTTTATGGGTTCATCTTCATGGTTAAATTTATTATCTTGGTGGTGGAAATTAATGGGTGAGTAGTAAATAGAATGATATTGTTGTCGTTATGATTACAGTTATGATTACAGGGTTCACAAACCCATCTTTAATATTTTTGCAAAAGGAAAGATTTATCTCTTTCTCAGTTTGAGGAATGGTTCCAAATTGTTGTGAACTGAAAAAAGGGATCACTTTGTTCCAAATTAAAGATGGTTTCATGAAGTTTAGTTTTTAGCTGTAAATTGATGATTATGTGAAAATCTTCGTTTATAGTTGAAGATGTTGTAGTTGTTGAGATACGAGGAATATTTGGAGGAAATTTCATCCCATATTTAGGGCAAAGAGGGAATGAGGTACTTTTGTTTTCGGAGAAAAAAAATTAGTACTTTTGTAGGTTTTGCTTTATATTTTGAGAAATGGATTACTCAATTTAAAGCTATTATAATGTGTAGTTTGTGTAAAACATAATAAAATGGTTTATTCATTTACTTCATTTTGTAATCTATGTACTGGTTCAGGTAATTTGGGACGAGTGATCGACCATAAACTGATCAATTTTCATCCAGAGATAGGGAAGATAAGAAATGCTGCGTTAGTGGCAAAATGAAGTGCATCAGAAATGAAACTTTTTGTGGGTTAAGAGGAGTTCCGATGGTCCAGAGACCGACAACATATAGACGGCCATGGAGAGTGGCAAATTCGTTAGATCTCAGCAGTTGCTTATCCTCTGAAAGTATGTTGTTTTCTTAATAATGAATGCCTTATTTTCTTGATATATATATCTTGATCTACTTTTTGGGTGAATGAGTTAAGTTATAAAATCATGTAATAACTTATAGAAAATAGTAGTCATACTACATTATTTTGCAATAAACCTTTGAGAGTTAAGATGAATGTTGTGGTATATCAACATGATGATCCATAAATGAACCTAAACTATCACATCTACTGACACTTAATTCTTTCTGTATTTTTGTTTGGGAATCTATAAAGACAACAATAACAAGAACTTGCACGCGTGCGATGTACGTTTTAATTAAAAAATTATTAATTAATGTTATACTAATTAATAAATAAAACGTGGGGCATGACAAAAATAAAACGTGCATCGCACGTGCAGATTACTAGTTTTACTTAAAAAAACAAAAAAAATAAATTGGTGTCAGAGTACTATTTAGAATTTTTTTGGGAAGAAACGGACGGAGGATAAGAAGATTTAGACGCAAGAAGTATTTGAAAGAAAGAAAAAGAAGATATACTTCGAAGATGGCAAATTACTTGTCTCTCTCCGATTGTTGTCAAAGTTGGTATCGTTCGACATAAGAAATCGTAACCTTATCTTCCTTCAGAACTGATATGTAAATACCATATTATGGGGCCCGACGTGTAAATCATATTCCCGGCAAAGACTAATATGTAAATCACCCTTTTTTTTAATGCGGACGCCAAAATAGAAACATCGAATAGATCTACCTAGTCCTTGGCTTGCATCTATTCAAACTTTGAAAAAATAATGCTGTTTGTCAAATGATGATGGATGGCTATGAATGCGCGTTGAACCGTGTGAATGGAATGGTCCTCAAAATTTAATGCTTTGCGAGATGAGAGCATGACAACCATACCCGCAAGTATGTTGAAGAGGAGTGTTTAAATTGGTAGGATTCTGGCCAACAATTAGTGCATGCATCACGCCACCTAACATGGTCTCTCTTTCTCATATCATATAGTGCTACTAGATTTGACCGAGGGCGAGGGCACGTGCTTACAGCACGTCTTCAGAACGTTACAGCATATAAAAAGTCTTGTAAACAGTTAATCAACAATTATATAGCTCAAGTTTGAATGAACTTGAATAGTATGACAATAATTAGTTGTAAACAAAAGTTCATGTTTTTATAAGTATGTGGTGAAAAATAATTATAAATTAGGATATAAAAGTCCATGTTTCCATAAGTATATATATATAGAGAGAGAGATAGAGAGAGACAAATAATTAAATAAATAAAGGAGTTGTTTTGGGAGAGACTTGAATTTGAGTTTTGGAGAAAAACTTTTGAGTAGAAAAATGTGTTTTGTGAATTTAGATATGGACTTTGATTTTGGAGGAATTTAAGGGGAAGCCACTTGATAGCTTTCTTTGTGTTTTATTATATAGATATTTTAAGCAATATAATAGTAGTGATTTTTTAATAAGAAATACTGTATGGATTCTTTTTCAGTGTACTTGAGATTGTCAATACAACCTTTTTTTTTGTTTTGTTTTGTTTTGTTTTGTTTTTTTTTTTTTTGGTGGTGGAATACAAGTCTTGAATGTGCGAAGAAGTGCTCGTAATGTAGGAGTTGATTGCAATTTACAACTGTTCGGCCTGTTAACATATAGTAGTTTTGATAGGTACAGCATAGTTAAAAGTTGTAGAGTATAATGAAACTTGTTGTAATTTTTTTTTTTTTTTTTGTCATCTTTCAATGGCTTTGATTAATTTCACTTTAGATCAGTATTAAGGGTTGGAATTTTTTTTCCTTTTCCATTGGTAAAGGGGGATTATGTTGTAGCCTGGTCTCAGAGCCTGAGACCTTCATTTATCTAATTTCAGCTCTTTATCATCTTGTTAGATATTATTATAGTTCCATATTAGTTATAAAGTTGTTTTGATATTTGTTCCTCTCCTATATATAGGTGGTATTGTACGTGGTTGAACTCAATTCAATATTCAGTATTGTTTTCATCTCTCTCTGGTTTATCTTAACATGGTATCAGAGCCAATTATCCATTTTTTCCCTTCTTATATTCCCTCAACAAAAATTCTCAAATCCCAACAGCCAAGTTATACAAATTTCTTCCCAAAATCCTAGATCTCAAAAAAAAAAACAAGAAAAAAAAAACAGAAAATCCTGTTCATCTTCCTCAACCTCGAGACTCCTCACCCTCTTCAAGACCTCCCGACCTCCAACTCCGGCGAATCCCCCCAGTCATCGACCTCCCAAATCCCCTTACATCTGTTGAGATCGAAATCCTTCCCTATCGAAATCCTCGTCATCTTCAGCAACCCATCGAAGATCCTCGTCGAAAGCCACCCTCGTCGCCCCTGTGACAGCCGTCAGCAGCCGGCCCGATCCCACCGCCGTCGCCATCCCGCATCCCCCCCCCCCCCCCCCCCCCCCCCCACCACACACACACACACACACAAAAATTCTAAGAACCCTAATTTTTTTTAAATTTTTTTTTTTTTCCTTCTTCTCTTTTCCTTCCACTACCCAAAACCCGAAACCCATTTTTACCCTAAACCCATAAACCCACAAACCCGATACCCTTTTTTTTTCTTCATTTCTTCCCTGTAAAAAAAAATAAACAAAAAATAAACAAAAAAAATCCAAAAAAAAAAATTTTAAAAAATCATCATCATCATTATTATTATTATTATTATTATTATTATTATTATTATTATTATTATTATATATACAGGTACTAATACTTGATGGAATCTCAGTCTCTCCCACATATTTTCGCCTCCACTGACTTCCCGATGCAACCGCCTCTCGTTCCTCCTCCAGATTCAAACAGCAGCAGCGCCACTTTCAGTCTGCCTCCGGCTTCCTACCTTCTCCTAACATCATTGCTCACCCTACCTCACCTCTACCTCTGACACCGGTAGCACCGTCCTGCTTCCTACCCCGATTCAGACACCAGCAATATCTCCCTCCACATTGTGCTTTCAGTCACAGCAGCCCTCGCAGTGCGTCGTCCCTCACATTCTCGGCCATGTCCGTCACTCCAGCCTTGCCGTCTCCTGCTGATTGGGCTAATATTCAGCAATGCCTCACTCAGCTGGAACTATAGCTCATGGGTCAGTCTATCAATACTGGCTCCTCTGCTCCTGCACTTTCTGCCACTTCCCGGTATGAATTCGTTCTGAATTTTAGATTCTGATGCATCACATCATCTCACTAGTAATCAGACATTATTCACCACCTGCACAGCACTTCCCTCTCACTCTCTATCTCTACACACAGTTGATGGCTCACCACTTCTTATTACACACTCAGGGACAATTAGCTCTCCCACTCTCACATTCCCATATGTTCTTTATGCTCCTCATTTATCAATAAATCTTATTTCTATTAGTACATTGTGTGATAGTGATCTTGTCGTTACTTTTGACTCTTTAGGTTGTTCTATTACTGATTCCTCCACCGGTGAGGAGTTTGGGCGTGCTAGTCGTTAGGGTCGTCTATATTATCTAGATTTTTTTCATGCACATCACTCCCCTAGTTTTGCCGGTATTGTTTATCTGATGCTGATCTGTGGCACAGACGTTTAGATCATATTAGCGCATCACGACTCTAGACTATAGCTAGCAGTGGTGCCCTTGGTTCTCTCACTTTTAAATATTTATCTGATTGTCACGGTTGTCATTTGGCCAAACACATTGCTCTACCCTTCAGTCACAAAAGAACTTCTGAAACCACTCATCATTTTCAACTTGTTCATTCTAACATATGGGGACTCTCTCCTGTACCTTCGTGGAAAGGCTATCTCTATTATGTTGCCTTTATCGATGACTTCACTAAACATACATGGGTACTTCTTATGCGTCAGCGATCTAAGATACCTGATATTTACCGGTTCTTTACAACTATGATTCACACTCAGTTCGGTATGCGCATTAAGAATTTTCGATCGGACGGTGCACATGAATACACTTCCACCACTATGAGATCGATCCTTCAGTCTCACGGCACCCTTTTTCAGTAATCATTCCCTCACACACATGAGCAGAATGATGTAGCTGAACGGCAAGCATCGTCACATCCTTGAGACGGCTCACGCTCTTTTACTCTCCTCTTCTGCTCCTCATTCTTTCTGGGCTGAAGCTATCATGACCTCTGTTAGTCTCATCAATATTACTCTCTCGTCTGCCCTAGCTGGTATGACGCCTTATGAGGCTCTTTATCATTCACCTCCTGACTACAGTATGCTTCGTACTTTTGGGTGCACCTGTTACGTCATTCTCTCTCCTACTAAGCACACGAAACTCTTCGCTCATGCTGCTAAGTGCGTTCACCTAGGTCTCACTCCTGAACACAAAGGTTATTGCTGTTTAGATCAATCAGCAGATCGTGTCTGCATTTCTCGACATGTATCCTTTGTGAAAGACTCCCCTTACTACCTGACTCCCCCCAAGGATACTAGATTTATCAATTCCCCAGTTGTTGCTGGTTCCTCGACTTTATCTTCCCACATTCCTTTTGATCCCACTCCTCTGGCTCCATTCACATCTCCTGCAGTCCATGCACCTATTGTTCTCCTTACCGAAATACCACCTGCATCCCCACAGCAGCCAGCTCCCATCCCACCTACTTCCCCACCGACACAAGCACCTACTCCACCGTCCTTACCCCCACACCCTGTCAGCTACCACCTCTTTGTCAGTCTACCCGTTTCACTTCTGATATTCCTCCGGTACGTTATACACCTGATGCCACTGGTCCTTCTGACCAGTTTGGTTTGCCACCCTAGCTTCCTACTCACCATAGTTTCATGCATATCTCACTGATATATACTCTATACGTGAGCCCAGAACCTATCAAAACGCAATTCAATATCCTGAATGGAGGAAAGCTATTGCAGAGGAATTCAGTACATTTGATCAGACTAGCACTTTGGATGTTGTTCCTCTGCCAGAGGGCATTCAGCTTATTAGCTGCAAGTGGATCTTCAAGGGCAAATATCAAACTGATGAATCTATTGAGCGGCACAAGGCTCGTCTAGTAACCCGAGGATTTACTCAGGAGCATGACATTGATTATGATGAGACCTTTGCTCTCGTTGCACAGATGACTACTGTTCGCACTCTTCTTGCTGCTGCAGCCATCTGCCAATGTCCGTTCTACCAGATGGACGTGAAGAATGCTTTTCTTCATGGTACCTTATCTGAGGTTGTTTATATGAATCTCCTCCTGGCCTCCCTACTCCTCCTCGTCATGTTTGCCGATTGCGTCAAGCTATATATGGTTTGAAGCAGGCCCCGCGAGCCTGGTTTGAGTATTTTCGCCTTGTCATCACCAAGGTTGATTTTAGTCAAAGTTCTCAGGACCATTCTATATTTATACGGTCATCACCGCAGGGAAGGGTAATTCTACTACTCTATGTTGACGATATGATCATTACTGGGAATGACTCTGCGAACATTATATCCACCCAGAAATATCTTCATCAGCAGTTCCATATGAAAGACCTTGGCAGACTACGTTATTTTCTGGGCCTAGAGATTGCTCACGGATCTCGGGAGATACTCATTTCTCAACAGAAATATACATCAGATATTATCTCCGCTGCATGCCTTTCTGACAGTAGATCAGCCGATACACCCTTAGAGCTTTATGTGAAGCTTCGTCCCACTGATGATGAGCACCTTCCTGATCCCACTAGATACAGACAGATTGTTGGACAGCTTGTCTACTTATGTATGACCAGAGCCGATATTGCTTACGTAGTCAGTGTTGTGAGTCAGTTTGTTTCTGCTCCTACATCAGTTCACTACTGTGCTCTTCTTTGGATTCTCAGATATCTTCGGAGCACTATTACTTACTCATTATTCATGCCTGCAACATCCAAATTAGAGCCGAGTGCATATTCTGATTCGGATTGGGTAGGTGATCCTACTACCAGATGGTCTACTATCGGTTTCTGTCTATTTCTTGGTGATTCGCTGATCTCATGGCGAAGTAAGAAATAGGCTGTTGTTTCATGTTTTTCGACTGAAGCTGAGTACAGAGCAATGGCAGCTACTACTAGAGAGATTGTTCATGTTCGTTGGCTATTATCAGATATGGGTGTCACTCTTACAAGACCTACTCCTCTTCATTGTGATAACCGGAGTACATTGCACATTGCAAGGAACCTGATCTTTCATGAGCGAATGAAGCATATAGAGATTGATTGCCACTATGTTCGTGAGCACTTTGAGGCAGGGACTATTTCTCTTCATTCTGTTACATCTTCGTAGCAGACTGCAAACTTCTTTACCAAATCTCATACCGTTCAGAGATTTAGATACTTAGTAGGCAAACTCACACTGTTTGACCTATCGTGAGTTTGAGTGAGGGTGTTAGATATTATTATAGTCTCATATTGGTTGTAGAGTTGTTTTGATATTTGTTCCCCTCCTATATATAGGTGGTATTGTACTTGGTTGAACTCAATTCAATATTCAGTATTGTTTTTATCTTTCTCTGATTTATCTTAACACATCCGAACTACAACTTATTCATTACCCATTTAAGTTCCTACTTGAGTGAAAAATTATGTCATATACATTGTATATATAGTGCTAGCTGCTAGAGTGAATTAGACACGAAGTTATGATCACTCATAAAAGTTGAATATATGATCTGATTCAGGCCCGACCACCTACTTGAGGCAAGGAGGCGGCCGCTTCGGGCAACCAATTTTTTCGCAATTTTAGGGGTCCCCAAATTTTCCCCCCTTATACATGTAGTTCTGTATTTTATGCATAAAATAATATTATACCATATATAATTGTTATTTGGGGCCCCCAATTTCATTATTTGGGTCTTTATAATTTTTTTATTAATTGGGTTAGTACTTTAGATTTGACAAAGTTTTGTGCTGGGTGTCAACTGTCTAACACAACCCTCCTCCTTATCTGATTTGTGGTCGGATTCCTAGCTTGGGACAGAAAATGGCGGAGTTGAGGATGTTAGACCATCAATGATGTATGGAGCAGAGTATTGGGCAACAAAAAACAATATGTCCAAAAAATTGAGTGTAGCGGAGATGATGCTGCTAAGATGGATGTGTGGTGAAACCAGAAATGATAGAATTAGAAACGAGTGTATATGAAACAAGCTAAAGGTAACTCCTCTCCAAGATAAGTTAAGAGAGAATCACCTCAAGTGGTTTGAACATGTCACACGTAGACCTAGTAATGCCCCCGTTAGAAAGAGTGATTTGATAAGTATTTAGAGTTACGGGTAGGGGGAAGACCTAAACTTACTTTGATGGAAACGGTGAGAAAATATATGATAGCTTGTGACCTTACAGAAGATATTGCGCTAAATCAAGCATAATGAAAAACCATGATTCATGTAGCCGACCCCAACTAGTTGGTAAAAAAGCTTTGTTGTTGTTATTGTTGTTATTGTAATTGGGTTAGTGCTTTGATTGAATTTGAGCTTTTTGTTGATTTTTATGGATCGAATTTGGGGTTTGAAATCCTTAATTGATTTATGTTATGTGAATGATTATCAATATTTATTTAGTGAGTTTACTGCACCGAATGCGGTAATCATATTTTTTTTTATAATAATAAAATATCTTATTTTATTGTATGTTTTTTGGGACGCAAGATGCATGTTTTGTATGTATGCAAGATGTATGTTTTTTGGGACGCAGATATAAGTCCAATCACTGCTTAGACTGTTATCTTGGCTACTCCTTTTGATCAAGTGTTCGGCTACTATGAGTTGAACCTACTTGATCACATTTTGTAAACTTGTAATTACTCTTTATTAATATAGTTTTTATGAAGCAGGGAGGCAAGGACTTACCACCACTCAAAAAAATATATATATCTTATTTTACATTTAAACAATGTGTAAATTTTATATATTTTTCTGTATGTATGAGAACCCCATTTTAAAAGTTCGTTGCAGGCCTTCGTGAACTCAGGCCGTCGGCCCTGATCTGATTTAATAAAGTACATAAAAGAGTTATGATGGCCAAGGGTAGTACATGAACCCCACATCTTGTGTAAATTATTTTGAGAGTTCAATGAAAGGTCACCCAGTTCTCAAATTGTATGATTTATACTGTGAGTCAAGGAAACATAGGAAATATATAGAATTCTAGCAAAGCTTACCAACTTCAATTCGTATAACCAATTGATGTGAAGGTACAATTATAATGAGTGTCATATCCTGACTCATTAATTGTCGTCGTATGACATTAACATGTGTGCAATCCCGCACTGACTCTCTAGGACCCACAAATAGTAGGGTCAATAGGTGAACGCGAGACGGCGAGAGTACCCAACAAGACCATTAAGTCCAAAGTTGTGGTAAAAATTAAGGATTTAATTTATATGTATTCACTAATATTCTGAGTTTTTACTCTTCTTTATCAATAACATCTCTGACTAGAGTCTAGATTCTATCTGCGCATTCAAAACGTCTCTATCCGTGCATTCAAAAAAAAAATAATTATATGTATTCTAACACATGCCTTTAAATTGAGGATTATCCTTATGAGTTATGAGTTAAGATCTAAATTATACTATATTTTAATCTGTATATACCTTCTTGTAGTGTAGCCTCTGAAATTTGAACATAAAATGCTCTCATATTATTTGAAAATTTGTACCATCCGAGAAGTCTCTGAAGTTATGGGGTTGAGGATTCCAACAAGAGCTCAATCAGAAAAGTATACAGCCAGTATCTTGATTTTACGCACATCGCATGCGTCCAAAGGTAGTTCCGAAGTCCAGGTGTTATCAGGCTAAAACCAGATTAGAGACAGTTGAACAAATTCATTAAATAAGCATCACTAAAAATCTCTACTATATTAACAGGAGAGTTGGCTTTCAACGAAGAATAATGCTACATCCACCATCAATTTTATTATATTTTTCTTTATTATCTTAGGTACACACTGCTATTGGAGAGTTCTCCCATTTATCATCTCCTCTCACCTATTGGAGTGTGCCACTTAAGATAGTAAAGATAAATATAGTAAAATTGATAGTGGAATGTAACATTACTCTTAAACAAATAAACAATTTTTTTTTTTTTTTTTGTCACCAAACAAATCCGTGCATCACAAGCACACATCCATCTCCATTTATTAACACGTGAATCAAACGTGCAAATCAAAGTTTTCAAAGTTTTCAAAGTTTTCAAACAAACAAATATTTTTTAAATATTTTTTTCACCAATAAAGCCCGTGCATCGGACGCGCATCTCCATCTCCATTTATCTCTATTTATTAACACATACATAGCACGTGCAACTCAAAGTTTTCAAAGTCTATTTAATTTTTTTGGAATTACGTGTATCAGCCATTTAACTCCAACTTTTTCAAATATAAGACCACTTTCTCATCAAACAAACACGGGACACCACACGTACGACTCCGACTCTATTTATTAACACGTGCATCGCACGTGTAAATCAAAGTTTTTTTTTTCTTCAACATTCTTTAAAACTTAAGAGTTTCGCGGTTCTACTTCAACTTTTTTTTAAAGTATATTTATTGCGCGTGCATTACCACCGACTCACGTATATCGTTCGTTTAACTCCAAGTATTTTAATATTAAAATGTGCATCGCACCGCTAAAACTTACTAATAATTCTTAATTATAGAGTGGACCTTGGGAGTGTAACTTTAACTAAGTTGGACCAATGGCAGCCATATAATCCTCCATTTAAAATTCTTTTGCTTCCAGTCATCGCATGCTTTCCATACGTCAAGGCTTCTACATGGTTATTAAATTTCGCTATCTAAATACTTGTCATTATACGCTAATACAATCTATAATTCTATGTGCATGATGATGTGTGAAATCAAAGGGATATTCTATTGAGGGTAAGAACAAATCCTAAACGATGAGGAGTAAAGAACAAGTTAATTTTGCCTCTACGTATATTTGCGTAATTATTTTGTTACTAAACTAACGTAAAGGTGAAAAAGCTTAAAAACATCAAGTGGAATTTAAGATAAGGCTTTTAACTTTCATAATCCTAGATAGACAACTTTGTTGTTCAATCATCAATAAACTATGAAACATTAGTACGATATATTCCGTATCTTTATCTGTCCAGTTCGGATAAGAGCCTATAATGTGGGTAAATAATTCAGCTCAATCTGAGCCGTCTGATCCCCTCAGGATCCATAAACTCATACAGAATTAGGCATGCAGTTCCTATGATCCTTCTACAGTTTCAGGCTCACATAAATGGGTCACCGGCCCATTAGGGTTAGAGTTTCCTCTTTCTCGCTCTGCTATAAATACCAGACCCCCTCCACTTTCACAAGGTAATAAAAAAAAAATTTCACCCTAACCCTAGCTTTCCTGTCTTTTAGTGACTGATTAGATCGTCGGAGGGTCTACAACCGGAATCTCTCCCGGTGTTTCTAGGCATTGTGCAGGTATTCGGGGGCAGCTAGCTACCAGCAGCACCATCCCTCTCACTCCAGACGAAGTCTCCATCTCATATCTAGATATGCGTCTGAGATCTGTCTCAGGCCAGTCTCTTCCACTATAAATAACAATTACTCACATATGTTGCTCACACCACTAAATAAGCAGCATCAGATTGGCGCCTTCTGTGGAAAAAATACAGACTGGCTCGATTCCAGCCTCGGATCTCACCCAGGAGCTGTCCCCCTTCATGGCTCCCAAAGCCAAGAGAGTGCCCACGGCGGGACGTTAGGGCGACCCTCATCCTTCTCGCAGTCATGTGAACATGCAGGGATCCCGAAGACATCAATCTGAGGGTTCGTAAGAACTCGGTCTGAGCACTTCACGATCGGTCAGCATTGACCTTCAATACGTCATCAACAATCGGCCGCCGGTGGAATACCTCCGGCTCTAGATCAGTCGATCAAGGAGTGGGGCCCAAGCTCTGACCCATAGCATTCTCCCATCCCAGGGTCCGGAGCAGAGGCACAATCGCTCCCCGAGAGACAGGCCACCCCCGAACAATCAAGGCGAACAAGTCCCCATCACAAGGGCCGAGTTTCAGGATTTTCGGAACGCGGCTCTCCGAGGTGGCCCCAGAATCAGGCGTCAACACGACAACCCCCGTCGAGAAGAAGCCCAGGGCAGTGAGTCTTACGGCTCTAATCAGCCAGTGAGATGTGATGAGGCTGTCCATCAGTGCCTACAAGAAATGGAGAATAGCCTCGCCCGGATCTGCGAGGGCGGGTCACAACCTAACCGGGGGTATCCGCCTAGCCGATTATAACACCTCGTACTTAAGCAGGTATAATAATAATAATAATAATAATAATAATAATAATAATAATAATTTTTATTATTATTATTATTATTATTATTATTATAATATATAAGATAAGTTTGGTTGGTTGTTGGCCTATAGGACTTCTATAGGGCCATGAGGTTAATTGGGTTAATGGTGTAGCCTATAACTTGGTCTATGGGGCTTATGAGTATATATGCATTAAATGATGAATGCATGCATGGAAAGTGACATGGGTGCTTGGGTTAAAGTCCCATATCGGAAGTGAATGGAAAAAATTAAGTGTATATATAGGATTAACCAAGTGAGAAAGGTACACCACAACACACGATGGATTTACCGGCGTATATTCCCCGGCATTTTACTAGTCACGCCGGGGTAGGAAGAGACCAGGAATGGGGCGTCAGAATGGATGGTTATACGCCAGTGGCCTCTATAAAACGCCAGGGGAATTATGATATTCAACAGCGTTTTTTATTCAAACTGCCAGTGAAGGCCATATTCACCTGGCATTTTAATAAAACACGCAGGCGAATATACAGATAAAATGTACCAACAAATCTTCTCCCATTCACTGGCTTTTTTAGTTAACACGCCGGTATAGTGTTTGGAATAAATTTCCCCAAAACCCAAACCCTACAGCATTTCCTCCTTCGATCCCAAAAAAAAAAAATCCCAATTTTTTCCCCTTTCTCCAGCGCTCTCCCGCCTCTGCCTTGGCCGCCATCGCTGTGCCCTCCGGCGACGTCCCCGCCGTCCGTCGTCGTCCGACGTCCTCTCTCTCAACCTCTCTCACTCTCGACGTCGCTGCAAGTCTCCCCAACCCTCTCTCCCTCTCTCACTCGCATCGTCGCCACCCGTCACCCCACTCTCAACCATCAGGTATGCTCTTTTTTCCCCACCCAAGTTTATGGTCCTATATCTTGCAATTTCAAGTTTTTGGACTTACCCATCTCATGAATTGGCTTTTATTTGTTGCAGGAATTGAGAAAGGTGGGTTCTTGCGCTATGGTTGCTTAAGGATCGAGTTTGGATTCAAAATTAGTGTGGTAAACTTTCTAACATTTGTTTTGAATGGATCATTTTGATGTGTTTGTAGCTGTTGTGGTACTAGTTAGTTGTGCAAATTTGAGAGGTATAGAAGAAAGTGGTTATGTTTGATTTGTCGTAAATTTTTGGTAGTTGGAGTTAATTTTGTGCTCACCGATTGCTTAGATTGGTCTATGAATGAGAAAGGGTTTAGATACTTTGGACTAGTTCTCTATCCTGTCACTGTTACGATTTTCTTTTTGCTGATGAATGGTTGTGTTGGAGGGAAAAAAAAGTATTGAGTAAATTTGATGATTTAAGTAAGTGAGGTTATTGACATTGCTGAGTCTAACTGATTTCTAAGAACACAATAGGGATCAAGTGGACTGGGTTTTCTTTTTTTCTTTTTTTTCCTCTATAGCACTTAATATTAACAATGTCTTGAGGTTAACTTTGCATGATCCAATTTTCAAAGATAACAATTGAATTAGGATCAAAGTTTGAAAAGTAGCAGTTTACAAATTACATTAGTAATCATGCAGTGTGTTTGGATGATAATAGAAGTTTAAAATATAACATTCTTAGAACTTATTCTTTCTATTCTTTCCCCATTGATAGTTTCTATATGTTATTTTTCTTCAAATCCATTGTTTTTTTGTCTTTTAGAACAACAATTCCTTATACCTTTCGAAATATGAGCTACACTCGAGTCCTGGAGCACCGGGTTCCAAGTGTTATGTTGTATCCTTGTGTCTAACATGACAAAAGTATTTGGAATATAGCGTATTTGGTAACACTAAATCGAACTCTCTTTCTTTGTCTAGATTGAGAATAGGTACATATAGCAAGTTTGCTTGGATATACTTTAAAATGAGAATTTTTAGATATAGCTCTTGGAATATATCTTTGAAATCTATTTCAGTTGTATAAATAATTAATATTGATTATGTAATTTCTCTTATGAAATTCATACTCTATACCATATTGTATCACTACTATGATACTATCCAATTGTTCAACCTGGTGGGCGTTTGACCTCATAACCTATTCATGTTAATATTTGGAGTGGAGACATTAATCTTATAGCATCATACTTTCTTACTTCATTGGTGTCTGAGACTAATTAGTTAAGGGTAACTGATATTATAATGCAAATAGCCATTTCTTTCTTGTATCTGATATTCATCTTTGCATAAGAGTTAGCCTAAAAATGTTAACTAATATCTTTTAGATGTATGTGGCAATTCATACCTTTGGCTTTGGGATTAAAGTTGCATTCTAGTTATTGTTAAGTTACCATTTTAATCAGTTGTAGTACCACACTGCACTTAGCTTCTTTATGTTTAGGTGAAAAATTACTTTGATTGGGTAGTTATTGGAGAGTATGACTAGCCTCCTGTATGTTCTCTATGCAATGTTGAACTTAGCATATTCTTATGTAGCATACTGCTTATTATTTACCTTTTTTTCAAAGACACTATACAACTATGAATTCTTTTATTGTGCCTTCCTTAGGAATGGGGAAAACTTGCATGGGGAAAACATGCAAATGAGCAATGTTTATTATCAATGGTTTGTCTAGAACTGAGCAATGGTTTGTCTAGAAGTGCAGCTTCACGAGTTGCTTTTTTGTCTGAATTTGGAGATGAGATGGATAATGTACCTGAAGTTGCACACTATGATTTTTTAGGAGTGACTATTGATGGAAATTTTTTTATCTAAACTTTATATACAACTATATCATGATGTCTAGATGAGTATCAGTTTCTAAGATAATGTCCATGCTTGTTGCTTGGGTTCGAAAATGAGATTGTTCTTTCTCATTGGTTTTAAGTGATGATGAGATGGATTATGTAACTGAAGTTGCATACTATGATTTACAGAGGAGTGACTAGTGATGAAATAATCCTATTTGAACTTATGTTGTGGTTTCAATTGATAGTTATCTCATGAGTATTATAAAAGTGAACTCCATATTTTGACACATGAATGTGGTGAGATCACATTATTATGTTTATGAGATTACAATTTGATGATATTATACTATTATGCTTCATTCATATTTTATTGGGGCTCTTTTAGTTTTACAATTGGTTTTGATTGCAAGAGTGCTGATGGTGTTTTTTTTTTTTTTCAAATTTTTTTTTAAAAAAAATATACCTACCCCGGCGTTTTTACAAGCGTCGGGGTAGCTTTCAGGAAAAAAGGCAGTCTACACCGGCATTTTAAAAACGCCGGTGTAGGTGACGGCCGAAAACAATAATTCCAAACGAAACCACCCTTTCGGTGGCATTTTTTAACCGCCGGTGTAGTTTTAACATATACCGGCGTTCGTAAAAAACGCTAGGGAATGTCCCTAAGCTATAGCGACACATGATTCAGCGACACTTGCACCGGCGATTTATAAAATGCCGGTGGTATCTACAGCGGGGTTTTAAAATGCCGGTCAATGTGGAAAAAAACGCTGGTAAAGACTGTTAGTCTTGTAGTGGTACCTATAGGGTTAACCCACCTTTTTACATGTGGTGAGCGTGGCTAAAGTTTTGTGTCCGTTCTTTTGCGTGCGCGTACGGGTAGCCGCGTGCGCAGCTGAGGCTGGCCCGGAATGTTACAAATGGTATCAAAGCCGAACTTTGACACCGATTGTGGGTAAGAGTAGGTCAGATGTATGCCTGGCTGAAGACAATACGCTGGTAGAGACCAGTATGCTAGCAGGGTACTCCACTCCACATCGACTAGAAAGGCGATCCTGTATTAGCTTGCAAGTCCCGGGCTCAGCGAGGACGCTGAGTTCTTAAGATGGGGTGTGTGTAACACCCAGTACTTAAGCAGGTATATATATAATATTATATATATATATATATATATATATATATATGGGGAAAAGGCGTATGAGCAACTTGCTCATTTAGTAAATAAGCAATTGATGATGTGGCATACATGTGATTGGAAAATTCTTAAAAGGGTTAGTTGTCCAATTTATCACATGCATGCCACATAATCAATTGCTCATTTACTAAATAAGCAAGTTGCTCATATCACTTTTACCATATATATATATATATATATATATATATATATATATATATATATATATATATATATATATATATATATATATATATATATATATATATGAGATGAGTTTGGTTGGTTGATGGTCTATAGGATTTCTATAGGGATTTCTATAGGGCCATGAGATTAATTGGGTTAATGGTGTAGCCTATAACTTGGTCTATGGAGCTTATGAGTATATATGCATTAAATGATGGAATGCATGCATGGAAAGTGACATGGGTGCTTGGGTTAAAGTCCCATATCGGAAGTGAAAGGAAAAGATTGAGTGTATATATAGGATTAACCAAGTGAGAAAGGTACCTATAGGGTTAACTCACCTTTTGATGGTGCCTATGGGGGGCGTGCTAGAGTTTTATGTCCGTTCTTTTGCGTGCGTACACGTGTAGCCGTGTGCACAGCTGAGCCCGGCCCGGGGCGTTACACCGACCCCTGTTCTCCACAAAAATCCTCGATGTTGAGATTCCGAGGAATTTCAGGCCGCCTCGCCTCATTTCGAGACGTACAAATTACAATGGAGAGAGTTATCCTGCTGATCACATGGAAGGGTTCAAAACCCTCATGATGATTCACAGTGCCTCAGATCATCTCCTCTGTCACGCGTTCTCAGCCATACTGTGTGGCCCGACACGGGAGTGGTTCTCCATGCTCGCTCCAAACTCGATTTTCTCATTCGACCAGCTTAAGGCGAGCTTCCTTGCTCCCTTCGTTACCAGTCGCAAGGTCGAGAAGACGAGCGGTTCCCCCCTGGACCTTAAGTAGAAGGAAGGAGAGTCCCTTCAGAACTTCGTGCAAAGGTTTACCGCCGAGGCTAGCTTCTCTCGACGTTGGCTTTGCGTCCGCAGCCTTCCGGCAAAATGCTCGCTAGGGCCAGCTGAAGGCCTCCTTGGCGAAGAAGCCACCCATCGATTTTCCCGACCTCCTCAACAGGGTCATAAATACATCCGAACCGAGGAAGCTCTACACCCTAAAAGCCCGAAGGAAACCCCAACCAAGGGGAAGAGAAAAGTCGATGACTCTGAACCTCTAAACAAGACTCAGAAAGATGCATTCGGTCAGAAACAACCGCATCATATCCCCCGCTTCAAGAGGTCCACGCCGCTCGCTCAGAGTGTGTCAGCCATCCTCATGGAGATTGAGGGTAAGGGGATGGTCTGCCATCCTCCCCGAGCGAACAATAATAACAAGAGATAACGGAGATTCTACTGTCGATAACATCAGAACCATGGGCACGAGATTGATAATTGTTGCGCCCTCAAAGACGAGATTGAGACCCTCATCTAGAGAGGGTACCTAAGGGAGTTCACTCGAACTAACCTGAGGGACCAGAGAGATTTACCCCCTCCTCGAATGGTTGGCAGGTGTCCAGAGACGGAACCCGAGCCTGAAGGAAACCCCAACCCAAACTAGGGGGGCTGGCAATTCTTCACTGTGTTCCTCAAGGCCTTCGTACGAAAGAGTCCAGCACCTCCCACAAGGCCTTTGTACAGGAGGTTAACCCAATTCACAACTATCCCCCCCCCCCGGATCAAGGAGTGGCGGTCTCATTCTCTAGCAAAGATCTGGAAGGCGTCCGACTCCCTCATTGCGATGCCATAGTAGTCAGCCTCGGCATGGTTAATCATGAGGTCCATCACATCCTAGTAGATAACGGGAGCTCCATCTATAACATGTTCCTAGATGCATTCGAAAAGCTTATGCTCTCTCGCGAGAGACTGAAGCCGGCAGGGTATACACTCCACGAGTTCTCAGACGTCCCTTTCCAAATTAAGAGAATTGTCACTCTCAACATAACATCCGGAACGGCATCGACCATCCGAACAGAGACAATGAACTTCATGGTGGTCAACGTCAAGGTCGCCTATAGTGCCATCCTCGGTAGACCCAACCTCTGCTCCCTCCAGGAAGAGCCCTCCGCCTATCACCTTAAGCTAAAATTTCCTACCGACCATGGGGCCGATACTGTCTGAGGCAGTTAGGAATCTGCCCGTGCATGCTATATGGTCGCAGTAGGGGGTGGGGTCTTCCCCATTGACGCACTGGAACTCCCATCTGACAGGAGCTAGTTGTACTTGGAGCCCATCAAAAAATTAGAGGAGGTCCCCTTCTCTGGGGAGAACGAACTTAAACGGTTCTGAGTGAGCCAGTCTCTCGCTCTAGACCTGAAGCTGGCCATTATTGGCTGTATCTGCCAGAATGCCGACCTCTTTGCATGGACGTCCTCGGATATGCCAGGGATTTTGGAGGACCTCATCATTCACAAAGTAAGCGTCCACCCAGACTCGAAGTCAGTCCAGCAAAAGCGACGTAAGTTCGCTCCCGACAAGCAACAGACGGTAAAGAAAGAAGTGGAAAAGCTCCTCTCAATGCGGGTCATACAAGAAGTCAACTACCCGTAGTGATTGGCAAACGTAGTAATGGTGTAGAAACCAAGTGGCAAGTGGAGGATCTATATAGACTTCAAATACCTCAACAAGGCCGGTCCTAAAGATCCATTTTCCCTCCTGAGCATCGATGACATGATAGATGCGACCTCGGGTCAAGAGCTGCTGAGTTTCATGAACGCCTTCTCAGGATACAATCAAGTCAGGATGTTCCCCCAGACATCCCCAAGACTGCCTTCATGACCGACCACGGCCTCTATTGTTATCGATTCATACCCTTCGGGCTGAAGAACATCGGTGCCACATACCAAAGAATCGTCAATCGGGTCTTCAAAGAATAGAAAGGCTGAAACATTGAAGTATACGTGGACAATATTCTCGTCAAAAGTCATATAGGACAAGAGCACGTCAGTGATCTCGATGAGGCTTTCGGGGTCCTACGATACCATAATATGAGACTCAACCCCTTCGAATGCACCTTTTGCAGTACTTCGGGGAGGTTTCTCGGATTCGTGGTCAGCCAGCATGGCATTGAGGCGAATCCCAAAAAGATTCAGGCCATATTGAACATGGTCCCTCCAAGGAATGTCAAAGAATTTCATTGACTCACGGGTCGAGTGGCAGCAATCAGGTCGTGTCCACTCCAAGTCCGGAGAGAAGTCACTCCCGTTCTTTAAAGCTCTCTAGGGAAAAAAGCTTCGAGTGGGGCGCTCTTCAACAGTATGCTTTCGACCAGCTAAAGTCTTACCTAGCTAACCCCCCGCTCCTCAGCAATTCAAGAATACGACCGATACAATTGATTGAAGCAGAGCCGGGCGAGTCCCTCTTTCTCTATCTGGCCGCTTCGGAACATAGGCTCGGCACCGTATTAGTCAGGAAGGAGGACGGGGTTCAGAGGCCCCTCGATTACATCAGCAAAGTCTTGCACGATGCCGAAACTCGATACATCAGAGTGGAGAAGGTCGCCTATGCACTGGTGATGGCCGCCTGCAAACTCCGACCATACTTTCAGGCCTACTCGGTCTAAGTCCTTACTGATCAATCCTTCAAGACAATCCTCAACAAATTGGAGAACTTCGGCCGCTTAATCAAGTGTTCAATCGAGTTGAGCCAGCATGACATCAACTACCAACCTCTGACCGCCATCAAAGGGCAAACTCTCACAAAATTCATCACGGAATGTACCATTCCCGAAGTATCTGAAATCCGAGGGGATGAACCAGTTTGGGAGATCTATGTTCTTGGATCATCCAGCGAAGGTGAAAGTGGAGCTGGCTTCATACTTAGAGGCCCCAATAACTTCGTCCTCCAGTATTCCTTGCGTCTCACCTTTTAGGCCTCCAACAACGAGGCGTAATACAAAGCCATGGTTGCCGGGCTCACGTAGGCCCACAAGGCAAGGGCAAGATGAGCGAGGGCCTTCAACAACTCTTAGCTCATAGTCAATCTCATTTCCGGGGATTATGAAGCCCGTGAAGCCCGGATGATCCAATACTTGGAACATGTTAGGCAACTCTTAACAGTCTTCGATGGCATTGTTGTCGAGTGCATTCTGAGGGAGCAAAATAGTCAATCCGATGCCTTGTCAAAGCTTTCATTTTTGTCCTCCGTGGGACTAGATCACACTGTCCACGTTGAGATCCTCCTCAAGCCTAGCATCGAGAATCCTGAGGTCCTTTGCATCAACCCAGGCATCGAAGCTGGCACTTGGATGGATCCCGTCCAGAAGTTCTTGGCTGATGGCAAACCCCCACTAAACCTAGCTGAAGCCAGGAAGATAAGAATTCGATCAGAAAGATTCACCTTGATTTATAATGTACTCTTCAAGCACTCACACACTAAGGTGGACGGGAGACCATATCTCCGATGTCTAAGTCCCGATGAAGCCAAGTATAAGCTAGAGGAGCTGTACAAATGAATTGGGGGATGCCATATGGGCAGCAGGTCACTCACGAGGAAAGTACTCAACCACGTTTAGTATTGGTCGACCATATTGCAAGATGCCCATGATCTTGTGAAAAGGTGCGGCCCCTGCCCTGAGATTCTCTTCGTCAGACTTTCCCCAAGCCGAACTCAAGTCACTTACCAGCTCGACCCCCTTCGCCATGTAGGAGATGGATCTAGTTGGCTCCTTTCTGAATGACACGATCCAAAGAAGCTTCTCATAGTGTTCATTGACTGCTTCACTAAGGGAATCGAGGCAGAACTCTTAGCTACAATCACTGAACATCAAGCCCAGGAATTCTTTAGAAACACATTATTTGTTGTTTCGGGATCCCGTGTGTGCTCATCATTGATAACAGAACTCAATTTGTAGGCAACTTTTTTTTGAAAGCTCGTGAAGACCTCGAAATCCAACATCGGTTCTCATCAATAACCCAACCCCAGTCAAACGGTCAAGCTGAAAATGTCAACTGCCAAATGCTTGAAGTTCTAAAACATGGTTGGACAAATCTCCCCACGGACTGTGGGTCGACGAATTATCGAGCATCCTTTGGTCATATAGAACAACCGGAAGAATCCTTACGGGCGAGTCCCCATTCAACCTGACATACGGGACAGAGGCTGTCATCCCACTCGAAGTCGGGCTTCCTTCGCCTAGGATCATGGTTTCAATAAGGGATCCAATTCGAGCGACCCCAGTGCCAACTTGGACATAGTCGAAGAAATCCGTGAAAAAATCACCATTAGAAGAAATATCTATCAACAACGAATTGAAATGTTCAACAACAAGAAAATTTTGTTCGACCAACATCAAGGAGAGTGACCTCGTACTCAGGAAGCTCGCTATTTTCCACCCCACCACGAATGGTAAACTGGCCCCAAACGGGGAGGGCCCTTACAAGGTCTCCCAGGTGGTACACTCTGGCACATACCTACTCGAAGACCTGGGGGCAGGATAGTCAAGAGACATTAGAATGCAAAACATCTGATTAAGTTCTATGACAGACCGTAGGAGCATTTGTGGTTGTAATCAGCAGCTATGTGCTATTCCTTTTGTGTAATCAAGCAAGCAAATGTAATGAACTTTCTTTTAAGTTCCGAGTCAGAATGTCTCGTGTTCACTTCTCCAGATGAGAGATTTCTCATCTCACGTTCTCACCGGACTTCTAGCCCTAACAAGAGATTTCTCAAGCTCTCACGTCCTCGCTGCTCGACTTGGACTTCTAGCCCTAACGCGAGATTTCTCAATCTCTCGCGTCCTCGCCACTCGGCCTTGGACTTCGAGCCAGCAGCCAGCAGCCAGCTTTTTCACAAGCTACGCTACACTCGATGCTCGGCATGCTCCTCGAGTTAGCAGCGAGCTTTTCACAAGCTACGCTACACTCAACGCTCGGCCTGCTCTTCGAGCCAGCAACCAGCTTTTTAAAAGCTTGCTACACTCGGCGCTCGGCATGCTTCTCGAGCTAGCATCCACTTTTTACAAGCTTGCTATGCTCAACGCTCGACTTGGAGCCCTAAACCTAATGTTTCCCAACCTCTCAAGTCCATTCTTCATCCCCTCCGAAAGTTTTAATTACATTTACGGCCCTCGCATTCGGCAAGGACCTCGAGCTCCTTGCCCCGAGTTGGTCCCTCTTCCACCCGCTGATAGCCAGGGATAGAGCAACTTTCATCAGCCGCTACTCTTAACAGTCAGTGGATAATATGAGATCCACCAGTCATGAGAGTTCTCAGCGAATTGAGAAACGAGGAAGGGATATGGGAGGGGTTATATAGCCCAAGGAAAGGTAAGAGCTTGATAGTCGTAACACTGGCGTGGAAGAATCCTAACCATTTGCCCACATCCAACGACCCAGAAAGGCGTCGATACATCTTCCAATGAGGCGTGTTTATGAAAATCCATTAATTCACTCAGAAGACGAAACGTCTCCCATTCCAGTCTATTAATGTCCTCGAAAGATGAAACATCTCACATTCAGTGGCTTCACCTCGCCAGCACACTCAGATTTAAACCATGCTCAAACAACAGAAGGATTGTTTTCTTACAACATATAGAAGTTCATTGATACAGATTACGACTGTTACAATCTTGGCCATATGGATACAAAAAAGTTACAATTGTTTGTGCGTCACCTGGTCTCAAGATCCCTAGGATTCGCTAAGGTGGATGCCGACTAGATCACACCGAAGAGGCCATCAAGATCCCTAGGATTCGCTAAGGTGGATGCCCCAGAAATAGAGCTTTGTGCGTCACCTGGTCTCGCCAGCTCTAGCCTCAGGGTCGAAGACGAACCCCCGACGAAGGGCCAACTGCCCCCGAAAGAACGTGTTCGGGATTCACCCACTCCGAGCATAACCTTCAACCTTTGTATCTCCAATTCTTTCTCCACTATAACCTTACGAAGAAATGATTTAGAGGTCTGCCGCCGAGCGGAAGTACCAGATATCGACTATCTAGTCTCAGCGCTCCCCAAGTCGCGGTCAGCAATCATCTTCTTCAAATGAGTCAACTCCAAAGCTCAGCTCCTTCGGCTTGTTCATAAAATAAGAAAAAACTGCTTCCCGATATCGGGCCTGTTAGCAGTAGTGCACTAAGACGAACTCAATGGATTTCAGCTTGCCCCTAAGGCGTTCCACCTCGAAATCACGTAGGTCGGCCAAGAAGAACTTGTTCATCTGGCACAATGTAACACCCTGAATTCTAAAATACAACTGAATTCGAAGTTCCACAGGATCTTTACACTTCTTTCGTGCAATTTTATAAGGAAATAAAACATTTCTTACATCAGAGTTACATTACACCTTTACATTTTTACAGCGGAAGCAATTTTACAATAAATTACATGAAACAACATTTAAATCAATCTTGAGCAGCATGTATACTTCAATTGTGTCAAGCATCTTTACCCTGCATGTAAAACTGTGGGCGCGTCAGTTCATTCAACTGATGAAATATTATATACGGCCATCCACTCTATGCCGGAAACGGTATAACGATTCTCAATACTTAGCAAACCACAAACTTGTTCACAAACAAAGCTAAAGGAACTATCCTATTGATGTCGTGTTGTGAATATGCACTTAGTCCTTAATGCAATTATTTATATTATATGACACTAATGCACACTTGTTCAGAGTCTATGCAGCCCATACTACATAGGTACGAGGGCAAGCCCTTAATCGTTCTTCATCTTGTAGGGTTCAATCCCTCGTCATGACTTAATCTACTACTGTAATTACGGTAAGTATCCTAGATGCTTTCTGACCTATGAACTCATGTCTAGGCGCCCTGGAGGGAATCCCAACGCACTGTCACATGACTCATTATGCAGGCATCCTATGGTAATTCAGCTCCAACTGTAGACATGACACCACCCGCAGTCGTCAAACATCCCATGAGCGTCACCACCGGGACTGTACTCTGGAGCAGTATCCACGCCCTATCATGACGCATCATGGGACATCCTATGAATACTCTCACGCCGCCAATCCAATGGCCCTCATACTCAATATTTTTCTCTTACTTTCATCACATCTTCACTATGTATCTAATCCTTAGTTTAATTGAATCATGAATAAAATCAAACCCTTTGAGTGTAGCACTCCCACTATACCGGTCTTATTCATTTATTTCACATGACCCAAACCTTGGTCTTCTCATTTCAAATATCATTTCCACATTTCTTTTATTGTCGGTATAAGGCTTGGCTATATCCCTAATTCTCAATTTCAACTCATAATTACAACATCGAGCTTTTCATACTCATAAGGTCTTTTCATGATTAATCACAATTCATGTTTTCATAAGTATAGTATTCATGTATTTACATCTTTCATAATTCATCACAATCAATAAGTCAACTTCACGTACAATTTATGCGTAAGAATAAATTTCAACTAGTAGTAATCCGTAATTCATTCATTTCACAAAATCTATTATTCTCATTTCAAAATCTTACCACAAGCACAAATTATAAGTCCAATTAATTACACAAAATCATAACTTTCTAAAATTCCACATTTCTAATTGTCATCTTTATAACTCACAAATCTCATTTATTTTCTTTTTATTTAAAAGACAAATTTTAATTTTAAAAAGAAGTCCTTTCTTGCAAAAAGCCTCAATTTCTCAATTACACTTTATCAAAAGTTATACAAATTTTCTCATAAGGTCCAAATAATTTCAGTAATTAAATCCATATTTTCCCCATTTTTTAATCTATTTTTAAAAACTCGATTTAATTAAAATCCCATAAAAACAGTTTTTTAAATCCAAACCCCCAACCGGATTCGAACCCACAACCAGCAGCCCAATAGACAGCGCACAAGACCAACGCGCCAAAGCCCCAAAGCGATATAACTAGGGGTTATAATCCCTAAGTATCGACTCTCGGCAAATCGGATTTTTAACAAAAAAAATAAACGAAAAGCCTCAGTATCGAACCCGAGACCTCCTCTCTACTGTAGCGATCGAAAGCTCTACCGACCAGTTGGTCTAAGTGGCCATTTCGTTTTGAAAGTAATTAATTTGGGTTTTGATTTTGCTCTCTGTTCATACCTATAATTCATGAAGTCTTAAAACAAAAATTGTCTTTTTTTCTCCTCTTTTGAAAACATAATTTTCCAGAATTAAAATACACCCAAATCTACAGCAACCAGTATTTTTATAAGTATTTCTAACTCTTTAAAATATGCATTTTAGCCCTAGTTTGTATTCCATGTTCATAATTTCGACATTTGAGAACTAAAGCATAATTCTTCATAATTAAAGATAGGTTCCCACAAAAATCACTACATTATTGTTCTCTTGCTTATTGACAACTACTATGTTTTTAGAACACAAAATCATCTTTTCTAATGAATAAAACTTCTATCTTTATCCACTAATTTACACATGATGCATTCAATCATTTGTTTGCAAATATAATCTTTTTCATTTATTCTAACATTCATATGGCACATATAAAATGGAAAATTCTACTACAAAAATTAACAATTATCTCTTAGTAATCATTCCATCAATTTATCTCTAATATTACCACTCTACTTTAATACTAATTAAACAAACATGATTCCAATCTCTTACTAGTTAATTCGCATAATTTCATTTAAAATATACCTAGCATGCATTCTAATATTAGAAGCAATGAGAAACAACCACCTGATCAAAAAAAAAAAAACAACCACCTCTTTGGAGAAAAACCAATTAAAAGCTCCTAGAGTCTCCTAGAATGCGAGAGAATAGCCTTTTCCTCCTAGATTGTGATGCAAAAGTCCTCCTTCTTACTCCCTTGCCAAAACCGAGAGCTCTCCTGTGGATGGGATGGGCCAGCCTCCAATGTTGGGACACACCAAAGAAACACTCAACTATATACTCTCTTATGTAATTCTTTCCTATATAAATTCTTTCTTTCAATAATTTCCTAGTGTAGAATACATGTAGGTGGGGGTATTTATACAAGTTCTAGGATGGATTGGAGGGCTAGGATTTCATTAGATGGTTAAAGATGGATGGCTAGGATAGGAGGGAAAAGTTGTAGCAACCACCCACAATCAAATAACTACCCATGCACACACGCATCCACTCCCCATCTTCTCCATGCACAAACCGGCCTCCCATAGGTGTGCAATGCACACTATGTGCATGCACGTGCCCTTTAGTACCCCCCCCCCCCCCCCCCAATTTGAAATTTGTACAATTTTAATTAATCAATTGTTCACAAATTATGTCTACATGACAAGTGTGACAATTTAAATGATTAATTAAATTTGTGGGCTTCACAAATAGTGGGCTTAGACTTGTGGGCCAAAATAATAAAATAATAAATTATTAAAGAAAATAATGTTTTAGGCTTTACAAAATAGGCTTTTAGGAAAATAAAGGAAAGGAAGAAAATAATTGTTCATACTACCAAAAGAAATTTTATATATAAAAATAAATAAATAAATAAATATACATACGAAATTTGCACGTGCACAACACGTGAAAATCAATATTTCTATTAAAATGAAAGTTTAGGGTATTACACACAAAGAATTAAAAGGCATATCATTTTGAGCCTCATAAACTTGCCCAAATCACAAAAGATCACATCATAGATATTACGCCCAAAATTTTTGAAGTCAAATAGTTTGGCCAAAAATTCATTTCATGCACCAAAATACTTACAAAACAGCGGTGGCCAGTCCGCGCTTGGCAAATACAACAAAAACAAACAAAGGGAAAGGTTGAAACTAGTGCTTAGAAGAAAGGGACGCATCTTCATTGGTCCCACGTCCACAACTGGGCCAGCTGGCCCCGCTACGTTCTCCTCGGCCAGCGGCGCCACCCCCTCCTCACTGTCTCCCCCGATAATTTTCGGATGCTTGGAAAGTTTCATGCCATAATGAAACTCCTTGAGCTAACACTCGGGATAGTAGTACAGGACGTACTCGATGGCCCGATTATATGTTGTGTCCTGGGCCTCGATGACCTTGTCCATGAAGACGTTCTTCATCTTCTCCAGTTTCTTGGCGACCAACTTCCT
The DNA here is from genome assembly GCA_017893485.1 of Hemerocallis citrina. Lineage (NCBI taxonomy): Eukaryota > Viridiplantae > Streptophyta > Magnoliopsida > Asparagales > Asphodelaceae > Hemerocallis > Hemerocallis citrina. Next base: position 186,898,652 of record CM030368.1, on the reverse strand, counting down.
TATTTCCCCCTCCACCCGCACTCGGTCATCGATGAGGGAAGTCAGTTTGGCCTTAAGGGCCCACTCACGGGACTCGGTCGCGTCCAGCTTCAGCTTCAAGTCCATCATTTCAAGCTCATACCGTTGAGCGTTCTTTACCCCCTGCTAGAGCTCGCAGGTGTGCAGCCTCATCAGCTGGGCTCGGACCAGTGAGGCCTGCAAATGAAGGGTTAAGACTTGGAAAAATGAAATAGAAAAAGTTCAAGGTATGGAGTCACATAGTTGAAAGAAACCTTACCAGCACACTTGCCTGAGCCCACATCATATAGCACGACTCGAGAGTCTTGGTCGCCCGTCTTCACAGCCCAAATGGGAGCCCACGATTTGAGACTCTCTTCGCCCACGATCTCTTGGGCTGCGGGGTGGACAGGCAGGATGCCAACCCTCATCACATTCGTAACCCTGAGGTTACTCAAACTCGGTGCATCGTTCATAGAGCTTGGGGTCCCGACGACCGAGAGGGCCCTCTGCTTCTTGGACTTCGAGTCTGAAGTCCCCTCAGAGCCCCCCTGAGAGGACCTATTCCACTGCTTCTCCTGGTGGGCAGCCCTCTGCTTGGCCAGTAGGGCCTTACTCGAGTCAATGGCTGCATCATCCATTGTTGCAAAAGAAGAAAAATAACCATAAGTACGAAGGGAAAAGGTTGAACAAAAAAGAAAACAAAAAACATACAAGGGTCAATGGGGCTCAGTCCGATCCTGGCCAGATTCGGCTAGCCGATGCTGTTGCCAGCGACGATTCGGTCCACATTGACTCATTCATCATCGGTCAAGTTCCTTCTATTCGAAGGCTTGTGATTCGGCTTGTAAAAATTTCAAGTCGTGGGAATTTTCCAAGGCACCTGGTTTCGGATGATGAAGTATTTCTCCTTCCATCCTTTTATGGAGTCCGAATGCCTATGGACTAACTTCTTCTGGGGACGTGGCGATATGTATTATATTCCCTCATGCTCTCCCGATGAACTGACCCACAACACGGCTCGGAAGTACTTCAGCTTCAAAGGGACTTCCATCTCCTTGCACAGCAACATGAAGCACACGAGCTACTTTCAAGAGTTTGGGCTGTATTGCATCGGGCTCAAACTCCCTCAATTTGGCACCTTCTTAATGAACGGGTGCAGCGGCAGCCGGAACCTCGTGCTGAAGGCGTCCGCAGGAAACATGAAATAAGGGTCCGTTGGGCGGAGACCAGGGTTCGAAATCATCAGCTCAACTCGAACCCTTTGAAGTAGTTCGCTCGAATCAGTAGTAGGTCATTGATCGTCAAAACACTTTGCATTTTGTCTATCCGGATCTCTGGTCAAATTGGCGAAGAAAGTGGTACCCCATACCGAATCAAGTCTTTGACACAATCTGGATACATCCTAATGGATCTCGACTGCTGAAGATACAGGACGTCGAGCCCATGTACTGGGAGAAACCCATCTGACTGTTCCGGACTATCCGAAAGGGTCCACCTCATCCTCTTTCCTCGAACACGAGGAGCCTTTGGGGGGATGGGGACGACATCTCCAACGGTCTAAGATTATGGGCCCAGCCGACCGACTTCCATAACCTCGTCCTCCCCCCATCACTGACCCATCTTCCAACCTCGTCCTCTACGTCTCGATTGGTATCTCTAGCTTCCTCCACCTCGACCGGGTTACCCTAAGCAACCACCTCTGCTACCTTTACCTTCCCCGTCCGAGTCGCTCGATTCCACTACAAATGGCTTACGGTTGTGGAGTGGCTTGACATTGAAGACCTTCTCACTCGTCTCCCAAGAAGAGGATTCGGAAAGGTGATCTCCATCGCCCTGACCAGAAATAGATGCAGAAGAACCATACCGAGCCCTGGATATAATATGGAAAATACTAACGTGTTATCATTGCCAGAAAATTACGTTGTAAAGCTAGTCGCCTGGTCACTAAACAGTTCCTAGACAGAGAAAGCAAAGTGAAAAATAAGTGGCGGAGTGATGATTAGATAGCCAGATCCATAACGCATCGATATCCTCAAACGATCTCATCCACCCAATCTAGATCATCTAAATCTAACGGTGGATAAGATTTTGATGCCTCGATTTCCACAATCATGATGTCAGCATCACACATGCAATCCATGCATCCACTGCAATCACAGTAAGTAGTTGGCAGCAGGCTTTTCTCACAAGTTTACTGAGCTCGACGCTCAACATTAATCTCGAGCTAGTAGCTGTCTTTCTCAAAATTTTACAGAGCTGGACGCTTGGCATTAACCTCGAGCCAGCATCTATCTTTCATTCAAGTTCACAAAGATTGATGCTCGGCATTAACCTCGTGCCATCAGCTGTCTTTCTCACAAGTTCACAGACCTCGACGCTCGGCATTAACCTCGAGCCAGCATCTGTTTTTCTTTCAAGCTCACAGAGCTCGACGCTCGGCATTAACCTCTAGCCAGCACCTGTCTTTCTCAGAAGTTCACAGACCTCGACGTTCGGAATTAACCTCGAGCTAGCAGCTGTCTTTCTCATAAGTTCACAGAGCTCGACGCTCGGCATTAACCTCGAGCTAGCATCTATCTTTCTATAGCGCCCCGAATTTCCAATAATTAAACTTAGAAATACGTGGCACAATTTTTCAGAACCTACCTCAATTGTAATCATAAACATAGCACACACACAGTAAATTTAAAACTTTTAATACATCATTTCTTTTACATAGCACAGCAGAAATCGAACACCTCGAATTAAAATTCATCTTACAACATAGTTCCTTATTTACACATTTACTCCTAATCTTTTTACAACTATAGCCTTCGGATCAAATCGCCCAACTACAAATATAGTCCAGAATCTCATCCGTCCACTATACAGGGCCCCCTACTTACGTTTCCCAAGCTCTATCACATCTCTACTAGTGCCGACCTTATGTTGGTTATTATTAATTAAATCACAATTTCCCTCTACAGTTGGTATACCCTGCCGGACTTAATTCAATTAATTCAACAACAAGGCCTCACTGGCCAAATATCCACAAGATCTCAACCATCGGCATATTAGGGTCCTACCCAACCTCTAGTGTCTCAAAACTCATACATTGAATCAACATTTCTTTGAGATGCGAAAGAAAACTAAAATTTGTATAATTCATTTGAAGAATTTCCTTCAAATCCAATAATCAAAGTTTAATACTTTCTAAGTGCATTCAAATCTGCATAATTGCTCAATAAAACTGAACAAATTCAATCAAAAACTGTAACAAATAGTGGAAGATAACTCATAATAGAATACTTTTCAAATTCGAAAACATATACCCTTGTAAAACTTCCAAAGTAGAATTTAATACTTAATGAATTTTAGGACACGTTTCCTCTGGATTTAACAAATAATTTAAATCTAAACATTCTGGAAAACAGAGATTTAACGTTTACAAAAGTCGAATAAATAAATGAAAACTGCAGCACACAATGCTGTGGAAAATTAAATCATGTCGATCGACCGACAGCCACAGTGTAAAGTTACTGCGGTCGACTGACATTGCTCAAAAGAAAATTAACCCAAGGAAAAGTGACAATCGATCGACAGTCACAATAGGAAATGTGACAGTCGACCGCCTATGGAGAAATGGCATCAGCCAGCCTGACAGTCGACGCAACTGCACGTTCAAATGTGCTACGGTCGACCGACATGCAGTCTGCAATCAGCCAATTTTGCAATTCTTTTCAAAACTGATATGTGTATATACATGAATAATTACTTGGTTTCTAATGATAAAATCTACAATATAATAGGCAAAATCTTGGCCAAAACTATCTCAGTTTCTATTTGATCAAACCCCTTCAAAATTTCACAAAATCTCACTTTCAGAAATCACAATATTGATTAAAAGACTTTAAAGAACACTTTTTCATGAAACCTATTGAACCTTAGTAAACACAATCACGATTCCTTCTTTTACCAAAACATGAACACAAATACATATCAAAACTGAGATCTATCCATGAATATTCATTTGTCAATCAAATGTTCCAATCCCAACTCAACCAAAATTCAAGTTCTTCTATTTCCTCATTAGATCCAACACAATCAAAAAATCCATCTCCTCATCCCAAATCAAACAATGAATAAACGGGGGGGAAACAACAACTAATAGTTCATCATTCATCTATATGCATATAAGGGATTATCATGGGATTGCATATTAGTCACACAAGAAATAATTTGACAATTAGGGAAAACAACTTTCATACGAATAAAAATTTGATCTTTATCAACTAGATGCCAAATCTAAAAGTCTCATACACATTCCTCAACAATTCATACACGATCAAACAAGCATGGTATGTATAAAAATCGGATCTGTGCAGAAAAGTGAACTTTCGGCCAACTATGCATACAAGATCATACATTGATTCTAATTCATTCATGATGTTGTTATTTTGATTATTCATTCACTTAAATTCCTCAATTTGTAATCTAGTAAGAGCTCAACATGCCATCTATTCAATTGATTATCTTATTTCATATCATGTACTCAATTCGACATGTAGGTAAATAACATTCAAAGGAATCATCATAAACATATCAAATTTATTCACTAAACTAAACATACAATCCTCTAGAATGCACCCTACTACACAAGCCATCATACTCAGCAATTATAGAACAAAACAAAACATCACTGACCTCAATGAAGAATTGACGAAGGCGAAGAAAATAATAACAGAAAAGCTCCTTAGCAATTAATCCAAGATCCAAGGTTCGAAACTTCGAGAAATCAATAATAAAAATACTCTTGGTTGTACTGAAGAGAAAACGGTTGTAGTAGCCTCTAAATAGGCTGGGGTTCCCACTTCTAGGGTTATGAAGATTTTTTTATAAATTTCCCTTTAAGAAAATACCATTACATATATTGTTCCATTATATTTGGTAACTAGATTAACCAATTTAGTTGAGATTAAATCTTTTAAATCACCCCCAGATCTGGCCGGCCTCAAATGCAATCCCAGAAAATACTGACTTTCAAATTTTGCCTCCAAGTGGCACTTTTGCAAAAAGACCCCTTTCATTTCGCAATATTTGAGAAAATACAATTTGTGGCTTATAAAAATTTAGAAAATTAGCAAATATTATTCACTAATAAGTATTAGGTCCTCCAATCAAAATTCTTGACTTTATGGTTCCCAAAAGAAATATTTGCACGTGTTTTGTACGTGCAAAAGATAAAATTCAGAAAAATGTTTATTAAATCACCAAAATTCAGTTTAATTCATTTATTAATTCCAAAAACATTATGTTAAATTCTAGGGTGTTACATCACTCCCTCCTTAGAACAGTTCTGTCCTCAAAACTACCGCTAATAGGGACCAAACAATTTAAGCAAAATGATACAATCATATAAATGGAAATACAATTTAAAGAATGTAATCATACAAAAGAAATATAATTCAACCAAAGAATACCATCATTCAAAGAGCTCTGGAAAATTCTTCTTCATGCGATCCTCTGGCTTCCAAGTAGCTTCCTCGAACGACTGGTTCCTCTACAAAACCTTGATTATGGGTATCACTTTATTCCGCAATACCTTCTCCTGAGGGTCAACAATCTCCACAGGCTGTTCCTCGTAGTTCAAGTTTAGCTGTACACCTTCGGGCACTTCCACCAACTGATGACTCTGATCTGGCACATACTTCCTCAACATCGATACATGGAACACATCGTGCACTTGTGCCAATTCCTCCAGTAATTCTAATTTATATGCCGTCTTTCCGATTCTCTTCAAGATCCTGTATGGCCCGATGTACCTTGGCGCCAACTTGCCTCCTTTCCCAAATCTGATCACCCCTTCAGTCGGAGACACTTTGATAAACACTAAATCCCGAATCTCAAACTCCAAGTCCCTACGCCGAGTATCTGTGTAGCTCTTCTGCCGATTCTGAGCCTCGACCAACCGCTTACGAATCAGTTCGATCTTCTCTAACGTCTGCTACACAATTTCGGGCCCAAACATCTGCCTCTCGCCAACTTCGTACCAACAGACGGCTATTCTGCACTTCCTCCCGTACAAAGCCTCATACGGCGCCATACCAATACTTGAATGGTATCTGTTGTTATAACAAACTCAACCAATGTCAAGTACCTCTCCCAGCTGCCATCAAAATCCATGACACATGACCTCAACATATCCTCTAATACCCGATTCACCCTCTCTGTCTGACCATCGGTCTGCAGATGAAAAGCAGTACTGAAGACAGCTTGGGTACCCAGAGCTACTGGCAAACTCTTCCAAAACCTCGAAGTAAACCGTGCATCTCTATCGAAAACAATCGACACTGGAACCCCATAAAGTCTAACGATCTCATCAATGTACAACTCTGCTAACTTCTCAAATGACCAAGTAATCATCGTAGACATGAAGTGAGCAGACCTGGTCAAACAGTCCACAATAACTCAAATCAAGTCGTTGCCCTTCGGATTCCTCGACAACCCAGTAATGAAATCCATGCTGATATTCTCCCACTTCCATTTTGGGATAGGCAATGGCGGTAATAAGCCTCTTGGTTTCTGATTCTCTGTCTTGACCTGCTGACAAGTCAAACACCTCGCCACAAAGTTCGCCACACCTCTCTTCATCCCTGACCACCAAAAGTGTTTTCTGATATCCTTGTACATCTTCGTGCCTCCAGAATGTACTGACAATAAAGTACTATGTGCTTCCTGCAAGATGCTTTCCTTCAAGTCTGCCTTCTCCGGTACACACAACCTCTCACTTATCTATAGAACTCCATCTTCGATACGGAACTCTGATAGCTTGCCATCAGAAATCTGTTGTAACATCCTCTGAATCTCTGTATCTAATTTCTGACCCTCCACAATTTGTTCTCTCAATGAAGGTTGAACCCTCAACTATGCAAAAGATGCCCCTAAACCCTGTAGGACAACATCGATGCCTGCCCGATCTAACTCTGCTGCCAACTCTCTTTGATTCGTAATCAAACTCGATAGACTGCTCTTCCGACTAAGCCCATCAGCACTACATTCGCCTTGCATGGATGGTACTTGATCTCAGGACGAATGTCTTCCAACACTTCTAACCACCTTCTTTGTCGAAGATTTAGATCTCTCTGCTGATAAAATATACTTTAGGCTTTTATGATCCGTGAACATTTTGACCTTCTCTCCATATATATAATGTCTCCACTGCTTCAAGACAAAGATAATAGCTGCTAGCTCCAGATCATGCGTCAGATAGTTCTTCTCATGCGGACGCAACTACCTCGAACCATATGCAATAACCTTCCCTTCTTGCTTCAAGACGCACCCAAAACCTCTGAGAGGCGCATCACTGTAAATATCATAGTCCTTCCAGTCTGCAGCAAAGCTAGGATAGGCGCAGTCGTCAACCTCTCCTTCAACTCTAGGATACTCGCTTCACACTTATCAGTCCAAGTTTAATCCACATTCTTCCGAGTTAACCCTGTCAAAAGTACTACAAGCTATGCGTAGCCCCGATGAATCTCCTGTACTATCCAGCCAAACCCAAGAAACTCCTTACCTCATTCACTATCGTTGGCCTGGGCCAATTCTTTACTACTTCAATCTATTGAGGATCGGTGGCCACTCCCTCCTTAGAAAGGATATGACCAAGGAATGCTACCTTGAACTTTCAAAACTCACACTTCGATAGCTTGGCATACAAGTTATGTTCCTGTAACTTCCTCAGCACCTTGCCAAGTGCTCGAGTGCTCCTCCTCTGACTTCGAATACACCAAAATATCATCAATGAATACCACCACAAAGGAATCAATAAATGGCTCCAAAATCTGCTTCATCATATCCATAAACACTGCCGGCGCGTTCTTCACTGCGAATGGCAACACCAAAAACTCATAGAGTCCATGACGAGTCCTGAAAGCTGTCTTGCTCACATATTCCTCCTTAACTCGGACCTGATGATACCCTAAATGTAAATCAATCTTCGAAAATACTGTTTCTCCCTGAAGTCTGTCAAACAGATCATCAATCCGTGGAAGAGGATACTTGTTCTGAATGATCACCCTGTTCAGTTCCCTGGTAGTCATTGCACATCCTCATTGACCCATCCTTCTTCTTCACTAGAAACACTGGCTCACCCCACGATGAAGTACTCAGCCCAATGAACCCCTTACTCAACAATTCCTCAATCTGTTTCTTAAATTCATCCTGCTCTATAGGTGTCATCCTGTATGGAGCCTTAGAAATTGGAGCACTTCCTGGCTGAATATTGATGTAGAACTCCACATCTCGTTGCGGTGGTAACCCTGGTAGCTCCTCCAAGAACACAGAAGGAAAATCTCTGACAACTGGATTGCCTCTAACCTCATCTGGAATCATCAACTTCGATACAGTTGCAACCACCTTCGAGTTCTTCTTCTTCCCTTAGAAAGTCACTGCGGGTCCTCCCGATGCCTTCACTACCACTTCTTTGCTCTTGCATTCAATTGAAGCATCATAGATTGTCATCCAATCAATGCCTACAATCACATCTACTCCCAACACTTGCAACTCAATGAGATCAATGCCGAACAGCCTTCCGCCAATCTCGATATCACAACCTTCATAATACTGATCAACAATCAACTCCTCTCCTGATGGCGTTTCCACTGACAAGACTCTGCCTGGGAATCTCTTGGGTTCCAAACCTAAAAATTTAGCAAAATTGGGCGACACAAATATATGCGAAGAACCTGTATCAAATAAAACCTTTGCTTTTATTCCATTAACCAAACAATTCCTGTTACTTGAAGAATGATACTCAAAAATCCATTTTATTCTTGAACAAAGTCTTATTTAATACATCAATAAATTAATTTAAATTCTTGCATACCCCGGATCACATCTTCTGAGTTACCTGCATCCTCGTCAGTTAATGCGAATACTCGCTCTTGCCTCTGGCGTCTGATCCCATTCTCACCAGCCCTCAATAATTACAGACAGCTTGGCCTGATAAGACCCTTTTGACCACACTGAAAGAAGAACTGAACCTTTTCTGGTTCGGTGCACGCTAACTTGAAATGTCCTGCTTCTCCACAGTTAAAGCAAGTCACACCTTGAGATGCCACCGCCTTCTGATCGGGCCCACCAAACCTGCCTCTCTTCTCCGGAAACCTCCTCCCCCCCTGATTTTCTACTGCTGGCCTTTTGTTCCGGTTCCAGGTTTCCTGCTTCTTCTGAAACTGATCCATATCTTCCTCTGTCACGGCTGCTCTTCTGACCAATTTATCGAACCTTCTAATGCCCAACGGTATCACCTGAGACCTCAAATTCGGCCTCAAGCCCTGTTCAAATTTCCTGGCCTTCTTCACTTCATCAATCACCAGCTCCGGAGCATACCTCGACAGCTGGGCAAATTTAGTCTCATATTCGTGCACTGTCATGCTTCCTTGCTGCAGATTCAAGAATTTCATTGTCTTCTTCTCCTGAAAGTCCATGGGAAAATAGCGATCCCTGAACTCCTTAAGAAAAGCTTTCCAAGTCACTTGCCCTTCTCCAAAAGTCCGCTCACTGACTGCCACCAGACACTAGCATCTTTCTCTAGCTGCATTGTAGCCAATTTCACCTTGTTGGCTGCAGCCAAGACTTCGAAGACTACCTCCATCTGCCTAATCCAATTATCGGCATCATTTGGATCAGCCTGCCCCTAAAAAATGGCAAGCTTCATCCGCTGGAAGGACTCCACCTGCTTGATCGGGTCTGCATTGATGGGTACTGACCCAACTCCCAGATTCTGGGTCGTACTAGCTGCCATGAATGCATTCAGAGTTTGATACACTCTGGCAATCTCCGTCTCCAGATCAAGTCGGGCCCCGTGGGAACCTTCGGCCTCATCACCATTCCTACCATTCCTGGTTCTGGGTCCTGCCATTATACTGAATACTGCAAAACACGGGAAAATATTAGAGCATCACAACATACATCACATTCCCATCAATACCCTATTGCAAAAGTTTCAGTCATATTCAAACCATTTCATCTTATATTAATTTCATGTGTAATACTCACACTCTAATGTCTACACCTAGGTACTCACGCTCTAGTGTCCACCTAGGTTTATTCATATACCATGTTTAATATTACCTATTGAAGCATGCTCTGATACCAACTCTGTAGTGCCCCGAATTTCTAATAATTAAACTTAGAAATATGCGGCATAATTTCTCAGCATCTACCTCAATTGTAATTATAAACATAGCACACACACAGTAAATTTAAAACTTTTATTACATCATTTCTTTTGTATAGCACAGCGGAAATCAAACGCCTCGAATGACAATTCAGCTTACAACATAGTTCCTTATTTACACATTTACTCTTAATCTTCTTACAACATATATGATAACATAAAACATTCTACCACATGCTCCCAACTCCATGCCAACAGTACCTACCTGTGAAACATGAGGCCAGAGATAACTATAACCCCCAAAACTACTGGGGTAAGCTATAACGGTGTGAGTGATATTCAAAAGAAATATAACTTAAATGAAACATAAAGAATAAATTCATAAGTCAACACATTATCATGGTAATAAAAACGAAACATAAATAGCAATAAAAGAAACATAAATCATCAAGTGAACTAGGCTAAGTGTTGAGTGTAGAAAATAGAAAACCAGCATGCATAAATACAAGTCAAGAAAACACGAATGCACTTGATGATTGCTAATGCATACTTATCGGATTCTATGCATTCCATAGTACATAGGTCTGGTGCAAGCCCTTATCGTTCTCCACTTTATAGGGTTTAATCCCTCGATATACAACTAATCCTACTACGGTGATTGAAAACAAGATCCAGAATACTCCACGAATATGCCTATGTCTCGGTATCTACCTGATAGACTAGCACCCTCAATGCGCAAGCATCATGTAAGCGTCGCCCTGAGAATTCCATGATGAAATTCCACGAATAGGTCCCAGCCTCCGGAATAAAAATGCTCAACTGTAAAAAGACCCTCAACGTGCGAATTCGGGGGATGACAATGATAATTGTAGCCTTCACAATCAAACCACCCAACTACAACAATAGTCCCGAATCTCATCTGTCCACTATACAGGGCCCCCCTAACTTACGTTTTCCAAGCTCTATCACATCTCCACTAGTGTCTGACCTGTATGTTGGTTATTATAAATTAAACCAAAATTCTCCTCTAGAGTTGGTGTACCCTGCCGGACTTAATTCAATTAATTCAACAACAAGGCCTCACTGGCCAAATATCCACAAGATATCAACCATCGGCATATTAGGGTCCCACCCAACCTCTAGGGTCTCAAAATCCATACATCGAATCAACATTACTTTGAGATGCGAAAGAAAACCAAAATTTGTATAATTCATTTCAAGAATTTCCTTCTAATCCAGTAATCAAAGTTTAGTACTTTCTAAGTGCAGCCAAATCTGCATAATTGCTCAATAAAACTGAACTAACTCAATCAAAAACTGAAACAAATAGTGGAAGATAACTCACAATAGAATACTTTTCAAATTTGAGAACATTTACCCTTGTAAAGCTTCCAAAGTAGAATTTAATACTTAATGAATTTTAGAACACATTTCCTATGGATTTAACAAATAATCTAAATCTAAACATTCTGGAAGACAGAGATTTAACGTTTACAAAAGTCGAATAAATAATCGAAAATTGCAGCACATAATGCTGTGGAAAATTAAATCATGTCGGTTGACCGACAGCCATAGTGTAAAGTTACTACGGTCGACTCCCATCGCTCGAAAGAAAATTAACCGAAGGAAAAGTGACATTGGACTGCCTATGGAGAAATGGCATCAGCCAGCCTGACAGTTGACCGCAACTGCACGTTCAAATGTGCTATGGTCGACCGACATGCAGTCTGCAATCAGCCAATTTTGCAATTCTTTTCAAAACTGATGTGTATATACATGAATAATTACTTAGTTTCTCATAATAAAATCTACAATATAATAAGCAAAATCTTGGCCAAAACTATCTCAGTTTCTATTTGATCAAACCCCTTCAAAATTTCACAAATTCTCACTTTCAGAAATCACAATATTGATTAAAAGACTTTAAAGAACACTTTTTCATGAAATCTCTTGCACATCAGTAAACGCAATCACGATTCCTTCTTTTACCAAAACATGAATACAAATACATATCAAAACTGAGATCTATCCATGAATATTCATTTGTCAATCATATGTTCCAATCCCAACTCAACAAAGATTCAAGTTCTTCTATTTTCTCATTAGATCCAACTCAATCACAATCCATCTACTCATCCCAAATCAAACAGTGAATAAAAGGGGGAAAACAACAGCTAATAGTTCATCATTCATCCATATGCATATAAGGGATTATCATGGTATTGCATATTAGTCACACATGAAATAATTTGACAATTAGGGCAAACAACTTTCATACGAATAAAAATTTTATCTTTATCAACTAGATGTAAAATCTACCAGTCTCATACACATTCCTCAACAACTCATACACGATCAAACAAGCATGGTATGTATAAAAATTGGATCTGTGCTGAAAAGTGAACTTTCGGCCAACTATGCATACAAGATCATACATTGATTCTAATTCATTCATGATGTTGTTATTTTGATTATTCATTCACTTAAATTCATCAATTTGTAATCTAGTAAGAGCTCAACATGCCATCTATTCAATTTGTTATCTTATTTCATATTTTATACTCAATTCGACATGTAGATAAATAACATTCAAGGGAATCATCATAAACATATCAAATCTATTCACTACACCAAACATACAATCCTCTAACATGCACCCTACTACACAAGCCATCATACTCAGCAATTACAGAATAATACAAAACATCACTCACCTCAATGAGGAATTGACGAAGACGAAGAAAATAATAATAGAAAAGCTCCTTAGCAATTAATTCAAAATCCAAGCTTCGAAACTCCTAGAAATCAATAATAAAAATAATTTTGTTTGTACTGAAGAGAAAACAGTTGTAGCAGCCTCTAAATAGGTCGGTGCTTCCTCTTCTAGGGGTTGTGAAGATTTTTTATAAATTTACCTTTAAGAAAAATACCTTTATATATATAGATTCATTATATTAGGTAACTAGATTAACCAATTTAGTTGAGATTAAATCTTTTAAATCACCCCCAGATCTGGCCGGCCTCAAATGCAATCCCACAAAATACCGACGTTCAAATTTTGCCTCCAAGTGGAACTTTTGCAAAACGACCCCTTCATTTAGCAATATTTGTGAAAAAACAATTTGTGGCTTATAAAAATCCAGAAAATTAGCATTATTATTCACTAATAAATATTAGGTCCTCCATTCAAAATTCTTGACTTTGTATTTCCCAAAAAAATATTTGCACGTGTTTTGTACGTGCAAAAGATAAAATTCAGAAAAATTGTATTAAATCACGAAAATTCAGTTTGATTCATTTATAAATTTCAAAAACATTGTTTAAAATTCTAGGGTGTTACAATTTCATTCAAGTTCCCAGAGCTCGACGCTTGACGTTAATCTCGAGCTTGTAGTTGTCTTTCTCACAAGTTCACAGAGCTCGACGCTCGGCATTAACCTCGAGCCAGAATCTGTCTTTCATTCAAGATCACAGAGCTCGATGAGCGGAATTAACCTCAAACTAGTATCTGTCTTTCATTCAAGTTCAACGAGCTCGACGCTCTACATTAACCTCGAGCCAACAGCTGTCTTTCTCATAAGTTCACTGAGCTCGACGCTCAGCATTAACCTCGAGCCAGCATCTGCCTTTTATTCAACTTCTCAGAGCTCGAAGCGCGGCATTAACCTCGAGCCAGAATCTGTGTTTCATTCAAAGTTCACAGAGCTCGATGTTTAGCATTAATCTCAAGCCAGCATCTGTCTTTCATTCAAGTTCATAGGGCTTGATGCTCGGTATTAACCTTGAGCCAGCAGTTGTCTTTCTCACAAGTTCACAGAGCTCGACACTCGGCATTAACCTCAAGCCAGCATTTGTACTTCATTCAAGTTCACAGAGCTCGACGTGCGGCTTTAACCTAGAGACTACATCTGTCTTTCATTCAAGCTCTCTGGGCTTAACGCTCGGCATTAACCTTGAGTAAGCGCCTAGCTTTCGTTCAAGCTCACATGGCTCGACGCTCGACATTAACCTCGAGAAAGCCAACGTCTTGGGTACAAAGCTCGGTGCTCGGCACTCAACGTTAACCTCGAACTAGCTCCTGGATTACACGCAACACTCGACGCTCGGAGGTCGGAGCTCGGTCCTGACCTCATGTCACACTTTTCGGTGATCTTCCATCACAACCTCATGCACACTGTCTACCGATCTTCTCACAATGATGGGCTACTCCTCGACGGCTGATACATACAATCCTCCAATAGTGGGGGGCCTATGATGTGGGTAAATAATTCGGTTCAATCTGAGCCGTCTGAACCCCTCAGGATCCGTAAACTCCTACAGAATCAGGACTACACCTCCTATGGGCCTTCTGTTGTTTCAGTTTCACAAAATTGGGTCACCCTGCCCATTAGGGTTAGGGTTTCCTCTCTCTATATGCCTATAAATATCAGACCCCCTTTCCCTTTCACAAGGTAATGAATTTTTTCTCACCAGAACCCTAGCTTTTCTTTTGAATATAAGTTTTACATGTGGAGTGAAAACTCTAGTTACTTGTTTTCCATTATAAACATACCTGATCGGATCATTTTATTCTTAGTTTTGTTTCATTATTTTCTTATTAATAAATTAGGTGGATCATATTCCATTTTTCTTTAAAATAAAAATTTAAAAATCAGATCATGTAACATCCTAAAACTTTACTTTTTCACGAATTTAAACTACAAACACTACAACACTAATCATCTTTACCAGCATTTTTTTCTACATTTACCAGCGTTTTTAAATGCCTCCGTAGATACCACCGGCATTTCATAAAATGCCGGTGCAAGTGTCGCTGAATCGTGTGTCGCTGTATCTTCGGGACATTCACCGGCATTTTTTACGAACGCCGGTAAAGGGTAAATCTACACTGGCGGTTGAAAAACGCCACCGAAGGGGTGCTCCCGTTTGGGGTCCCGTTTTCATCCACCACCTACACCGCCGTTTTAAAAAACACCAGTGTAGGCATATCTCGGCGTTTTAAAAAAGCTACCCCGGTACTTGTAACAACGCCGGGGTAGATATATATTTTTGAAAAAAAAATAATTATGAAAAAAAAGGGCCTTCAGTACTAAAATATGAATGAAGCAAAACCAATTGCAAAACCAATTCTGAAAATCTTCAATCCCTAAAATATGAATGAAGCATAATAGTATAATATCATTAAATTGTAATCTCATAATGAAACATAATAATGTGATCTCATCACATTCATTACCAAAATATGGAGTTCAAAATATTGAGTTACAAAGAGTGAAAAAGAATATTTTCACTGTCAAATTCAGGAAAACAAGATACTAACTGAGATGAAACTTATACTTTTATAATACTCATGAGATAACTATCAATTGAAACCACAACATAACTTCAAACAGGATTATTTCATCACTAGTCACTCCTCTGTTAATCATAGTATGCAACTTCAGTTACATAATCCATCTCATCATCACTTAAAACCAATGAGAAAGAACAATCTCATTTTCAAACCCAAGCAACAAGCATGCATGAACATTATCTTAGAAACTGATACTCATCTAGACATCATGATATATTGTATATAAAGTTTAGATAAAAAAATTTCCATCACTAGTCACTCCTCAAAAAATCAGAGTGTGCAACTTCAGATACATGATCCATCTCAACTCCAAATTCAGACAAAAAAGCAACTCGTGAAGCTGCACTAACCTGAAGCTTGAGTTTCAAATCATACAATCCAGTAACATACAAAAATCAATAACCTGAAGTAGTTTGCCTTCACTGCAATAAAGAAGAAGCTGGTTTATTAGATGAGGAAAATCATACAATCCAGTAAAACAATCCAATAACATACATTGAGTATGCCAAAAGTTTGAGATAGAAACGTAACTCATGAGAAAGAGAGTACCTCATGTTCATCGTCTATTTCTCTCTATTTGTCAAGTATAAGAAACGTAACTCATGAGAAAGAGAGTAGCTCATGGGTAAGGTCCATTTTCCCACCGAATAAGTTACTTGCAATCCTACAAAGCAATTGACCTTTCTCACATTGTGAATCAATGTTTTTTGATAACTACATATGGAAATAATGTAAACCATAATGAACCACATACGGAAACTCCTAAGGAAAATAATGTAAAGATCAATTTTGTGTCTTACTCACCATACAATCTTTTCCTAAGGGAAAAAATTATTGTCTTAGTAGCTTGAAGGATGCTATGTGTATACCATGGAGAGTGCATAAAAACTTGACACCTTGCCTATATGCATCATTTGCACTTGTCAAGTATGTTCCGTCTCTTTCCTATAATATGAAAGCCCAAACATAGGGTGTTCCAAAAACAAACAAACAAACAACACTCAAGATGTTAAGTTCATGATGCGGTAACCACAAGTATCTAACTCCAGTCCAACCTAACCTAGTCAATCTCTTACCTTCACTCTCAACTTCACTTTGTGCTAGTATATAAAGATCAAATGATCTCTTCTGTTTCGTTTCAATTAGACACTGTCTACATTTGCACACCTCCATCTCAACTAATCATACTATACATCCAAACATCCCCATAGACTACAACAAACCATCTAAATGAAGAAAGCTAATAGATTTCTCATAAACATCTTTCAACTAAAAAGCACCTACAAAATCAAGAATCAACAATGCACAAATACCTACATGCTAAGAAGCACAAAGACATGACGCAACACAATAACCTATACTAGAAAATCCCCGAAGTCCTACATTAATATAGACATTATCTTATCGAATATACGTATGTGACATGACATGACTTCCAAATACTACCGATAGAAGCGTCTGTGCTACAGAAACTAAATCCAACAACAAACAAACACATAAAAAATTTGTGAATTGCAAAAAATCACCTCAACTCCATCTCATCCACCTTCTTCAAGTTCACCCCTTCCTCCCTCCTCCTCCTCCTCCGCTCCTCCACATTTGCCTCAACCCCCTCCGCCCTCCTAACCACCTCCAAAACATGCGTATTCCTCTCCCTCTTATTCTCCCTAACCCTAAACCCCTCCCATCTCCCAACCCTCTCCTCGAAATCGTCTGGTAACCCCAACTCCCTCCAAACCCTAAACACCTCTCTCATCGGCACCCTTCCCTCCCTGCTCATCATCGCCACCCTCCTCACCCTCTCCATTGCCTCCCCCTCCGCCGCCACCACCGCCACAGCAGCAGACTCCTCCTTCACAATCTCCAACGCCACTGACGTCAGCCCTAGGGTTGAGGAAGAATTGGAGAGGGGGAGACGGTGAAGATGTGGGGGGTATGTATGGACGAAGTTGTGGGCCCCCTTGGTGAGGCGGAGGCGGTGGAGGGTGGGGCCGGGAGCGAGAAGGGAGAGGGGGAGGGAGCGGGAGGGAAGGATGAATGAATTGGGGATCGATTACTGAATTGGGGATCGATGGGGGTAAATTTATTCCCAACGTCTACACCGGCGTTTTAACCGAAAGTGCCGGTGTAGATTATACCAACACTGGCATTTTCCAAAAAACGCCGCCGTATGTTACGGTGATATTTTAGGCCTTACATTCACCGGCGTTTATATACAAAAAATGCTGGCGTATGTTATCCTATGGAGGTGTTCGTTATAAAATGCCGGTGTATATCGTTCGGATTATCAGCCCCTTTCAGGGTCCGACTCTACCCCGGCGCGAAATACAAAACGTCGGGAAATAAATGCCACTGTAGCTTGTATATGTTGTAGTGAAATAAAACGAATCTTAATAGCACTGAACATGTTATTAATAATTACAGCCAAACAAAACACAATAAAAGAATATATATATATATATATATATATATAGAGAGAGAGAGAGAGAGAGAGAGAGAGAGAGAGAGAGAATAATGTTCCGTTGTGCACTAGATCTCCGTGTGCACTCATGTGCACTCGGTTTTCCCGCCTTTATATCGACGATCCGAACCGTTCACATTGATCTACACATATAAATTAGTCTAAATATATAAAATCAAATAATTTGAAATTCATTTGTCCATCCATTGAAGTGTTACAAAATTGTATAGCTAAAAATCGTTGTTTTTAGAGCATCCACAATCGTTTTCTATTTATGCATATTATGCATATTTTAGCTAAAAAAGCGATGCAGTCGCTTGCTATTTATGCATATTTTGACGATTTTGCGATAGTAGATTGCTATATATGAGATTTATTCATATTATACAAGATCCGTCACATGCCTAAAAATTATTTTTTAATTCTCAGGCTGATGTTGAAAGTCCATCCGACATTTTCTGAAGAAAAAAATACCACAAATAAGGCAAACTCTCCTTGGACGAATCTTGAAGATCCGTCCATGAAGGGGCCCACCAATTTTTTTCACTAAAAAATTGTTTTTAATTATTAAAAAAATCAAAAAATATATTTAAAATTTGTGGGACGAATCTCGAAGATCCGTCCGATCTTAATTTTGTGTGTGCTATATTATAGCAATTTACCACTACAGCAAACTCACTTTTTTGCTCTATGTATAATATGCATTTACCCATTTTTTTAGCAAACCACGACTGTGGATGCTCTTATAGTCACATGATGGATAGACAAATAAATTTTAAATGATTTGATTTTATATATTTAGACTAATTTATATATGTAGATTAATATGAACGGTTCGGATCGTCGATACGAAGACGAAAAGGCCGAGTGCACACAAGTGTATCCGGAAGCATAGTACACAATGGAACATTTCTCTCTCTTCTATCTCTCCATGTATATAATTGGTGCTAAACGACCTAATCGCTGCCGAATCCGCATAAGTGGAGAGATGGAAAGGGTGTGAATTACCAGTAATATAACAAACAAAACAAAAGGAATGGGACATTAATTGAAAATGACTACACCACAAGTCTTCTTAGTTACCAGGCAGCTCCAATCAAAGCTTCAAACTAGTCCAAAAAATGGGTTGGAAAGTTTGGTTGAAATAGTTGACCTAAACTTTAGGTATTTCGGCAAACTATTCACTAACCTGTTGACTTAAGTACTAAATTCAGCTATCTCTCATTTAGATATATTTGGTGTAATATTTCCTAGTTTTCATCGAGAGAGTTATTGCTGAATAGAGCTTACGTGGAGCTAAAATACATAAACAATCTCTTTTGAAGTTACCATTGATGGATCACTAGTTATCACTGTCAGATTTGTGAGGAGAAAGGAGTTTATACTACGGCTTATAGCCAATTTTGTGAGGAGAATAGAGTTTATGTTTGATGTACTTGATATTGATTACAACGGCTCATAGCCAATTTATACAAGTAGAGTCTAATAGACAAAAATACGGGTAGCAGAAGAAAATACAATAAAAGGAGATACTTGTCTAGAAAGAAAAATGAAAGAGAAAATAACTTGGATAAATAAAAGAGAGAATAATAAAGAATATTATTTACATATATAGTAGTGTGTTGCTGCTAATTTTTTGTAGGTGCAAACAAATATTGTGAGTTCTTTTATGAAAATCCATCAAAGAACTAACCTATTCTTTTTACTGGTGTTGCTCGTCGTAGACTGTTCGTGACTCAGAAATCAGACTAATGTGGATCTGATCTGAACGGTTGTGATCGCTCTGATTGACCTGCAAAACAGCTTGAAACATCGGGATTGGACCCGACAACATGTTAGGGATTTCTACTAAAAATCCCTCTTTAGAATCTTGTTGAGTTATTCGATGCAATCAACGCAAACCACCAAGCACATATGAGATCATACCAAACACACCAAAGCACACACAAATTTATCCCGGTTGGGGCTTTCGCCTTTATCCGGGGAGAGAAGAAACTCAAGATGCTATTCAACTAGAGAAGATACAAGAATAATACACTTCTCACCACGACCCTCTTTCAAGTCTCACCAGCAAGTACTAGTTGTTTACAATTAGAGAATCACTCAATCTCTTCTTCAATGAAGTACTCTCTCTCTTAGCTCTCAATGGAGGCCAATAACAACAATATATAGAGATCTAGAGAAATCCTAGTTTGTTATCTTGATACAATAGTCTTTGAATATTCCTGAAGAGATAACCCTACGATTAGAGCCGTCAGATCTGACTGGAAGAGCAAGTTGGGCTTTTCACGAATCACCAAGATCCGACCCAAATTATCAATCAGCACCGCGCGCGGTCGAACGCACCTCAAGGTCAGTCGACCATCCCCCTCTCAGGAACTTCGACAGAGTTGGGCGGTCGACCGCACCCCAAGTACGGTCGACCGCAACTCCATCTGCTGCTACAGTTGCTGACTGTTTCCCTTACTTCCACTCCGTCTCCGATCATCTCGATTCCTCTATCGTCTCATCGTCTTCTAATCCAACATAGTATGCAAGACATAAACCGAACAATCACCACCTTGGATTGCATACTCATGAATCCACACCTGTGTGATCTAGAACCTTCTAGACTCTTTTCCTTCTCTTCTTGCAAACAACTCGTTTCGATGGCTTCATCTGCTAGTTGAATCTATTTCCACTTGTTTTTCTCCCGATGTATGCCCCCCTCAAGGGCACACCCCAATAGATGTAACATGGAGGTACCACCCTCCACACGAACTCCACCTACCCCAAGGATCTCTCCTCCTTCCGACGATATTCGAACGTCGCATTCTCGCTCGGATGATTCTAGTGATAGCATAGTAGATGATGTTTTAGGAACAATGGGCTTCGAAACCCTTGCGCAAGTTTTTCTGTTCCTCCAAAGCTGGTAGAGGTTGTGCTGACCCTACTCAATCCCTCTCTCACCCTTCATCACCTCATAATAACTTTCCCAAACTGAACGAACTCCACCTGGATCTGTGTACCTGCAGTCCCAAGCTTCTAGAGTTCTCATGAAAATAAGGCTCAACTTAATACATGCCCTCCTCTAGTGTGTATCCCCTTCAGTTTATCATCTTCGACTCATTAGTTTTCTCACCCCTTACTTCACAAGTCTTGTCAATCTTTGTTCTCACACAACGACATGAGGCAAACTTGTAAGTAGAAACCATTACTTCACAAATTTTATCAACCTTCGTTCCCACACAACGATATGATGCAAATTTGTAAGTAGAAACAATCTCCCTCTTGGAGCAAACTTGATAAGAACTAACTGAATCAAAAGAACAACTGAAATTCACATCTAAGGAACTTGAAACAAAAGTACTGTTTAAGCCATCACCTGAATCAGCGGCACTGAATGTGCCCCTTCTGACTCAACCGCTTGCAACAGTCTCTCATGTAATACTCAATTCCTTTGCACTAGTGGCCACGGACCTTACCCCTACATACACATTTCCTTCTAATCAAAGTACAATCCACCTCCAAGCTACTCACAGAAGTTGACGTCGATTTCTGACTCTCCTTCCTAAGTGCATCCTCCTCCAACCCCTTGATCATACCTGCTATGAAAAACTTCTCCTTGGTAGATTTCTCATCTAGCACGGTTATCATGTTGGATGGATTTGGTGATGAATATATCGAGTTGGAAACCCTTAGATCATCTGCGTTGAACGCCCTCAGTTCAGATAACTCCATATTGAACTCCACTTCATGATCTAGAAGAGCGATACTTTCCTTCATTGGGAAATCCTACAACTTTCTTCGCTGGTACATCCGACCCTGTGATGACGATTCGAGTAGTCAGTTCTGAATCTTGCCCAAAAACTCGCCGTGCTTCTCCTATACCTGACTTCACTCGTCGATAACAACCGGATTAAACCCAAGGCTTCTGAACATATCACCTTCCACTTCTCCTGCTTTGTGCCGATTGGTCTCTCTTTATCTCCTTCTAGGACTATATCCAAGTCCTGTTGAACCGATGCTTCATGCATGTACACCTTCAAGACATCAAAGTTGATCTTACCTTTGAGCCGCTTGATCTTCGTGATCTGACCTGCCATCATCTCCAAGGAACTCGAACAAACCCTTTGAACTCGAAGCCCTGATACCAATTGTTAGGGATTTCTACTGAAAACATCTCTTTAGGATCTTGTTGAGTTATTCGATGCAATCAACACAAAACACCAAGCACATATGAGATCATACCAAACACACCAAAGCACACACAATTTTTTTCCGATTTGGATTTTCGCCTTTATCCCGGGGGAGAAGAAACCCAAGATGCTATTCAACTAAAGAAGGTACAAGAATATTACACTTCTCACCACGACCCTCTCTCAAGCCTCACAGGCAAGTACTAGTTGTTTACAATTAGAGAATCATGCAATCTCTCCTTCAATGAAGTACTCTCTCTCTTGGCTCTCAATGGAGGCCAATAACAACAATATATAGAGATATAGAGAAACTCTAGTTTGATATCTTGATACAATAGTCTTTGGATATTCCTGAAGATATAATCCTACGATAAGAGCCGTCAGATCTGACTTGAAGAGCAAGTTGGGCTTCTCACGAATCACCAAGATCTGACCCAAATTATCTATCAGCACCGCGCGCGTTCGACCGCACCCTAAGTATGGTCGATTGCAACTCAATTTGCTTCTAAGGTTGCTGACTGTTTTCCTTACTTTCACTCCGTCTCCGATCATCTCGATTCCTTCATCGTCTCATCGTCTTCTTAACCAACATAGTATTCAAGACATAAGCCCAACATGACAAACCCTCCAATGCCTAAGTCAAAAACCTTAGAATATATGAAGAGTTTTGTAAGCGAAAGTTGTGATTACCTGGTTTATGAAGATGTTATGAGGAATTTATTGTCGCTAGGGACTAGTTTCAACATATTGGTTTTATCTCTACTTCCCGATATTTTGATTAGGTTTGTTATCCTTTCCTATGTAAAGAGATCGAGTTATAATGCTTCTCTTGATAAAGAGAGAGTTTTTAAACCCTCTATTATGCATAGAGAGAGAGAAGTAATTACTCTCTAGAGAAAGGGAATTTAAACCAGCTTCTTTGGATAAACCTGAACTTCTTTATGTTTGGTTACTACGACAACCCAGTATGATAAGCATATTTTGAGTTGTTGAGCATCCACTAATGTTTGCTATTTATGCAAAAAAAAAAATGTTATTTTTAGCAAAAGAATCACACTAGCGTTTGCTAAATATCGTTTAGCAAACGAAGTAAACAGTGAACATCTAAATATAGTAATCTACATTAGCAATCGTTAAATATAGAGGACAAAAGATGATGTTCCGTCCATTAAAAAAAAATATTGTCAGACGGAAGATCAAGCTCCATCTAATAACTCATTTTAAAAAATTTCCCAAAGAAATTATGAAAATGTCCTCTAAATATTATGAAATTGCTATTTTATAATTAATAAACCCAGAAGCAGGATCAAGTTCCGTCCGACAACTTCTTTCTCTTTGTTTTCTATAGCATATTACTAAAATGACATTCATTATTTACCATAATGCTATTTTTATTAAAATAATTAAAAAAAGGATAGACAAATTATCATCATTCTGATGGAATTTTATAAACACTTAAGAACATGTATAAAACATGAATAACAACCTAAAACATATTTATATGAATCTAGATCTTAATCATGTTGCAAAAGTGCTTTAATATAAAATCCTAAATCATGAAACTATAGATCTTTGCTAAATCAAAAGAAGAACAAAATTAAAAGCGGAAGCACTAACCTGAAACCATTGATGGAGATTGCGCGGAGGTTTGGATCTTCCTATATAATACGCACTTCTATGAGAGGCCATCTCTCTATTCTTCTGTTGATGGGATGACAGATGGAATAAGAAGATGCGTATATATAGGGGACCATAACCCTAATTGATAAATACTGATTTCCAATTTTGCCCATCACAAAATAAGAAATTTACTTTACGGTCTCTACACGTGTTATATCACACTTTAAATTATATGCTTTTAACCCATTACTTAATCTTGATTAGATCACTTTAATTTGGGTTAGACTTTAGGATAGCAATCATACATTTAGTCACATATGTGAGCCCACATAGATTATTTTCCAACAATCTCCCACTTGGGCCACATATGTTACTCCTTATAAATGTACATACTTTATGAGCTCAAAATTTTGCTATCATAACCAAAAGCATAGCCAAACAATCTCGTCCATTGATCATGCAAATACAGGATCAAAGCAATTTTCGTTACATTTATCGTAACTAAATTCATCAATGGTCACATATATCAACATAATCAAATGACATAGATCAAGTGTGAATGTGTAGCATGGAAATTTCATGTAATGTGATCTATACACATGCCTATTTCCAACTGGTTCTCTTTAAAACTTAAGTGAGGTCAGAACCAAAACATGACAAATGAGTGAGAAAACTGTATTCTTTATTTCTGATCAGAAAATAACCAAATGTATAAATATCTCACACAACATAATGCAAATAAAATACAAACTCCCACTAAATCATGATATCCTCAAATAATATAACACCCATATGAGCAGTATGCTCATAAAAGACCTTGGGTGGTAATCCCTTTGTGAGCGGATCCGCTATCATGGAGTTTGTCCCAATGTGCTCTATGGACATCTGTCCACTTTGCACTCTTTCTTTCACAACTAGGAACTTTATGTCAATATGTTTCGACTTTGTCGAACTCCTGTTGTTGTTGGAATACATCACTGCTGACTTATTGTCACAAAATAACTTAAGTGGTCTTTCTATATTCTCCAAAATGCGTAGCCCAGTGACAAAAATTCGCAGCCATATTCCATGATTTTATGCCTCATAGCATGCTACATACTCCGCTGCCATAGTGGATGAAGCTATAAGTGTTTGTTTGACACTTTTCCTGGATATAGCTCCTCCAGCTAACAGGTAAATATAGCCTGATGTAGACTTTTGCTATCTTGGCACCCTAGTGAAATCAGAATCAGAATACCTTATGACCTCCAAATGATCTGATTTTCTATATGTGAGCATGTAGTATTTTGTTCTCTGAAGATACCTCATGACCCTCTTGGCTGCTATCCAATGGTCCATACCAGATTTTCTTAAATACCTGCCTAACATCCCAACAATGTATGCAATATCCGGACGCATACATACTTGAGCATACATTAGACTCCCAATAGCTGATGCATAGGGGATCTTTTGTATTTCCTGAATTTCAAGGTTACTTTTAGGTCCGATTGAGACTAAATTTGTCTCCTTTAGCAATAGGGGTATCCCCTGATCTACAATCTTGCATGCCAAACCATTTGAGTACTTTATCGATGTATCCCTTTTGTGATAATCTAAGAGTACCTCGAGAACGATCTCGGTGTATCTGAATTCCTAATACAAAAGAGGCATCCCCAAGATCCTTCATCTTAAAATGCTTGGACAGAAACCTTTTAGTTTCATGCAATAAATCTATATCATTAGTGGCAAGCAATATGTCATCGACATATAGAACTATGAATATATGCTTACTCCCACTGAACTTGTGATACACACAATCATCAACTACATTCATCTCAAAACCAAATGAGATAATTACTTGATGAAACTTGTGGTACCATTGACGAAAAGCTTGCTTGAGTCCATAGATGGATTTTGTCAATTTGCAAACCATATTCTTTGGATTTCCCGACACAAAGTTTTCTGGTTGCACCATATAAATTGTCTCGTCAATGTCGCCATTGAGAAACGCCATCTTAACATCCATCTGATG
Organism: Hemerocallis citrina; assembly: GCA_017893485.1. Taxonomy (NCBI): domain Eukaryota; kingdom Viridiplantae; phylum Streptophyta; class Magnoliopsida; order Asparagales; family Asphodelaceae; genus Hemerocallis; species Hemerocallis citrina. The sequence continues at coordinate 186,872,870 of CM030368.1, read as the reverse complement.
TAGCTCAAGATCAAAATGAGCAACAATTGCCATAATTATCCTAAATGAGTCTTTCGATGAAACTGAAGAGAAAGTCTCTGTAAAATCAATGACTTCTTTCTGAGTATAGCCTTTAGCTACAAGACGTGCCTTATACCTATCCACATTACCATTTGCATCCCTCTTGGTCTTAAATATCCATTTACAACCAATTGGTGTTGCACCTTCTGGTAATGGGACAAGTTCCCAAACTTTATTATCTTGCATAGACTTATACTCCTCATTCATGGCATTCATCCACTTTTGAGAGTTACAACCTTTCATGGCCTGATGAAATGTGATTGGATCATCTTCCATCATTCCATTGTCATCCTCATGTTCTTGGAAAAATGCAATATAATCATCCGGAATAGCATTCCTCCTTTCTCTCGTGGATGTCCTTAATGGCACTGGTTCTTGAGATTGTTGAGTTTGTTCTTCTGGAACAATTACCTCATCTTGAATGGGGATTGTTCAATATTGTCTTGTTGAGGTTCTAGATTCACTTCTTGATCAATAATAGGTGTGGGAACCTGTATATTGTCAAAAGTGATAGTAGGAATTGAGTTTATAATTGAATCCAATTCCTCCTCAAAAGCAATGTTCCTGACTTTATTTTTCCCCTAAACTCAACTTCCTCAAAAAATGTTGCAGTTCCCGTCTCAAAAATATTCCTAAGCGTGGGATCATAAAACTTATAGCCCCTAGATCGTTCAGAATAACCAATAAAGTAGCTGCTCACTGTTTTGGAGTCCAATTTCTTTTCACATGGCCTGTAAGGCCTTACCTCAGCTGGACATCCCCAAATGTTAGAGTGCTTTAGACTAGGCTTTTGACCTGTCCAAAGCTCATAAGGTATTTTTGCAGCTGCTTTAGGTGGTACTCTATTGAGAATGTAAGCTGCTGTCTTTAATGCTTTTCCCCAGAGGGAATCAGGTCAGGGGGAATGAACTATCATACTCCTTACCATATCCTTAAGAGTCCTTTTCTAATCCTTAAAATTTGCCCCATTAAGCATGGGAGCAAAATTGATGTTAGCAGTTATTGAGGCAGCAGATGATAAACTAGCTGAATATAGAACAAAAAACTAAACAAACAAAATAAGCTCACATGAAAATCCATATAAAACAATAAATTCAAATAATAGTTAATCCCATCTCAAGATACCAAGCACAACGTTAATATCAAGTCTTTGGACAGTAACATTAACTGTAAGCGGTACTCTTGTTGTAGTAATCAAACATTGACAATAAATCCTGTCAAATAACAAGTCATTCTTTGGACTGACTTATTGTTCACATGAAATACCTTATAATTGTCATATATTTATTACCACAGATGTGTATGAAATTCGGCCAAATATCAACTTACCTTTGGGTCAGTTAATAAATGTATGAATTACAAACACACAATCATCTTGATATTTTAAATAAATTAATCTACACAAAAGAGGTCACTTTGGCGACATTTTGTTTCAATTAAACTATTCAAAATATTAGACATTCATAAGAAAAACCAAAACTAAAATTTGAATTTAATTGTTTTCCAAAATTTTATCTTTTTCTTAATATCATAATTTTACTTTATTTGTAGATGGATAATTTCAAGATAATATCTATGATAACAAAACCATAATTGAACCATATCTATCTACTGATTTGATAATATCAAATTAATTAAAACCATAACAGATAATTAAACATCATAATCCAAAAATTCAAGCACAACTATCCCACACAAATTTCTATGGGCAAAGTCTATCAATTCATAACCATATATGGATTTTTTTTTTTTTTTTTTGTTCTGGATCTTTAGCAGCATTATTCTTGGTGAACTCAAATTTCTTTCTTTTGCCCTTTACCTTAAATGTGTTAGCCGAATGAGTACTTTTAATCTTCAAGATTGGTCTCTTTAACACATCTAAAGGTTTCTTAAATGGTTTTCATTATGACCAGAAGACCAATGCGATTAGAACACTCTCATTTCTCAAAAGTTATTTTCTCATAAAGAGAACTTGAATTTGTAACAGAAATGAGTGTCTTAATCCATGCAAGGTCTAGATCTATGCACCTAGAAAATGCTGGCAGACACCGCAGCAATATTAACTTAATGAGAACAAATGACCATATAATTCACAAAAAATCAATCAATATTCAAAACCAAATAATTGTACATCCCATCTCAAGATATCAAGTGCAACATTAATATCAAGTCTTTGGACAGTAATATTAACTGCTAGTGATACTCTTGATGCAATGATCAAACATTGATAATAATGCATGTGCAATAACAAAACTCTCTTTGGATCGATTTATTATTCACAAGTGCAACCTTATAATTATCACATGTTTACCATCACAAGTGCAGATGTAATCCGGCCAAGTATAAACCTGCCTTTGGGTCGATCAATACTCGCATGGACATACACTTGCACAACATTTAATATTTTTCATGAATAATCTTCACAAGAGAGGGCACTTTGGTGTCATCATGCTTCAATTAATTCACTTAAAATATTAAACATGTACGATTTGTAAACAAAACATGAATATTGATTGAAATGACTTAAATAATAAAAGATGTTTAGTGAATTCAAATAAGGTAAATCTTATCTCAGGCTATTTATCTACCTTTGGAGCTATATATATTTACCAAAATATGTACACAAAATTGATCATATATCAAAATAAATTTTGATATATATACATAAACCAAAGCCTTATTTTGAAAAAATTGCTTACGGTTTTGAATTTTTTTTTTTTAAATTAAACCGGGTGGGCCCCACTAACCCAAACTGGATCCCCCAACACCGAAAACCCACCAAGAATCATCACATCCTCTAATGTCACAGTAGCCTCTGCCCATGGGAAGAGAAACGTATTGGTTTCCCCACACCAGAATCTAACAACCCCCAAAAGAGAAAATGGCTCCATAATGGAAGCAATTATGTCACAACATACAATAATATACATGATTCCTATGCTAGTACTCTCGGTGGACAACAAAACATACCGTATCATGCTTTTGCATCAATCTTTCAATTCTTAAGGTTTTCTTTTCCAAATTATGAAGAAGTCCTAAGACTAGCAAATCCTCTAAAAGTCAGATTAAAAAAAAACTTCCAAAACCATAACTTAGAAAATAAATCTGAAGCCATATCAAAAGTGATTGATGGAAATTTATAATAGAAAAAAAAAAAAAACCATAACAAAAGTGAATGATGGAAAACGTTCAGAATTAAAACTCCAATTACTTCATTAATTAAATTTCTTAAAGAGGAAGGTCAAATAGAACCCTAAATTTCTTAAGTTTCTTTAAACAAGAAGCCCTAAAATTTCTTAAACAAAAAAAAACATCAGTTCTTCAATTAATTCAGCAAAGATGGCTCTGATACCAATTGATGGAATTTTATAAACACTTAAGAACATGTATAAAACATGAATAACAACCTAAAACATATTTATATGAATCTAGATCTTAATCATGTTGCAAACGTGCTTTAATATAAAATCCTAAATCATGAAACTATAGATCTTTGCTAAATCAAAAGAAGAACAAAATTAAAAGCGGAAGCACTAACCTGAAACCATTGATGGAGATTGCGCGGAGGTTTGGATCTTCCTATATAATACGCACTTCTATGAGAGGCCATCTCTCTATTCTTCTGTTGATGGGATGACAGATGGAATAAGAAGATGCGTATATATAGGGGACCATAACCCTAATTAATAAATACTGATTTTCAATTTTGCCCATCACAAAATAAGAAATTTACTTTACGGTCTCTACACGTGTTATATCACACTTTAAATTATATGCTTTTAACCCATTACTTAATCTTGATTAGATCACTTTAATTTGGGTTAGACTTTAGGATAGCAATCATACATTTAGTCACATATGTGAGCCCACATAGATTATTTTCCAATACTTTCATCTTATTTTTTTATTCTTATTTTTAACACAAATTTAGCAACAACGATAGTGATTTTTTTCCTTTATTGTTATTTGTCAAATATTATATTCGCATATTTTAGAGTAGACGAAAGTGGAGGCTCTTACGGGCTTAACTAATTATTAATGATGGTATTAATCTGAACAACCTTTAGAGAATGATTATTGATATGAAAGCAAATCTGTCGGTGAGATTATCTAGATACTTCATTAATTAGTGTACCTGCATATAGATTTTGACTATGATTTGTATTTTTAGGACCATTGCATTATTGAGTTGGTGTCTGTAGTTTAATGTTTACATTTTGATGATATGTATTTTGATACTACATTATTATTATTATTATTATTATATATACTACATTATTATTATTATTATTATTATTATTATTATTATTATTATTATTATTATTATTACTAGTATCATGCACGTGCGATACACGTGGAGGAAGAAGGAAAAAGACCCCAAAAAAACCGAATGAAAAGGATTAAAATAAAAAAAAAATGCACGTGCGATGCACGTGGAGGAAGAAGAAAAAAGACCTAAAAAAACGAATGAAAAGGAAAAAAAAAGGGATAATGAAAAGGATAAGAAGAAAATAATTTCCAAACTGATCCATTTTCGAAAATATTTACCAAACTGGTCTACTTTCGAAAATATTTACCAAAGCGAGTCATTTTGTCAACACGTGCGCTGCACGTGTTGACAAAATGACATCCGGTGACAGATGACACTAAGCCCTTCTCCCATTATAATAGTAGAGATTATTATTATTATTATTATATATCTTCCGTTGTGCACCAAAAGTGGTACACACGGTGTGTGCACTCGGCCTTTCCGCCTTCGTATCGACGATCTGAACCTTTCACATTGATCTACACATCTAAATTAGTCTAAATATGTAAAATCAAATCATTTGAAATTCAGTTGACTATCCATTGAAGTGTCACAAAATTGTATGGCTGAAAATCTTTGTTTTTTATAGTCACATGATGGATGGGCAAATGAATTTCAACTGATTTGATTTTACATATTTATACTAATTTAGATGTGTAGATCAATGAGAACGATTCAGATCGTCGATACGAAGGTGGGAAGGCCGAGTGCACACGGTGCACACAAAGGGGCAGTGCACAATGGAATATATATATATATATATATATATATATATATATATATATATATATATATAATAAATTACAAAGAAAGCTATCAAGTGGCTCACAATCAATCCCCCCCAAAATCAATGGCCCATATCAAACCTCACAAAACACATTTTTCCTCCAAAATTTCAAACCCCAAAACCAAATTTTTCCCCATTACAAAGAAAGCTATCAAGTGGCTCACAATCAATCCCCCCCAAAATCAAAGGCCCATATCAAACCTCACAAAACACATTTTTCCTCCAAAATTTCAAATCCCAAAACCAAATTTTTCCCCCCTAAAAAATTCATTACTTTATTACCATCTCTCTCTTCTCTCTTTACTTTTTCATATTTTTTTCTCTCTCTCTCTATCTCTATCTCTATCTCTCTCTCCCATTCTTTCTTTATTTACTTAGACATTTAGATTTTAAGATTTCGGTTTTGTAAATTTTTTGCAGAATTTTTATGTTTTTTTTATGGCACATGTTATATTGAAAATAGCAAATATCTCTTCAACAATTAAATTCCATTATTTTCCAAACTTAAAGTTCTAAGAAGTTAGATTTTATACCCCCATTTATAATTATTTTTCAACATATACTAATGGAATAACTAATTATTGTCATACTATTCAAACTTGAGCTACATAATTATTGTTTTACTGTTTACATGCATCGTTTCGAAGACGTGCCGTATGCATGTGCCTACGGACAAATCTAGTATATATATATATATATATATATATATATATATATATATATATATATACTAGGTTTGCCCGTTGATACGTGCCTACGGCACGTCTTCGGAACGGTGCACCTTATTTGATCATATAAAATAATTTTGTAGGTCCAGAAAATTAATTGAAGTAGCAAACATAAAGCAAAAAACATATTATATGATTTTTTGAATTATTTTTAAAGTTTTTAATTTTTAATTTTTTTATTTTTTTTAGCAAAAAACATATTATACGATTTTTTGAATTATTTATAAAGTTTTTAAATTTTTAATTTTTTTAGTTTTTAATTTATTTTTTTAATTTTTTGAATAGAAGAGGAAGGGAGAGAGAGAGAGAGAGAAAAAAAAATATTGGAGTTGTTTTGGATGGGGGATTTGAATTTGAGTTTTGGGAGGGAGGAAGGGAGAGAGAGAGAGAGATAGAAAAAAAAAATATTGGAGTTGTTTTGGATGGGAGATTTGAATTTGAGTTTTGGGAGGGAAAATATGTTTTGTGAAATTAAATCTGGGCCTTTGATTTTTTGGGGGATTGAAGGAGAGCCACTTGATAGCTTTCTTTGTGTTTTATTATATAGATATATATATATATATATATATATATATATATATATATATATATATATATATATATATGGGTAAAAGGGATATGAGCAACTTGCTCATTTAGTAAATGAGCAATTGATGAGGTGGCATGCATGTGATACATTGAGTATCTAATCACTTTTAGGATTTTCCAATTACATGCATGCCACCTCATCACTTGCTCATTTACTAAATGAGCAAGTTGCTCATACCCCTTTTTCCCTATATATATATATATATATATATATATATATATATATATATATATATATATATATATATATATATATATATATATATATATATATATATATATATATATATATATATATATGACTTTTTTGTGCTACAGTTGTATATCTTTACTTGGTATGCTGGACCTTTTTCTCATGAAAATAGTGTTTTCTGCACGGATATGGCTGGCTCCAATAATTTGTTTAAGGGTTTTGCCGTGTGATTCCGTAAAATCATTTGAAAATAGATATGTATGTTCACATTTGAAATGATTGAATTTTCATGTCAAGAATTCAAGCCCTCTCACTTATGAAAGTTTTTCCTTGTGCTAAGCCACTTTTTTAAACTAATTTTTAAATCAATACATTTCTCAAACTATTTTCATAAGTCAGTCAGTCGTTGTCATATTCAGCAGCCACTATTTTCATTAGCATTTTTTTTCTTCTGAAAACCGCTAATAAGAATAAAGGCTACTTGTAAAAATTTTGATTTTGTTTCCAACTACTCTCGTTAGTAACTACAGTATATATAAAATCGATAATAAAATCTTGACATTGTCACATTCATGTTGAAATACTTTATTATGTAACAAGAAAAAACTCTTCTAACTAATATTGTTATTGGAATTAACGACTATAATATATTTGACTGGGATTGGCAAGTAACACAACTTAGGCAATAACTCGGTAATAATACTATAATATATTTGAGGTGACATTTGGATGGTGATGCTGTTTATTTTTGGGGTGTGGGGGCAGCAGATGTGAGTTCTTATAATTTGTGAAGAGGAAGCTGTGGTACTGGCGTCGATTCGATCCTAGGGTGTAAGACCGGCTCGGGAGGAGCAGGGGAGAGGTAAAGGTCGGGCGCTCCGCTCGGATCTACTTGTCGATGTTGGGTGAAGTAGTGTAGCTCGGATATAGTAGCTCGGCTCGGCCTTGTGTACCCTGCACACTGCCTAGGAACACCGGCAGAAGTCCCAGCGATAGTACCTTCGACAATGTAGTAAGTCACTAAGAAAGCAACAGTAACTAGGGTTTAGGTGAGAAAAGGTTTATTACCTTTGAAAGTGAGGAGGGGGCTGGTATTTATAGGCAGAGGTAAACGAGTCTGTGACCCTAACGGATCGGGTCTTACCCATTTTCCTATGGGCCTGAATTGGCTGAAGCCCGCCTGTTTGACCTGTTAATCACAGGGAGCGAGATTTGAGGAGATCTGAGGGTCCTGATTGCACCACTCCCTTTATTTCATATCACAAGCCCCCCACTCCTGCAAGGCGGTGTGAAAAAACAATTATGGAGGAGTAGTCTGGATCTACGGAGAAGCTCCCTTTATTACTGGGGATCGCCCCATTCGAAGCCTTTCGCTGCCCGCAAGGCCTTAAAGAAGGGGAGGGACTTCTCTCCCGACCTGAAAAGGAAGCGGCCGATGGCTGCCAGTCTCCCCATAAGCCGCTGAACCTCCTTAATGTTTCTGGAAGGGACCATGTCGATTATTGCCTGGATCTTCTCGGGATTGGCCTCTATGCCACGCTGTCTAACGAGGAACCCAAGAAATTTCTCCGAGGAGCCGCCGAAGGCATACTTGGTGGGATTGAGCCTCATGTTGTGAGATTGAATGACTCCAAAAGCTTCATCGAGGTCGGCGACATGATCCTACCCCCGTCGGCTCTTGACGAGCCTGTCTTCGACATACACATCCATGTTGTGACCGATATGATATTTAAAGACTCGGTTGACAAGTCTTTGGTAGGTGGCCCCGGCATTCTTGAGCCCGAAGGGCATGACCCGGTAGCAGTAGAGGCCCTGGTCGGTAACGAAAGGCGTTTTGGCGATGTCCGAAGTGAACATCCAGATCTAATTATGGCTTGAAAAGACGTCCATGAAGGTCAGGAGCTTGTGACCCTACGTTGCGTCGATCAGAGTGTCGATGCCCGGGAGGGGGAAAGGATCCTTGGGGCATGCCCTGTTGATGTCCATAAAGTTTATGCAGATCATCCAGCTCCCGCTGGCCTTCTTCACCATTACGACGTTAGCTAGCCATTCGGTGTAGCTGGCCTCTTGAATGAACCGGGTAGATAGCAGTTTGTCCACCTCCATGTAGATTCTTGATTTTGATGACTACAACACAATACACAATTGTTCTATCTTACATATCTTTTGTAGTGTGTACTTAAAGCGTTCAAGGCCACAATACAATGATGAAGCTTTCAAAAGAACTAGATCAAGCCACAAAGACAAGAATGATTTCAGGACTCAATACTCAAGACAAAGATTTTTCAGAGCTTCAAAAGTGATTAGCTAAAAGAACAAGTGTCTTGTAACTTCTCTGTAATATTTGTGTCTTAGAAATCTTTGTAAAAGCCTTGTCACACACACTCACACACCCCCTAAGAATAAAAATAAAGTTTACTAAAATCACAATGCCAAAATGAAGCTTGTATAAGTTCAGCTATCAAGTACCAGTCGACTTACTATGGTAAGCAGTCGACTATTAGAAACAAACTAAACCCACTCAAGCTCTGACCAGTCAATTCTTATGGCAACCCAGTCGACTGTTCAAGCAGTTTTAACAGTTTCTGAAGTTTAAAATTTGTTTTTCAAATTCAAAACTTTACAATCGTTTTATGGCAGTTGTGGAACTGTTTCCCAACGTCTTGGAGATTCTCACTCTATAAATAGAATGTAGAATCAACTTGAAAAAGTTTCCTACAATTTATTATCAAGTCTCTTCTTATTTTTGTGAAAAAGAACTCAAGTTTTCAAAGATTATCATTATCTAGACTTGGTTCTCTAATTTCAGTCTTGTATAACAAAGATTAAGTTCTAAACTTAAGTCATAAGGTGACCTTTAGCCTCTAAACAAAAAGAACTAAAAAACAAGGCTTTAGGTTGTTGTAATCTTCATTTTTGTTCTTTACTCTCGAGTTGTGAGAGTGGTCCTCTCGGTTGGAGAATGACTCTTGGTGTAGAGTCAGTGTCACTCTAGGTTGTAGAGTGAGGTCTTGCTCTCTCTAGTGGTGAGAGAGGTCTACGGATTTGACATAGTTGTTGTCAAAGGTGGTAGAGTATTCTTGTATCTTTTCAAGAATAGTGAAAAATCTCAAGTGGGTTACTTGGGAACTGGATGTAGGTCAGGAAGACTGACCAGGATATATCGTGGTGTTACCATTGTTGATTCTCTGTGGTTTGAACTCTCTAACTTGCAATTTTATTTTCGCTGCATTTCTTTGTAAATCGTGTCTGTCCAGTCGACTGGTTCTATCCTTAAGTTGACTTAACAGACTCACTGTTCTTCGGTTGATTTACTCTCTTTTATTTGATGTTACAGTCGATTGGTCTCTCGTGTACAATCGACTTAACAGTTGTGTTAACTTTAATTTACTAAGTTTTTTTAAACAACACTATTCACACCCCCCTCCCCCTTCTAGTGTTATTTGCCTTGTATACAGGATCCAACACTCCACTTTCACTGCCTGTTGCCTTTCTGGGGCGAACTTGCGGCGTTTCTGCTAGATCTGCTTGGAACCCGGGGCGGCGCTTAACCTATGCATGATTAGTTCTTCGAAAATCCCGGGCATGTCGGATGGCGTCCAAGCGAAGAGGTCGAAATTGCGGTGGACACAATCAATTAGACCTGGCTTCAGGTCGGGGGAAAGGGTGCCGCTCACACGGAAACACTTGGACTTGTCTTCCACTTCGAATGAGACCTCCTCCAATATGCCCGCAGGCTCCGACTTGGGCCGACTTCTTTCAGGAGGAAGCTCGAATGCGTCGAGGGGGAACAACCCTCCCCCGACCGCGATCATGTAGCACGATTGTGCAGACTCCTGATTTCCTCTAACGACGCCGACCCCGAGGTCAATGGAGAATTTCAGCTTCAAGTGGTAGGCCGAGGAAACTGCCTGGAACGAGCAGAGGTCAGGTCGAGGATGGCATTGTATGTTGCCTTGATATTGACTACCATAAAATCCATTGATTCGGTCCGCGTGATGGGGGTCGTGCCGGCCGTTACATCCAACGTCACGATCCCTTCAATTTGTACTGGGACGTCCGAGAACCCATGCAGGGTGTACCCTGCCGGCTTTAGCTTATCTCGAAGGAGCTTGAGGTTCTCAAATGCTTCCAAGAAGATGATGTTGAATGAGCTCCTATTGTCCATGAGAATTCGGCGGACTTCGAAATTTACCATGATGAGACTAATGACGAGGGCATCGTAGTGTGGGATCCAGACTCCCTCCAGGTCTTCTCCGAAAAAGGACACCAGTCGCTGCTGAATCTGGGGGGAGGCATGGTCCCGAACGGAGTTAACCTCCCGGACGAAGGCCTTATGGAAGGTATTAGATCCCCCTCCCATGGGTCCCCTATGGACGCAGTGTAGTATGGCCTGCTCTCCGGTCTCCTCGGGCTCGGGGTCCCGCTCGGGTCGCCGGTTGATCGTTCTAGGAGGAGGCGAAGGCCTTGGATTCCTCGGATCCCACCGGTCTCTCGAATTATCCCGGGTGAACTCTCTAAAGTATCCTCACTGGATGAGGACCTCGATCTCATCCTTAAGTGCCCGACAGTTGTCCGTCTCGTGCCCGTTGTCTCGGTGGAAGCGGCAGTAGAATCTCTGTTCCCACTTCTTATTGCTACTTGGTCGGAGAAGGAGTCGGACGAGCCCTTTATCCTCGATCTCCATCAGAATTGCCGAAACGTTCTATGTCTGAGGTGTATACCTCTCAAATCGGGGGATCGGAGGAACTCTCTTAAGACTGGCTGTCTCTTTCGTGGTATTCTTGACAGGATCGCATCATCGGCCTTCCGCTTTCCCTTGGCAGTAGCTTCTTTGGTGCCCTCCGGATTTAGGGCCTCTTCCGCTCGAATGTACTTTTTGATCCTGTTGAGCAGGTCAGGAAAGTCGACATGTGGTTTTTTGTCCAATGAAGCCTTCAGCTGACCGTGCCGAACGTTGTGTCGAAAAGCTGCCGAAGCGACCCCCACGTCAAAGGAGGAGACAAACCTCGCCTCGGTGGTGAACCTCCAAACGAAATCGCGGAGTGACTCCTTTTCCTTCTGCCTGAGGTCTAGAAGGGACGTGCTCGTTTTCTCGACCTTTCTGTTGGTCACGAAGTGGGCTAGGAAGTTTGCTTCCAACTAGTTAAACAAGAAGACTGAGCTGGGAGTGAGCTTTGAGAACCATTCCCGAGCCGGACCACGAAGGGTAGCAGGGAAGGCGCAGTATAGGAGGGGATCTGCAGCGCTGTGAATCATCATGAGCGTCTTAAACCCCTCCATGCAATCAGCGGGATCAGCCTCGCCGTTGTATGTCTTAAATTGGGAAGGCCTGAAATTTCGAGGATCTCAGCTTCCAAGATTTGGGGGGAGAATGGGGGTCGGGTCGGTCGATGGCCATGACCCAGCATTGGTTCGCCTTTGCCAAAATGGGCGAGGTGGTTTTCCATCTCCCGTAAGCGTCGGAGGACGGCATCCTCTTGTTCCATGGGGCCGGCTGATCTGTAGGACTCGCCTCCCCTCGCTCCCGACCGAGGATCAGAGTTATCGTGGACCTCGGTTCCATGACCCCCTCGGATTGCTTGAAGGACCTCGTCCTGGAAGTTTTGGAACTCGGCCCTCGTGACTGGTGCTTGCCCCAGTGGGTCCTGCGGGGGCAGAGGTCCACGGGGAGAGTGGCTGTGTCCGGGATCGCGCTCTATGGATGGCCGTCTGCGATGGTTCGAGACCGAGTTGGAAGCGGCCTCTCCCCTAGTCCGACTGGCCTGCCGACTCAAGATGACTCGCCGCAAATCAGTTGCGTTTGAGTAAGAAGCACCCGGGACGTGTCCGGCCGCGTCGTTAACCCGTGGTTGGTTGGAACCCTCGGCATCCGCGTGGCTGTGATGTGGAGGGTCTGGGTGTCGTGCCAAGGTGACGGCCCTTCTGGCTTTGATAGCCATGGAAGAGCTCACACTTGACGGGACGTTCATGGCTGAGCTCGGATTGGCGACAGTACCAAAAGCTTCCCATAGACGGCACCAACCTGATGTTGTTTGTTTTTGGGGTGTGGGACAGTAGGTGTGATTTCTTATAATTTGTGAAGAGGAAGTTGTGGTACTCGCATCGATCCGATCCTAGGGTGTAAGACCGGCTCGGGAGGAGCAGGGGAGAGATAGAGGTCGGGCGCTCCGCTCGGATCTACTTGTCGATGTTGGGTGAAATAGTTTGGATCGGATATAGTAGCTCAGCTCGGCCTTGTGTACCTGCACACTGCCGAGAAACATCGGCAGAAGTTCCGGCGACAGGCCCTCCGACGATCTTGTAAGTCACTGAGATAGAAACAATAACTAGGGTTTATGTGGGAAAAAGTTTATTACCTTTGAAAGTGAGGAGGGGGGATGGTATTTATAAGCAGAGGTAAACGGATCTGTGACCCTAACGGACTAGGTCGTACCCGTTTGCCTGTGAGCCTGAATTGGCTGAAGCCCGTTTGACCTGTTTGACCTGATGATCAAAGGAAGTGAGATTTGAGGAGATCTGAGGGTCCTAATTGTGCCACTCCCTTTATTCCATATCAGATGGATTTGTTCTTGTTAAACCTATTTGCTACTGTTTGCACTGATAGAGTGCTGATTTAGAACCTGTTAGTTGGCAAAGCCTAATTTTGTAATCATTACCCACTGATTATCAGGAGAAATGCTTGCAGGTACACTCTATTTTAAAATATAAATTATTCTATTTTTTTAAAATAATGTAAATCACTTTAAACTTTTGATGATATATTTTATCATTCTCAAATGTTATTAAATTAATTTTTTATAGAATTTTCAATTTTATTCTTATTTTTTTTTAAAAGAAATAAAAATTATAGAAAAGAACAAATAGAATATTGTACAATTGATAGTTTATTTATGAGCTTCAAAAATCAAGAATATATAGCAATTTTACTTAATTTTATGTTGTTTTTTAATAGTCGTGTAAAAATTTTAAATGACTTGTATATTTTGAATAGGAGAGAATATTAAAATTAAATCTTTATAGGTCATTTTGAATAGGAGGGAATATTAAGATTAAATCTTTATAGGTCATTTTTTATTTGTGAATCAAGAGAGTATTCAATGTTTTTTTTTGATATATCGGATAGAGCCAAAAGGCTCCAGCCATCAAAAAATATATTAATCAATAATAACAGTTAATTTACAAATAAATAATCGATGGCTTTACAAGATGTAAAACAATAATAAGCGAACCATAAATAAAACAAACAAAGGCTGATAAGCCAACAATACAGATAACTGCGCCACAGCAAACGCCCACGCCGAGACAAGAGGGCGGAACAAACGGCGAGACAATCGGCCGGACAATCCAGACCGCTGAAACCGATAGAGGAGCAGGGCTTGAACGACTGGGCCATGAAACAGAAATACAACCCTCCCCCCACGAAGGCATCCCAATTCGCTAGCAGTCCAATGGAAAACTCTAGCGGCACAACGGATGCGACGCACTGCCAATATCAAGGGTGTCAACGAGAAGGCAAGACTCAACTGTGCAGAGGCTGAAGAGCAGACACAAAAGCACAGAAGAAGGAGCCAACACCACCAGCGCTATGGCAGAAGACAGTACCGCAGCTCCGGCGACATTGGTGGGGATCATCTCAGACAAAAATGCGAAAACTCCAAACTAGGGTACTAAGCCGTAAGCCAGGAAGATTGGGAATGAAACGGAGCGCCCTGACGCTTCCAGGAGGACAACGAACTCCCACTCTCAACGCACAATGATCTGACACTAGTAAGAAGTGGAGTCACGGCGCACCGCTCACTGACCAAAAAGGGGAGGGGGTGACTCATAACTGAAGAAGCTGAGCATCGAAAATAGATGCTGCTTTTCTAGCCAGAATATGAGCGCTCACCCGATTCTGCAAGTTACAATAGACTTTCTTATTGTATTTCCGCTTGACGGAGGAGGGGATTTCGTTCACCGAAGGGGACAAAACTGCATCGGGGATAGACCTGCTAGGAACATCTTGGATGATGCGATCAGATGGAAATAGCATACTGGAATCAGCTAAAGGTGCCATAGGGCTGGGATTAGAAAGGTAGGGGAAGCGGGAGAGAGAAAAGTAAACAAGTAAAGGCGAAAGCTTGGGGGGAAAAGATTGCAGGTTGTGCAACACCTCCATTAGGAGGTGACTGATCCAAGTTCGAATCCCTAAAACTTGATACAACGAAAATATGCACCCCGGAAAATGAAAAGAGGATGTCGAAAGTTTGTGGGAAGATAATAACATCATAGAACAGGGATAATTATAATAAATTGAAGGAGCCTTAGAAAAAGGATGCGCCTTGATAGTATGCGTCTGAGGGCCTGAAATGCGACGATGCATAGCTTGCCCAAACATACTTCGATACCAAGAACGACAAGAGACAAAGGATTTAATTAATCCTTCGGGATTAAACAAATTCAACCTCAGTGAAGGCGCCACTGAAGAACATGGGCCAGGAACCTTGTAATGACCCAACCTAGGGAAGGAGACCAGTTGCGAAAACACCTTACGGTCCCTAAAGAGGTTAGCAATATTAGGATGCCGAAGTTTGGCAATAGAATCACAATGGGCAGTGGAAGAGATGGTGGAGTTCAAAGCTGGTAAAGGGATAACTGCCAAGGAGTTGAGTTCCTTACTAGGAACAATACTAGACTTCCTAGCCAAGTTAGCAAGGTACTTGCGCTTTAAAAGGGGGTAGTTTAGAAAGGAGAGAAGTTTGGCCGGAATGAGATGACCTTTAGGGAAACCAAGAAGTTTTTGAAGAGAAAAGCATCTACTGCGCGAATGACCAAACTTATCATATTCATGCACTCGCGTTTGAAATGCCCGGGATGAAGGCATTTGAAGCAAACCACAAGAGGGTCGGTCCTACAAGAGGAAGGGGAAATAGTGGAGATTGCAGAGCACTGAGAAAGATATGAGCTATCGGATCGAGGAGAATACAACTCCCTTTGCGATACTAAGACCGGCACTAAATTTTGAGACTTGGCATCATGCTCGGCGAGATGCATTGTAGGAATCAGACCAACAATGCCTTACAGTTCACCAGTCAAGGACACTGCACAAAAAAGGGGACAGTACAGTTCCAAATGTGCCAAAATAGCACCACCAAGGAAGTAAACCGTGGAGCACAAGGGGGCTAAAAACACCCTCGAAATAGAGAGAAAAGGAAGGAGAAGAGAATCGATCAGGGAAGAATAATAGACATAACTAATCTTGAGCGAAATGTTGCTTAGGGCTCAGCGAAACGCTGAAACCAAGTATTGACGGAACGGAGCCGCCGGGGGAAGAGAAGAACAGTTGTGATAACTAAACACAAGACCCACGAGAACTGATGCTCAGGGCCACAACAATGAAAATACGATATCGTACACAATCTAAAAAATCGTTTAGAAATCTCAATACACAAGAGACAATGAAGTTCTACCAAAGACCAACACTACCCACAGCGCACAAATATTTCAGAATACTCACAGTGGGGGTACGGCAGCTCCACCGGGAATACCTTCACCGACCAAAGATGAGTCGGAGAGCCGCTGGAGAATGGGATCCGCTGGAAGGAATCACTAAGCAATGGGGGCTGCCGGATGCGACACGCGACAGTGAAAGGCCCTGGGGCTACAGTAGCACCACTGCAGGAAGCTATCAAGGGGGCGCGGTCTCCTCCGGGGATGGGAGAGAACACTCCGAGCGCAACGACGATAGAGGGGCGGCGAAGAGAGAACCGGGGGGGAGAGTGGGACGAACAATCGAGACGACGGAGAGAGGCTAAAAAAAGGAGATGGGTCGAGAGATAAGAGTGAGCTGATCAAGTTTAATGAAGGGGAGGGGGGTCGAAGGGGTGAGAATCCGCCGGATCTGGCTGGTGAATGCCGGAGAAGAAAGCCGTTGGAAATTGCTATTTTAATCGCTTTTTTAATCGCTCCAGTTGGAATCGCTATCTTATCTGTACGTGTTGTAGAGAGGGGATAATTGTAATCAAGAGAGTATTCAATGTTCAATGTACAATATTAACCGAAAGGACACTTATTCCTTTGCCAACTGATTGACACTTTGCCCGCTAACCGGTTCAATCCTAGCACTCTAGTAGTGAAATAGTAGAAAATAGGCTTAACACTTAAAGCAATTTTTCCCCAAAATGACCTACTTTTTGAAAGTTATTCCCAAACTAACCTACTTTTAAAAAAAATTCTAAACTGACCTGCTTGTCGTCTCAAAAAGCGAGTTTGGTAAAAATCTCATCTCTTTTTGAGACAGCGAGTGTGAGGTTTGGGTTTTTTGATTTATCTCTGACAAAGACTCGCTGTCTCAAAAAACGAGTGGATTTTTTCTAAACTCGTTTTTTGAGACAGTGAGTGTCGTTTGAGATTTTTTCCTCTCCTTATCTCCATTCTTACTCTCTCCTTAACTCCGAAACCCAAAATCCTAGCCTCCCAAAATCGTCCTCCTAGCCACAAAATCTCCTATAAATCTAAATATATTCACTTAATCTTTTCCAACCCTCTCAACTTCTACTCTCAAAACCCTAAACCTATCTTCCGAAAGATCCATATTTTGGAATTTTGAGCTATGATAATTCACATTTGTTTCATTCACATTTGTTTCAAAATCATTGGAATTTTAGAGATTGTAAATGAATTTGGATTCATAGATGTGGGAGTAGATATAAATGTACAGGGCATACTGCATATGCAGCTTGAGTTAGAAATTTTTTTCCCCCTAAACTTGCTTTCTCAGAAAGCGAGTCTGGGCAAAGCCTTCTCACATTCTGAGAAAGCGAGTTTAGAGTTGAGAGATTTCCCGAGCCTAAGTAGTCTTTGGAAATTTCTTAACTCAACAGTCGCTTTCTCATAAAGCGATTGAATTTTGCCTACAGTTGCTTTCTGAAAAAGCAAGTGTAGGCAAAACCACATCAATTTCTGAGAAAACGACTGTGGAGTTAAGAAATTTCCAGTGACCAAAATATGGATCTTTCAGAAGATGGGTTTAGGGTTTTGAGAGTAGAAGTTGAGAGGGTTGGGAAAAATTAAGTGAATATATTTAGATTTATAGGAGATTTTATGGTAGGAGGTCGATTTTGGGAGGCTAGGGTTTTGGGTTTCGAAGTTAAGGAGAGAGTAAGAATGAAGATAAGAAAGAGTAAGAATGGAGATAGGGAGACGAAAAAAAACGAGGCTAAGGTATTAAAAACCTCCAAACGACACTCGCTGTCTTAAAATGCGAGTTTGGGAAAAACTCATTCGCTGCTTGAGACAACGAGTCTTGGTCAAGGAGAAATCAAAAAAACTCAAACCTCACACTCGCTGCCTCAAAAAACGAAGAGATTTTTACCAAACTCGCTTTTTGAGACAGCGAGTTGGTCAGTTTGAATTTTTTTTAAAGTAGGTCAGTTTGGAAAAACTTTCAAAAAGTGGGTCAATTTGGAAAAAATTCCAAGAACAAATCCATCCAAATGTCATCTCTAAGGTATTATAGTATTAGCACCAAGTTGTTGCCCAAGTTGCTATGTTATAGTAGTCCGCAATGATAATGGCGAACGCAAATATATTACTATAATAGTTAATCTCACCAGTAATCTTAGTTTTTTTGATAGAAGGGATGAAGTCCAAAGACCTCAGCCAAGATAAAATAAAAAGGAACCAGAGTTCATACAGACTCTAATTGAGTGGTGGTCACAAAACAAAACCAAAATATCCTCAAACAGAGGATAATTACACTACCAACTCAACCAAAAGTAACCTCACATAAAGAGGATAACAGTTTAAACAGAATATAAAGCAACAGAAAAAAGATTAGAAACAGCCCAGAACAAAGACATTATGCAAAGCCATCCGATCCCGAACTAGAAGACCCCTGCTCCGCATGAGCAGTTTGTAAATTATGCACAAGCAGAATGCCAGTAACCAACTCCTGATGAAAAGCTGACATATTAGAAATCGAGGCAAGAGTGTTGGAGACTAAAACTTCCTCATCATCATGATCATCTTGTGCATGAGAATCAACTGGAACTTCCTCTTCATCATTTTCAATTGTAATAGCAGTAACAAGAGATGCACCAGGAATAGCTGAGGAACTCATCGCCCGATGAACAGCAGAGGTAGCAGAGTTGATAACATTTGGAATGAAGGATTTGCATGCATCAACCAGAACGTTCACCTCCGTCTTGATTTTCTTAGCAGGGGGTAGAATATCTGTCCAAGAGGAAACAAAATAGCATATGGAATCCAAAATCTTAAGAATATCAATAGATTTCTTAATAAAAATTCTGTTATTA
This sequence comes from Hemerocallis citrina, assembly GCA_017893485.1. Lineage (NCBI taxonomy): Eukaryota > Viridiplantae > Streptophyta > Magnoliopsida > Asparagales > Asphodelaceae > Hemerocallis > Hemerocallis citrina. The sequence continues at coordinate 186,853,906 of CM030368.1, read as the reverse complement.
CGCTCTGTCTAAATAACCCAAATCAGAGCCATCATAGACATACCCCATAGCAAGAGTTTTTTCTTTCTAATCCTCTTCTTCCTCCAAATACCCTACCAAGCCTTAATAGAAGGAGGGAAGCCTCTAAAACTAAAGGCCACTTTGAAAATAATCCACACTTGTTTAACAAAAGGGCATCTCAGGAAGAGGTGACAAGAAGATTCATTTCCAGAATCACAAAAAACACATTTTTGACCCACAGCTAACTGTCTCTTGTTATCAACCGTGAGGAGGCAGTTGTGAATAGTAAGCCAAACAAGAATTCTAACTTTAAGAGGAGCCACATTTTGCCAAATGAACTTATAGAAAGGACATATAATACCACCTGCATTTAAAAAATTATAAAAGGATTTAACTGTGAATAAACCAGAGTTAGTCCATCTCCAAATAGTCTTATTATGAGGTTTTCAATCATAGTTACTAAGTAAATGAAGAAGAGAGCTAAAGTCATGAGACTGTTGTAGAGAAAGATTTCTACGAAACTCAATATTCCAAACTTTACCAAAACGATTAGTAGAGTAAAGAGAGAAGACTGAAGCATTTGGTAAACAAGCAATATTGAAAAGATCAGGGAAACTAGAGGAAAGACTGCAGTTACCAATCCAAATGTCAGTCAAAAAACGAACATTCTTACCATCACCACAAATCTTTTGCAGACCATACTTAAAAGGAGCCGCAGCTTTCCAAATACCTTTCCAAAAAGAAGATCCCACAGAAGATGGTATGTTAGGAAAATCACTAAGGTTTCTTCTACGGAAGTATTTTCTTTTAATAACTCTAATCCAGACTTTATCTTCTGAGATAAGGCAATTCCAAAGCCACTTACCAAGTATGGCTAAATTTTGATGACGAAGGTTAATAACACCTAAGCCACCTTCAGACTTTTGTTTACAAACCCTAGTCCAACTCATAAGACATTTCCCCTGATCAGAATTTAAAGAAGAGCCAACCCAAAAAAATCTCCTTCTCAGAAGATCAATCTTCTTAATAACCCATATAGGAACATAGAAAAAGGACATAAGATATAAAGGAATACTAGAAATGATAGAATTAATAAGGATGAGCCTACCAGCTCTAGACAAAGATCTACCAGCCTAACAATTAAGTCTCTTTTTAATTTTATCAATAATAGGAAACCAGTCTGATTTATGAAGATTACCCACTCTTAGAGGGATGCCCAAATAGTTGAGAGGGAAGGAGCCTTTAGGACAGTTAAAGAAAGCAGATATTTCTTCTTGCCTATTATCATCACCCCCAATCCACATTCAAGAAGATTTGGAAAATTTATTTTCATACCAGAAACACTTTCAAAGCAGTAAAGAAGAAATTTGAGGTTTCTAAGCATAATTCCATCACAAGAAGAAAAGAGAATTGTATCATCAGCATATTGTAAGTTAAGGACACCTTTGAAAGAAGGAAAGCCACCAATACCTTGAATATAACCAATATCCCAAGCATTAAATAGCATACAGTTGAAAACATCAGCAACAAGGACAAATAACAGAGGAGAGATAAGGTCACCCTGTCTAAGTCCTCTTTTACATAAAAATTTCCTACCCTCAGAGTTGTTAATGATAACAGAAGAAGTACCAGATTGGAGACTGCTAAAAATTCAATCAATCCATTTGGGACCAAAGCCTCTAGCGATAAAAACCTTCCTTAAAAAATTCCAATTCACTCTATCATAGGCTTTTTCAAAATCAAGTTTCAGAAGGATCCCTTCAGTGTGTTCTTGATGAATAGAATGAATAGTTTCTTGAACCACCGCAACACTATCTAAAATAAACCTATCCTTAATGAAACCTGATTGGGAAGAACCCACCAAACTTCCAATAACATTAGCAAGTCTATTTGCTAAAACTTTCATAATAATTTTAAATATGACATTCAGAAGACTAATAGGTCTAAATTGAGCAACTTTATTACCCCCTGGACATTTGGGGATGAGAAGTAATTCTAGAGAAATTGAGTGAGTTATCAAAAAGTTCTTGAAACACCCCAACAATATCCTCTATAAAATCATTCCAAAAAAGTTTATAGCAGAAAGTTGGAATGCCATCAGGGCCAGGAGCAGCATCCAGAGGAAGGCCACAAACAGCTTGATATATTTCATCTTCCAAAAAAGGAGCTTCTAAGCTATCCAAATTGATACGTTGAGAGGGGGGGTAGAGTTGATCCCAATTAATGTCTAAGAAGGTTTCCCCAGGATCTCCCAAAAGCTTTTTATAGAAGTTAAAAAATTCTTGATGAATCAAAATTGGATCAGAAGTGGAATACCCATCCGATTGAATAGAAATAATATGATTTAATCTCTTCCTATGGGACGCATAATTATGAAAGAATCAGGGATTTGGATTCCGACTAGCTCGAGATCTCGCCATTAATGGAGAAGAATGGGGTTAGGGATTGAGAGGGATAAGAAGAGATCTGAGATTGGAGAAGAAGAAGAAGATATTTGGGAGAGATTTCAGTTTACTCCAAAGTATCGCGAATCGCCTTCGGTGAGGGACGACTCTGATACCACTTACCTGTTAGATCATTGATGGCACTCTGGGCATCCACTTGATTGCGAAAAGCAACAAAGCCAAATCCTCTAGAACGACCAGTCTTCTGATCCCACATAACCCTTGCATCTGAGCAGCTTGGATACACAGAGAAGCAAGTAAACAAGGTCACATCAGTGACCTCAGGGCTAAGATCACCAACAAAGATGTTGAAGTGCCCAGATGTGTCTTCCCTCTGCCCACTAGCATATGCCCAATTAACTTTTATTGGTTGCCCAAACAAATGTCTTCCGTTAAGAGTCACAATTGCAAGTGCAGCAGATCTGCGATCAAATTAGTCAACAAAACCAAAGGATGACTTTTCTTTCCTTAGGAGCTTGCACCCTTCAACAATGCCAGTGCTCTGAAAAACCTCTTGAAGGAGTGCTTCAGTTACTTGGACATGGATGTTACCCACATACACACTGCGGCATGTACTCGTATCAAAACCAGGAGGAAGATTTCCACTTGGGATCGGCTCATTCTGAGGATAGAGCGATTGCTGCTGCTCAAGAAGAGCTTGCTGCATCAAAGCTTGCTACCTTTGCTGAAATCTAGATGTATACACACCATCAAATTGCCAGAATTGGCATCCCATATGATTTGGAATTCTAGTGTCTTGAGTTGAAGAAATAGATGGTTGCATCAGTTACTGGATTCGATGGTCATTCTCCATAGATAGGAACTGTGGATGAAGAGACCTTGAGCCCAAGACTGTATTATTTGCTCCAAGAGGTAGTCTTCTTTTGCCCATAGCAAGAATTGTAGGATCAATAAATTCCACATCACCAGTAGAATGATCTTGAAACTGATTATGAAGTGAATTCCCTAGCAACTGAGTCCCTGAGCATGTATTAAAAACTAGGTCATCTCTATCGTGGGATGTGATTCCTGGAGGGGTTCTATTCGGAGCAGAAAATCCAGGTGGAGCAAGTGTTTTAGCCCTACTGACACCATCTGATAAAATGCTGGCCCCAAAAGAATTGACACCCTCAAAACTGTTGACTGAGAACATGTTCCTGAAGCAATTTCCATAGGGCTCTTGCTTCAAAGAGAATGATGACGGTGCATGACTTGTGCCCCTTAAATAACCGTCTTCAAGGTTGCGTGATTTTCACATTTAGGTGGAGGCCATCCATCGAGCACAATTTTATCACTGCCAACTACACCCTTGAGAGATTCAAACTCCACCCTCTTGATATTTCGTTGAAAACTCAATCGGAGAACAAATGCCTTAGAGACATTACTGCAAACACTTGGCAGATGATTAAGAATTGAGGCAAAGATTGTAGAAACTTCAATCATAAGCTTCTCCTCCTTTTCTTGTTTATGCATTTCAACAAACACCTTGGATGTCTCATCACCATTCCTCTCAACACTCTTTACTTTAACTTCAAAACTCCATAAATCTTCACCATTTACAACAACTCCATCTTTATTCTTTCCACAAGAAACCACATCATTCACATTCACTTCATCTACAACAATAGAATTCTTAGCTCTCTTATTATCCTCGATAAAGATGAAATCTAGTGGAGTCAAACCCTCTTCAAATCTCTTGCTACCAAAACAATTGAAGCACAAATCATAGTCGAACAATTTACTGCAGTGATATCTTTTATAAGAACAAGAACTCAAACAAAGATTGCAATGATATTCATCATCACCCTCACTACTTTTTTCGTCATCTTCCAGATTATCAAGCTTTTTAGCTACCTCCCACTTCTCACTCTCAACTCTAGAATCGAAAGGAGTGAAGTTAGGGTTTGACACCTCGATTGATGGGTTCCGATGAACGATCGGGTACAAAGGAACATTGAGCGGTTGGGAATAGGGCTGTTGTAACTTCAATATCATCGCATCTATTCTTGACAACGCTGCCTCAAACTTTCCTTCCATTTTGATCGACATTGCTTGGATCTTCTCTCACTGTAGATCTGATTCTGATAACTTCAACAATGTTATTAATTCCCTGCATCTTGTGGACTACCCTATTTTAGGGAGATAGTTCACGTGGTCTAACAAGAGATTAGTTCCTAGCTTTGCGAAACTTGATCGATTTCTGGTCTCTTGTGATTGGAATTCTGACTTCCCTTTGTCTTTTGTTCAAGCTTCTCCTAATATTGTTTCGGATCATGTACCTCTTATACTCTCCTCCTCTTCTCCTTCTCCTAAAGCTCTTTCTTTTAAATTTGAGAAGTTTTGGCTTGAAGATCCTCCTTTTAAGGATATGATTTCTAATTGTATTAGTTCTGTTAATTTTTACAATCAAGCTGGTCTCAGAAGACTTCAGGCTAAAATTAAGAATATTAAATCTGGTTGTAAGCTTTGGGTTAAATCTAGATTTGGTCCTTTGAAAGAGAGGAAACTCTTTTTGAAAAAAGAAATTGACTCTTTGAATGTCCTTGAGGAACATAATCCTCTCTCCTCTGATGATAGAAACATTAGATTTGCTCTGAAAAAAGAGTATCTCCATCTTTTGGAACTTGATAAAATCAAGTGGAGAAGATTTTTTACTTATTTTCTGAACTGATCAAGTATTTCAATATAATTGAAATAAGGTTGTTATTACCGTTAAAGATTTCATATATCTTGTAGCCATTGATAATAATAGGGGCAACTAAAAAAATTTCCAAATTTTTTTTTAACGAGTGACGTGGCATCGAATGGCACACTCAGGCAAAATAGTTTGGAAAATATCTTAATTTAAAAAATAGTTTTAAAAAGTAGCTTAGTACGGAAAAAACTCTTACGTATGGATAATCAACTCATGATACTATTGCAGGAGCCACTGAACAAGTAATCGAGTATTCGAATTCCGGTTACATCACTTTCTAATACGGGAAAGAAGGTCATGCACTTATTCATTCGATTAATCTTTTCATAGGGATCTTCTTACATTAGAAACTCGCTATTCTCAATATTCTAAAGAAAAATAAACAGATTCGCATATACACTTGAGCACATATATAATTGTATGAATATGTTGGCTGTTAATTATAAGAGTACATAATCAATTTGTGAAAGGGTAATGCTACACCTGCTAGCAAATCTACTATTTCTCTCTTTACTAGCTTAGGTGACACACTATTATTAGATGTTTGTACCAACTACTCTACAATAATCTCCATTAATAGTATGCCACCTAAACTTGTAAAGAAAAAAGTAATAAATTTGGTAGTAGGTGTAGCATTACCTTTTGTGAAATCCAAGAAAAGTATTATGAAGGAAAATAAAATAGGAAGATACTCAGTTTAATCATCCTTATTATTCTATGAACTGTTTGCCTTGTTATCTCAGTAAAGAGAACCTTTATCAAAAGAGACAACTGCAAATAGCTAGAAGTACAACTCACCTAACCAGGGGGAGCTGGCTTGGGTTCGCCAACCAAAAGAGGAGACCAATAAAGAAGACCTTTGTGATATTAAAAAAAAGGTGACATATTGATAGGGGAGCAAGTAGAGAAAAGAAAACAAGAAAGGAATCTATTGTATATTTATATTGTAATAATCCAAAAGAGTAGTAGGTTTAATTAATTGCTCATTTCCAAAACATTTTCTTTTTGGGATATTAACTCCCTTCATAACATCATGTTAACATATTGACAAAAAGGAACCTATTGTATATTTATTGTAATAATCCAAAAGAATAGTAGGTTTAATTAATTGCTCATTTCCACAACATTTTCTTTTTGGGATATTAACTCCCTTTATAACATCATGTTAACATATTGATCCTCACAAAATTGTTAATTTTATATTAGCCTCAGCGCATAGATCCAATGTTATTTTTGAAATAAAATGGCTTCTTAACCATTCAAAGTTGTTTTTCGCACATAACTCACCGACAAATTGTTTAATTCCATCATCTGAGTTTCTCTCTCTAGAAAATTCTAGAGAGAGAAACTAACCCCCTAAAAAAATCCAACAAACCCTAGATCTGAAAACCCCGGGGGGGCGGCTACCCTCTTCGCCGCCGCCCCGACGTGAGTACCCCCAACCCCCCATCGCCCCCCCTTGCCATTCTCCCCTTCCTTCCCGTCACGCTCCCCAACCGCGACCCCTCTTCCGCTGCGTCCACGCCTACGCCGCGACCCCGCTCCACTTCCGCAGCGACCCCGCGCCACGACGACGATGTGTCGGAGACGAAGCTGATGGTTGGAAATGGCGAGGTCCCACGGTAGGGAGCTCGCGCATTCTTCAGATCCAGTCGCTTCATACTGCGAGATCCAGTCGCTTTAGATCCAGTCGCTTCGTTCCACTCTGGGGACGGTGACATCCAGTCTTGTCACGCCCCGCTTCCCAGAATACAGGAACACAGGCACGTAACTGAGGCCCAGCGAATGATGCAGATACATCATTCATAAGCTGTAAATTTAACTCAACAACAAGATAATAATTTCAACCACGAAAGCATATAAAATCACAACAGGATAACAAAGTACATGATATATTACATGAACATAACCAACAACTGGAAAAAAACATAGTTACGGGTCAAACATGCCCGGATTACAACAAGGATTACATGAATAAAATGTGAATTAAAATAACATAAAATTAAACAAGACTAGAATCTCTGTTCAGCAACACCTTCAGGTAGTTCTCCATCTGGGCCTACAAGTATATTATTACAAAGGAAAAGACAAAGAGGTACCCGTTAATGCAAGTCACGGGCCGCAAGTGGACAAGCTAACGAGACAATAACAGAATGAAACAAAAGCAGGAAAGAACAGAGAATCAAGAATCATATGATAGAGCAAATACGACATGCAACAGAATCAAGAACAGGACCTCATAAAACAAATAGCATGCATGTAAACAATTAAATAATCCATAGTAACATGTAACATGTAAACGAGTAAGCAAATAAACGTATCAACATAAACGAGTAATATGTAGACAAGTAAACAAGTCATCATAACCATGTAACAGTAAACGGATCATGCAGGTGTACGTTTCATGTCATGTCTTTTATTAACCTAACTAGGTAGCACTTCATGCGTCCCATACCATACGGTTGCTACTCGCAATCAAGTGAACGTTTAGACTGGTGGTGGATTCTATAGGTCACGTACTCGGAAAAAATTGTATCTTGTTCGAGATACGTGCATGTGGAACATGTAGTGTAACTTGTAGCATGAAACATGTCAAGTAAACCTGTAATTTAGCAAATTTGTAACTTGTAACTTACAAATTTGCAGCGAGAAACCACGAGCCCCCGTCCGAGTACGCTCTTCTATATTACCCACTACTAAATCTTTTCCCTTTATACCCCGGCTTGTTATCTTCTTATTACAATTAAACATGAACAATAACTACATACAACAACAGGGACGGGTAACATGACAAGGGTAACATGACAAGATCAAATAGTTAAGACTTATACGAGGCAGCAAGCATATTTCAGGACTTATAAAACATGTGATACAACTAATGACATGCATAACACTTAATCAAGAATAAAATATATTATAACAACATGCAACCTAGTAACAAACAATTCATGCACAACATCATGTATAATTATAGGAGTATATATGTGTATATTAATTTTTGTGTTCGTGTCATGCATATGAGAACAAAGTATTCATGATCACATATGAATGCAGATCGATGGATTAGATATGGAAACGGGTATCAATTCGACTTATGAATGCTAATTGGAGTCAAAAATAATATACTTGCGGTATTTTTACAAGGGCTTGTACTAGAACAAATAAAATTGTACAAGAGACACTTGCCTGTTAGTTGACGACGATGAATTGAAGACAGAATAACAGGATCAGTATCCCGGACAGTCGAACACGTGCAAGATGTGTGGCAGCCACGCCAAGTCAGCAACTCCTAAAATAGTAAGCTCCAAAGTAGTAAAGAGCAACTCCACTTCAACAACTCCAAATAGCAACCAATTCTAAACAGAGATACAAACTAACCAAACTCAATTTCACAACTCCAAAGCAGTGAACACTCCACTCCAACACCAACACAAACAGGATCCAAAATAAAATTTACCCAATCTTCTCCTCCAACACCAAACACCAACTCCACAACAACAACAATTCCCAATACCGCCAATAAAATCCAATATAATCAGATCTCCAAACAACAGTAACAAGGTACCCAATACTTCCTTCTTCACAGCTAGACACAGAGAGAGAGAGAGGGAGAGAGAGCGGGAGAAGGGGACGCGCGATGGGAGGCGACGCGGAGAGGGATGGCGACGGGGATGGCTCAGGCGGCGGTGCGACTGGAGGGGGAGCGGAGGACTCAGGCGACGGCAGCGGGATGCGGCGAATGAGCTGCGAACGGCTGGAAGAGCGAGGACGGCGGTTGACGAGGCTGAGCAGCGCTTCGGGACGAGCTCGGAGATGATGGCGACTTCTGGAGAAGAAGAGGCTGACGGTGACTGTGGAGCTCTTCGATAATGGAGCTCCGAACAAGGTAGGCTTCGGCGGAGGGGGTTGAAGACAGCGGCAGCAATGGCTGAGCCGAGCGGGCGGTTGAGGGCGACGGGACTCCGGGATGATTGCCGACGGGGCGACCGAAGGAGGACTTCAGGGTCGACTGGATGTGAGCGGCGGAAAGAGCGAGGAGCGCTCGGAGGCAGGGGCTGAGCTGCAGTGTGCAGCGGAGGGCAGAGGTGCGGAGCCGAGGTCGATTGCGGTGTGAGGCTGAGCGGGGAAGGAGTATGGCAGAGGCGATGACTGGACGGGGAAGAGGCTGAGTCGAGCGGGAGAAGAAGGAGGAAAGGAGATGGTTTGTTTATTTGGTTTTGTTGACGATGGAGGAAGAAGGAGAAGGAAGAACGGGTTATGGTGTGCTCTGTTTTTGTTTTGGTAACAGAGAGGTAGAGGTTGGGAGAGAGGAGGGATTACGGGGATGGGTATTTGTATAATAATATAAATAAGGTAGTGGGGATGAAAGATAGTGGGGGGTAGTTACGAGACATAGGGGAACGTGCACATGCAGAGTGGGGAGGAGTAGGAGTACGGGACAGGAAAGTGGGGTGTGAGGAAAATATTGTATAGGAATAGGTGCATGATAAATCTGTACAATTATATGGGTTCTGGACTTGGGCTTCAATAAATGGGCTCTAAATAAAATAATATAACAATATAGGCTGGGTTGGGCTTCAGAATATTTAATTAAGATAATTAGGGCATTAGGCTAAAATATTTTGGGCTCAAATTAATTTAATTAAAATCAAATACAAAATTGGGCTTCAATAATTAGGTTTATAACAAGATAAAATAATTATTTGGGTATTGGGCTAAACAATTGGGCTCGGATTAATTTAATAAAATCAAATACAAATTTGGGCTTATAATAACAATTGGGTTTCAAAATAATACATAATAAAATCAAAATACAACTTGGGCTCATATTAATAATTAATAAAATCAATAATTTAAACTCGGGCTTAGAATAAACAATTAAATAATTGGGCTCAAAATAGTTTAAATAATAAAATCAATTAGGGAAAAGTAATTAAGTTACTGAGAATTTAAATACGGAAAAATATTTTGAAAATACGTATTAATGAAAACAGGGGTTACAAATCCTACCCACCTTACAACAAAATTTCGTCCTCGAAATTTGCGTAAGCGGTGTATAGGATGAAGCAAGTGCAACACCCAAGCGGTTATGAAGCAATAAAGAAGAAAGAGTTGGTGACACTAGGATCAAATAAGGCATAAGCGGGGAATGAGTGAATTAAGGTTGAGTCCAAGAATATAATTGAAAAATGTGCATGTACAAAAGAGTATGCAGAAATAATTGATGCAATGAAAAGGCAGGAAGAAGACAATAACAAATTACAACATACCTACAACAATATCTCCAGCTGGCTCTGCTTCTTCTGCGATCAAGTTGTAGGCCTGGCCTCTCCCAGGAGCTGCGGCTCTCTGACCACAGACTTGCTGCTGCGGTGGTCCTTGCACTGGTGCTCTCTGCTGGGCTGGCCCTCCGGTGACTGGAGCAACTCTTGCCCGTGGACATTCCCGAAGTACATGGTCATGAGACCCACAAGTGAAACATTGGCGATTCGCCAATCTGCAGTCCTTGTGTATGTGGCCGGTCTTATGACAAAAGTCACAAACTACATCTCTTCTTGGGGTAGCAGGTGGATAGGGCATTGGCCTTGCATTAGGGGCTGGGGCTGGCCTCCGAATTGGCCCACTAGTAGGCCTAGCAGCAGCAGCATGGGGTTGAACAACCCGCTGAGCAGTATTCCTCCTCTTGCGGCTGTGTTCCTGGGCTCTAGCCGCCTCAAGAACATCGACATAGGTATGGAGTAGGAGAGCAACCAGGTGGTCTTGAATATCATAGTCTAGCCCCAACAGAAATCTCCGGGCTCTGTCCTCTTCGTTAGCCACCAAGGCTGTGGCGAAACGGCTGAGTCTGGTGAACTCCGCGGCATATTCGTCCACAGACCGAGTTCCTTGAGTCAGAATAGTGTTTAGATTAATAGTGTTACATATGAAATACGTAACAAAATTTAAAATCAATCAACTATCTGACTACCTGTGTCAGCGAAGTGAACTGCCGTTCCATCTCGATCCTCGAGACATTTGGGAAGAACTTCATTAGGAAGCACTCTGTAAAGGTTGCCAAAGTGATAGGCCTGACCAGTCTCTCAACTTCAGCTCTCCACCAAATACGGGCGATATCCATCAGTTGGATGCTAACAACGTCTACTCGGTCCACATCAGTGATTCTCACTGCCTGAAGCAATTGTTCTGTCCGAATAAGCCATTACTCTGCTTCCAATGGCGATTCGGTGCCCATAAATTTGTCCGGATGCAACTTCATAAAATCTGCGATAGTGCCCGGTCTAGGAGGAAGTGTCCCGCGCGCAGGTACAGCAGCATTCCGGTTGGCGACGTCCAACGCAGCCCTTATAAGTTCGTTGTGTTCTCGTTGCATCTGCATCATCTGCTGCATCATCAGCTCGTTCTGCTCACGTTGCATCTGCATCACTTGAGCAATTGTAGGCCCCTCTGGCTGGCCGGAAGAAGAAGCACCTCTCCTAAGCATCTCCAATATCTGTGCAAGGGTGGGCTCCTCAGGCTGATCATCTCCAGCACTGGAAGAAAGAGTACCCTTCCTAGCCATGGTCTGCAATAAAATTAAACGGTTAGTCTCCAGTTTATACGTTGGTTATTTCATTATCCATGTGATTAACGTGGTGTACATGTTGTTGAGTTAACCTGGCTAAACTCTAACATAATTAGAGTCTAACCTAGCTCTGATATCACTAAAAATCTTGTCACGCCCCACTTTCCAGAATACAGGAACACAAGCACGTAACTGAGGCCCAGCAAATGATGCAGATACATCATTCATATGCTGTAAATTTAACTCAACAACAAGATAATAATTTCAACCACGAAAGCATATAAAATCACAACAGGATAACAAAGTACATGATATATTACATGAACATAACCAACAACTGGAAAGAAACATCGTTACGGGTCAAACACGCCCGGATTACAACAAGGATTATATGAATAAAACATGAATTAAAATAACATGAAATTAAACAAGACTAGAATCTCTGTTCAGCAACACCTTCAGGTAGTTCTCCATCTGGGCCTACAAGTATATTATTACAAAGGAAAATACAAAGAGGTACCTGTTAATGTAAGTCACGGGCCGCAAGTGGACAAGCTAACGGGACAATAATAGAATGAAACAAAAGCAGGAAAGAACAGAGAATCAAGAATCATATGATAGAACAAATACGACATGCAACAGAATCAAGAACAAGACCTCATGAAACAAATAGCATGCATGTAAACAATTAAATAATTCATAGTAACATGTAACATGTAAACGAGTAAGCAAGTAAACGTGTCAACATAAACGAGTAACATGTTGACAAGTAAACAAGTCATCATAACCATGTAACATGTAAACGGATCATGCAGGTGTACGTGTCATGTCATGTCTTTTATTAATCTAACTAGGTAGCACTTCATGCGTCCCATACCACATGGTTGCTATTCGCAATCAAGTGAACGTTTAGACTGGTGGTGGATTCTATAGGTCACGTACTCGGGAAAAATTGTATCTTGTTCGAGATACGTGCATGTGGAACATATAGTGTAACTTGTAGCGTGAAACATGTCAAGTAAACCTGTAATTTAGCAAACTTGTAACTTGTAACTTACAAATTTGCAGCGAGGAACCACGAGCCCCCGTCCGAGTACGCTCTTCTATATTACCCACTACTAAATCTTTTCCCTTTATACCCCAGCTTGTTATCTTTTTATTACAATTAAACATGAACAATAACTACATGCAACAATAGGGACGGGTAACATGACAAGATCAAGTAGTTAAGACTTATACGAGGCAGCAAACATATTTCAGGACTTATAAAATATGTGATACAACTAATGACATGCATAACACTTAATCAAGAATAAAATATATTATAACAACATGCAACCTAGTAACAAACAATTCATGCACAACATCATGTATAATTATAGGAGTATATATGTGTGTATTAATTTTTGTGTTCGTGTCATGCATATGAGAACAAAGTATTCATGATCACATATGAATACAGATCGACGGATTAGGTATGGAAATGGGTATCAATTCGACTTATGAATGCGAATTGGAGTCAAAAATAATATACTTGCGGTATTTTTACAAGGACTTGTACTAGAACAAATAAAATTATACAAAAGACACTTGCCTGTTAGTTGACGATGATGGATTGAAGACAGAATAACGGGATCAGTATCCCGGGTAGCCGAACACGTGCAAGATGTGTGGCAGCCATGCCAAGTCAGCAACTCCTAAAATAGCAAGCTCCAAAGTAGTAAAGAGCAACTCCACTTCAACAACTCCAAATAGCAACCAATTCCAAACAGAGATACAAACTAAACAAACTCAACTTCACAACTCCAAAGCAGTGAACACTCCACTCCAACACCAACACAAACAGGATCTTTACCCAATCTTCTCCTCCAACACCAAACACCAACTCCACAACAACAACAATTCACAATACCGCCAATAAAATCCAATATAATCAGATCTCCAAACAACAGTAACAAGGTACCCAATACTTCCTTCTTCACAGCTAGACACAGAGAGAGAGAGAGTGAGGGAGAGAGCGGGAGAAGGGGACGCGCGATGGGAGGCGACGCGCAGATGGATGGCGACGGGGATGGCTCAGGCGGCAGTGCGACTGGAGGGGGAGCGGAGGACTCAGGAGACGGCAACGGGATGTGGCGAATGAGCTGCGAACGGTGGGAAGAGTGTGGACGGCGGTTGACGAGGCTGAGCGGCGCTTCTGGACGAGCTCGGAGATGATGGCGACTTCGGGAGAAGAAGAGGCTGACAGTGACTATGGAGCTCTTCGATAATGGAGCTCCGAACAGGGTAGGCTTCGGTGGAGGGGGTTAAAGACAGCGGCAGCAATGGCTGAGGCGAGCGGAATGGGGCGGCGAGCGGGCGGTTGAGGGCGACGGGACTCCGGGATGACTGGTGACGGGGAGAGCAAAGGAGTACTTCAGGGTCGACTGGATGTGAGCGACGGAAAGAGCGAGGAGCGCTCGGAGGCAGGGGCTGAGCTGCAGTGTGCAGCGGAGGGAAGAGGTGCGGAGCCGAGGTCGATTGCAGTGTGAGGCTGAGTGAGGAAGGAGTATGGCGGAGGCGATGACTGGACGGGGAAGAGGCTGAGTCGAGCGGGAGAAGAAGGAGGAAAGGAGATGGTTTTTTATTTGGTTTTGTTGACGATGGAGGAAGAAGGAGAAGGAAGAACGGGTTATGGTGTGCTCTGTTTTTGTTTTGGTAACAGAGAGGTAGAGGTTGGGAGAGAGGAGGGATTATGGAGATGGGTATTTGTATAATAATATAAATAAGGTAGTGGGGATGAAAGATAGTGGGGGGTAGTTACGAGACATGGGGGAATGTGCACATGCAGAGTGGGGAGGAGTATGAGTACGGGACAGGAAAGTGGGGTGTGAGGAAAATATTGTATAGGAATAGGTGCATGATAAATCTGTACAATTATATGGGTTCTGGACTTGGGCTTCAATAAATGGGCTCTAAATAAAATAATATAACAATATAGGCTGGGTTGGGCTTCAGAATATTTAATTAAGATAATTAGGGCATTGGGCTAAAATATTTTGGGCTCAAATTAATTTAATTAAAATCAAATACAAAATTGGGCTTCAATAATTGGGCTTATAACAAAATAAAATAATTATTAGGGTATTGGGCTAAACAATTGGGCTCAGATTAATTTAATAAAATCAAATACGAATTTGGGCTTAGAATAGCAATTGGGTTTCAAAATAATACATAATAAAATCAAAATACAACTTGGGCTCATATTAATAATTAATAAAATCAATAATTTAAATTTAGGCTTAGAATAAACAATTAAATAATTGGGCTCAAAATAGTTTAAATAATAAAATCAATTAGGGAAAAGTAATTATAAGTTACTGAGAATTTAAATACGGAAAAATATTTTGAAAATACGTATTAATGAAAACAGGGATTACAAGTCGCCTCAGATCCAGTCGCCTCGGAGATGGCGAGATCCCACGGTGGGGAGCTCACGCATTCTCCAGTCGCTTCGCAATCGGGCGCCCTGTTCCACTTCCGCCACGACCCTACTACACGACGACGATGGGTCGGAGACGAAGCTGATGGTCGGAGATGGCAAGATCCCACGGTGGGGAGCTCGCGAATTTTCCGTCACTCAGATCCCATCGTTGACGCCATCGACCAGCCACCATCCTTCAGATCCAGTGGTTTCACCGCCATCGATCAGTCGCCTTTGCCCTATGCCTTCTACTGACACCGTAGCGGTGCCGGATCGGCTACTTCGCCGCCACCACCATGTCCACGCTCTCGGGGTCGATTACGGTGATCTGCAGCCATGATTTGGGCTTCCAGGGTTGGTGTAGTCGGCGAAGTAGTTGGAGTTTTTGAGAATGGCAGAAACAAAGAAAGAGCCTGGAGCTTGTACCCCGGTCTGTTGGGGTGTGATCTAGAGGGGCAGGGGCTGCATCTGGGGTGCTTCACCTAGACCACAGTCGATGGGTCATCACCACCACTATGCCCTCATAATGGAAGCTGACGCCCAACGCCATCGCCTGTGTGGAGAGAGGAGAAGGTGATACTTCATTCAGCTTGGTCTTGTTTTGGTTTTCTGTTTAAGAAAGAGTGCGAGAAAGTCAGTTTTGAATGTGAAATGGTTACTTGGTTATATACAATTTTGAATGCGAAAGATATATGGGTTTTGAACTGTGTTGGGTTGGAGATAATAATGGATGATTTTGGTGATGGATTTGTTTTGTTGTTGTTGTTATTTCATACTCTATGAACCCAATTTGACAGAACCCAGTTTTGTCAAATTTTTTGTTTAGGTTAATGTTCCATCTTCCAATTCTTCAGGTTTGTGCATGCCATATGTGAGAAATGATTAAGTATGTCTAGTGGTAGGGGTGGCAACCGGTCCCTGCTGGCCAGGCCGCACCGCGGCGCTGCGAACCTGCCTCTATAGCGGTTCGGGTCCGGGCTTATTAGAAAAAGGGGGAGGTTAGTCCGGACTGGTCCCCCAGCCCGACCATCCGGGTCTAGGGCCGGGGCAACCCTGATTTTATTTTTATTTTTATTTTTTTGGCTTGTTATTATACTTGTATCTTGTTTAAACTTTTTAAACAATTCTTTTCAGTTTTTCTGAAGATATAAAATACATAAATGTTGTAAGAAATTCGAATGTACATGAATCATCAATCATATAAAAAAATGTGTTTTAATTTTCTCAATTTCTGAAGTATGGAATGAATTACAACAGTAAAAAAAACATGTTATAATACATACAAGTTACATAATTTGAATATAAGGGGTGATATAGTGTTTGAGATAGCCTAGAAGAGTTAGCTTGAAGAGATGATAGAGGACTATTGTCTTGCATCTCAACTAGAGCTGCTGTCGGGTCCTATCGGATTGGGTCCTCCACTACCCAGATCCGGACTTGCGAGAATTGGGTCCGGGTCCGGGTCCGGTTCCTAATTAAAAAAATCTACCCGTCAGGTCCGGTAGCGGAGAATAAATATTTACACTTAAGTATTTTTGCACCCGATACCCTACGGTTTCAGCAATTTTTTCACTTAAGTACATGGATAAATATTATATTTACACATATATCTTCAAAAATTACTATTTACATGTATATCCCTATAACTATTATTTAAATTTCATATTTTTTGGGGTATTTTTGACGGGTCCGGATCTGGATCCGGGTCGGTTCTATTTTGAGCGGACCCGGACTCGAACCAAAAAATGCATTGGGTCTTATTTTAGGACCCAAAACCGGACATGTATAGATTGGGTCGGTACAGGTCCAATGCTGGGTCTGATTTGGATCCGGGTATCGGGTAAATGTGACAATGCTAATCTCAACTTAACCTAAACCTAGGATCTCATCACTTTAAATTCCCTAATAAGCTTCTTACTCCATAAATCTTCAATCTTTAGTCTTCTTCAATCTTCGGAAGTTTGTTTCCATGATTCGTCATCTGAAGTGTTGATGCCACTTGAGCCTTCTGTTATTCCATGGGTCCTCTGCTCTGCTTTCATCCAATCTTCATTGCACACTATCATCTCCAAAGTCTCTGGTGTCATGCGATTCCTTTTCACATTCTGCCACCAACAGAATCACTTTCCGATGGGAGGGGGGGGGGATATATCTTTTTCCATATGAGAAATAATAAGATATGATCTCGCATTATTTTTCCACCAATTTACCACATAAATATTCTGTTCAAGTAATAGTGAAGGTTGTGCATTATACCAATGAAGTTCATTAAGTGCATTATTAGAGCATCCACAGTCGTTAGCTAAAAATGCATTTGTATGCATAATTTTGAAACGTAGAC
The DNA here is from genome assembly GCA_017893485.1 of Hemerocallis citrina. Lineage (NCBI taxonomy): Eukaryota > Viridiplantae > Streptophyta > Magnoliopsida > Asparagales > Asphodelaceae > Hemerocallis > Hemerocallis citrina. Next base: position 186,836,401 of record CM030368.1, on the reverse strand, counting down.
GCTGCAGTCGTTAGCTATTCTGTCAAAAAAAAATTTCCGCTACAGTAAAAAGCCGAAGATAGCATGAGATATAGCAATATGCATATTATGGGTGACGGGACGAAACATCAAGTTTCTCAGGATTATTTAATTATTTTTAAAATTATCGAACGAAATATGATGTTTCGTCCAATGAAAAAATAAAAATAAAAATAAAACTGATAAAAAAAAAATTGGGGTTGGACGAAACATGACGAAAATGTTTCGTCCAATGCATTTTCACATGATGTTTCGTCCCATTCCCTTTATTTAAAAAAAACCGGCAAAAGAACAAATTATCCTTCTTTAAATCCAACCCTTCAAATCTTGATCCGACGATTGGTTTAGACGCAATGGCTCTTTCCAACATACAACGGCTATATTTGACAAATTTTTCCTATATATTGGCTCCCTTCTTGAAACCAAATTCAATGAAAAAAAAGAGATATCTCTTACTCTATTATCCAGAAAAATTTCATCTCTCTATCTCATTCTATAAAATTTGTAAGATTATGAGTAATGGCGAGCCGTAGTGCAAGAGGGAGATCTTACACAACTTAGGAAGATGGTGTGCTCTGTCAAGTGTGGATTTGTATAACACAAGATTCCTTGGATGGTACTGATCAATCCGGTGCACAGTTTTGGGAGCGAATTTGTCTTCTTTCACGGTGTTATTAGGGACTCCGACCGACCGACCGAACAGTAAGCTCCGTTACAAGTCGCTTCCAATTAATTTCTAAAGTAGTAGCCATGTTCATTGCGAAGTTGGGTTCTGTAACAATTAGAGCGGCTAGTGGAACTACCACGGCCGATAAGGTATGTACAAATTATCATATATTTAGTGGAATTTACCATTAAATTTATTAGATGATACAGTATTGATCTATTAAATATTGTCATAGATGCGCGATGCGAGAGTCGAATATTTACAAAAATCCGGAAAAGCTTTCAAGTTTGAAGAATGTTATGATATACTGAAGGATCAACCGAAATTTTCCTTGCGTACTACTCAAGTCTTTGATCGAGTCATGGATTCCCAATCTGGGGAAGGTGACAGTAGCAAAAATTCACCCTCAATAAACAACTCAGATTCAGACATGGCGGTTGACATGGAATTGCCTTTCCCTCTGACCCGACCACCAGGTAAAAAAGCACAGAAGAGAAAAGGAAAAAGTCTAGCCGAATCATTCGAATATTCTCAAATGGTAGAAGAACCAAAAGTTTCAACGCTATGTATAAAGAAAGCCAAGATAAGAGGAATTTGGCCACCAAAATGAAGATTTCCATTAAACAAAAAGACCATGAACTGAAAGAACGAATGGAGGAAGATCAGCATTATGAGTCTTAACCTTAGCAATTTACCGGATTGTCAACGTTATTATTTCATGTGTAGACAGAATGAAATATTGCAAAAACGAGGTTATAATAGGGGGTAAACAACTTTTCTTCAAAACTTATAAATAAGACGCTTTATTCAATGTAATATGAAAATTTAAATTTCATTAATCTGTCTCCTTCTTTATTTGTAGTGTGTTACGTTAAAATATTTGTACTTTGTTTCACAATTGATGTTTTCTTTCCTGCTTTAATTTTTAAAGTGTTTGATTCATATATTACATAAGGTAAATAGATTTTGCAACGTATTACATTCATATAATAAATCTGATTTGAAATACAGTAAATTAAAATAAATATGCAGATAACAAAATACTACAATTAAACTCTGGAAATATTTACATTTTGCCTATTCCACATCTCCATATTGGGACCAAATTTGCTCCACCAAATATTGACGTTGGGCATGATGTTTTTGTCTATCATTTAATATCACATTGCGAACCATTCGGGCTCCCTGATCAACATGTGCACCTCTGTTAGGTACAATCACTGCCGCATCCTGTATTGGATCATAATCGTAATCACCTTTGTCATCTTCACTGTTCGTCCTCAACAATCATATTGTGTAGAATTATACATGTTTTCATGTTATATGAAAGAGTATCTGCATCCCGTATACGTGTTGGGTCCTTCACTATTGCGAAGCGTGCTTGTAAAACTCCAAAAGTGCATTCTACATCTTTGCGGACACCTTCCTGCATTTCTGCAAATTTCTTCTTGTTTTGAGTATTTGGGGTAGAGTAAGTTTTCACTATAGTCACTAATTGAAAAAAATTCATGTTTTTTTGGAAAATATTTAATTTATAACATCTTTGTATTCTAAAGAAAAAATAAGTAGATCATGAGTAGAATTTCAAAGGTGTTTTACATCTTTAGGAAATTTTCTAAAATTCATTCCCTACAGCTTACATCATTGTTGAATGCTTGAAGATTAAGAACACTCAAATTTATGAAATGCACACAATTTCTTAGTGCACTCAAATATTATTCGGCCATCTTCAATGTATCTTGAACATCTAACATGAAATATTTTAAGTACATCTAATATGAAATATTTCAGGCTCTATAAGATGTAATGCATCATTTAATGTAGAAATTGTCATCGTATTATTCGAGGCATTATCAAAACCAATAGAAAATTTTATCAGTAATAAAAAAGTTAGTGCATGCTTGTATGACATGTGATGCAATACCATATACATTATGAGGGTACATAATATATCCAAACTATCTGATCCTCTTTTGGATGATCCAATTATTATCAATCCAATGAAGAATTATGCATATTATTGAAATATCGTTAATACCTTTCCAACAGTCGGAGGTTAATGAAATCCTACAAATTAAACTATTCAAAGTAGCAAGTAAAGAATCCTTAAGGTTTTGATAAACTTTAAAACAATCAGTTATAATGGTATTTTTAGGAATTCGGTTAAAATTGGGGTTTAGAGTGGTTTGGTTAAAGCCATCTAGGTTCCTACTTTTGGAATAAGAAAATGATTACTCGTAATAACTAGTTTTGTCATTTCACTACGAGCGAGATCATTATTGTAACTAAAACTTTATACGCAACCGGTCTAAAGGTTGATCTTTTTTAGGTAAGCTCTTTTTCAGTTTCGGGTGTTTATTGTTTAAATGTCGTACAAGTGTACCCAAGGTTTTAAATCTCGGATTGCGGACTCATCTCGGTTGCGGGTGTTTCGTCTCGGATCAGAGATATCGGAGGAGATCTCAGAAAAATGTGATCATCTCGGATGTTCATTTTGGACACTCAATAAATATTTTTTTGTTACTAAACAAGATATTATTTGTTCTACATGTCATTTATTATATAAAATATTGTATAATGTAACTAATGATATGAATCAATTATGGTAAATATTCGCAGAATTTAACAACAATATAAAAAAAATGTATCATAAGTATATAACTAAATTAAATTTGCAATTTGCATTGATTAGAAAAAGGCTAAATTTGATAAAACCCCGTTGAACTATACCCTTTATGCAAAAAACCTTACTGAACTTTTTTTGTGCAGAAAACCACACTCACGTATAGTTGCAAAAAACCCACTCCGATGGTATGAGCTTTCTGCTAAAGATGAATAAGGTTTTTTGACAATAATGAGAAAAATTCATGATGTTTTCTGAATCAACTTACAAAGATGAATGAGGTTATCTAATACAAGCAGAAAAGTTAGATGTGGTTTTTTGAAAATATACTTCAGGGGGGTTTTTTGCAACCATACTTGAGTGTGATTTTCTGCGCAAAAAACAGTTCAGTGAGGTTTTCTGCTTAAAAGAGATAGTTCAAGGTTTTTTTTTATTGCAAATTTAGCCTTAGAAAAAAAATATATTATTTAATAAACTTATTTGACTTTGCATATACACAAACAACAGAGAGACGAAATCCTCACATTATCTTAGCTTATGGTCCTATATTGAAAGACTTACATGCAAAAAGTAAAAAAAAAAAATTTATATTCACAAAAACATTAGTGTCTATTTCGGCCGATATTTCAACAATTTCAACAGAAATCTACACATTTCGGTCCAAAACGTTATGAAGTATAAATTTTGTGATTTCGTATCGGCAAGCTAGCCGAAACAAAATTTCGGCCGTATCGACCGAAATTTAAAACAGTGAAGGTACCCATCTCAGTTTCCTTCACCCATTTGTAAACTGTTGTACCATACTTACATCTCTTTTTTCTCTCTTTCAAATTGGGGGAATCTTCTTCCCATATATAATGACAGTCGACTTCAAAGTACATTCTCTATGTTTTCGGGAAGAATGTTGATTTTCGGTGTATTGGGTTTCGGTATCTTGAAAAATGATTTCATCGAATTGTGTTTGTGGATTAGTGGATTGGGAAAACTCGGGATCACTATCTTCTTCTTTAATACTATCAGTATCCGATCTTGAAATATAAGCGATGTGGGATATGGATTCTTGTGCACTCTTTTGGCTACTTCTACTTGAACGTGATGATGTCATTTTATCGTATAAAAAATATAGAATTGATATTAAAAAAAATATAAGAAATGAACAGGTAAACAATTTTGCAACTAACAAATATTGAACAATAAAATTGATACCGTTATTGAAGAATTACAAAAGAAAATTGCGAAGAGAATGATTTTTGTTGAACGTTGCTTCACTTCTTTTCTTCAAAAAATTGCAAGAGTAGCTTAAGAGTTGAGAGAGTAGAAACTTGATTTGGAAATTATTGGAAACTTAAGAGAATTGTTTGGAATGAATTGAAAGAGTTGAGAGGATTGTTTGGAGATTTTTTAGTGAAGAAAATGGTATGAAATAGGTGTGTATTTATAGATTTTCATATGGGGTAAAAGGGTATTTATATAAACCCAATAATAAACAAAACAATAAAACAAAAAAAGCCTATAATCAATGGTCGGCCCGGCGGGCCGACCGTTGAGCCCGCCCGGGTTTTCCCATGGCTCAATGGTCGGCTTAGGATGGGCCGGCGTTTGAGCCGGTCCGGGTCCGGGTAGAGGCCCACTAAGCCCTGGCCTCTATATGGTCCAAGTCGAGGCAAGTTCTTTTTAAAGATAAGTATGACCCGGACCGGCCTGCCTAAAGGCTGTCTGGTTCGGTCCTCAGCCCGACCTATACCGGTCCAGGCTGGTCGCGGGCCAGACCGACACGATTGCCACCTTTATCCAGCGGGCAGAGAATGAATTTGACTTGTAAGGATTTGCAGATCGGAAAGTCAGGATTTGATGATTAATGTCGATCTTAGGAACACACAGGTGATTGTGAAATGGTATTTTATTTTGGGTTTGTTGATTGATTTTGGGGGAATGTCGTGATTGAAAGATTAATGTTTGTTTGTTTTTGTGTGTTTCAGGTTTTTAAATTGAGTTCGAATCGTTGTACGTGGGGGAAAAGTCGGGAAGCGAGGAATCGGAAAAGATATGTTGGAAAAGTTTGGATTTTTTAAATGAAATAGTAATTGCCTTTTTTTTTTGGAAATAATATGAAATAGTGATTGTTGATTGAGAAAATTTGAATTTTTAGATGAAATTGTTATTTTAGTTGTGAAATTTGGATTTATAGCTGTTTTTATTTTTGTTTGTTTAGAACGTGCATATAACTAGTACCTTTAACAAGAAAGAAAGCCTGCATATTTTACAAGAATCTGTATTGTTTCTTCTTAGGGTTTTTTTTTTACAAGTGTGCCCTTAATAAATAAGCTAATATCATATATTCCCCTTACAAATCAGTATTATCATAATTGCCCCTAACAATGTGAGCATTAACCATATATATTCCTTAGTATAGAAGATATTGAGATTGAGAATGAGATTTGAGGTTTAAGGATGAAGTTGATGTTGTGGCTGTAAGGTTTTCATATTTTTGTCGATGTGGGTTCGACCACAGGTGGTGGTTGGGCAGCAGGGATAGAGTGGAGTTGGGTTGCTAGTAGAAATTGGTAATTGTTAGATAAGAAGGTTAGAAAATAGTAAGAGAATTTTTTTGCAGCTAATGGTCAAAACTAAAAAACATCTAGGCACAAGCACCCTATAATCGAATATGACACAAGAAAATACTGTAATTGCCAGTGGAATTTTACCCAGTGTCAATTTAAGATGGATCTCCGATTGTTAGTGGCAAATGTGATAATATTAATTTGCGAAGGGCATATATATATGATATTAGTTTATTTGTTAGGGGTACACTAGTTAAAAACCCTTCTTAATATTCATATGAGCACTAACTTATGTTTTGGGACGAATGGAGTAACATATAAACAAGAAATTGACAGCTACTTACTTGCTAAAAACCATACTTTAAAAGTCACACAACCCACATGAAGGGTTGCACGTGCCTTTGCTGTAAAGTCATCTCCTTTTTCCTTTTTGGAGGAACCACATCTTCACAAGTCCTTTCCCACCTTCACACTTCACTCTGAATTTTCTTTCCAAAGTAATCTACTTTTTTAAAATAAATATCAAACTGATTCTCTTTTGAAACTAATTATCAAATAAATAGGGCTAGTTCGAAACGACGAGTTTAATTATAGTGTTTTGAGATTTAGAGATATTTTTACAATTGTTAGAGAAATCCCTATAATTAAACTCATTGTTTCAAATAATGATCATAATTAAATTAGACTCACTGTTTTAAAATGCATGTCTAGTTCAAATCAGGTTGTTATTCAGGACATCGAGTTTAGCTTTAGCGTTTTGAGACTTGATAGAATTTTTTTAAGTGTTGGAGAAATTCTATAACTAAATTTGCTGTTTTAAATAACGACCAATCAGCAAGTGTAGTTCTAATCCGGTTGATGTTTAAAACAACGAGTTTACTTTAGTGTTTTGAAATATGACGAAAAAAGTGTTAAAGAAATTCTTATAACTAAACGATTTGGTAAAAATTTCTTAAAGTATTGAAATTTTTCTTAGAACTAAACTTGCTGTCCGAAAGAATGAATGAGTCAGTTTGGTAATTAATTTTGAAAGTGGTCATTTTGGAAAAAGAATTTCACTGGTCTCTCTCTCTCTCTCTCCATCCAGGGTCCAAACTATCTCAGATTCATTGGCGTTCCACTTCTTTTTATATACTTATTACAAGCGAGCCGAGGCGTTGACAATAAAAGAGTTAAGAGTTCCTTGCCTGGTATTATGAAAACTCTCCACCACCTTCACCTCCACCTCCTCCCCCTCCTCTTCTTCGTCCTCGTCCCTCTCTCCCTCCATGCTCAAGTCCTCTCCCCCTCCCAAATCAAGACCCTCCTCCGCATTCAACGCATCCTCGAATACCCCCCTTCCCTCTCTCCCCTCACCACCAATGCCACCACCACCACAACCAACACCAACTTCTGCTACCTCCCTCCCTCCCCTTCCCTCTCCATCTCCTGCATCGGCACCCGCGTCACCCACCTATCCATATCTGGGCCCCACTCCCTCTCCCCTTCCTTCTCTATCGACTCCCTCTTCACCACCCTCTCCAAACTCCCCAGCCTCACCTCCCTATCCCTCGTCTCCCTCGGCCTCTTCGGCCCCCTCCCCTCCAAGATCCACCGCCTTTCCCAACTACAATCCCTCAACCTCTCCTCCAACCGCCTCTCTCACGCTCTCCCCACTGAGCTGTCCTCTATGTCTACTCTAACAAATCTTGTCCTAACCAAAAATTCTTTCACTGGCACGCTGCCATCACTGAAATCTTTGACTGAGTTGGATTTGAGGAATAACTCGTTTACTGGTGGTATTCCATCCGGCTATGCTTCTCTTGGGCTGCTGCAGAGGCTGGACCTGTCTCTGAACCAGCTCGGCGGGAAGGTGCCGGCGTTTCTGTTCTCTCTGGGTTCGGTTCAGTACTTGGACTTGTCTGGGAATAAATTTAGTGGGACGCTGGACCCGAAGCTGACCTGTGGTGGTAAGCTTCGATACGTGGATGTTTCGAGCAATCTTTTGGTTGGTGGGTTGCCTTCGTGTATTGGGACTAATTCGTCGACGAGGGTGGTTTTGAATTCTTGGAATTGTATGAGTTCCAAGGATTCGAGGTTTCAGCACAAGGTTTCTTTCTGCAGTAGGGATCCACTTGCAGCAGCGATTCCGCTGCCGTCCGCGAAGAATGGAGGTGGAGGGTCTGCGAGTAAATTGGGACTTATTTTGGGAGGGATACTTGGTGGTGTGGCTATTTTAGGACTGCTTGTGTTTTTGGTGTTTATGAAGGCCAAGTCGGAGAATGTCACCAAGAGTATGAAACTACGGAAGCCAGTTGTGCTGAAAGCTGCGGTTCAGGTGGCTCCGAGAACGCCTACTGCAACAAGTGAGTGTGTGTGTCTTGGTGGTTTATCATTGAGTTGATGATGATTTTGCCACAACTGTGTGATTTGAACTGTAAAAATGTTACTTTTTTTTTTTTGGTAGGGCATATGTCTCAAGCAGTGAGGATCGGTACGCTGGGGCTGACCCCTTACCGGGTTTTCACCATGGAGGAGCTCGACGAAGCAACCAACGGGTTTGATCCCATAAATTTCATATCTGAAGGTCCTCAGGGAAAGGTACTATATTTTCCATGCTATCTGATCTCTGTGTATGTAGAGAAGCAATTAGATGCTATCTATGGTTTTGTGGCAATTGTTTAATCAGCTCTGCTTAATTACAACCTAAGCTAGTAGTATTTTCAACTCCAATTACAAGGGGGAAAAAAAAAAAAGAAATTGCAGGAGTTTTGGTAGGAGATATCATATTTGATCATCTGATGACATTTGCTAGTTAAGCAAAACTAGTAGTTTACACGTGCGATGCACATTTTAATAAATATAGTTTTTTTAAAAGTAAAAATTCAGACGTAGTTTGGATTTGATCTAAAACCTCATTTACAATAGTTATGCACGTGCGTTGCACGGGTTGGTAGATGGACAAATTACACTAAGGCATTCTCTTATTATAGTAGTAGAGATGAATTATCTCATCTTCAATGTAATGTTAAAGGTAGTTAAAAAAAAAAAATTCTCTGAAAAGAACAGTAAACGAGCAATTACTATTAGTATTTAGGGTTAAAAAGGGTTAACGAACATTCATGATAGACACATTCATGATAGACGTGGGCCAAACCCAATCTGGTTAGTTTCCAAATGTAGTGATTGCCTACCAAACTGCCTGCATATTATCAAATAGGTGACTATGATTTTGCCCACTCATCTCTATCTTGATTATGAGTCATCGGTTATGGAAATTTTTTAAAACCTTTTACAATGCTGGATTTTTTTTTTCAACCATGCAGTTTTATAGAGGCTGGCTTAGGGATGGATCCACAGCTGTGATCAGATGCTTCAAGTTAAAACAGACACTCTCACCGCAAATCCTGAGTCAATACATGGATGTAATCTCAAGGCTGAGGCATGTTAATTTAGTAAGCTTCCTTGGCCACTACATTCCTACCGACGACCAAGAGAGTTCTATTACCGATAACAATATCTTCCTTGTTTTCGAGTATGTCTCAAATGGAACCCTGAGGAGTCATCTCACAGGTGAGATTTCCAAACTGAACTTTAGTTGATTTCTTTATTATGCCTTGTAATTTTAATTATTAACTCTTTAAGAATTCGCAGAATGGCGAAAGAGAGAGATGCTGAAATGGCCGCAGAGAGTAGCAGCGGTTATTGGGGTTGCGAGGGGAATCCAGTTTCTGCATACTGTGACGGTGCCTGGTATAGTTGGAAATGATCTAAGCATCGAAAATATTTTGTTGGATGAAACACTGACGGCAAAAATCAGCAATTACAATCTGCCTATGCTGTCTAAGAATAAGAATAACAAGGTGAGCACAAAAAGGGGTTAAGGCTTAGGGTTTTAGGAATTTTGTGCTGATTCTGCAGTTGGCTTTACCTTTTTGTTTAATCATTCAGGTTGGTTCAGGGAGCCCCTTCAGTACAGCAGAGGACAACGATGATGGAAGGTAACAAATTAATTATACTTTCACAATTAATTAATTAATTCTGATGTATGCGTGATTCTGAAAATTATGTAATCTTTTAGTGGTAAATGTATTCAGTATTTTTCTTGTTATGTTCACAGTATCCATAGTTTGGAACATGGTGAGAAAAAAGACGTTTATCAGTTGGGCCTGATCCTCTTAGAAATAATCACGGGCAAACCTGTTGGATCGCCACGCGAATTGGATGCCCTTAAAGTCGAGGTTTGTCATTCCTTTATTTCCTCATTCTGGTGCATAGAGCCATAGACCAATTTTTTTTATATAAAAACATATGTCTTTCATTTATTGTCATATTGCTAAAGTGAGCTTGCTAAACCGAACAAAAATGTACTACCACTGAATAATCTTATATAACCCTTGTCAAGATCCTAGTTAGAAAGAAAGAGAGTAACAAATCTGAACAGCATATTATAAGTGGTACCTTCAAAAGTCCGTGATATTCTTTGTGATGAATCTCTGCAGCTTCAGGACAGCTTGAGTGAAAGCGCACCAAAGTTAAGGACAATTTCAGACCCCACCATGAGAGGCACATTTGCACTCGACTCGCTCCACACATTGGTCACAGTTGCCCTCAATTGTGTCGCTAAGGATCACAGGGAGCGACCATCGATTGATGATATTCTCTGGAATCTGCAATACTCGGTTCAGGTTCAGGATGGGTGGACCAGCAGTGATAGCCTCAGTGTTCATTCATATAACTCTTGATTTTTTGTTTTCGTTCCCCTTTTTTGGTTCTTTTTTTAAGGGGGAAGGGGTTAAAATTTGTTTTTCGCTGTGATGCTATTCAACCATGTAACTTATTGCCAATCGATGGGATGGCAGTTCTTGTATATGTTGTATGTTTAATGTTAAAGACGGCAGTAGTGTCACCTTGCAAATTGCACTGACTAAAATAATTTTGAGGAACTCATAAAATTTTATGTATGATTCTTAAAAATTTAGAAATGCCTCTTAGCTATTACAACAATATAATGAGAAGATGACTAATTTACAAATTAACTAATTCACACTTTTAAACCAACTAACATCATTCTATATTTTTATTCAATTAAAAGAAAATAAAAAAATAGTCGAATAATTATCAAAATTTAGAGATGCTAAAAAAGCGACTTACAATCTTGTCAGATACCTTCATTCTAAACCTTACTTGCAAGCACTCACATTATCTACGAAGTCCCTCAATATTTGTCTCCAACTGTTTTATATTACTTCTTAGTTGTGTCTCTATAAAATAATCAAATTATAAAACACACGTACAATACTACAATTCACCAAAACTTTTCAAACAAAATAAAAGATATAGAAAATATACCACTATCTGCATGTTGTTTCCCTTCTGATTTCAGCATATTACGATGCTTCTCTTGCTTCATCAAATTTTCATCTTCTCATTTCATCAACCATTAGATCATAGTCCTTAGTTTTCTTATATATTCACTCATTTGTTCACTTTTATTCTAAGAAAATAAAAAATTATAAAATATAATAATGATAAGATGGACCAAACTATTCAACTTTCATACATTTTACCATCATCTACAATCCATCAATCTTCACATATAATTGAAAATTTAATGATAATATTACTTAGAATGCAAAAGTCCAAATGAAAACAGATAACGATTAGAAGAAAAAGCCCTCATATGCAAGTCAGTTCGTTCCAATCTCACACTTAACGACCCCCCTTCTTCTAATCCGAAACCCAACATTATTAGGTTTGCATCTGATCCCTCTCAAAACTTGACCATACTATCATTAAAAAGCAGAAAAATACTCAGACACAAACAAATTAAATATTACCCAAAAAAGGATATAAAAACTGAAACACAATTCTAATTGAAGAAAGATTGCTAAAAATTTTGAGAGATTGCTAAAAATAAATAAAAAGCTCAAGAACTTAACAAAAGTAAATTTTCAGGAGAAATAATTATGAGAAGTAGTGAACACAATTGCCATCAAATTGAAGAATTAAAGTAGATCTTCAGGTAACCTACATCTGGGCCAATTGCAGCGACAACATGACATACAGGTCTAACTTCCTTCTCTATAATCTCTTCGTGTATAAATCAGTGAATAAACAAAAACAAACATATAATAATACTTACATTACCTCTTACGTTCTCACAGTTTATTCTTTCCTTCATATCTTTGCCTTCTAAAATCCCAGTTTCTACCATGGCCTCTAAATCTATTTATTTGGATATGAGGAAACAAAGAATCAAGAACAGAATATTAATTAGGATTTGGTCTGAAAATAACCAATCTTTATTTTTGAATCCATAATTAGGGTTTGGATTCCGATATTTTTTGAAACGCCCTAATTAGAAATCAAGAGTAAAAGTGGGTGGTAAATTAGGATTTCATGATACAATATTACAAAACAAATTAGGAATTCAGAAACCCTAATTTCTCATAGAATAATTTTTACCGATGGTGTCATCACCAATGGCGGGCCAGCGAGCGTCGATGATGAGGATTTGAGCGGGCTGGCGGACGACGACTGCTGAGATTTTGGGGAGGAGGGTTAGCCGGATTTTAGGGGAGGGGGAATTAGGAGAGGAAGAGTTTTTCTGTTTTTGTATTTGTTTTTGTACTTTGTTTTGTTAAGTAACAAAATGTGTGGTGTTCATGTGTTAAGGTAGGTGTAATTTTCTACTTTTGCTAGGTCTATTAGCTTAAGAAATAGTATAAAATGACTTGAACAAACTGAAAATGACCAAAAGGGAGAAGCGAGAGTAAAACATGGTTTGGTCACTTCTGCTCTTCTGCTCTTCTAATTTCAGTTGTTGTAAAAAAAAGATTATGGACGTTAATAATACTAACAGCACGTTCGGTGTAACTTTGTGTACGAAAACAAATTCACAGAATTGCATGAGAAATTGCAGAAGGGAAGATCTAATCATCTTGCTGAGGATTCTTGAAGACAAATCTGTATATGACCGCCATGTTTGATTAATGAAAAAGTATGTTGCGTGATTATAAGAAGAATATCATGTCTTGTAGTTAAGGTATTCCCAGTGACAAAGGGTGACAAATAGGTCCCACATAGGACCCACATTTCGTGAGCAATGCATAATAAAGCAATAGGGTGATATCAAACACTATTTATTTGCTCTTGTTCATAGCCTGATGCAACTAGTTTTGGACCTCGGCCTCTTGCTTACAGTGCTAAAAGGCTTTCCTCAATGTGCTATAACAGCACCTGCCAAAACTTCTTGTTGCCAATCACACGTTAGAAACAATAAACAATCTTCAACAGCAATGCATAATTGCTTACTGCAAATTTGTTAGAAGTTAATGGCATTTATCCTTTCAACCAGACATTTAACATTTGCACTAAATCAATGCCATGAAACTAAAATTCATATAGCCATTCTGCCATAGACCCTAAGCACCCACCCTGCGCCGATCTCCCAGAATCATGCAGGGGTGCCATTGAAATTTGTGCTCCTCCACTGGCGGAGGGTGCATCCGGAGGAGCACGGAAAGGACTCTCTTTTTCCCTAGCATGGGACAGCTCAAGAGAAAATGACAATTCTCAATAACGCACTATGAAGCACAAAAACACAGTCAGGTCACCAATGATATAAAGTCTGAAAGAGATCCATGACTAACAATGCAAAAAAGGAATCCAAAGCACATGTCTCATAAGACCCACCAAGAAAGTTGGGAGTATTCAATTGTCCACTAAATGATTCAAATTGCAAAGCCAAGCCAGATATACTAAACGTGTATGTAAAGAACAATACTGTTTGTTGGAATGATTGAGGGAATGCAATAATGTTGACGAATATGAGTCAGTCAGCAGTCCAGCTCTGCTCCACTACCTCCCTCACTTACCTGTTGTACTCCCTCTTGTTCTCGCTGAACATGCGCGCTGCTTCTGAGTTTGCTGGAGAGTTGGGATTCGGATCACACAGCAGCCACTGCATCATGTACAAAATGTAGAATCATAATTAGAGCATTTTCCAGCCAATGGAAATGTTTGAAGTGCAAAATTGGAGAATGCCAGTGAATGACTACTGATTTAACAATTCTATTGGTGAATAGTCGAAGCAGCTATCTTCAAGGGGAGGGAATATTCCTCTCAACCAGCGATTTTACGAATTCTAAAGACATAGGTCTATGGTCCTTAGATGACACAACCCAATGCACACCCAAACCATCTCTTTGAAAATTAAAGAGATCATACAAGGGGACGTTCATCTCAATGTCCCCCCAAAATCGATGTAGTTCTATCAGAAATATAGTTGTAATTAGGGATGCTTTCGGATTGGATCGGATACGGATCGGATATTGGCTATACCAACATCCGTATCCGCATTCCAAAGACGGATTCAGATACAGATACAAATATGAATCAGAAAAAAATCATATCTATATCCGCAAATTTCGAATACGGATGCGAATCAAATACGGTCTACCAGATAACATATACAAATTCGGAAATCAAACATATGGTTTTTGCTATATTTTCTTTCCTTGACTTGTTGGCATCTTTTGCGTAAAGAGTCACTACATCTTAGATTTTGATGAATTTCTTAAGTGAGGCTTTTGTCGAACATGCGGCAGGTGAAATTGCAAGACTGTTAAATAACGAAGAGTTAAAAGATACCTTGAATAGCTGGATTACGCACTCCAAAACCCAGCCAGCCAATCTCTTTTGCGGCCAAGCCTCAAGCCCATTTTTTTTCGCTACTAACGGAAAATAAATGCACGAGTCTCTTTCTCTCAAATATAACATGCAAAGAATATTTGGCCTACAAATAAAAAATATGACAAACAATTAGATACAATACATTGATAAAAGGAAACAATTGAAACTTACTGTATAATAAAAAAGATGCAAACCTCACACAGAGCAGAAGAGTACAAATGCCCACAAGGTGCTTGATGATATTCTTTGAAAATTTGCACACCAACAATATATCTCTAAATAAAATCATTTCAATAAAAAAATATTCGTCTGAATATATCTTATTGCATACTTATCTAGTTATCTTACTATAGTTGCAATTTTAAAAAAATTCTAAATAAAAAATACAGAGAACCTTCAAGTACTTTAATTAAAATAAAATAAAAATTAATTAACATTTAAAATGTATTGTTTTCTGAATTGAATGAAAAAAAAGGGTTTTTATAACTTGGTGGGTTGTTTGTGTTGGAATTAATTTTTGAAGTTTTCTGGGCCGGATTCCGGCAGGCTCCGGTCACCGGCGGCACCGGAAATTGAGTGGATTGCGATCCTCTCGACGAGTACTATTCCGTAGTGTACTCACTTGCCAAAAACGAATTCCGTATGAATGAGAAATGTTGGTCCAAAGTTGGGTACTTGAAATGTACTAACTTGGCAACTTGGAGAAAATGGATAATCCCATATCGGAAATTGGGAAAGATTTTTTCTAGTATATATACTAGAAAACTGGACTAAAGGGCGTGGCCCGGGGGTTACCACTAACATGTAGTGGAGAGAGGACTTAGCCAAAATGACACACACACACGCACGTCTCGGTCTCGGCTCGGCTTGTCTCTGGCTTAAATTTTTTTTTGCCCAGACAAAAACTTTTTCCCTACTGAACTGATAAGGCTTTTCAGATTCGGTAACTGGTACCAACAGAGTAATGGCTCACCAGTTATAAATCTGAAAAGTCTCCATTACTCTGCTGTTACAGGGTAATGGGCCTCTGAAGAGTCTCCGGTCTCCATTGTCTTTTATAAAAGACTACTGAATCCAGACAGAGTTTTTTGGACACAGTTAGAGTTAGTTTTATTCTTCTTCTTCTTTTCCTCTGTGTCAGCTGAGAGTACATCACAGACAGCAGTTCGCTGGATCTCTGAAGCAAGGGTGCCGCTCTTCAGAGAAGGTACAGTTATATCCTGGGAAGCAATTCGCCAGCCACCGTCACACTACGGGACGAATTCTGCTTTAAGGACAGAGATTCTCAATCTCAACTCTATGCAAAGTCTTTCGTCTCCTGTTTTGTTTCCTGTATTTCAATTCTTCACAATTGCTGTTGGGTTTTTTCATATTTATAAAATTTGGTTCTAACAATCTTAAAGAAAAAAATTTTCCTCACTGATTCTAACGGTTTTGTGAAGTTTATTTACAAGTGCTGTTATCGATTCGAAAAAACTCCTAACAATTTCTGTTTCATACTATTTCAGAAAAGATAAGAACATGGCGAACACACAAAGTGATATTGCCAGTGGGCTTATCAGTACCAAAACACCGGTGACCCAAAATATCAATGCACAATCAGGTTGCGGCACATTCGGTCGTTCTGCCCATGCACATAACCGTAGGAGAAAAACCGGAGAAGTTCAATGGAACTGGATTCAAGAAGTGGCAAGGAAAGATGCAGTTCTACCTGACCACATTGAAGTTGGACATATTCCTCACTGAATCTGCCCCAATGCTGGCGCCAATGGATGCACACTCCGTTGCTGCAGTTGATGCGTGGACTCAGGGAGACTGCCTCTGCAGGAACTACATCCTGAATGGCTTGGTAGACCCCCTGTACAATGTATACTGTGTCTTCAAGACGTCCAAACTCCTGTGGGGGTCCTTGGAAAAGAAGTACAAAACAGAAGACGCCGGGTCAAGAAGTTTGTAGTCGGCAAATTTCTGGACTACAAGATGATTGACTCCAAAACTGTTGTGAGTCAAGTCCAAGAACTGCAGGTTATAATTCATGACATTGCTACAGAGAACATGACGCTGTGCGAACCATTCCAGGTTGCAGCGTTCATCGAAAAACTTCCACCTAGATGGAAAGACTTCAAGAACTACCCCAAACACAAGCGAAAGGAGATGTCTCTTGAAGACCTAATTGTCAGATTGCGGATCGAAGAGGAGAATCACAAGACTGACAGGTCCTATGGAAATCAGTCCATAGAAAAGGCCAACGTGGTGGAGCACGAACAGAAGGGCAAGAAGAGAAAATTTCTGCCACAGGCCTCAAACAAAAAACCTCTTGCAAAGAAGTTTGCTAGGAAATGCCACAAGTGTGGTAAGCTAGGGCACAAAATTTCTGAGTGCCGCAGCAAGGACAGTAATCGTTCAGGAACAGGACATAAAAAGGGAATGAAAAATCCCACGCACACATAGCTGAGAACTTGTCCACTGGTCTCTCTGACCTGGACCTCTGTGCTGTAGTATAAGAGGTAAATCTTGTGGGGAGCAATCCTCGTGAATGGTGGTATGATACTGGGGCCACCAAGCATATCTGCTCGGACAAGAAAATGTTCACTTCATACCAGAAGTGCAACAAAGATGAACAACTGTTCATGGGAAACTCTTCCACCTCCAAAATTGAAGGAACAGGGATGATAGTGCTGTAAATGACTTCAGACAAAGAACTAACACTTACAAATGTCCTGCATGTTCCATATATTAGAAAGAACTTGATATCAGCTTCTTTATTAAGTAAGAATGGGTTTAAGGTTGTTCTTGTTTCTGATAATTCTGTATTGTCTAAGAATGGGGTATACTTGGGTAAAGGATATATAAAGGATGGACTGTTCAAGTTTAATGTAATGACAGTCATCCCTAAAACCATTGTTCCTGCTGTTCCCAATGTTAATGAAATAACTCCTATTGCCTATGTTGTTGAGTCTTCCTCTATTTGGCATGAAAGACTAGGCCATGTTAACGTCAATTCTATGCGTAGAGTAATTAACATGAATTTGCTACCAAAATTTAAAGTAGATAACTCAGAAAAATGTGAAGTTTGCACGGAGGCCAAACTCACTAAGTCTGTAGAAAGAAACACAGAAACTCTAAGTCTAATTCACATGGATCTGTGTGATTTAAAATATGTACAGACCAGAGGTGGCAAAAAGTACTTTGTGATATTCATAGACGATTGCACAAAATTCTGTTATGTATATTTGTTACATAGCAAAAATGAGGCTTTGGATAAATTCAAAGAATATAAACTTGAGGTTGAGAATCAACTTGGCAAAACGATTAAAATCGTTAGAAGTGATAGAGGAGGAGAATATGATGCACCATTTAACATGTTCTGTTCAGAACATGGAATAGTTCATCAGACAACTGCTCCTTACTCACCCGAATCAAACAGTACTGCCGATCACAAGAACCACACTCTAAAGGAGATGATGAATGCCTTGTTGGTGAATTCTGGCTTACCCCAAAATATGTGGGGGAAGCATTGTTGACTGTCAACTACATTCTCAATAAAATACCTCACAAGAAAACCGGCAAGACACCATACGAACTGTGAAAAGGTAACTTACCTTCGTATAAATACCTCAAAGTGTGGGGGTGTCTAGCAAAAGTGGCAGTACCTAACCCGAAACAGGTCACCATCGGACCTAAGACGATTGATTGCATATTCATAGGCTATGCACACAATAGTAGTGCATATCGGTTCTTGGTATACAAATCATATATACCGGATATCCATGTGAATATAATAATGGAATCAAGGAATTCTTCCTTCTTTGAACACGTATTCCTGTGCAAGGATACTACGTACCCCAAACGTACACGTGAACAAGGGAATGCAAGCACTTCAGTTGATGAACCAGAACATGAAACTGATGAGCCTAGACGAAGTAAATGGGCTAGAACATCAAAATCATTCGGTCCTGACTTTGTGACGGCCTTTCTGTTAGAGAATGAGCCCAGAAATTTCAAGAAAGTCATGTCTATGCCTGATGCTCCTATGTGGAAGGCAGCAATCAAAAGTGAAATAGACTCCATTATGCAAAATCATACATGGGAGTTAGTCGACTTGCTTTCTGGATGTAAAGCTCTAGGATGCAAATGGATTTTCAAACAAAAATTGAAACTAGATGGTTCAATAGAGAAGCATAAGGCAAGACTTGTGGTACAAGGATTTAGGCAAAAGGAAGGCCTAGATTTCTTTGATACATATTCTCCAGTTACAAAAATAACATCCATAAGAATGTTGATAGCTATTGCAGCTCTACGTAACCTGAAAATACATCAAATGGATGTTAAAACTGCATTTCTAAATGGGAACTTAGAAGAAGAAATATACATGAAACAACTTGAGGGTTATGTAGTTCCTGGACAGGAAAACAAGGTATGCAGGCTTGTAAAATCTCTGTACGGCCTGAAACAAGTTCCAAAGCAGTGGCATGCAAAATTTGACAATGTTATGATGTCAAATGGTTTCAAAATAAATGAATGCGATAAGTGTATTTACATCAAAGGTACTCCAAATGGATACATTCTGGTCTGTCTATACGTAGACGACATGCTCATTATTGGAAGCAATAACGACATTATCAAACAAACTAAGAGTATGCTTAGTGGCAAGTTTGACATGAAAGATTTGGGAGTTGCAGATGTCATACTAGGAATCAAAGTTTCCAGAATATCTGAGGGAATTACTTTGTCTCAAGCTCATTATGCTGAGAAAGTACTTGAAAGATTCAAGAATTACTCCAATGGGACAACAAAAAGTCCCATCGATCCAAGTCTTCACTTGTTCAAAAACACAGGAGAGAGCATATCACAACTGGAATATGCACGTGTAATCGGTAGTCTGATGTACCTAACAAATTGTACAAGACAGGACCTAGCACATTCGGTAAATATATTGAGCCGATACACGAGTAATTCAGGACGAAATCACTGGAAAGGAATAACTAGAGTATTGAACTACTTGCAACATACTCAGAGTTATGCGCTGCATTACACCAGATATCCAGCAGTACTAGAAGGCTACAGTGATGCCAACTGGATATCGGACTCCAAGAACTCAAAATCCACAAGTGGATATGTCTTCACACTTGGTGGTGCAGCTGTGTCATGAAAATCCTCTAAACAAACGCTATTGGCCAGATCCACCATGGAATCTGAGTTTATTGCTTTGGACAATGTAGCAGAGGAAGCAGAATGGCTTCGAAACTTTTTAGAGGATAATCTCATGTGGAAAAAACCAGTGCCTGCTTTATGTGTACACTGTGACAGCCAATCGGCTATAGCACGAGCACTGAGTTGTATGTATAATGGTAAGTCTCGTCATATTAGAAGGCGACACAAAACCATTAGACAACTGCTTTCAAATGGAGTAATCTCTATAGAATATATAAAATCAGTCGACAACCTAGCGGATCTATTTACTAAAGGTCTGTCGCGAGAGCAGGTTGTGCGATCATCAAGAGAAATGGGTTTAAAGCCTATGACGAAAGAGGATACTTGATGGAAACCTACCTAGGAATTGGAGATCCCAAGATCTAGGTTTAAAAGGACAACTAAATCTTGTTGAATCGACGGGAGCACTGAGAGATTAAAATCTCATACCTACTCTTACGATGATAAAACATTGCTGCCTACAAAGAGTTAGGATAAGCTTGGATTTTAATGATTCCCATAGCTTTGAAATAAACGTGGGGTATAACAGGATACTCTTTATGGGCAATCACCTTGTGAGTGTGAAATGAGGCCGTTTCTAGGAGAATGCAGAGAGGCTACATTCTCCAAGTTCACTCACGATTAACCAGGGATGTTCAAGGCCAAAATGAACACAACAAGAGAACTTAGTTCTGTGAGGAGATGAAACTGTGTGATAGTTATTATCTAGGTTCACATCAAAGCCCGGGTAGTTCAAGACATCATGATCACTACCTGGTGAAGTGAATCCGATAGCTAATTACTAAGGGTGGTTCAAAGTTGAAAAATTACTACCATTCCTGATGCAGTGATTTTCCGATTGTACTCTCAGAGTTTTTCTATCTTGGTTTTTGTTTTTCTGTCGTGTCTGGATTACATGGTCTGGTAATTTCCATTCATGTGGGGGATTGTTGGAATTAATTTTTGAAGTTTTCCGGGCCAAATTCCGGCAGGCTTCGGCCACCGGCGGCGCCAGAAATTGAATGGATTGCGATCCTCTCGACGAGTACTATTCCGTAGTGTACTCACTTGCCAAAAAAAAATTCTGTATGAATGAGAAATGTTGGTCCAAAGTTGGGTACTTGAAATGTACTAACTTGGCAACTTGGAGAAAATGGATAGTCCCATAACGGAAATTGGGAAAGTTTTTTTCTAGTATATATACTAGAAAACTGGACTATAGGGCGTGGCGCGGGGGTTACCACTAACGTGTAGTGGAGAGAGGACTTAGCCAAAATGTCAAACACACACACGCGCGCGCGCGCGCCCGGCCCGGCTCGGCTCGACTCGGCTCGGCTTGGTTTGGTCTGGTCTGGTCGAGCTTGGCTCTGGCTCTGGCTCTGGCTTAAAATTTTTTCCCAGACAAAAACTTTTCCCCTACTGAACTGATAAGGCTTTTCAGATTCGGTAACTGGTACCATTACTCTGTAACAGCAGAGTAATGGCTCACCAGTTATGAATCTAAAGAGTCTCCATTACTCTGCTGTTACAGGGTAATGGGCCTCTGAAGAGTCTCCAGTCTTCATTGTCTTTTATAAAAGACTACTGAATCCAGACAGTTTTTTGGACACAGTTAGAGTCAGTTTTATTCTTCTTCTTCTTCTTCTTCTCCTCTGTGTCAGCTGAGAGTACATCACAGACAGTAGTTCGCTGGATCTCTGAAGCAAGGGTGCTGCTCTTCAGAGAAGGTACAATTGTATCCTGGAAAGCAATTCGCCAGCCACCGTCACACTACGGGGCAAATTCTGCTTTAAGGACAAAGATTCTCAATCTCGACTCTGTGCAAAGTCTTTCGTCTACTGTTTTGTTTCCTGTATTTCAATTCTTCACAATTGCTGTTGGGTTTTTTTCATATTTATAAAATTTGGTTCTAACAGTTTGCAGTGATCGAATCATTAAGGTCGATACATAATTTCCATATAGATCGGCTTTTATAAACTAAAACCAAACTCAACAACAGAAGAAATCAAATTTGAATAGGCTACAATAGTTACGTAATAAGATTTAGCTAGGATGTCTACCACATGTGATTGCTAAATAAGACAATAAATCTTTAGAAAGTCAAACCAGGAAGAAATTAGAAGGATATAGTTTGATTACCTGAATTGCAGGAAGCACTCCACATGCCTAGCCATCTCTTTCTCAGTCTCTTACTCTCTAATATGAAATGCAATAATATTTTGATCTACACATAAAAATATGGCAGAAGTTTAGAGCAATACATTGTAAAAGAATAAGAGGGTGAGCGAGCAAATAAAATCCGAATGACGTTTGCACGATTATCCACCTAAAAATCACCACTAATTTCTAATATCCTTCGATTTATCACGATTATAATCACAAAAACCACATTCTCCATCCCTCCCTTCCACCCTTCCACAAACGCAATCAAAATCAAATCAATTCCAAACAGAATCACATAAAAAATTCATCTTTCTAAAAACCAACTCACTCAACAACGATTCCACCACAAAATCACTAAATTCTCCAATAAAAAGAGCAGATCTATACCTGAATTGACATCGCCTTCTTGTTCGATTCCAGTTGGCTCCCTACAATCCACCATCAACAACACATTAAAAAAACTGAATCTTTTTGTCAAAACAACACAAAATCGAGATCGATCGGTCGATAAAGATGAGGAGCTGAGGAGGTCAGGACCGTCGGAGGGGATGAGTTAGGTTGAGTTGGGGATTTTTGAGAATTCATGATTAGGGTTAGGAGTGGACTTAGGGATTTCTGAAATATTATATATACTCAATTACTTATATATATATAATATTTGCAGGAGTCGTATCTGATCTGCTTTTTTTTAAAGAATATTTTGGATATCTGAATCCGTATTCGTCCGGATATGGAGTTATCATATCCGCATCCACATAAATTTCAGATTCAGATACGGATCGGATCGGGTATATCATTATCCGAGAGCATCCCTAGTTGTAATAGTTTGTAATATTCCGAGTAAAGCCCGTACTTGTATGTGCTACCTATATAAGAGATCATTGTATCCAATTAATAAGAAGAGAAAAAAGATAACAAACATACTTTTTATATGATATCAGAGCTATGATCCTAACGCTAGCCAGCCACCGTTGATTGCCACTCTCAACCTCACAGTGGGACCTAGAAGCTGCTCCTACCACCGCTGTTGACCCATGATAGCAAGGGCATCATTATGCCCCGCCATCGTTGTCGCTAGGTTTCATCCGAAAACCTAGCCCATTCATCTTCTTCCTCCCGCTGCTGCTCCTTCTACACATCAACCCAACCGTCTCCTCCACTCCAGATCAACCCCCCCAAACCTCAACCCTCACCTCCTTGGAAATCCAACATGTCCACCCTATCATCCACTCCAAATCCGACCAAAACCCCAACTTAACCCAACTCCAGATCCAACCCACATGACTAACCCACAAGGGATTTGAAACCCTAACCCTAGATCTCACACCCTATCCCTAATCTCGAAGAATTGTTGCTGATGTTGCTATAGATTTTGTTGGATTTTGATGTGATTTTTTAGTGATTTGGTGTGATTTGGTGATTTGTTGTGATTCGATGATTTGGTGTGGTTGCTGGATTTTATTTGTTGATTTGTTGTGATTGACAAGATGTGTGAAGAGAATAGTAATGACTTCAATGCGAGTGAGAACTACTTTTCTCCCTTTCTCATCGAAGTTGTTGAATGTGAAATCGAGTAATAGTAATTGGCAACAATAGCAAAAAATGTTTACAGTCAAATTGAAAGGTATTTGTTGCTCTTGTCACATATTCGATGACCCACCTGAGCCTATGACAGAAGATTGGGAAGCTAATGATAGCTTGATCATGAGTGATATTGGGAATCCATGGAGCTTGGGATTCTTGATATTGTGATGAAATGCTCTACGGCTAAGGAGCTTTGTGATCATCTTAAGTCGACCTATTTGGGCTTGACTAGTATGACTAGAGTTGTTACTTTGACTCGATACGCAAATCCGATCCAGACCCATTTCGAACCCTGCATTGAATCGGAATCGATCCGACCTATTATACAGGTCCGGGTCCGGGTCCTGAAATAAGAACCGATGCACTTCCGGGTCTGGGTCCGGGGTCCGCTCAAAATAGACCCAACCCGGACCCATTAAAAAATGCGCCAAAAATATGGAATTTGAATAATAGGGTTATAGGGATATACATGTAAATAGTAATTGTTGAAGATATATGTGTAAAAATATTATTTATTCATATACTTAAGTGTAAAAATTGTTGGAACCGTTGGGTGTCAGGTGTAAAAATACTTAAGTGCAAATATTTATTTCCCGCTACCGGACCCTCCGGGTAGGTTTTTTTTAACCCAAACCCGAACTTCATTCTCAAAAGTCTGGTTCCAATTTTTGGACCCATGAGGTACTGGGTCCAGGTCCGGGTAGTAGAGGATCCGACCCCATATGACCCGATATCAGCTCTAAGTATGATACATGTCTATAGTGTTCAGCAAGCCTACTATTGTTGTAAAATGAGTAATAGAAGCAATTATGTGTACTACGTAGTCTTGAAGAAGACATGTGATGGATTATAAGAGCTCTTTCCATTGAGAACTTATCTGAAGGAGATGCAAGAGCGCCAGCAGAAGATTCATGTTCTCACCTTTCTCGAGGGACTTTCCAAGTCTCATGAGGCTACCCGACCTTTGGTAATGAGAGGTCATGCCTCTAAAAATTTGTTAGAGGTCTACAAACTTGTTAAGAAGATGTTTTCCCCACCTTCCCTCAGCTATCAATAGCGACACCACAGAAGGTAGATCTGCATTAGTTACTTCTTATCCTCGTTTTAGTTAGGAGGAGGACAACATGGTCGGGGTGGTGGTCGCAAAAGTGGTTCCGGTGGTCGTGGTGCTAGCAGCGACAGTTCAAAGAGTGGTTCAGGCACTTCACTTGCCAACATCATGTGCAACTAGTTAAAAGAGTTTGGGCATACAAAATGGAATTGCCCTAACAAACGTTCTCATAACACTCGACCGTGGCACACTGCTCATGTAGCCTCCAGATTGACTAGAGTTTAGGTAGATACATGAGATTTTCATATTCTCCAGCAATACCATGATTCTCAGGGTCAGTCTTCTTCTTCTACCTCACCAGCCAAGGCTAGTAGTGCCTGCTTAACTACAAATACTCCTACATCATAGGTAATTGATTCATGTGTTTTTGATCCTATGAATGGAAATTCAGGTATATTGTCCTCAGTTAGAAGTCGTTTCATTCACTTGTTCGTCTACCTAATGGTACCTTACTCTCACTTTACCTCTTAGTTTTGTTTTTTACATGCCTAAATTTCCTTTTAACCTCATATTTATTAGGAAAATTACAAAATATTTGAATTATTAAGTTACCTTCTATCCTAATCACTGTGTGTTTAAGTAGCTTGAGAGGAGAAGGACGGTTGTCACAGGAAGTGAATCTCAGGGCCTCTATCAGCTTGATGGTGTCCCTATCTCTGTTGCTTGCTTGAGTGGTTCCATGACTTTTGATTGGCATTCTCAATTGCAACATCCGTCTTTACACAATCTGAAGAAGTTGAGAACCGATTTATCTTCTCTTAATGAGATGTCTTGTGAGTCATGTCAGTTAGATAAACACATGTGTGTGTCTTATCCTCCAAGAGTCAATATACAGTCGAGTCGACCTTTTAGTTTATTTCATTGTAATGTGTGGGTAGCTTGTCATGTCCAGTCTCATCTAGGTAACTTTGGATATTTTGCTACCTTTGTTGATGATTATTCTCGTGTAACATGGTTATATTTAATGAAATATCATTCTGAAATTTTCTCTATTTGTAAATCTTCTAGTGCTGAGGTAAGAACTCAATTTGCTGTTATTGTCATAACTTTGCATAGTGATAATGTCAAAGAATATTTTACTTCTGAGTTTACAACATTTATGTCTTTTCCTGGTATTCTTCATGAGTCTCCTTACCCTTACACCCTTCAACAAAACAGGGTTATCGAGCATAAAAACCATCACCTGTTATATGTTGCAAGGACAATTTTCATTCATAGACAAGTTCCTCAGCATTTCTGGGGGAATGCGATCCTTACTGCATGTCACCTAATTAAGTGCATGCCCTTGTCTATATTAGATGGTCAAACACCTTTTTCGTTTTATTTCCAAATTCTGACCTATTCCCCTTGCCCTCCCAAAAATTTTCGGGTGCATTAGTTTTGTTTATGCCCATCGTCGCAGTCGCTCCAAGTTAGCTCCATGTTCTCTCCAATGTATTTTCCTATGTACTCTCGCTTATAGAAAGGTTGAGTTGCGTTATTATCTTATCTCTGTTGTTGTTCCCATTCATGTGTCCTAACCTATTTTTTCTACCTCTTCTTCTGATTTACCTCCGCTTTCATCTGATGAGGTTAAACCTGAATTTCTAACATACCCTAGACTCGTAGTCTCTACTTCTCCTGATTCTGTAACACAATACTCCCCAGCGATGCTCGAACGGCATGGAATCACTCAAGTGTATAAAATACATTTGGACACTACTCACTTAGATCATGCCACTGTGCCATTGTCTCATCGCCTCAGGTCAATGAAACACTAATGTCTGGGCTTGCAACTACACCCTCTCTTTTACACACTGAGCTCACACATATTCTTCCCTATACTAGTGAGCCTTCTGATCTTGAAATTGTCATTGCCATATGCAAAGGGAATCGATTCACTGCACTTCCTTTATACAGTCGTCTATCATATGCTCATTTTTCTTCTGCATATTCTGCTTTCATTTATACTTTGGACACTTACCATATTCCCAAGTCATTATCAAAAACACTTTCACACCCTAGTTGGAGTCAGGCTATGCGAGAAGAGATGTCCGTTCTTCAATAAAATGGTACTTGGAATCTAGTTTCCCCTCCATCTGGCAAACATTGTACTGGTTGTAAGTGGGTGAACACTATTAAGGTAAACCAGATGGTCCTCTTGCTCACCTAAAAGCTCGATTGTTGCTAAAGGTTATTCACGGACCTATAACATTGATTATGATGAGATATTCTCTGTTGTGGCCAAGATGCCTTATGTTTGGATCATTGTTATCTTAGCTGCTCGAGTGCATTGGCCGCTCCAACAAATTCATGTCAAGAATGTCTTTGGGAATAGCGTTCTTGATAAGGAGGTTTATATGGAGCAACCCTCGATTTTGTTAGTAAAGGTGAGCCTACAAAAGTTTGTTACTTGAAATGATCTTTGTATGGACTCAAATAGTCTTCATGTACTTGATTTGGCCGTTTCACTGAGGATCTCACAGGTTTTGGATTGAGGAGGAGTGATAATGATCATTCTATGTTCTATCGACATCGTCACAGGAAGATGATCATTTTAGTTGTATATGTTGATGACATTGTAATTACAGGAGAAAATCAGAAAGATATTCAAGGTCTGAAGTCATATATTCAACAGAAGTTTCAAATTAAAGATCTCAAGAGACTAAAGTCTTTATTGGGGATCAAAGTTACTTGATCTAAGCAAGGAATTTCTTTATCACTGAGAAAGTATGCATTTGACAAACTTACTAAGAGCAGTATGCTGAGATGTAGGCCATCACACACTCATATGGACCAAAGTCTAAGTTGTTACCAGATCAGAAAGTCTTGTTACCAGGGAGACATAAGAGGCTTGTGGGAAAACTGAATTATCTCACAATCACTCATCGTGATATTTCTTATTTAGTCTGCATAGTAAGGCATTTAATGATTTATCCCCGTACAAGCCAGTGAAATGCAAATATGAGAATTCTTCAGTATTTGAAGAGCGCTCCAGGTAGAGGATTGATGTATACTGATGGTGGACATTGTCGAATTGTTGATTTTTCAGATGTTGACTGAGCTGGTTTCCTAACGACTAGAAAATCCACCATTGGGTATTGTGTGTTTTTTGCAGCAAACTTGGTTTCATGTAAGAGTAACTAACAAAATGTTATGTCTCGATCAAGTGCAGAATCCGAGAATCATGCTACGGCTGCCCTCACATGTGAGATGACATGGGTCAAATGATTACTTACTGAGTTGGGGGTTCTCCAACAAGAGTTGATGCATATGTATTGTAATATCCAGTCTGTCATTTATGTAACCACTAATGTTGTGTTTCATGAACGAAACAAGCATATTGAGGTTGACTGTTGGTTCGCAACAAGATTAGTGGCACTCCTTGTGAGCCTCTTCAAATATAAGTTAAATATATTCACACTGGTCACCAGCTAGCTGATGCTCTCAAAAAGCCTCTTGCGATAGTCAAAATACTGTTCATCAATGACAAGTTGGGCATGTATAACATATATGCTCTAACTTCTTGAAGGAATATTAGAAATGTAGTTGTATTAGTCTGTAATATTCCAGATAAAGTTCATGCTTGTCTGTGCTACCTATATAAGATATTATTGTATTCAGTTCAGAAGAGAAAAAAATAACAACCATACATTTTATAAGTTCTAATAGTCAGCCTAAGTCACCAAACTTGACATTTTTATGCAGGTTGGTATGTACATGCATTAACAATGCATTAACAAAAGAACAAGATTCTGTTCGGTTAACCCAATTCCACCAAACAGTTCCTGGAACAACTAGAATCAGATTAGTTAAGCAAATCCTTAAACTACTTGAACCACCATGTTTTCATAGGCCTACCTATCTTGTTTTAGTGTTTCTCCTTGTAATGATGCTGCTAGCTTCATCAGCGTTTCATAACGGTATACATTACGCATGCATCACTCATATGCGTATGAAACCAAGCAACCCTACCATGCATCACTCATATGCGTATGAAACCAAGCAACCCTACCACTTCAGCCACCTAGCTCTAATCACTGGAATTATCATAAGAGGTTTGTTTAAGCTCCTGAGGGCAGCTCCAACCAAGCACCATTTCGGTGCTTAACGCCAGAAATGGCACTGGATGGTGCTCCAACGGTCCAACCCTACGCCAATTCCAGCGCCAAATTTGGCGAATTTGGTGTGGATGAACAGTGTTGTGTCAATCTGGCATGGCACTGTTCATCAATGCCATTTTTTTAAAAAAAAATGTTAAATTTGCAATAAGGCCTCATTTTTATAGATAATTGTGTGTTTTAGTTATAGGTTTATGTTGTAGCCAATTTTGTGTTTTAGAAAATTTAATTTTTTGTTCACAAGTGTATTTTAGTTATAACTAAATTAATTTTACAATTTTAACAATTTGTTAGTTATTTTGAAAGTGTGGTGAATTGTACGTGGATCTAAATAGTAAATTTTATACAAAGTGTAAATAATAATACTTAAGAAAAATTTGAAATGCACATTAAAAAACACCAAACATTCAAACAGTGTTACAATTAAGAAATGAGGATTTTAGTTAAAAGTTATTTAAAAAGTAGGTAGAGGAGAATATGAATGGAATATTCATTTTTGGTGTTAAAAATGGTGTTGTGATTGAAGATGAAGTTACTGTTTGATGTGACTTTTACACAATTTTGGTGTAAAAGTTACACCATTTTGGTGTTGTGGGTTGGAGATGGTCTGAGTATACCAACTAGATTCACCCCTGAAATTCAAGAACCAACTTTGGTCCCACTAGATATCTTTCATTTGTTCTGATGACTACATTTTTTTTTAATATATGGTTAAATATTCTATAACTTACAATGCATGTAATGCTCAATTTTTTTATATGTCACTTTTCGAAAACTATTTGCAGAAATAGAACAGTTGTCAAAGTATTTGCGCTCGTAGACTCAACAACTAAACTTGTCGTTCCTAATGGCGAGTTTAGTTGTTTTATGCTCGCTGTTGGAACACGGCGAGTGTAGCTTTCAAAAATTTCAATGAAAACTCGTCGTTTTCAACGACGATGACATTTATGTTGACTCTTAGTTTGGTGTGCGCAAAACGTGCGTATAAATACTAATAAGTTTAAGTTGAGTTGTTCAGA
Source organism: Hemerocallis citrina (assembly GCA_017893485.1). NCBI lineage: Eukaryota > Viridiplantae > Streptophyta > Magnoliopsida > Asparagales > Asphodelaceae > Hemerocallis > Hemerocallis citrina. The sequence continues at coordinate 186,806,686 of CM030368.1, read as the reverse complement.
TTTTCAGGATCAAATAATATCAATAAGAGATTCAAGAGATATTCAAGAATAGGAAAAGAAGGAAAGTAATAAAGAAAGATTGTAAAATCAAGCAGAAGAAGAAGTTATTCAAAAAGAACACAAGTTGATTAGTGCCCAAGAAAGCTATCAAGACCAGTTGTTGTTATTTCATATTTGTGAGATTTTATCTGTATTTAATTGATTGATGATTGATTAGTATATGGTAAGAATATAAAGTGGATTCGTCATGAACAGCACGATTGCGGTCGACTATACTTCATTTCGGTCGACCGCACCACAGTCGACTGCACGCTATAGCAATATAATGAAGCAGTCGACCATTCATCTTTCGACTTTTTGTTTGAAAGATGAACAGTCGACTGCACCTTAATTGCGGTCGACCGTAACTTGAGCTGTTCACCTTTTTGGAATGTATCGTTTCTATTTTTGATAGATACACTTCTCAGTCTGTATATTTGGACGAACCCACTGTGTATTCTTCACCTATTACTTTGAGAAAAATCTTCTGAACTAATGAATTCAACAATCAATCCGAGTGTGTGTGACAGTTATTTGTTTTCTTCAGCCAAAATCATTAAAGATCTTGAGTTTTTCTTTTCTTCCACTTCGGTGAGATTGACGGGACTTATGTTAGAAGTCATGTGGGTGTAATAAGTCTTTCGGCCTGAATTCAAGAATCACTGTATAAGGGTTTGAGTATAGTGGAACGCTTGTGGCGGAGAATTGCTACAAGTAGGTGGTGTGGAAGTAGAACTGTGGGTCGAACCACGTTATATCGCTGCGTCACTTGTGCATGAAGTGTTTGCATTTCTTATCTCTTCTCATTTACTTTGCAACTTAGTTTTAATTTTTCTTTAATTTTTAATTTTGCACCATCACCCTATTCACCCCCCCCCCCCCCCCCCCAAGGGTGATTTACAATTTACACTAAACTCGCTGTTGGGAACGGTGAGTTTGGTTTTTTTTAAGACTCGCCGTTCCCAACGGCGAAGACATTTACACTAGACTCGCTGTTGGGAACGGCGAGATTAGTTATTTTTTTTTTAGATTCCCCGTTTCCAACGGCGAAAACATTTACAGGAGACTCGCTATTGGGAATGACGAGTTTAGTTCTTTTTTTTTTTAACTCGCTATTCCTAACGACGAAAACATTTACACTAGGCTCGCTGTTGGGAACGGCGAGTTTAGTTCAAAAAAAATTATATAGAGTTTTTTTTTTCGAAAATTTACTAAGTCCAACAAAATATTTTACTCTCTGTGAAGTTTCCTACATCCTCTCAATTCCCAACAGCCAGTCTAGTATAAATGTCATCGCCGTTGGGAACGAGTCTTTATTACAAAATTTGAACTAAACTCGCTATTCCCAACAACGAGTCCAGTGTAAATATCCTCGCCATTAGGAACGACGAGTCTTCATTAACAATTTTAAACTGAACTCGTTATTGGGAATGACGAGTTTCTCAAAAAATTAGCAATATTATATAACTTACAATGTATGTAATGCTGATTTTTTTTATATGTCACTTTTCGAAAGTATTTGCAGAAACTGAACAGTTGTCAAAGTATTTGTGCTCGTGGACTCAACAACTAAACTTGCCGTTCCTAATGGCGAGTTTAGTTGTTTCATGCTCACCGTTGGAACACGGCGAGTGTAGCTTTCAAAATTTTCAATGAAAACTCACTGTTCCCAACAGCGATGACATTTACACTAAACTTGATGTTGGGAACAGTGAGTTTAGTTATTTTTTTGTTTTTTTAAGACTCACCGTTTCCAACGGTGAAGACATTTACACTAGACTCGCTGTTGGGAACGGCGAGATTTTTTTTTTTTAAGACTCGCCGTTTCCAACGGCAAGAACATTTACACTAGACTCGGTGTTGGGAATGACGAGTTTAGTTCTTTTTTTTTAAAACTCGCCGTTCCTAACGGCGAAAATATTTACACCAGACTCGCTGTTGGGAACGGCGAGTTTAGTTCAAAAAAAATTATATAGAGTTTTTTTTCGAAAATTCACTAAGTCAAACAGAGTGTTTTACTCTCTGTGAAGTTTCCTACATCCTCTTCGTTCCCAACAGCGAGTCTAGTATAAATGTCATCGCGGTTGGGAACGAGTCCTTATTGCAAAATTTGAACTAAAGTCGCTATTTCCAACAGCGAGTCTAGTGTAAATATCTTCGCCATTGGGAACAACGAGTCTTCATTAACAATTTTGAACTAAACTCGTTATTAGGAATGACGAGTTTCTCAAAAAATTAGCGCTAAACTCGCCGTGTCTCAACGGCTAGCATGAAACAACCTAGCTCATCGTTAGGAATGACTAGTTTAGTTATTAAGTCCACGACCTTAAATATTTTGACAACTCTCCTATCTGTGCAAATAGTTTTGAAAAGTGGCAATTAAAAAAAAATCTGTAATGCTCAGAGTGCGTCCACTAAATATGTGAGAAAAAATTAGGTAAGTAGAACAAGGCCATACAAGTGGCAAATTATGAACTTGGAAACTAAGTTCATCCCACAACGGTCTCATATAATATCGACTGCTATTTAAAAGAAGTGTTTGTCACGAACGGATATTATTATAATTTTTTTTTTCACACAACAAACACTACTTTGTCACCAAATAAATTTGTGCACGTGACAAAAATTGGAGGGAAATGAAAATGACAAAAAAAATTCTACCAGCACGCGCGTTGCATGGGTTGGGATACGGACAAATTACACTAAGACCTTCTCCCATTATAATAGTAGAGATTTGTGCATCGCACGTGTAACGCCATATCTAATTATCAACATGCCCATTGCACATACAAACCAAAGTTTTTTTATTTCTTAATAGTTTTTAAAAAACGTGTTTCGTCCGTTTAGCTCCAATTTTTTTTAGAAATTAAGGCATTCATCGCACGTGCTTATTACTAAATAAACTCGTACATCGCACGTACAACTTCAAATCTATTTATCAATACGTGCATCGCACGTACAAATCAAAGTTTTTACTTCTTATTTTTAAAAAAAATATTTGTATTGCCCGTTCACCTCCAATTTTTAAAAAAATTAAGACTTCCATCGCACGTGCTAATTACACCGACTTACGTGTATCACATTTCAACTCCAACTCTTTATCAAAATGTGCATTGCTCGTGAAAAATACTTGTCAATTATAATAAGAAAACCTTTATAGTAATATGCATTATATAAGAACTATATATCTAAATTCTGTAGGCTGATCTTAATGATGCCATCCAACATCAACCTGAGAAACAGCATTTTGTGGACTTGTATAAGCCAGCTCTTCTTGTTGATTCAATCCAAAGATATATAAAAAGGGCCTTTTCTATAAGCGAGCTCTTCTTGATTCAATCCATAGCTTTTTCTCAAAACTTGTATGGTCAAGAATATGAATATTCCTATGCTCATCAAACAATATATATCTCATTTGCAAATAAAATTTCTCAACTTAGAATACCCTAATACATCCATGACAAGGCCAAGAAATCTATAGTTCAACGAACCAAGACAGTTTTTTTTTCTTCTTCGGTACATAAGAAAAATTCAAGTAACCAAAGCAATACAGAAAAGAACAAAAGCGAACAACAAATAAAGCAACTAAAGTAGGAAAACAAAAAAGTGCTGAGCAAGCTCAGGGGCCTAGTGGAAGCCGAAAGCTAACTAGGAAGTGTGATATGGGTAAAAATTGAACCAAATTAAGATATTTCAAATCGGACAAGAATCCTAAAGCTTCAGGGGTGAAACAGTAAATTCTATTAGAAATAAGCAGGGTAAAATAGGGATGGCAACTGGGCCAGGTCAACCGGCGACCCACCCGCGACCCGGCGCGCTTAGTTGCTAGGCGGGTTCGGGTTGAGCCTAGTGAACAGTACCGGGTCGACCCGGGTCGCAATTTACGCGAATTCGGCTCGTGAAACCCGGCCCACGAACCCGGCCCAACTCGCGAATTGGACCCGCCAACCCGCGGGTCGACCCGCGGGTTTGACGGGTCGACCGTTCGACCCGTGACGGGTCGAACGTTCGAAATTCCGCCCGTTCGCTGCTGGTGCGCTCTGTCTTGGGACAGAACAGCTCTTTGAGCCGTTGGGGACCTTGGGGTATTTTTTTTGGTTTTGTTTTTGTTTTTTCCAACATATTTAGCCTATAAATATCCCCAAAAATTTCATAAAAAATCACACCTCACTCTCTTACTCTCTCTACTATTATACATCATTTGTAAAGAATTTTTGAACAATTGTAGTATTCATCAAACAAAGAGCAAGTAGGCATATACACGATCGAATTTCGGTCGTATCGGAATCAAAATTCAACGTCTTCAACTCTCTTCAACCCTCGTCAAATATACTTCAACATCTTCTCAACTCTTCAATTGCGGAATCGGCAAAGCGCTCCTCCATCCTTTTAATTCTATTCTTATTTTAACGGTTTTTTTTTCATACGCGTATTCCACGGTGAACGGTATCCTCTATCTCTCCCGTTAATTTTTTTTGCGTTGTAGTTAAAATTATTGTTCGTTTTTTGAACTTCTCTATCTCAACCCTCTTGTTTTTTAGATTTTTTTTGTATAATTCACTGCTCCTACATTGTATATTTTTTTTTACATACTTTAGCACATTACCACATTATGTCTAGATCACGCGGTAGCGGTCGTAGCGGACAAGATTCCTCATCCTCTTCACGTAGGCCACCAATTGTCCCAACTAGTGAGCCCGCCCAAGACTACATTGATCCTACTATGGAACAATGGGGTGCACACGACGATGTTGTACAACAACAACAAACCGAAACCACACAACCCCGTAGTAGTAGAAAAAGTAGAGGAGAAACTAGCGATTGGCATAAGTTTTATGATTATATCCCGGACGAACATACTCCGGGTATAGGTTTGAAAGTGTGTAAAACATATAGTAAAACATACAAATTCAAGAGGGGTGACGGCACCGGTACAATTAGTAGGCACATCCAACATAATCATAAAGAACTTCTTGATCAAATACAAGGCCAACAAAAAATCAACCCTAGGACCGGTCAAGTAGATAGCCACCCTTATGATCCCGAACTTGTTCGTCGGGAAATGGCCCGATTAGTCATTAAGGAAGAGTTGCCATTTTCCTATCCTGAGAGTAGGAACTTGGAAAATTTTAATCAAACGGCCTTAAACCCTCATTTTAAAAGAATTCTGAAAAATACTTGCAAATCGGATTGTTTTAAAATGTATGTTGAAATGAAGGACGCGTTGATTGCAATTTTATGGAGTTTAACTTGTAGGGTTAGTTTAACTTCGGATTGTTGGACGGGTGTCAACAATATTCCAACGATGGGAATAACCTGTCATTGGATCGACAATGATTGGATTCTTCAAAAAAGAATCATATCACTTGCGGCGTTGCCGTATCCCCATAGTGGTGCTGAAATAGCAAACCGTATTATAGAAATTTGTGATGTTTTTCATATTCGCGATAAAATTATGGCTATTAGTTTTGATAATGCATCTAACAACAATGTAGCAATTACTACTTTAAAATCTGTATTAAACCCTCCATCTGACAATATTTTTCATGTTAGATGTGCATGTCATATTATAAATTTATGTGTTCAAGATGCATTAAGAATAGTTGATCCATATATAGTTAAAATTAGAAATTGTGTACATTTCATTGCATTAAGTCCAAGCATTTTACAAGAATGGAAAGCTTGTTGTAGGGTTAGAAATGTTCCTTTTAGAAAATTTCCAAAGGATGTTAGACACCGATGGAATTCTACTTTTGATTTACTAAATGTTGTCACCGATTATAAAGCAGTTGTAAATAATTTTTGTATCGCAAAAAATATGCACAATTTTGAAATGACTCCCCCCGATTGGTTTTTTGCCGAATCTTTGTTGAAATTTTTAGAACCTTTTAAAACCGCAACTTTAAAATTTTTAAAAACATATGAATCTACTTCTAGTAGTATTTTTATTGAATTAGTTAGCATGATGCAAATATTTAACGAAATGTTAAATGATCCCTATATTAGTGACATTGTAATACCTGCATTTCAAAAAATTTTGAAGTATTATTTTCCTTCTCCTATGTTGATTTGTGTTGCTACTGTTATGGATCCCCGTATCAAATTAGAAGGTACGAAGAATTTGATACAAATGTTTTTTGGATATTTAGAGGACAATATAGAATTAACAATTGATTGCGCTACTTTTTTAGTTCAGTTTGAATCTACGTTAAATAACTTGTATGATTATTATGATAGACGTTTTGCTTCTAGTAGTACAACTTCTGTAGTTAGTTCTTCTTCTGGTAGTTCTAAAGGTAAGGATAAAAGTAGAATTGGTGATAGAACATTTAGTTTACTTGAACAAATTCAATCTAAAAAACCTAGGACTAATCAACCAAATGAATTAAATTGGTATAACCAACAGGATACTGAGCCTACTCATTCTGCACTAGATATTTTACAATGGTGGAAAGAACATGAACACACTTTTAGTATTCTGTCAATTATGGCTAAAGATTTACTAACTCCTCCTGTCTCTACAGTTGCTTCTGAGAGTGCATTTTCTACAAGTGGCAGGGTTGTATCTGATTACAGGAATCGGTTGAAGCCCGAGGCGTTAGAGATGCTCGTTTGCACAGAAGACTGGCTGAAGGCCGAAGATAGGACACAAGGGAAAGCACTATCAAGTTTCACAAGTGGGAGCAACTCGCCCGAAGAACAACAACAACAACAACAACAACAACAACAATAGCTTTGCTTGTTATGTCAAATTAGAAAACTTGTACTCAATTAAAATTGTATATAAGAAATATGTTATTGTATAAAACTTATTTGTGAATTGAATTCTTCATTTCGTTATAAATTGTTAAAATTGTATAACTTAAATTCATATGAATAATATTTCAAAATTTGTTGTCAATTTCACTCTTTCAATCTTATTATTATTATTACGATTTTTATTGTTTATTAGTATTATTACTTACTTAGTATTATAATTATAATTATAATTATTATTTTAATTTAAGCTACCAAAAAAAAAAATTTAAACGGGCCAACCCGCGGGTCGACCCGGCCCAACCCGGGTTGAACCCTAAAGGGTTCACGGGTTGGGCGGGCCACCCAAACGAAAACTTAGCCCGGCCCTACCCGGCCCGGATAAGAGTGCAACCAGGCCCGGACCGGCTAAGTATACGTGCCAACCCGTACGGGTTGGGCCCGACCCGGCCCACTCGACCCGTTCGCCATCCCTAAGGTAAAAGCAAGTTTAGCCTCTTTTAAGCTCAACAACCTAAAACAGGCTTGTCATACTGGGTTGTCATAGTGGCCCAACATGAAGGAGTTCATAATTATCTGAAGTGTCGTCTTTAACTCTCTATCTACTAGTAATATACACGTGCGATGCACGCATTAATTTTCTCAAAAAAAGGTGAAAATCTGATTTACACGTACGATGCATGTCTTAATAAATATGATTATATATTTTTAAAAGTAAATGTGAAGACTATAATGGGGGAGTTGGAGTTGCACGTGTGTTGCACGTAAGTAGGTAGATTTACAACTCCAACTCTTCCATTATAATAGTTTTTATATATTATATTATAGATAGATAGATAGATAGTAATTTATACGTGCGATGCACATTTAATATATTAAAAAAATTAAAGTAAAAATTCTGACATAGTGAAGACTCGAACCTGAGACCTCCTTCATATTAGTTATGCACGTGCAATGCACGGGTTGGTAGATTGACAATTATTGACAAATGACACTAAGGTCTTCTCCCATTATAATATTAGAGATTAGAGATAGATAGATAGTAATTTATACGTGTGATGCACATTTAATATATTAAAAAATTAAAGTAAAAAATTCTGACTTAGTGAAGACTCGAACCTGAGACCTCCTTCATATTAGTTATGCACGTGCAATGCACGAGTTGGTAGATTGACAATTATTGACAAATGACCTAAGGTCTTCTCCCATTATAATATTAGAGATAAGAGAGTAACCACTTCTATCTCTTCATCCGTAAGAGACAATTTAAAAAGCATATCTCTTTATTAAGAGAAAAGTCCTAACTCTATCTCTACAATTACCTTTATCTCTTCATAAAGAAGAGAATAACCAATCCTATCGAAACATCGGGAAGTAGAGATAAATCAATATCTTGAACTGAGCCCTTAAGAAACTCTAAATGCCCCATGACCTCTTCAAAAACAAGGTAATCGCAAATTCCGCTCTAAAAAATCTTCATATCTTATGAGTTTCCTAACTTAGGCGTCGGAGGATCTATCGCCGGGGCCAACCCCAGTGTTTCAGACTATTTTGCAGGTCAATCAGAGCCATCACGACCATTCAGATCAGATCTAAGCATTCACACAAGTCAGATTTCAGAAAAAAGATCAGTTTGCATCGATCAATATCGGCGAAAACTAAAAGGTCAGATCTTATATTGTTTTCATAAAAGAATTTACAATATCTGTTTGCTCCTACAAAGAAAATAGCAGCAATAGATTGACATCGTCTATGGGAAACAGAAAAGAAATCCAACCAAAATTATCTAGTAAAAACTATTTTCAGTCATGCCCCAAAGGAAAATGGGAAGACAGTGCGCTCAAGCTGACGAGCCAACCTTCTTCCTCCACCTCCTCCTCATGCGAAGGACCTCAGCAGGAATAACCCCCTCAATAGCCTACTCAGCCTCCCTCCAAAGAAGCTACACCGAGTGGTGGGGGGGAGGGGGGTGGGGGGGGGGGGGGGGGCGCTCCCGAAGAAGTTAGCGTCATGCCCAGCATGTAGGTGAAAATAGGGTTCACTTTACACATTAACACCCTATACAACACCCTATGTGGTACCCCAGGCACAACAAGACCTTCGTCATGTCATACTCTCCCAATGACAGGGGTCTGACCTCTGAGACCGCTTGAATGAAAAGCAAATTCAGGATGATGTCCCCCATCCAACATGTTAGGAAAGCAAGATGTGCCCCTCTCCTCGAAGACAGAGGTCTAGAAGAAACCCCTCTCCGATGGAGCACAGAATAACCCCCTCTCCCAGCAGCAAAGAAGGTATCACTCTTTTAGAGGACAAAGAAGGACTCCTCCCCCTTGTGGGAGAAAGAGCTCGACTCCAACAAGTCGATCAGCTCCCAAGAGAGAGAGGGGGAAGAAGCACCAGTCACTTGGGTAGAATTTTGAACAATCAATGATGAGGTCATTCAAGCCCTCCATGTCATTTCTGGTAGGACCCGACAAACTAGCATGCACCGCCCTACTCCTCTTAGACTGGAGGAGTCCTGAGGGTCCACTAGGTCTGAAGAACAAGACAACACCATCCTCTACTCCCTCCAAAAGATGGGGGATCGCGAGTACTAATGAAATAAGAAGAGAGAAGACATTAGGGAACATACCACCCCATCCCCCCTTTCTCCAGGATAATCCTCGAAGCTCATGTCCCAGCCAATTCCAAAATTTCAGTTTTTGAGTCATACAATGGTGAGTGCGACCCAGTACCACCTTGAGAGTTTTAAAATCCTAATGATAATCATTCAAGCATTCAACTCCCTCCTCTACAAGACGTTCCCAGCAACCTTGAAGGGTTCTGCACGAGAGTGGTTCTCTCGTCTCTTTATAGGGTCCATCTTCTCGTTCGATTAGCTCAAGGAGCTCTTCCTCACAGACTTCATCACTAGTCATAAGATAGAGAAGACAAGTGACTCCTTACTTGACTTGAAGTAAGGGGATGAGGAGTCTCTCAAGAATTATGTCTAACGCTTCACATCTGAGTGCCGATCCATCCCCTCACTCTACTTAGTCGTAGCCACGACTTACTTTAGGTACAATGTAAACCATGACCACATGAAAGCTTCACTCGTCAAAAGACTCCCTCGAAACTTCATAGACCACCTTCAAAGAGTTGAGAAGTACATCCGAGTGAAAGATGACATTCTTCCCCAAGAACAGAAAGGGTCCTCATCCGGGAACAAACTAAAGAACAGTAATGAAGAGGGACCCAAGAAGTCTCAAAAGGATGTCACCGGTCAGCGTCGCCCTCTTCTAGTGTCGCGCTTTGAGAAGTACACTCCGCTCAATGCCAACATCTCTACGATTCTCATGAAGGTCAATAAGGATAGACTCCTTCAACCTTCCCCAAAGATGAACACTTCAAGTAGAATAAGGGACATGAACAAGCGGTGTGCATTTCACAAGGACCACTGATACCTCACAGATGATTGTCGAGTCCTCAAAGACAAGCTTGAAGCTATCTTCCGACTGGGTTACCTCACCAAGTTCACCCAAAGAAACAACATTGAGCCTCCACATGTAAGGGGAGCCAACAAGCCACCAGAGAGACCTTCTGAGGCCTATGACTCGGGACGCATGGTGGTATTCCACTCCATCCGTGGGAGACCTATGGGGGGATTGTCCAACTTCTCTAGGAAAGCATTCCTTCGTGAAGTGAACTCGGTACACAACATCCCCTCCCAAGAGATCTGGGGGTACCAATAACATTCTTAGACCAAAACATAGAAGTTGTTCGAACACCTTACTGCGATGCACTTTTAATCAGCATATGCATGGTAAACTATAAGGTGCGCCGCATCCTAGTAGATAACAGAAGCTTGGTGGACATCCTTCTCCTGGATGTATTTCGAAGGCCTTAAGCTCACACGAGACAACCTCAAACTTGCCGGGTACACCCTTCATGGATTCTCTGGAGCCTTCAGTCCATATTGAAGGAATAGTCACCCTGAATGTGACTGTGGGAAAAGCTCCAGCCACTTGCACAGGAGCACTCAACTTCATGGTCTTCAACATGAAGTTCGCTTACAACACCATCTTTGGTCGCCCAGGGCTAGTAGCCCTTCACGCAGTTGCCTCAGCCTTCTATATGAATGTAACCCCTGTTTCTTGTATTTGTATTTTCTGATGTATTTCATTTCACTGTACTCTATTTATCAATTCAAAATCTTGTATTTTGTTTCCAACATTAATAAAAGTCATTGCTTTTGTTTCGACCCAATTTTATGCCCAATCTACTTCAATTGCTTTGTTCTTACCAGCTCAAAAATTTGCTATTCCTCATCGGAAATTAACTGATTCTTCTCATCTAATTCATATTGCCTAATTATAGTGATTTTTGACTCAATTTCCTTTTGGATCCTATTCAAACCCGCTATCCTATAACTCTAAACCCAATAACCCAACTATATAAAACCCTAACCTAATTAACCCTAATTTACCCTAATCTTTATTGCTGTTGAAACCTCCTATACACAGCCGCCTATACTATTCACCCTCCTCCATTGTCTTCCCCAACCCAACTCCTACCCTGTGCTACCTCACCGCCTTCCCTCGAGCCCATCCTCCCATCATCCCCGCATCGCACCCTCATCGCAACCCATCGTCTTCCTCATCCTCGCCACCGAAACCCATCACCTCGTCGCCTCGTCATCCTTCGAAACTCGTTACCCCTCGACCCTGGTGCTCATCCTCGTCATCATCCTCTACCTCTACTCCCCCTCCGTCTCCTTGCCATCCCCGAATCCCCGAAGCTTCCCCTCCATTGCTCCTCCTCTGTTTCACCCTCCAAAATAGAGCTCCGAGCCGAACCCATCGCCACTCCCATCATTGCCATCGTCGCCCCTTCATTGACTTCTCCCCAGTCGAGTCCTCAATGCCACTGCCGCAACGCCTCCATAGCCGCCGTCGGAACTTCCCTCCATTGCCGCTGTTGATCGGGAGTTGATCGAGTTTGAATCTCAGCCCTCCGATCTGATCAAGAACCAAGCCATCATCAATCAGATCAGATCTGGGCCTCCCGATCTCTTTGCAATTCGAATCATCTTGATCATCACCATCAAAGCATTCTGGGCCGTCTAATCTCATCATCATCTTCAGCATCAGCCAGATCAGATCTCAGCTATCGATTTTCTTGATCTTGATCGCCATCAAGATCCATGCCGATCTGATCCATTCAATCTCGATCTTCAATCAACGTCTTCATCCAATCAAGGCAAGTATCTTCTTGTACAATTGTTTTCTTGTACAAGCTTTTATTTAAAAATACTGTAAGTAGGTTGTAGTTGTGACTCCCCTTTGGCTTATCATTTGATGATCTCATTTTACTTGTTGTCGTTCTTAACAACTCCATGATCACAAGAGTCACAACCCTTGGTTGATATATATATTCGTTTCACAACTAGTTGGATATATTTTATCATCGAATTATTTGAACACATGAAATCAAGAACCACCTTGACTTGTAGATGTATGTTGTATGATATATGTGTGATTCTACTTTCTTTTGAGTTGAGAAATAAATGTGACTTGCAGATTTGACACCTATTACATCATGATTTGGATCACACACTAATTTAGACTCATAATAGTTATTTATCATGCCACTTTTATATACAAGAAACAATCTATGTTGTTGTTCCTGTTTTTACTTATTGTTTCGACCCTGATAACATCAGAATCTGGACTTGAGTTCTTAATATGAAATGATCCCCATATGGCTAGTTTACTACCCTTTTGACGGAATTGAATTCCGAGTTATAATTTGTGATTTATCGCAGTTTTACTGCTGCTATATCGTAGTATTACAGATTCATAAAATTACTGCATCACTTTGTTTTATAATTAAATTAACTATGATACCTGAAAGATAATGACTTGAAACTTTTCATGCTGATATTAGAAACACTAGAGGAACTTCCCAAATTTTTCTGTAATTAATTAATGAAGCTCCAAGACCTGTTTCATATTTATAAACACAATTTTACAAATTATGGCTGAACACGAATCCTGTGTAGTTTGCTGTGCTGAAACCAGTTGCTACAGGTTCCATGTATCCTGTTTATATGCACTGGATTCATCAGAGAGTCTAGTTTCTAAATTTTCTGACAGTTTCAGATTTGTATTTCTGTAGCAACGGGAACTTAGTTTTGGTGCAGCAACGTCATGCTATCCAGAATTGGAATTCTCGTCGTTCTTGATAATTTCAATTTGTTTGATACTCAAATATGCATTCTACCTAGCTTAAACTTGTTCCTTGTCCTTGATCATGTTTACTTGCCCTATTTCGCATGCTATCATTCTTGTCTTGATAATAATAATAAATAACAAGTCTGGGTTAAGGAAAAAACCATAGTAGTGGACAATATAGGTAAGTGTGCTCGGAAGGGGGCCCATGTTTCCCATGATTTTAAGTCAAATAGAACTAAATGCCATATCAGGAGTTGACGAGGGCCACCTCTAGTGCCTGCGGGGGTTACCTCTAGTGCCCATCACATGATTACATGATATGTGTTTGCATTTAAATAGAACTAAGTGCCACGTAGAAATAAGTACCACGTCAGGAGTTGACGGGGGCCACCTCTAGTGCCTGTGGGGGCCACCTCTAGTGCCCATGGTTTGACCACATGCTCGTATTTCCTACAGGATCTGAGTACACCGCCCTATAAAACCACCAGTAGGCCTAAACGTAACTTGTTTGTAAGTAGCAACCATGTCGTAAATAAATGAGACGCAAGAAGTGCTACCTAGATAGAATTATACAACAGAATTAAGTATAACATGTTCACTTGCACATTCTTGTTACCCGTTCCTGCCACTTGTTACATATTACATGTTATTTACTACTTGATACTTGTTACTTGACACTTGTTACTCGATACATGATACATGTTACATGCTTACTTGTTATCCATTCCTGCCACTTGTATTTGTTACCCGATCCTGTTACTTGATTTGTTTCACTTGCTATCTAGTCTCTTGAACTTCACTACTTGTTGCATCATTGTCAAATCATGTTGTATATTCTTGATTCCATATCTTTTTTTCGTACTTTCTTGCACTTATTTTCATACCCTTACTTGTACTACTTACTGCCCGAACTTGCACTAAGGGCATTTGTCTTTGTTTCTCTATTTTCCTTATATATATATATATATATATGTATATACAGACTTTAGAGACGAGTTGTCTGCTGAAGTTGGTGAGCAAACCTATATATATACCGACTTTGGAGACGAGTTGCCTGCTGGAGTTGGTGAGCAAACCTTCTAGGCTTCGCTTGGGAAAGCTTGCTTCAGTTATTTGTATTTGAGTTATTTAATTCTTGTTGCTATTTAAAACTTGTAACGGGCTTGTAGTCTCGAAGTTTTTATTTTTGATCCAGATCTTAAATTTATTTGGGATATTTATATTTGTTTCAAATATTTTCTGTTGATTAATAAATTATTCATGCATGCGTGGTTGAATATATTTTGCTATATTTCTTGTTATGATGCTGAGTCGATCCTACAGCTTATGAATGATGAAAATCATTCGCTAGACTTCGTCACGTACTCGTATTTCGTATTCCTTTTGAGAAGCGAGGCGTGACAGATTTTTAGTGGTATCAGAGCTAGGTTTGGCTAATGTGTTAGTTTGACTAAAATATTAGACACGCTTGACTCAGTCAGGATTAACTCAACTATTAATAAGTCATGCCATTGCATGAAAAATTGATAATCAACTTGATCTGTATACTAATTATTTATGGTTTTGTGCAGACTATGGCTCGTGGAAATGCTTCGTCTTCCAGCTTGCAGGATGATCACCCTGAGTTGGCGGCTGTTACTCAGGTATTGCAGCAGATCGTCCAGATGCAGCAGGAGCACAGCGAGCTGGTAAGGCAGCATTGGAGGCTGCTAACCGGAACGCTGCTGTAACACCCCGTGTTTTCAAAGTAAAAAATATATATATAAATATATGTTGAAAGAAAAATATAGCTTGAAAAAGTAAACATTGACTGTTGGAATTTGATGGCATGATTTAGAAATGAATTGAATAATAGTGAAAATGGTATTAATGTGATGGTGGGGGCCATGTTGAAGCTTAACAGCAGAAAGGAGCTATTTGACTTACCACGATGACGTGGCACATGTATGGGGGGCCCCACCCGAGTATGGTATTTCGGCTGTGTGATGAAAAGGAATGCAGCGGAAGATAGGTAAATAATATCCCATATCGGAGATTACTAGAATAAAATAATATATAAATAACAAAGCCTATGATCAAGAGTCACCTAATCGGTTAACCAACTTTTGAGAGGCAGCCTGTGGTGGGCAGTTGTACTACATAGTATCTAATTTATCTTATAAATTGTATAAATTGTCTGAGCTAGGGGCAGGAGCGTTACAAATGGTATTAGAGCCGACTTTCAACACCACGTGTGGAGCATATAGTCGGCGGTGGATCTCCATGGCTATAGACCTAGTCGGGCGGTGTACAATGGAACTGTGGTGTGTCCCCAATTAAATCCGGAACTGTTACTGATCGGGCGGTGTACTCTGGGATGATAATAGTCGGGCGGATAGGAGGGCAGCTCAGTTAAATCCGGGATTATGATTGATCGGGTGATGTACTTCGGGATCATGAATAATCGGACGGATAGTAGAGCAGATGCTCCACAATGGCTAGAAAGGAGATCTTGCATTAGATTGTGCATGCCCATGCTCAGCGAGGATGCTGATTTCTGAAGAGGGGGTGTCTAACACCTTAAAGTAAAATATATATATATATAAATATATGTTGAAAGAGAAATATAGTTTGAAAAAGTATACATTGACTGTTGGAATTTGATGGCATGATTTAGAAATGAATTGAATAATAGTGAAAATGGTATTAATGTGATGGTGGGGGCCACGTTGAAGCTTAATAGCAGAAAGAAGCTGTTTGACTTACCACGATGACGTGGCACATGTATGGAGGGGCCCACCCAAGTATGGTATTTCGGCTGTGTGATGAAAAGGAATGCAGCGGGAGATAGGTAAATAATATCCCATATCAAAGATTACTAGAATAAAATAATATATAAATAACAAAGCCTATGACCAAGAGTCACCTAATCGGTTAACCAACTTTTGAGAGGCAGCCTATGGTGGGCAGTTGTACTACATAGTATCTAATTTGTCTTATAAATTGTATAAATTGTCTGAGCTAGGGGCAGGGGCATTACAGCTGCTATGCCGACCCCCATTGTGCCTGCTCAGGTAGCTTTGTTCCCTCATCCGGGTACCGTTGCAGACTTCATGAGGCTGCATCCTGATAAGTTTGCCGGTACTGAGACGCCACTAGAGGATTAGAAGTGGCTGATCCGGACTGAGAGTCTGCTACAGGCAGCTAGGATTGCTGATACAGACCGTGTGGATATGGTGAGCATCCAGTTGGTGGACTTGGCCTATATCTGGTGGAGGGCACAGTCCGAGAGGCTAGAGCGGCCTATTGCTTGGGCCACCTTTGCTCAGAGCTTTGTTGAGAAGTTCTTCCCTAGCATAACCCGGGTAGACATGGAGCATCAGTTTCTCACCTTGAAACAGGTTGGTTGATTGGTTAGTGTTGTGTTTTGAATTTTGTTACATATTATATATGTGGTATCGTAACGCAAAATTTTCTTGACACAGGGCACTAGATTCGTGGATGAGTACACCGTGGAGTTCACCCTGCTTAGTCGCTTCGCTACCGCCTTGGTGGCAAATGAGGAGGACCGAGCCCGAAGGTTTCTTTTGGGACTTCACCATGGGATTCAGGTGCACTTTTCTATCCACCGCCTCTGTACCTACACTGATGCGTTGGAGGCAGCTCGAGCAATGGAGTAGACTCGAGCTCGTGGGGCTCCTCCTCAGCGGGCTGTCCAGTACCTTACCGCTTCTACCAGGCCCACTAGAGGGCCGATTCGGAGACCAGCTCCAGCCCCAACACCAAGAGCATTGCCATACCTACCTACGGCTCTGAGGAGGGATGTGAGATGTGATGTTTGTCACAGGGCAGGTCATATGCGCAGGGACTGCAGAATAGCAAATCATCAGTGCTTCGCGTGCGGAGCTAGTGATCACATGTTCCGTGAGTGTCCGCACAGGAGGTTGGCTCCATCAGCTGGAGGACCAGTTCAGCCAGGGGCACCAGCTCTTGGTCAGTTTGGGCCACCGCTTCCCCTCCATAGGCAGGTTTATAAACAGAGGGGATCAATTCCAGGGAGGGGCTAGACTGGAGGTCGTGACCAGGCTTTTAATCTGACTATGAAGGAAGTCGAGACCACAGAGGAGGTTGTTGCAGGTATATTTGTGTTTTATTATTTTTATTATCTATTCCCTGCTCTATTTGTTTCTTTTTGCATCATTCATTAGTGTAGTTCCTTTTTCACATCAATATTCCTTATTCCTTATTATCTTCACTATTCATCTTTCCCCATGTTTTTTATTCTATCTTAGGTATCATTCTAGTTCATTCCTTTCCTTCCCATGTCCTATTTGATTCCGGGGCAACCCATTCCTTCGTCTCCTCCTGCTTTGTGGATCAACATCAGTTGGAGTGCAGTGTTATGACGGCAGCTTGGAACATCACCACAGGTGGCGGTGTTGTCGTTTGCTCTAGGGAGTGCAAGCAGAGCCCTATGATAATTGGGGCACAGATTTTATGGCAGATCTGATAGTGATCGGGAATTTAGGATTTGATGTGATTCTTGGCATGAATTGGTTGGGCAAGTCTCATGCTGCTATTGATTGCCGAGCGAAGAAGGTTGTATTCAAGATCCCGGGCCGTGCAAAGTTTGAGTTCCATGCTGGGGAGACACCCTTTGGGCATGGTAAGAAGGTGGTAGATGAGGAAGGTTGTGCAATGGCATTGCACATGGGCTGTAAGGCTGCGCCTCTAGTAATGCAGGAATTCCTATGTGTTCCCAGAGGAATTGCCCAGGTTACCTCCAGATCGAGTGGTGGAGTTCGGCATTGAGGTTCAGCCGGGGATGATGCCGATATCGAAGATCCCATACAGGATGGCACCAGTTGAGCTTGCAGAGCTGAAAGTGCAGATTCAGGGTTTGTTGGATTTGGGTTTCATCAGGCCCAGTGTTTCACCGTGGGGAGCTCCTGTTCTGTTCGTCAATAAGAAGGGCAAAAGCCACAAACTATGCATTGATTACCGAGAGCTGAACAGTGTCACAGTGAAGAATCGGTATCCACTCCCCAGGATCGATGACTTATTTGATCAATTGGGTGGTGCTGCAGTCTTTTTGAAGTTGGACCTTCGCTCGGGGTATCATCAGGTGAAGGTGAAGGCAGCAAATGTGCAGAAGACTACGTTCAGGGATAGGTACGGGCATTACGAGTTCTTAGTGATGCCCTTCGTAGTCAAGAATGTCCCAGCAATGTTTATGAGCCTGATGAACAGAGTTTTCTCCCGATTCCTAGATAGATTTGTGGTGGTCTTCTTAGATGACATCTTTGTGTATTCTCATAGTCGGGAAGAGCATGCTGAGCATCTAAGGTTAGTCTTGCAGACTCTGAGGGAGAATCAACTCTATAGAAAACTCAGCAAGTGCGAGTTCTGGCTTGACTGAGTCACATTCTTGGGGCATATTATCTCAGGTGAGGGAATCTCTGTTGATCCGTCCAAGATTGCTGTAGTGAAAGATTGGCCAGTGCCTAAGTCAGTTTCAGAGGTGAGAAGTTTTCTCGGGCTAGCAGGATATTATCGAAAGTTTGTCCAAGACTTCTCGAAGATTGCTGGCCCATTGACTAAACTGACAAGGAAGGATCATAAATTTTCGTGGGATGAAGCTTGCAGTGAAGCTTTTGCAGAGTTGAAGAGCAGGTTGACGTCAGCACCAGTGTTGACTATACCAGATGGTTCGGGTGGTTTCGTGATTCACTGCGATGCTTCTGGCAGAGGTCTAGGTGCAGTGTTGATGCAGAAAGGCCGAGTTGTTGCTTATGCATCCAGGCAGTTGAGGCCGCACGAGAAGAACTACCCTACTCATGACTTGGAGTTGGCAGCAGTGATCTTTACTTTGAAGCTGTGAAGACACTATTTACTTGGAGACCGAGTAGAAATCTTTACTGACCACAAAAGTCTCAAGTATGTTTTCACCCAGAAGGAGTTGAACATGAGGCAGAGGCGCTGGCTGTAGTTAATGGCCGACTATGACATCAGTTTGCAGTATCACCCCGGTAAGGTGAACTTGGTGCCAGATGCGTTGAGTAGGAGGCTAGTCGCTAGGCTCTTGACTAAGCAGAAGGAACTTGCTGAGCAGATGAGAAGGTTGGACTTGAATGTGATTTTGTCGGGCACTGACCGAAGTTGTATGATGCTTCAGTTGCAGTCGTCGCTGGTTGAGCAGATCAAGGAAGCACAGGTAGGTGATGAGCAGTTGCAAGGGTTCAGAGCTGAAGTTGAGGCAGGTACAAGGACCGATATGGTCATTCACTCAGATGGATCACTTCGCTTTGGGGCTAGGTTGTGTGTCCTAAAGGGCGAAATCAGACAGAAATTGCTCGAGGAGGCCCACCAGTTGTCATACTCTATTCATCCCGGTGGTACTAAGATACATCGAGATTTGAAGCTTCACTTCTGGTGGCATGGTATGAAGAGGGCCATAGCAAGATTTGTGTCTCAGTGCTTGATCTGCTAGCAGGTGAAGGCAGAACAAGCACTAAGACACGGCGGGCTTCTTCAACCTCTTCCCATTCCGGAGTGGAAGTAGGAGCACATCACCATAGATTTTGTGACCACATTGCCGAGGTGTCCTAAGGGTCACAATGCCATTTAGGTGATTGTGGACAGGCTGACGAAGAGTTCTCACTTCATTCCCTTCAGAGTTGGTCAGTCTACTGAGAGTTTTGCTGAGAGGTACATGCAAGAGATCGTCAGGCTTCATGGGGTTCCGATCAGCATTGTATCCGACAGGGATACCAGATTCAGATCTCAGTTTTGGGAGTGCCTTCAGAGCAGTCTTGGGAGCAAGTTGAAGTACAGTACAACCTTCCATCCTCAGACAGATGGGCAGTCAGAAAGAACCATTCAGATATTAGAGGACATGTTGAGGTCATGTGTGCTACAATTTGGAGGGTTTTGGGAGGATCACCTTCACTTGGTAGAGTTCTCGTACAATAACAGCTATCAGGCCAGTCTTAAGGCTGCACCGTACGAGGCACTATATGGTCAGAAGTGTAGGTCACCAGTGTACTGGAATGACATTGGTGAAAGGAAATTATTGGGGCCAGAGTCGATCACTAGGACTGTCGATGCAGTGGCTCAGATTAGGAAGCATCTTCTGGCAGCGCAGGATAGGCAGAGGAAATTGGCATATGTCCATAGAAGGCCTTTGGAGTTCGAGGCGAGAGATCATGTGTTCCTTAAGGTTTCGCCGTGGAGAGGCATTATCCGGTTTGGAGGTGGAGGCAAGCTAAGCCCCAGGTTCATCGTGTCATTCGATATTGTGGAGCGAGTAGGCAAGGTGGCCTATCATCTTGTATTGCCGCCGACTCTATTTAGGGTGCATGATGTTTTTCATGTCTCCCAACTGAGGAGGTACATCAGGAATGAGAGCTACATGATCAAATATTCCAAGTTATCAGTGCAACTGGATCTGTCTTGTGAGCGCCAGTTGCTATCTTGGACAGGTGTCAGAAAGTGCTGAAGAACAAGGTTATCAAGCTGGTTCGGATTTCTTGGAATCCTCACTCACCGGGTGAGTCGACTTGGAAATTGGAGGAGATCCAGAAGAAGTTTCCCTATTTGTTCGAGTAGTCTCCTAGCTTTTCTTTTCTTTTCGGGATGCCCTATGTACCACTTGTCTGAATTTCGATGACGAAATTCTGCTTGTTAGGTTGGTAGGATTTGTAACCCTTGTTTCCTGTATTTGTATTTTATGCTGTATTTCATTTCACTGTACTCTATTTATCAATTCAAGATCTTGTATTTTGTTTCCAACGTTAATAGAAGTCATTTCTTTTGTTTCGACTCAATTTTGTGCCCAATCTACTTCAATTGCTTTGTTTTTATCAGTACAAAAATTTGCTATTCTTCTTGGAGAATTAACTGATTCATCTCATCTAATTCATATTGCTTAATTAAAGTGATTTTTGACTCAATCTCCTTTCGGATCCTATTCAAACCCGCTATCCTATAACCTTAAACCCAACAAACCCTAATATATAAAACCCTAACCTAATTAACCCTAATTTACCCTAATCTCTATTACTGTTAAAAACCTCTACACAGCCGCCTATACTGTTGACCCTCCTTCTCCATCGTCTTCCCCAACCCAACTCCTACCCTGTGCTACCTCGCCACCTTCCCTCGAGCCCATCCTCCCAACATCCTCATCATCTTCTCATCATACCCGCACCGCACCCTCATCGCAACCCATCGTCTTCCTCATCCTCGCCACTGAAACCCATCACCTCGTCACCTCGTCATCCTTCGAAACTCGTTACCCCTCGACCCTGGTGCTCATCCTCATCATCATCCTCTACCTCTACTCCCCCTCCGTCGCCTCACCATCCCCGAATCCCCGAAGCTTCCCCTCCATTGCTCCTCCTCTGTTTCCCCACCAAAACAGAGCCCCGAGCCGAACCCATCGCCGTCGTCGCCGCTTCGTCGAGTCCTCAACGTCGCCGCCATAGCCACCATCGGAACTTCCCTCCATTGCCGCTGTTGATCGGGAGTTGATTGAGTTTGAATCTTAGCCCTCCAATCTGATCAAGATCCGAGCCATCATCAATCAAATAAGATGTGGGCCTCCCGATCTCTTTGCAATTCAGATTATCTTGATCATCTTGATCAACACCATCAGAGCGTTCTGGGCCATCCGATCTCATCATCATCTTCAGCATCATCCAGATTAGATCTCAACCGTCGATTTTCATGATCTTGATCGCCATCAAGATCCGTGCCGATCCGATCCATTCGATCTCGATCGTCGATCAACTCCCTCATCCAATCAAGGCAAGTATTTTTTTGTACAATTCGTTTTCTAGTACAAGTTTTTATTTGAAAATATCGCAAGTAGGTTGTAGTTGTGACTCCCCTTTGGCTTATCATTTGATGATCTCATTTTACTTGTTGTCGTCCTTAACAAATCCATGATCACAACCCTTGGTTGATATATATATTCGTTTCATAACTAGTTGGATATACTTTATCATTTAATTATTTGAACACATGAAATCAAGAACGACCTTGACTTGTAGAAGTATGTTGTATGATGTATGTGTGATTCTACTTTCTTTTGAGTTGAGAAATAAATGTGACTTACTGATTTGATACCTATTACATCATAATTTGGATCACACACTAATTTAGACTCATAATAGTCATTTATCATACCATTTTTATATACACGAAACCATCTATGTTTTTGTTCCTGTTTTTACTTGCTGTTTCGACCCTATAATATTAGAATTTGGACTTGAGTTCTTAACATGAAATGTAGCCCCAGATGTCTAATTTACTACCGTATTAACGGAAATGAATTCTGAGTTATAGTTTGTGATTTATCCCAGTTTTACTGCTGCTGTGTCGTAAAATTTCAGATTCATAAAATTGCTGCGTCACTTTATTTTATAATTAAATTAACTTTGCTACCTGCAAGATAATGACTTGAAAATTTTCATGCTGATACTAGACACACTAGAGGATCTTTCCTAATTTTTCTGGAATTAATTAATGAAGCTTCAAGACCTGTTTTATATTTATAAACATAATTTTACAAATTCTGGCTGAACATGAATCCTGTGTAGTTTGCTGTTTTGACAACAGTTGCTACAGCTTCCATATATATTGTTTATATGCACTAGATTCAGTAGAGAGTCTAGTTTCTAAATTTTCTGACGGATTCAGATTTGCATTCTTGTAGCAATAGGAATCTCAATTTTTGTGCAGCAACGTCATGCTATCCAGAATTGGAATTCTCGTCGTTCTTGATAATTTCAATTTGTTTGATACTCGAATATGCATTCTACCTAGCTTAAACTTGTTATTTTTCATTGATCATGTTTACTTGCCCTGTTTCACATGCTTTCATTCTTGTCTTGATAATAATAATAAATAATAAGTCGGGGTTAAGGGAAAGACCATAGTAGTGGACAATATAGGTAAGTGTACTCGGAAGGGGGCCCGTGTTTCCCATGATTTTAAGTTAAATAGAACTAAGTTCCAAGTAGAACTAAGTGCCACGTCAGGGGTTGATGGGGGCCACCTCTAGTGCCTGCGGGGGTTACCTCTAGTGCCCATAACATGATTACATGATATGTGTTTGCAATTAAATGGAACTAAGTTTCACGTAGAACTAAGTGCCACGTCAGGAATTGATGGGAACCACCTCTAGTACCCATGGTTTGACCACATGCTCGTATTTCCTACAGGACCTTTGTACACAGCCCTATAAAATCCACCACTAGGCCTAAACGTAACTTGTTTGTAAGTAGCAACCATGTGGTAAATAAATGGGACGCATGAAGCGCTACCTAGATAGAATTAAACAACAGACTTAAGTATAACATGTTCACTAGCATATTCTTGTTACTCGTTCCTGCCACTTGTTACATGTTACATGTTATTTGCTACTTGGCACTTATTACTTGATACTTGTTACTTGATACTTGATACATGTTACATGCTCACTTATTACCCATTCCTGCCACTTGTATTTGTTACCCGATCTTATTACTTGATTTGTTTCACATGCTATCTAGTCTCTTGAACTTCAGTACTTGTTGCATCCTTGTCAAATTATGTTGTATATTCTTGATTCCATATCTTTGTTTCGTACTTTCTTACACTTATTTTCATACCCTTGCTTGTACTACTTGCGGCCCGAACTTGCACTAAGGGCGTTTTTTCTCTATTTCTCTATTTTTCTTATATATATATATATATATATATATATATATATATATATATATATATATATATATATACTTTGGAGACAAGTTGCCTGCTGGAGTTGGTGCGCAAACCTTCTAGGTTTCGCTTGGGAAAGCTTTCTTCAATTATTTATATTTGAGTCATTTAATTCTTGTTGCTATTTAAAATTTGTAAGGGGCTTGCAGTACCGAAGTTTTTACTTTTGATCTAGATTTGAATTTATTTGGGATATTTGTATTTGTTTCAAATATTTTCTGTTGTTTAATAACTTATTCATGCATACGTGATTGAATATATTTTGCTATATTTCTTGTTATGATGTTGAGTCGATCCTACAGCTTATGAATGATGAAAATCATTCGCTGAGCTTCGTCACGTACTCGTTTTCCGTATTCCTTTTGGAAAGTGGGGCATGACAGGTTTTTAGTGGTATCAGAGCCAGGTTTTGCTAATGTGTTAGTTTGACTGATACATTAGACAGGCTTGACCCAGTCAGGATTAACTCAACTATTAACAGGCCATGCCATTGTATGAAAAATTGATAATCAACTTGATCTAGATACTAATTGTTTTTGGTTTTGTACAGACTATGGCTCGTGGAAATGCTTCGTCTTCCTGCTCGGAGGATGATCACCCTGAGTTGGCAGTTGTTACTCTGGTATTGCAGTAGATAGTCTAGATGCAGTAGGAGCACAGCGAGCTGGTAAAGGCAGCATTGGAGGCTGTTAACCGGAACGCTGCTATGCCGACCCCTGCTGTGCCTGCTCAGGTAGCTTTGCCCCCTCGTTCGGGTACCGTTGCAGACTTCATTAGGCTACATCCTGATAAGTTTGCTGGTATTGAGACGCCACTAGAGGCTGAGCAGTGGCTGATCCGGACTTAGAGTCTGCTACAGGCAGCTAGGGTTGCTGATGTAGACCGTGTGGATGTGGTGAGCATCCAGTTGGTGGACTTGGCCAATATCTAGTGGAGGGCAGAGTCTGAGAGGCTAGAACGACCTATTGCTTGGGCCACCTTTGCTCAGATCTTTCTTAAGAAGTTCTTCCCTAGCATAACTCTAGTAGACATGGAGCATCATTTTCTCGCCTTGAAACAGGTTGGTTGATTGGTTAGTGTTGTGTTTTGAATTTCGTTACATATTATATATGTGGTATCGTAACACAAAATTTTCTTGACACAGGGCACTAGATCCGTGGAAGAGTACGTCGCGGAGTTCACCCGGCTTAGTCGCTTTGCTACCGCCTTGGTGGCAAACGAGGAGGACCGAGCCCGGAGGTTTCTTTTGGGGCTTGACCATGGGATTTAGGTGCACTTGGCTGCCCATCGCCTCCGTACCTACACTGATGCGTTGGAGGCAGCTCGAGAGACGGAGCAAACTCGAGTTCGTGGGGTTCCTCCTCAGCAGGCTGTCCAGTACCCTACCACTACTGCCAGGCCCACTAGAGGGCCGATTCGGAGACCAGCTCCATCCCCAGCATCGAGAGCATTGCCATACCCACCTACAGCTCCGAGGAGGGATGTGAGATTGGATGTTTGTTACAAGGCGGATCATGTGCTTTGATCTAGGGATGGCAAACGGGCCGGGCTGACCCGCGACCCGTCCGCGACCGGCCCGCCAAACCTGACCCATGAGAACTTGGTTCGGGTTGGGGTCGAAACCGCAAATATAAGCGGGTCGACCCAGGTCATTAAAATATGGATTTGGACCCGTAGAACCCTGCCTGCGAACCCGGTGAATAGTGCTTGACCCGCTCGCGAACCCGCGGGTCGACCCGCGGGTTTCGAACCATTAGACCTGTATAGGTCAAACGTTCAACATATTGGCTAGAGAAGGTTTTCAACATAATGTGAAAAGGCTATTGATCTTTTAGGTCTCATACATAGTGATGTCTGCAGAACTTTCAACACATTGGCTAGAGAAGGTTTTCATTACTTCATTACATTTACTGATGATTTTAGTAGATATGAGTTTGTGTATCTGATGAAACACAAATCAGAGTCATTCGAAAAGTTCAAAGAATTCAAGAATGAGGTATAAAACCAACTTGGTAAAAGTATTAAAGCCCTTCGATCAGATCGAGGTGGTGAGTACTTAAGCCAAGATTTTGATGATCTAAAAGAGTGCGAGATAATATCTCAACCCACTCTCCCTGGAACACCACAATGGAATGGTGTCTCTGAGGGGAGGAACCGGACCTTGTTAGACATGGTCTGATCTATGACGAGTCATGCAGACCTTCCAAGCTCTTTCTGGGGACATACTCTATTAACAGCTGCTTTTATACGTAACTGTGTTCCATCTAAAATGGTTCAAGAGACACCATACGAGATATGGACTAGGAGGCATCCTAGTTTGTCTTTTATGAAGATTTGGGATTGTGAAGCCTATGTAAGGTGCCAAGTCCCTGATAAACTTGGTCCTAAATCTGAAAAGTACTTCTTTGTAGGATAACCCAAGGAAACCAAGGGATGCTATTTCTATAATCCGACGGAAGGTAAAATATTTATCGCACGAACTGCTGTGTTCCTCGAGAGGGAATTCGTCTCCAAAAGAACCAGTGGGAGAACAATAGAACTTGAAGAAATTCAAACGTCGCAAAGTAGCTACAAACCAATGATGGAAAGGGAGCACACTCTACAAATTGTTGTGGAACAACCACCTTCTCAAGTAGCACAAGGCCTACGTAAGTCTAGTAGAATACCTCATCAACCCGAGAGATACGAATTTCTCGTAAATCAACGTGGTGATATATTGCTCATGGATCAGGATGAGCCTAAGACTTATGAGCAAGCTGTAAAGGCCTAGATTTTGAGAAATGGCTTGAGGCCATGAGATCTGAGATGGAATCCATGTATACCAACCAAGTATGGACCTTGATAGATCCACCTGAAGGGGTAAAACCTATTGGGTGCAAATGGATTTTCAAGAAGAAAACTGACATGGATGGTAATGTGCATACCTATAAGGGGCGGTTGGTGGCTAAAGGTTTCAAGCTAGTTTATGGTGTAGACTATAATGAGACTTTTTCCCCAACTGCCATGATTAAAT
This sequence comes from Hemerocallis citrina, assembly GCA_017893485.1. NCBI lineage: Eukaryota > Viridiplantae > Streptophyta > Magnoliopsida > Asparagales > Asphodelaceae > Hemerocallis > Hemerocallis citrina. The sequence goes on along the minus strand of CM030368.1, from coordinate 186,779,920 downwards.
CAATTTGGATCTTTCTTGCTATTGCAGCATATCTTGATTATGAAATCTGGCAGATGGATGTCAAAACTGCTTTCCTAAATGGAAATCTTCTCGAGGATGTGTACTCATAGCCTGAGGGTATTTTCACTCCAAAGGAAGCTTGAAAGGTGTGTAAATTGAAACAATTTATTTATGGATTAAAGCAAGCTTCTAGAAGCTGGAATCTTCGTTTCGATGATGCAATCAAAGAGTTTGGTTTCATCAAGAATGAAGATAAACCTTGTGTCTACAAGAAGGTTAGCGGGAGCACAGTTGTATTTCTGGTGTTGTATGTAGATGACATACTACTCATCGGGAATGACATCCCTACCTTACAGTCTGTAAAGACTTGGTGAGGGAAATGCTTTTCCATGAAGGACTTGGGTGAAGATACCTATGTATTAGGCTTCAAGATCTAAGATAAATCAAGAAGATTGCTTGGCCTGAGTCAGAGTACATACATAGACAAAGTATTGAAACGTTTTAATATGCTAGAGTCCAAAAAGAAATTTCTGCCTATGTCGCATGGTGTAAGTCTGTCCATGGCTCAATGTCCTACAACTCAAGATGAGAGGGACCACATGACTAAGATTCCATATGTAACTGCAATTGGATTTTTCATGTATGCCATGTTATGTACTCGTCTAGATGTTTCATATGCTTTGATCATGACCAACAGGTACCAGTCAGATCCCAGTGAGAGTCACTGGAGTGTTGTCGAGAACATCCTTAAGTACTTACGAATGGCTAAGGATTTGTTCTTGGTATATGGGTTCGAGGAAGAGCTTGTTGTAAAGGGTTACACTGATGCTAGCTTCCAGTCCGATAAGGACGGCTCCAAATTGCAATCAGGTGTTGTGTTTTGCCTAAATGGTGGAGTTGTGAGCTGGAAGAGTTCGAAGCAAGAGACAGTAGCTGATTCTACCACAGATGTTGAGTATATTACTGCCTCCAATGTAACAAAGGTGGCTGTTTGGATAAAAAACTTCATCACTGAACTTGGCATGGTTCCTAGCATTGTGGACCCGATGGAACTCTATTGTGATAAAAATGGAGCCATTGCATAAGGTAAGGAGCCTAGATCTCACCATCGATCCAAACATATACTTAGGTGCTTCCATCTCATTCGAGAGATCATAGATAGAGGATATGTAAAGATATACTGACAGATGATAACATTGCTGACCCACTAACAAAGCCTCTTGCACAGTGAAAGCATGAGGGTCACACTAGGTCTATAAGAATTAGATTTATGTCTGATTGGCTCTAGTGCAAGTAGGAGATTGTTGGTGTATGCCCTAGAGGCCAGTTGTGTATTGACATTACTAGTTACATTGCATCAAGACATTAATTTCATATATTTATTGTGTTTTTTGTTGCTGTTGTGATTAAATGAACATAATAAAGTCCTTAGAATAGTAGGTTCAATACCATGAGATATCAAGTGCATGACTTTATTGTGACATCCTATTGGTTCTAATCAGAACATTATTCTTAAATGTCCTTGCTCAAGTATTTTTGTGAATTAGGATAACAATAATACATAAAGACTAGTATGTGTGTAGACTAATGACCATATCTTACGGGTCATGCATATGAGATATCAAGTCATCACATGGGTACATATTAGAGTAATAATGTACTGGACTGACCCACCATGAGAACACTGCATGGATCGTTACGTGAGTGTCATAAGTGGTTCTCACAGTGACCATGGTGTACGTAGTCTTTTGACATGAAGTCACTACGGTTCCCTACATGAGAAGTTGTATGTTTTAATATCGTCAAACGTTGCCTGTAATAAGGTGATTATAAAGTTGACTATTGGATATACTACAAATCATGCAGAGAGATGTGAGTGACTTTGATAGGACTTGTCCCTCTTACATAACAGGAGTGATATCTATGGGCCCCTTGATTGAGTGAGGCTGCAAAATGCATTGCCGTACTTAAATGAATCAATATGAGATATTGAGCTCATTTGTTTTAGTAAGTTTACTCGGACATCAAGAAACCAAAGATTGAACTATACAAGGGTGACACGCTCTATGTCTTGTGGTCAATTAAGATATCTGGACAAAGTGACTAGACTACATTGTAACACTGGTCACAGATAGGTTATTTAAAATCACTGACATTTTTGTTACTTGAGTAACAGTGATTTATTGTTAGATACCGCTCACTATTTGTAATACTAAGAATATGATTTTAGTATTACTGTCAACGTAATGGGAACCTACAGGGTCACACACTTAGATTCGATCAAAATTGTGATTTAAATTTATAAGATAAATTTAATTGGGGATCCAAGTAAGGCTTGGACTCGAAACAATTGTTGGAAATTTAATTAGATTAAATGAGCTGACTAAAGTTTAAAGGCCCACACACGAATTTGACCCATGTTAGATTGTGAGCCCAACAACCTCAATACTCTCTTAGGATTGATTTTTTGTACCTATATATGATACATATCTGTAGAAAGGTTACACATGAGAAAATCCTAGCCATAACAAAAATTGTGAGAGAGAAAGATCATGAGGAACATCCCCTTCCCGCAGCTAGCACTATCCCTCACTTCTTCGACCGGGGATTCCCATCTCAGTGCGATGCGCTCGAAAATCTCACTTTTGAATTTCACTTTCCAACCAAAAAATGAAAGAGAGTCGGCATGCGGGGAAGCTTGATTTGATCCGTTCGTGTGGATACTGTAGAGGCACAGAAATATTGCGTTCTGTGATCGGCATACTATGGAGACAGCAGGTCCATCTTCAAGGTATAACTCCTAAACACGATTTATGGTTTCCATATGGATCTATGGCTAGATTTCGATATTTTTTTTTGTAATTTTTTCCGCTACGTATTTATTCTGAGATTACCCTTGAAATCTAACAAGTATCTCCCAAACTGACCTGCCCTCCTATCCACCTCTACAATCGTTTCCACCTTCACAGAAGACTGCTCCGCTACCTCCTTCCCCTTCTCTCTTCTACTCCCACCTGCCATCACCCATCCATGGATAACTGAAGATGGGTTTGCTTCTAATTGAAAATCCATCTCGGAGAACTCATGATTGGATTGGAAATCATTACAAATGGATTGGAAAGATGATAGTTTTGGGATTTAGGGATTGCTCTGTTGAATATGAGAAGGTGGTAGGAGGGGGCATTGTTGCTGGCAGCCAAGGAGGGGCGTTGTTGAAGGCGACAACATTGTGCTTCGACAATGGTGAAAGAGGCGGCGCCATGCATGGGAAGTGGCAGCGTCAGAAGTGAGGTCGAGGTTTGGGGAGGCGGGGGATGATCGAGAAAGGAGGTGATTGAGTGTTGGGGAGGTCGAGGCGGCATGCATTGGAGACAGCGGAGGCAGCGGCGCAATGCGTCACAGGCGAAGTATAGGGTTTGGGAGGTCGAGGGATCGGGAAGGGAAGAGGTCGTGCGTTGGGGAAGCGAAGGTTTTGACAGTGGGAGAGACGATGAGAACGTGAAATGTGGTTTGGTTTTCTTTTATCTTTTTTATTTATTTTCTAAAGACCGGCGGCAAGCACGTATTAGTTTAAAATTTTAAATTTTTGCTATTCCTACTTTTAATCTTCTTTCTTTATTTTAAAATGGAGAAAGAAGAGAGGAGTAGACATTTTTACTTAATATCTCTAATATTATAATGGGGGAGTTGGGGTTGTCAATTGTAGACAACCTGTAATTTGTACACATTCATTCAACCATCTTATCTCATCCATTTATTTTAAGTGAGAGTTATATTAACCATTCATTTACTCAACTGTTGTTAGTTACCATAATAGCCTCAAAGTTCAAATTTATTTACAACATAATTATTTACAAAATATCACTCATATAAAATAAAAATTTGTAACACTAGGAGTAATTTGTAAAAAGTATCTAATGACTAAAGGAATGTCTTATTATTTACTATATAAAAAATATCTCTATTCTCTATTCTCTGATATTATAATGGGAGAGTTGGAGTTGTCATTTATAGACCACCTGTAATTTATAGACATTCATTCAACCATCTAATCTCAACCATTCATTTTTAAGTGGGAGTTATATTAGCTATTCATTTACTCAAATTGTTAGTTACCATAATATCCTCAAAGTTCAAATTTATTTACGACATAATTATTTACAAAATGTCACTCATATAAAATAAAAGTTTGTAACACTAGGAGTAATTTGTAAAAAGTATCTAATGAGTAAAAGAAAGTCTTATTATTTACTATACTAGTTGAAATTTACCGTGCACCAAGTGCACGTGGCTTGGTGCACATGAATGTTGAATATTTTAACTATTCTAGTTAACAAGTTCGATAGACAAAACACACTTGCATTTAGTACACTCATATTCTTTATACTACAATTTAACTTAGTCAATTATCTTAATAAGCATATCATGAACTTCAAAATTATTCCAACGACAACAAGCTCATCAAAATCATATTTCAAGCAACTGAGCAAGTATCAAGAACCCAAGTAATCAATTATAGAACAATTCCAATAAAAAAAACACAAATGGATAAAAATTCATACGATGTAAGAGAGCTATATCCGTGATAGTTTAATCTAAAAGATAAAGATATAATTATTGTATTTTTCATAAAATTAATCATCATTTTCGATTTTAACTTTCTTGAACTTAAAACTGACATTAAAAAAAGATATTAAAAAAGAACAAGTTAGTAAATCTTAAACTGATATCATCGTATTTTTCATAAAATCAAAATGCTTGTAACTTCTTTTTCATTCTTTTTAATTTTGTATCTAGTCAATGTTCTTGTAATTGTTCTTCCATACGTGACATCTTGTGATTTGATCCAAAAGTATACTCATCTCTAATGCATTTCTCAGTCATTCTATCAATTTCTTCAACATTTCCCCTGCTGCATATAGAATTAAGTAATTAGCTCTTAAATCATTTTTAACACTATGGGAATAACATATTATACCTTATTCTTAATATATTTCAGGACTTTTGCGGAACAACCGATAATGCAGCTTGCTTCCTCATCAAATAAAGTCAATTATTCATCTGCACTTGTATCTTTTATTGTAATTTTTAATACATATCTGAAAAAATTAATTCTTAGTTTTTTTTTTAATTTGATTAAAGAATGGAAAAATGGAAAACTAATAAATAAGGAGTTCTGTATACCTTGGCTCATATTCAACATTATTCTTTTAATATTTTCGACAATAAGCTTCATCATTTTCAACATTGACTTATGTTGAACAAGCGTTGCATGCAATGTACCAATTATCTCTAATGTATTTGACACTTTTGATCAAAACTTTGCAATAGTAATATTTTGCCTTAAAATATTAAATAAAATTTGAAGTCATCAAAATATTCAGACATATGGAGAATTGAAAAGTTTTAGTTTTAGCATGATCAGATATCATATGAATAAAGGATCAACAATCTAAGTACAACATCTTATTATACTATAAATAATCCAAAATTTTTAAAACAATTTGATGATAATGAATAAAGGTTGGGAAAAAATACAATAATAATTATAATCAAATTGAGAGATGTGTTATTAAAATATTAAAAAAAAAATTAAACAAGAGTAAACTATTTGGTGCAAAACTTTTTTCACTCTTCTTTTATGAAATTTTTATTAACTTGTTTTGGGACTAATCCTCAAACTTTATTAACTGGAGTACTATTTTTGCAAAGACTGTATGCAGTAGTCTCATCAAATACATATAAAACCATAATGTTGTTTTTTGTTAATCTTTGTTCGATAGTGTGGAGGGTTCTCTAATGATACATAATAGAATTACCACTTTAACAAAAGAAATCTTGATAACGGAAAAATCAGCATTAATAATAAAGAATTAGTCGCTCGTTTGTAGTGTGTGATCAGAAGGTCTTTTCTATACTGAAGAAACAGGCATTAGAAACATGATATCAAGTACTAATTACAATGAACTACAGTGCCACAAATACTAATTACAATGAATTTCACTTTATGGGAAGAACAACTACTGAAAAGAGGTGAGTTTTTACTGAAATTACAGTGCCACAAACAATTAGCTCCGGGTTTTTAAAAATATCAAATACATGTAAAACCATAATGATGTTTTAGTTGATCTTTATTCGATTAGTGAGGAAGGTTCTCTAATGATACCTAATGGAATTACAACTTTAACAAAAGAAATCTAGACAAAGAAAACAAAAATTAGCATCATTAACGAAGAATTCCTCACCTATTGATAGCAATCATTATTTTTCTCTCTTGATGTTCCAAAGTCCACCAAAAAAAAAAAGAACAAGAAGATTATGGTTCTGTGCTTCCAAACCCTAGCCTCATATGTTGTTTTTATAGGAGAATAAATTGACAAGAAAAAAAGTTGTTAAAATTAGTAAAACAAATCTTTATTGATTGAAAAAAAATTCAATCAATATTTATTTGAAAACTTTAAAACTATTTTTAATAGCAAAACTTTACATTTACATGTACATGCATTTATAAATCTGTATTACTGAGAAATAACCACAATCGCAAAAAGAAACTTGTATTTCTTATCACTATCATGACTCTTACCTTCTCATGATACATTAAAATCCAATACCCATATATATATTTAAAATTTATCAACTTTTCTATCTTTGTTAGTTACAGTTTTTAAACTAAGTGAATATAGGAGGCTGAATTTCAAATAGAATATTGAACTCATTTTTCTCCCAACCAAATCTATCTACGTCAAGATTTCTGTTAACATGTTTCTTTTCTACCATGTTTTAAAAAGAAAGGACATATAACTCAATAATGTCGTTCTGAATACATATTTCTAACTTAATGTGGGAAAATTAGTTGTTACAGACTTTTAAATCTATCATGCATGCATCATAAGAGAGAGTATTGCCGGTACAATTTATTCAGTCGATACATGTTGCTATATGTAAACAACAACTCATCTTGATTTGGAATAATATGATCCAAAGGACAATACTGCTTGGTGAACCTCAGATCACAATATACAGAATATACCTTCAAATAAACTCAAAATAACAACAAAACAGTAACTGGATGCCCAATTATATGCACGCGTGGCCAAGGTGGCAGTTGTCTCTGCGAAGTACGCATCTTCCTAACTCGGCGATCACTCTTAAATTAACCCAATCGCCGAAATGAGTTGCTACATGTTAAATATAGCATGTATATATTAGTTTATTTCATTTTATGACTGAAATTATTTGTAGATTGGAATAATTAGATAATTCTCTGAATATTTTGAAAATGAGAATGATTTTATTAATTTAGAAAAAGGTATAATTCCAAATATTTTATTTATGCCCAATTATATGCACCACCGGATAAGAAATAAAAGAAATTAATAAAAATAAAACTTGGGTTAACCTATCCCTCACCTAAGAGCATCCAATTAAATAAAACTTGGGTTTTATTAAGAAATTAGAAGGTTGAAAGAAACTTCAAAGTTGGATCACTTGAAGGATTTTTTATGCTATCTATTATAAGGAAAATAATTCAATGAAAATAATATTCTTCCTGTTCTTAAAAAAATCTCCAAGCAACCCATGGAAATATAGCTTAAGAAACATGCACAATGTTGAAATTTTCATAAAACTTCGGATGAAATATACCTTCAAACAAAAGCAAGCAGAAACATCCTGGTCAAAGACACCCAATGCAATCACAGGAAGAGACATGAAGAAGACATTAAAGAATGTATTGATCCAGTCATTATATGCTGCTTGTTCGGAAAACGATGGATAAGCATCATACAAGAAGAGTGTGAGACCAAATGCTATGTTCTTGTAGAAGAAGTAGCATATCTACAGAGCAAATGGAGCATGTCAATAACAAGTCACCAAAACATATAAATTTATGTGATTGGAAGAATGAGAAAGAAATATAATGAATCATACCATTGAAGAGATCTTACGATAATACAAATGTCCATGAACAAGTAGCAAACGTTCTAGAAACCGGAACTGATCTATAGAAATGTCACTGGACATGACCGCCTGAAATTATCAGCAAAACCCAAGTAAAGAAGTTATAACTTATTTTTTACAATTTAAAGAAAAAATTGTTCAATTTAAAATTTTCATTTTTGTTAGACTTTCTGAGTTTTTTTCTCTCCTATGAGAGAGCTATGGCTGAATGCCAAAAAAGGAAGAGAAGAGGGACATTAGACCACACTATTCTTTAACCTGGACTGTATGTCTATGTGATTGAGAGACAATTCTACATCTACTGCTGCTGAATATGCTGTGCAGTCATTTTCCAGTATGCTGTCTAAATTATAGTTCACTAATTTATAAGTATGGAATTGTTATCCTTATTATTACACATTATTAAAAGTTATTTTTCTTACCTGTTGAATTTACTGGTTTGTGTGTATTATGTATTATTATCTTCTTTCTTTCCATTTCCACTTTCAAGATTGTGTACAATGTCCATTGTAATGGGCTTATTCAACTTAATGATCTGTCACAGAGAGCTGATGCATCAGTTGGATGGAAGGAATGCACTGTTGTAGATGGACGAAAGTGAGTCTTTCTGTATCTTGATATGTTGGTTTTTGCACTCACATACTTTTTTCTTTGTTATATGGATGACAGTGAATTTGACAAACAATGTATTCTTCCTATATTTCTGGATTTTACACAAATATTATATTAACAAGGTTAAAGATGTATCCAAATGGGCTATTCCTGATGAAGTCAAGGTCTTCTTTTGTTTATCTTTTTAGTTCTAATTTTTTTCAGAAGGCTTGCTAGTGTTTTGTTCTTCTAGTTATTTTCTTACATTAATTGATTTCAATATACTTTCAGTTAGCACGTGAGCAACCGAGAATTCAGCCAATAACAACAAAACCTGCGGCAACTTCTCTAGGCCCACATCCTTCAAATACTTTTGTTGATACTCTAATTTGTGCAGCCAATACTACTGCTCAAACTTTTGTAATGGAACATGCAATAAAGTCAAGTCCTTTACCAGTGACAGTTAACTCTACCCTGGCTTCAGGATCTCCTTCAGTTATTGATGTACCTTCTGGCACAACTCCTACTTCAGGTAACACTCCTGCACCTGCCTGTGCGGGAGTTTCTTTTGTTGGAATGAATGTTTCAATTGCAGTGAAGTATGGACATTATATTATACATTATTTGTTCAACATTTGTATGTAGCTGCTAAACTTTGTTTATCATTCCAAAAGAAGCGAGGAAAATACATATTTGCCAAATGCTATTGCTCTCATGAATGGAACTTGTGGACAAGATTTGGAGGTACATCTCAGTTGAACTTTATCTGTGATCATCCTAAATTATATGTTTCTATTTGCTGATTACTTATTGAAGTTTTGCTTATGTTAGCTTGGCCTTTTAATTGTGATGATAATTCCTTCATATACTTTCGAGTGTATGCTTTTAAAATGTGATCTCTTAATGTTTCATCTCATTATTTATAATTGGTCCTATTTACAATTTAGGGCTTTTCTGTTTTAGCATAGTTTGAAAAGTGGTATCAAATTGCAGATCAACTAATTTCAGCAAATAAATCAGAGCAATAGAAGAAATTCTTACCTTCACAAATTATTTTCCATATCCTTATCTCCTCTGGTGATGCAATTCGAAATAGAGATATAATTTTACAATCCACACACAGGAGAAAAAAAAAAAACAAAGATAACCAGTGTGTGAATCATATGAACCTGATTTAGGAAGTGAAACCCTAGCTCAGCAAAGCGAAAACAAATCCATTGAAATCCCTGAAATGACAAAAAACATTAAACTCTTTAGTAGAGGACATAAAAAGTCTAGCTACGTGGAAAGAGGATATCTGTTAATTGGTTTTCAGTTCTCAAATACAATGTTCTCTTCTAATTTCTTTGATGAAATGCTTATTAGAAGTAATATAGATAATGCATGTAATGTTGTTTAATGAATTTCCATCACTGAAAGCGATTGATGAAATCATGATGCTGCTTAGTTTTACCACATAGTTCATCAAAATTTACATCACAATCTTAAATATTCATCAAAGTGACAATCATATCCAACAATTGCACATTTTATTGGATTGAAGTAATAATAATCAATTAAAAATCCCAACCTTTCATTCCATCCCCTAGCATTTATCATACACGGAATTCATCACAAAACCTTATAGATAACATCTTTCATTTCCAAATCGTTAAAACAATAACAAACTAATTGACCAGCTATCGTCTACCAACTCCCGATCTGTCCAACCAATACCAGGCCGAGTCTAATCGATTGTTATTCCCAAAACCCCTAATCCTCCTTGGTAGTTTAGTACCAATTGGTCCTAACATCATACCAAAACCTAACATTAACCAAACACAACAAAAATCATCTCGAAACCCTAAAAATCCCATTTTTCACAACTAACCTGCGTCGTGTTCCCACTCTCGCTCTCTCACAACAAGATCAGCATCTGGTTCGCCCTCAACGCGTTTAAGAACTCGTCTTTCTGCTGCCAAACGGTAGCGTCTTCTGCTTCTCCAATATCTCAAAGTATCGAGCGTAGTACTCTGCTTACTGTTCCACCGGTTGAGTGTTGGCTGGAACGAGAACGTGTCGGAGAAGCCACCAGAGGTGGCGCCGTTGGTGGTTTTGGTGAGCTTCACAGAGACGAAAGTCTCGTCCATTACGTCCAAGAGCGAGATTTTTCTCCGGCATTCAGTCAATATTGGGATTTGAGGTAAATTGGAAACCCTGATTATTTATATGCGGTAGGAATTGCGATTTATTTGGAAGATTCTATATTTACGGACTTATATTAATGGATAAATCTTTGAAGTTGTGGGAGGCATTTGCAATGGGGGCGGTGGCGATGGGGAGATAAATGGCGACTGGAGGACAGGGGAGCAAACGAGAAAAGAAAGCGGCATTGAGAGACGTGGGAGAAGAAGAAAACGGGTTATTATGTATTTAATTGGTTAATTAAATTAAATTAAGATGATCATGTCGATCTACGCTTCAGATTTATGTTTAAATGAATGGTTAAGATCGAGACTGTCGAAATTGATGATAGAGATCGTCTATGGACAGATTTATTGTGGCTTTTATAATAGGAAATAGATTAAAAATATTAATTAAAGCGTGCATAGCACGTGCAAATACTAGTATAGTTATAATATAATAGTTGTCTAATTTTCTACCGTTTGTGTTTGCCCTGAGCCAATTAAGGACCTCTTTTGACAAAAATATTCTTTTATCTGTCGCTATAGTTTCTTTGTACTGACTTGCATGTTGGTACCAACATTGCCCTAACTAATGGTTGTTATTTTTCTTTAGCTTCTTTCGCAGTATCATTTGTTGCAGTTTCGAAGGTTTGACAACCTCAAGAACCTGGAGCTTAAGAGATTGGAGATGCATAAAAATACTATTCCAAAGTTAGCTTGATTATCGGATTATGTACCACATTTGCATAGGACTGGCATTCGGGTCAGGCGGGCCGGACAGGACCGGGACCGCCCAGGCTTTGCCCGGTCCCGGGCCAACAAGGGCCGGGCTCCCCCAATATGCGGGTTGGGCCTCTTTGCGAAAATCTTGGCCCGGAGCTGGCCCCCGGCCCCTAGGGTGGCGGCCGGACCGGGCCGGTTTATTTAGTGTATTTTTTTATTTTTATTTTTTTAGGAAGATGAAATATCAAGTATTTTTCAATATTTCATAACAATTGCAAAGGACTAATAAATAAAAGAAATTAAAACCAAATTTTAATTGATTTAATAAATTACATGATGTTAAATAAAATCAAGTTCAAGAATACAATTCATACAAATTAGATAAAATTACAAAACAAGGGAATTATTTGAATTTAGAGATCGAGATGACCTCTATTTAGATTGAAGAGAATGCATTGGACTATTGTCGTGCACTTCTACTTAACCTAAATATAGAATCTCATCCCACTAAATTTTTCCAATTATTTACAATACATTATACAAATTAAATTCTACTATTTCTTCACTCGTCGCTACTTGTTGATCTATTTTGTGATTCTTGTAAGTCTTAAGTCATCTCTTCTGCTTTCATCCAATATTCGGTGCATACCAACATCTCCAAATTCTTTGCCGTCAAGCGATTCCTGTTCGGACTCATAATCCTGCCACCAGGAGAAAAAATACTTTCCGATGCAACGGTTGACACTGGTACTGTTAGCAAATCTTTAGCCATGCGAGAAAGAATACTAAAAATATGTTCATTAGTTTTCCAAAAAGAAAACAAATCTACTACATCATCAATGGGAGGTTGTGCATTATACCAATTCAACTCATTTGGTGAATTGGTTCTTGATTTTTTTTTATTTAAAGAGATTTAAAACACTATTAGTGACAACCCTTTCTCTTTGATAACATAGAAGAAGAAGAACTAACATTTTGTATTTGTGTAGTGTTAGATGAATAAATTCTATCATAACTATCTTATAAACTATTCAAAACATTTTAAAATTTTGTAATGAAAACAACATGGTCAAAATCATTTATTTCTTCGTGTGGAGTATAAGTATAAAAAATCTCAATTATATTTTTGGTGACATCTAACTTAATCATGGGATTCATTATACTAGCTACACAATATAACATAGGAAGGGGATGAAAATATTTTAAAATTTTAATATAAGTGCCATAAACCATTTCTCCAATAAAAGCGTCATTTACCAAATCTTTAATTGTTGTCATCATAGTGACAATTGCAAATAAAATACCACTAGATGTAGATGTATATGTTTTTAAAAATTGTAAAGTAGCATCATTAAAAGGTTCTAAAAATTTTAACAAACTATCGGTAAAAAATCAAAAATCATCATCTAACATACAATCTTGCATACCCATTGCAATATAAAATTCTCTAAAATTAAAATGATAGTGAAGAACAACACTTAATAAATCAAAAGTTGAATTCCAACGAAGTTTAACATCTTTAGGAAAACATTTAAATACAATTCTCCTAAGTTGACACCAATCATGAAAAGCTTGATATATTAGACCACTCAACATAATAAAATGAATACAATTTCTCATTGCCTCAATTTTATCGTGTCCATATTTTAGTACATCTTGTACACAAAGATTTAAAATATGGCAAGCACACCTAACATAAAAAAATTTCGGTTCTAAAGGATTAAGTGTAATTAGCAAACTAGCAATTGCCTTAATATTATTAGAGGCATTATCAAAACCAATAGCAAAAATTTTATCAAAAATACCAAAATTGTTACATGCTTCCATGATGTGTGTGGCAATTATCTCACCCTTATGTGGGTACCTAACAAATCCGAATGAAATTATTCTCTTTTGAAGTAGCCAATCGGAATCTATCCAATGACATGTTACACATATCATTGGAACGTCGTTCACTCCTACCCACCCCATCCGATATCAAAGAAACTCTAGTATTTAGTGACGTAAGTATTGCTACTAAAAAATCCTTAGCCTCATTGTAAACTAATTTACAATCTCCCTTTACTACATTCCTAGGAATTTTTTTATAATGGGGGTTTAATGCGGTTTGTGCAAAGGTCTCTACATCCTTACTTTCACCAAATGAATAAGATAATTCATCTCTAATTATTAACTTAGCAATTTCTCTATGAACGAGATCGTGATCGTAGCTATGACTATCTATTTGGCCGGTCTTAGGGTATTTTTTTTGTTGTGTGAGGGTGTCTTTAGAAAATTCGGGTTGACATTTACTTAAGTGTCATTGAAGTGTACCCGTTCCCGATCCTAGTTTAAACTTATACGGTATTTGACACTTCTTATAAATTTTTAATCCTACATTCTTATTATTTTTTGAAGGGATAGAGTCAAAAAATTTGTGCACTTTGGATTTGATCCCTCTTGTTTTACGGGAATGAGATAGGCCTTGTTCCGATAGTTGTGGTTCTATGTCTTCTACTTCTACTTGTTTTGTATGTGTTTCATGAATATCGTGAACAGTATCATAATGGTAAAGTGTTTCTTCACTATCTACATATGGAAGATGAATGGTAGGAATCGACGACTACTAGTGGACTCTTGGCTACTATGTCTACCACGTGATCGATTAGATGTCATATAAACTAGTGTATGTTATGAAAATTAATTGTAGTGTATGTTTTAAAATTAATTGTAGTGTATGTTATGAAAATTATTCTACAAAGTAAATCAAAAAACAACTATAAAATTAATTGTATTGTATGTTATGAAAATTATTCTACAGAGCAAATAAAAGAACAGCTATAAAATTGTTATTCTAGTGTTTGTTTACTAATTTACCCAAAGAAATCTAAAAAGAAGAAGAAGAAGAAGAAGAAGAAGAAAACTCAATCTAATTATGAGAAATAAATGATAACAAAAAAAATTAGAATTCTAAAAATTATAAAAATACGAAAATACCGTATGAGCGTAGAATGTTTGTTGAAGAATGAAGGTAGAGAGAGTTGAGAAACTTGTAGTGTTGATGCTTATGTTGTTGGTTGATGTTGATTGTTGAATCTTGAAAGAGATTAATTGAAAGTTGTTGATGTTGAATCTACAAGGAGAGTATTTGAATGTTTTTTTTTAGGGAAAAGGTGGAATCTGGCCACCCTGTTTCATTAATAAGAGTTTAACGAAACAAACCCCGAGTACTGGGCCCAAGTACAAACTACAGACAGAAAATAAAACATACATGAAGCAACATGACGTGTACAAACAACATATCCCACCAACAACCCTGAAGGGTGGGCCGACAAACCAGTTCGGTCCAGTAAAATTGTAAGTACGTCAGTTTAGCTTCGTACAGTGCTTCCACGACACATGCACACCTACCTGAAACAAGTCTGGAAGGATTTTATCACCCACCGATCCCTACGTTCACCTCGCTGGGGGGATCCCATCTTTGGGCCCAAGCCCTGCACATCGAAAACTGACCCCACGACACATGCACAGCGATTGCACCCTCCTACCAACTCCACCACTCACCCTACAAACGTGCCAGCCACTCCCATAGCCGCTACCAAAGAGATAGCCGTGGAGAGGATACCTTCACCTCTCATACGATAGCGCTTTCTCAGGCGATTTCTCACCAAACAACTATCTCGCTCATCCCACCAAACACCATGCTCCAGGAGAGAGCCGTAGAGAGGATACATTCACCTCTCTCACGCTCAAGCTCTCTCCGGTGATTTCTCACCACACAGACTTATCTCGACTCAAACTTCCAATCCGATGGAAGAGGCGACGCTGTCACGAGCTACTGGTCTAAGCTGGAGGAAGCTCAATAGCCAGATAGTAGGAGCTGTGAAGACTGTACCGGCGACATCATAGGACACTCCAGACCAACCAAACCCCAACCCCACACCCCCTCACCCCCAACACTAACCAACTATCGACCTGGATCCACGGGCTCCAAACCGAAACACCGACCTCACACACTTGAACCCCAAATCCATGGTGTTCGCGACAACAGGCACGGGACGAAGCTCTGGCGCGACACAGTCGCTCTACTACAGTTGAAACAAGCACCCCGGAAGTTGAGACAAGTGAGCGCACATCACGGAGGGATCCCATCTTTGGACCCAAGCTCCACAAACGTGCAAGACAACCTAACTCCTGGCAACTTCACACGCACTACCAACCCTCACAGATTGCCATGAATGGCCCCAAGAGTGTGGACATGGTGGCAAGCACACAAAACATCTGGGCACATTAAAAAAAGAGTTTCTCTCGCTCGAAATTCTAGAGAGAGAAACTAGATCTGGAAAAAAAAGCCTAACAAAACCTTAGATCTGAACAACATAAGGGCGGCAGCTAGCCCTCGTCGTCCCCCCCCTCCCGTTCCCCCACAGGTCCCCTCCTCCACGGTGACGCTGCGATGTTTTACGACGACGCGAAGCTCCACGACGACGCTATCGATGCAGCGATTCCACCGCTCCGGTGCCCTGCCCATTCCGACGACGTGACGGCTCCCCGGTTTGACGAAGGCCAAGATCTTTTGCGAACGCCATGGAGGTCGAAAGCGCCATGGATCTGGGAAGGGATCCTAGCCGATGGAGTTGCTCCGCCCCCCACGCGACGACGACAGCGACAGCCCACCTCAGCCGCGTGAGGTCGGTGGTTCCTTCTTCATGAATCTCAGAAGTCATTTGGGATTCTTTAATCAGGTGTAGGAGGAATACAGAGAGCATAAAGTGGGGGCAAAGGTTAAGTTAATCATGCAAATGTGTCCCCTACATTTGTGTTGTCATTCCTAGCTATGATGGGGATGGATGTATAGTGGGGCCCTTAATTTATTATGTGTGTATCGTATTGCGTCCGGGGTAGATTGGTTAAGAGTATCTGTGGTTGCCAAGCTGCTGTGCCCCCCCCCCCTCTTTGTTGGCCCAGATCTGATTTGCCTACCGGGTGAGGCCGGTGGTTCGACATGAGGCCAGTCCTTGCTTTTGCTGTGGTTGGGGGTGTGAAGCAAGTAGGTTTGTTCGATTGTGGATTGGACTCGAGATAGGGTCCCTCCATGATTTGCTAGAGAGTAGTTGAATGTTGTTGATTATTGAATCTTGAAAGATAGTATTTGAATATTGTTGATTGTTGTTGATTTTTGTTGAGAAAGTTGAGAGATAGTAGAGAGAGTTGAGTGAATTTGTAAAGAGAATTGAATGAAATGAGGTTGTATATATAGAAAATGTAAAATTTCAATTTCCTAAAATACCCCCAAAACTAGCTAGTATAAATCTGTTAGGGGGTATTTTGGTAATTTTACAAATCCTAATTATTAAATACAAATTCTGGAGAGAAAAAAATCCCAACGGTAACAGCAATGGTCGTCCCGCGGGCCTGCCCAGATCGGCCCGGACCAGTTCAACCCGGTCCCGGGCTGGTGCGGGTCGGGCTGTTGGCGGGCCAGGCTGTTACCGGGCTTTTTTCGTCCTTTTCCGAACCGAACCGGACTGCACTGTAGCTCCGGTCTGGCCCCGGTTAAGCCCAGGTTTGGCCAGGCCGTGCCGGGCCATGAACCGCCCGGGCCAGGCCCGGCCCGAATGCCACCCCTACATTTGCACAGTCTTACTCTGGAAACATACAAACAGTGGTAAGATCCATGACTTGAGAGTAAAATCATCATCAGAAAGAAAACCAGTATCATAAATCATGATCTAACTTCTTATCATCGTTTTTGCAGGCGTTCATGGGTGAGTTTGACGGCGAAACAAGATGGGAGTACTCTTTTGTTTGTCCAAGCCTTAAATTTGTTGAATTGAAGGGTGAGGGATCCTGGATTTCTGATTTGGCAAAGTTTTTGCTGGGAAATGCCAACTCTATGGGCCTGTTTGGTTCAAAGGAGGGGAGGGGAGGGGAGGGATTTTAATGGAGGGGAGGGGAGGGGAGGGAAAGGGAGGGGAGGGATTCTAATATGAAAAAATGTTCTTCTCATATTTTAAGTAATAACTGCTTTGTTATTTTCCTATTCTAGCAATTCTGATAGCTTATGTTGATGGTGCATCGATCCTGCTTCTATTGGAGACTCAATTACAACATTTGTTTTACTTCTGGGTCAGATTATATGGCTTTTGAAGTGCTCTGAATTCCAAGTTTCCTTGCCTAAGAATGACTGATCATTGTTGCAATTCCGTTTTTTTTTATGTTTTTTAGAAAAGATTATTAGATCAGCTTGTTCTTCTTCTTCTTCAACTTCTCAAAGATGATGTTCTATGAAATTAAGTTGTCTACTAATTAGCAGGTTCTCACTGATCATTCGTTACATTTCGAATCTGTACTGTTAGACATGGATTTCTAGAATCGAAAGAGACTGTTCTTGAAGAAGACAATGTCATTTCATATGCAGGGCCGGCCCTGAGGTGGAGGCTGGAAAGGCGGCCGTCTCGGGCTCCCAATTTTTGCGCATTTTTGAGGCTCCCAAAACAAAATTTCCTCAGTCCCCAGTGAGCTCAAGGCCGGCCCTGTTCGTATGTTACTATCAGTGCGTTCTAAAACGTGTTCACCTCTGTGTTAGATGGCACTTTCACAGTCTTAAGGATCCTGCAAAATGTAAACAGAATTGCCTAGCACGATTGAACTTACATATAGAAAAGTTTGTGCTTTGTAAATTCCACTGTTCATGCAAGCTAGTTAGAAATATCAGGAGATGATTATCCCTTTATTGTTAGGGCCTGAGAAGTGGAGACAATCAAAAGTGTCGCAATTCAGTACATCATCAAAGGTGTCTGATAATAGCAACATAACCTTGGCGGAACTATTAATCATTATCTCGCTATGGATTAATATAAGAGCGACCTTAATAGATGATATTAAGTTGACTGAACCACAAGCATGAAATCTATAAACATTACGAGTAAGGTAACAATGAATAGAGCAACGGCAAAAGATAATAACCATGACAAAAGGCCAAAGGATGACAATTCTTATTTCCTCAATGCTAGCAACCGAAGGATGACAATTCTTATGATAGCAATGATGCAATTTGAACAATACTACATAAATGAAAGGATTCTGAAGCTGCAAAGAACAAAGCCTTTCACCAAATATTAAGAACATGCTGCATGAATCACATATTTCCGATACGAAGTTAAAGGGTCTCCACCTCTTTCAGATCACCTGCTGCTATTAACAATAGAGAATTGTTTAGGATGTGTCTCAAAGTATTTTCAGTGTCACTTGAACAATTTAATAGAAAATGCGAGCCAGCTCGTCAAAATCCAAACATCACTCACTTTCAAAATTCAAGCTTTGATCATATTCCTCCATCATATATTCGCTGGTGCATTTGATACCCAGTCAGTCACAAACAATCTCTCAATCAAACCACTTATTACTACTATATAACAAAAAGCCATACCATGGTGTATAAAATCAAACTTAAAGTCTGCAACCACAATGTATTCAGCATGTTGCCGCACATCTAGTTCAACTGAGTGATTGACTCAGCACTAGCTTGCTACAAAGAGAGGCTCCCTAACCCTAACCTTTCCCCAGGACAGAGAAAGAGAGCGAGAGAGAAAAATAGAGAATCACTTGAGAGTGAAGAATTAGTACAACTTTTCAAATCCTCAAAAACATACAAATGAGAACCCTTCACTTATAATAAGAATTTTTTCCCAAACTGCCCCACTTTTTGAATGTTTTTTCCAAACCGCCCTACTTTTTTTTTTAATTTCCAAACCATCCCACTCGGTCTTTGAAAGACCGAGTCTTGCTCTTCGAGTCTTTCAAAGACCGAGTCTTGCACTGCGAAAAATCGAAGAGCAAGCAAGACTTGGTCTTTGAAAGACCGCTCTTTGGGGGTTTTAATAGCGCAGATCTCCTTTCTTCTTATTCTCGATCTCTCTACTTTACTCTATTCTATTTCTCTAACTCATCTTCCTAAATCTAGGGCGACCTCCTACCCACAAAATCTCATCTCAATCAAAATGTATTTACCAATTCTTTTCTAACCTTCTTACCTTCCACTATAAAAACCCTAAACCGATCTTTTGAAAGATCCATATTTTTTATTTTTGCTAAATTTGAAGATGATAGCAACTTCAACTCTTTTACCCAAATATCTACGGCTCTATCCTTGAAGCTTGTGAAGGTATGATGAATATTGGCCTTTAATTTTCTACCTTTTTTTATAGATTTTGTTTGTGGTTAGATAATAACTCGAATATTGGTATAAATATACGTAGGTATGGATCTTGAGATTCCTATTTGGTTATACTTTAGTGGTGAAATAATTCGTAATCCAAAGATTGGTAGTTGCTATAGTGTGTTGGATCCGGAAATAGTTTGGGTACCTCGTACCATTATATTTGTAGAAGTAGTTGAGAAAATTGATGAAGTTACTAATTGGGATAGGAATCAATGGAATGTGAAAATTTTAGCTCGATACGCAGCAGGTAAGGAGATGGTCAGTATTTTATGACAGTGCCCGTATCTACTGATAATGCTCTGAAGTCAATGATTGCTAGGACATTTGATCCCAATTATACTTGGTCTGCATTAGAGTTATATATTCAGCAAATTCAAATTTTGAATGCTCAGCCACATGATATTCTCAGTTCAAGCTTCATAAGGGTAGTACCTACACAGCAGATGAGGTCTAACCCCGCTCAATCTTCACAACCAAATCCACTGTCCTCACAAGTAAACACCTTCACAAATACAAGAAACCCAGATTCTACAAATGTTGAGTTGCCATGCCAACCTAGTCCGGTTCCTGACTATGTTCCAAATGACAGTGTATTTGAACTCTTTCAAAATGTAGTGGTTAACAACTGCTTATTAGACGATGATGAAGAAGAGGAAAAAACAGATGATGATGAAAGTGTAGAAAATGATGATGAAGAAGAAGATGATGATGTAGTAAATGTAAATCCTACGAACAACAGTTCTAACGAAGTGAGAGCTACTGATAGCTATGCTAATGTTAACGCTCATGTTACGGAGGAGATGGCTCAAGGTGCTAGAGTACACCCAGTTCCACAAGAGTCTTCTTGTTCATCCAATGTAAACGAATTGTACGTTGGACAGGAGTTTGTAAGTAAAGAGTCCATTCAGTAAGCTGTCAAGGTGTATTCTATCAAGAAATATCGTCTTTGTCACATTGAAAACTTCACCGGCACTGTACACTGTTAAATGCAAGATGGGACCTAGAAAACGTACAATTGAGGAGATCGTACAAGGTCTCCCAGGAGTAAGTGATGGTGAATGCCCTTGGAGATTAGGAGCTATTGTTCCAAAAGGGGGGAGAAATTTTGTGGTGAAGAAGATAGTTGGGCCTCATACTTGTATGAATCCCACGTTGAATCAAGACCACTGTAAAATTGATGCTAACCTTGTTTGTAATTTGATTGTGGGTGTGGTGAAGAAGGATATTGGTTTACCACTGTGGGCAATTATTGAGATTGTAAAAATAGAATATAATTATCAGATTTCATATAAGAAAGCTTGGAATGCAAAGCAAAAGGCAGTTGAGAGGTTGTTCGGTACCTTCGAAGAAGCATACACGAAGTTGCCTTTTCTACTAACAACAATTCAAGCAACAAATCCAGGAACCGTTGTCCACTGGGATAAATAAGAGTCTAGTCCTAGCGAGGAAACATTCAAGGGAGTATTTTGGGCATTTGGTCTTTCGATTGAAGGTTTCAAGTCTTGCAGACCGGTTATCAATGTCGATGGAACTCACTTGTACGGTAAGTACAAGGGTTGTTTGCTAATTGCTGTTTTCCCGGATGCGAATGATTGCTTATTTCCATTTGCATTTGTATTGGTTGATGGAGAGAGTATAAATACGTAGACATGGTTCATGAGTTGTATCCGGTATTATGTCACCGATCGCACTGAGTTGTGTGTTATCTCAGATCGTCATGTTGGTATATTGTCTGCTATGAATTTGCAAAACGGAGCTTGGAATGAACCGAATGCATTTCATTGATATTGTATGCGTCATTTTGCCACAAATTTTTTTAGTAAATTTGGTAGCAAGGCATTGCGGAAAAAGGCCAAAATTATAGCGTATCAAAACCAACCCAAAAAGTTCATGGCCAAACTCACTGAACTTGAAAGCGTCAATATCGAGGCGGCTAATTGGTTGAAAGAGAAGCCGGTTAAGAAATGGGCACTTTATGCAGATGAAGGTCGAAGATATGGAATAATGACTATGAACCTGTCAGAATTCTTCAATTCAGTATTGAAAGGAGTCCGTAGTTTACCAGTAACTGCGATTGTTGAGACGATCTTCCTACGTCTCAACTCTTACTTTACTACTCGTCGACAGGAAGCTACTAAGCTTTTATGTGAAGGGAAGATTTTTGCTAAAAGTATACATGATTTGATTGATAGTCGCCATGAAAGAGCAAACCAACATGAGGTTACAATGTTTCATCATCAGCCTGAAGTTTTTTCCGTGAGAACGGGTATACGCATGGTAAATGGAGAACGCGAGGGTGGGAATTTCCACACCGTGAACTTGGGTACGAAAACATGCACATGTATGAAGTTTCATCTATATCATATTCCATGTTCTCATGTATTAGCAGCTTGTGCATATCGTGCAATCGATTACAAGCCTTATGTTGATAAATTTTACCTTGTCACGTCATTAGCACAAACTTGGGCTCCTGTGTTCAGTCCTATTCTAGATCAAGCGTATTGGCCTACTATCCACGACTCGTATCGGATGCTAGTTTGCGACGTTCACGGAAAGGCCGGCCTAAATCCACGAGAATACGCAACGACATGGATGTGAGAGATAGTTCTAGTAGGGGTACGAGAATGAAATGTTCAAGTTGCGATTTGGAAGGACACTACAAGCGTCGATGTACTAACAGAGCATCTCAAAACAATTAAATTTTGATTATGTGCTTTCTAGTGTGTTTGTAATATTTATATCGAACTAAGCACTTAGTTTGGATGTGTTTAATTGTCGAAAATGTATGATTGATTGAGGTTCGAGATTGTTGTTGTTTTTTGTTGTTGAGATATTATGGAAGTTGTTGTTGTTTTGGTTGTGGAGATTCGAGATTGTTTTTTGTTATTGAGATGTTGTGGTAGTGGAGATTTAACAAGATTGTTGTTGGAGATGTTGTGGAGATGGGGCTAGATTGTTGTTGGAGATGTTGTGGTTGTGGAGATAAGGAAGTGATTGTTGTTGTGGGATTGAATTTGGAGTGTGGAAGTGATTGTTGTTGTGATTGTGAATTTGTAAAGGGTATTAGCAGTTTGAATGGAAATTGTAACATACAGGACAAGACTCGGTCTTTCAAAGATCGAGTCTTGTGCCTGTAAGCAAAATTTCAATCAGCTGCAAGACTCGGTCTTTTAAAGACCGTTGTCATTTTAACTAGACTCGGTCTTTGAAAGACTCAAAGACCGAGTCTAGTTAAAATGAGAACGGTCTTTGAAAGACCGAGTCTTTAGTTAAATCAATTCCAGAAACCAAGCAACTCTCTGGAAATGAGTGAACATCACAGTTGGTTTTTCAATAACCGTTCTAAATATAACTAGATTCGGCCTTTGAAAGACCGAGTCTTTAATCCAAATGAAAAAAATTTCACAGATTGAAGACTCGGTCTTTCGAAGACCGAGTCTAGTTATATTTAGAACGGTTTTTGAAAAACCGACTGTGATGTTCACTCATTTCCAGAGGGCAGCTTGGTTTCTGGAATTGATTGAACTCAAGACTCGGTCTTTCAAAGACCGTTCTCATTTTAACTAGACTCAGTCTTTGAAAGACCGAGTCTTACGTCTGTAAGATATATTTTACAATAAGCTTCAAGACCGAGTCTTAGTTAAAATGACAACAGTGTTTGAAAGACCGAATCTTGATGCTGATTGAAATTTTGCTTACAGGTACAAGACTCAATCTTTCAAAGACCGTGTAAGTTTACACCAAACTCGGTCTTTGAAAGACCGAGTCTTGTGCCTGTATGTTACAATTTCCATTCCAGCTGCTAATACCCTTTACAAATTCACAATCACAACAACAATCACTTCCACACTCCAAATTCAATCCCACAACAACAATCACTTCCACATCTCCACAACCACAACATCTCCAACAACAATCTAGCCCCATCTCCACAACATCTCCAACAACAATTTTGTTAAATCTCCACTACCACAACAACAACCACAACATCTCAACAACAAAAAACAATCTCGAACCTCCACAACCAAAACAATAACATGGACCTATGAAACTCCTCTGCCCTCTCCTTCTTCTCATCATCATCATCCAGCCTCTCCAACAGCCCGTCATACATATCCATCACCACCTCCACCTTCTCGTGGGCCCACTCCACCGACCGGTCGCAGTGCACGCTCCGGCGTGCCGAGTCAATATACTCCAGTGCCTCATCGAACTTCACTTTGATCTTATTGATCTCCTTCCTAGACTCATACGCATCGTCGAGCTTGATGAGGTTGGCCTTCAATTGCTCCATCTCCAACCCCATGGACCTCTGAACCTCCTCTGCCCTCTCCTTCTCATCATCATCATCATCATCATCCAGCCTCTCCAACAGCCCGTCATACTTATCCATCACAGCCTTCACAGCCTTGTGGGCCTACTCCACCCTCTGCTCCACCATCCGCTCCAACCCCGAGTCTGACGACACCATCCCCACGAACATCATCGCCAGGTTGATCGCCAACCACGCCTTACAGAACTTTAGGTTGATCTCGTCGATCTCAGGCGAAACGTCAGGCAGAACGTCGAGCTTGCTGAGCTGACCCTTCAACTCCTCCATCTTCAACCCCATGGAACTCGGCAACTCCTCCCACTCCTCCTCAACATCCAATCTCTCCAACATACATATCCATCACCAATTTCGCCTTCTTGCGGGCCATCTCCGCCTTCTTGTCCAAGTGTATCGTCCCCCTGATCTTAAATGCCAAGTGGACCTCCTCCAGCGCCTCAGCGAACTTCAGGTACATCTGCTTGATCTCCTTGTTAACTGTTAGGATCTGGATTCCGACCAGCTCGAGATCTCGCCATTAATGGAGAAGAGAGGGGTTAGGGGATTGAGAGGGATTGAGAGAAATAGGAAGAGATCTGAGATTGGAGAAGAAATCACAATTTTATATTACTTGAAAAAGAAAAAGTAATACAACGATCTTATATATCGGGGAGAGAGTTTGTTACGCTAGACGACAAACTCAACTACGTGCGAAGCGCACTTCTTTTCCCGCTCTATTACAGTTTAAAAAAACATGTGCACTCTATGTAAACTACTGATATAGCTGATACTATCCACTGATTACATTCTGCCTCCTTCTGCAGTGAACTATGGCTTCCCGATGGCTTCAGCGATTACTCCGACGACGGTTGGGACTCTGGCATCCCTAACAACTCCTTCCCTGATAACAGCGAGCTTGTCCCAAGCTCGATAGACGAATATTTCGCACGAATTTCATCAATATCAACCCATGAAGCTTCTTCAACTCCTGATTCTTCCATTTAATCAGCAATTGAACGCCCACTCTATTCTGCTTCTTGAACATCCTTCTATCCAGAACAGACTCAGGAGTGTCAGAGCTATCTACGGGAACCCACCAGTGTGGCAATTCAGCTGTCGTATCAATCACCTGAGACCCATAGTACTTCTTTAGCTTGGAAACATGGAAAATGGGATGAACGGTTGTGTTAGGGGGTAGATCTAATTGGTATGCCACAGTTCCTATCTCTCAAATATCCTGTAAGGTCCAAAGAATTTCATGGCCAGCTTCTGAGGTGTAGGATTGCGCAGGGTGAGTTGTTTATATGGTTGTAGTCGGAGAAGAACCAAATCTCCAACCTCAGAACTCTTTTCTCTCCTTCTCTTATTTGCAAATCTTTTCATTCTTTCTTGCGCTGTGTGAATGTTATCTTTGAGCAGCTGAAGAATTGCATCCCTGGACATCAAAGCCTCCTCAGCTGAAGGTAACGCAGAAGTCCCCTTCACATAATGCAACAGAGTTGGTAGAGGCCTCCCATATACTCCTTCAAAAGGGGTGATTCCCGTAGACACATGCCAGCTCGTATTATACCAGAATTCAGCCCAAGGCAACCATTTAACCCATTCTACTGGCTTTTGCCCACAGAAGCATCACAAATACATCTCTAATGTTTTATTGACGATCTCTGTTTGCCCATCGCTTTGAGGATGGTAGGTTGTAGAGTGATGTAACTTGCATCCTTGCATAGAGAAGAATTCCTTCCAGAATCTACTGATGAAAACTGGATCTCGATCACTTAAAATTGATTTTGGCATGCCGTGCAGTTGATAGATGTTCTCCACAAACACTTGTGCTACTATTTGAGCTGTATAAGGATGTGATAATGCTACAAAATGTGCATATTTTGTAAGTGGATCAACTACCACCATGATTACACTTTTGTTACCACTCTTTGGAAGCCCTTCTATAAAATCCATGACTTCCCATATTAAATCAGGTATTGGTAGCGGCTGTAGGAGACCTGCGGGAAACAAGGTTTCTTGTTTGTTTTGTTGGCAGACAATACACTCCTTGATGAAATTCTTCATATCTTTGGAAATTCCTTCCCAAGTAAACACCCTACTCACTCTTTGAAGAGTTTTATGAAACCCAGAGTGGCCACCGATACTGGAAGAATGATGATCAAGGAAAATTGTTCTTCTTGATTCAGCTGTAGGACTTATAAGGATCTTACCTTTATAGTACCAGATTCCTCCTACTAATTTGTACTTATCAACATCAAGCTGGTTGTGGAGCAACTTCTCTTACAGTTTAGCATAGTAATCATCTTGTATCACCAATTTCTTAATTTCCTCTACCCACTGTGGAATCACAAAAGTTATCTCACAACATGTCCCTTGTTCTCCTTTCCTTCGAGAGAGGGCATCAACAACCTTGTTATCAATTTCCTTTTTGTACTCTACTCTGAAATTGAACCCCAACAGCTTCCAAAGCCATTTCTCTTGAAACTCAGTGTGGATTCTTTGATCTAAAATGTATTTGATGCTTTGTTGATCAGTTCTGATGGTAAATGGATTGCCCAATAAGTATTGCCTCCAATGTTTGATAGCTTGTAGGATTGCTAGAACTTCCTTTTCATAGGTTGACAAAGCTAAATTTCTTCCCTTAAGCCCCTTGCTCATATAAGCTATAGGATGTGTATCTTGGATAAGAACAGCTCCAATTCCCTGCTGTGAGGCATCTGCATCAATGACAAAAGGTTGGTTGAAGTCTGGAGGTTTTAATACTGGAGTTGTGGTCATGGCTTGCTTAAGAAATGTGAAGGCTTGTGAAGCAGCAGCTGTCCATTGAATGAATTCTTCTTCAATAGCTGAGTTAAAGGGAATGCAATACTTCCGTAGTTTTTCACAAATTTTCGATAGTACCCAGTCAATCCTAGAAATCCTCTTAGTTCCTTCACAGATTGGGGTTCTGGCCAAGCTTCAACTGCCTTGATCTTCTTAGCATCAACCGCTATTCCTTCAGCACTAATCACATGGCCCAAGTAGTCTACTGAGGTTTGGCCAAAGCTGCATTTGCTTAACTTTGCCACCAGCTTGTTAGCTCTTAAAAGATCCAATGTCAATGTCAGATGAGTTAAGTGATCTTCCCAATTGGAGCTGTAAACTAATATATCATCAAAGAACACTAAGATAAACTTGAGCAAGTAATCTTTGAACACACTATTCATGAGGCATTGAAATGTCGAAGGGGCATTTGTGAGGCCAAAAGGCATGACCAAAAATTCAAAGTGTCCATGATGAGTACGAAATGCAGTTTTTGGAATGTCACTTTCCTTCACTCTTATTTGATAGTAACCAGATCTCAAATCCACCTTTGAGAAATACTTGGCTCCATTCAATTCATCTAGCAAGTCATCGATTAAAGGTATTGGAAATTTAGCCTTAATAGTTTGGTGGTTTAATGCCCTATAGTCGACACATAACCTCTAACCTCCATCTGCTTTCTTAACTAGAATGACGGGGGATGCATAGGGATTATTGCTTGGGTGTATTAAACCAGAAGTGAGCATTTCCTTCACTTGTTTTTCAATCTCACCCTTATAAAAATGTGGCTGTTTGTATGGTCTGAGACATATTGGCTTAGCTCCTTCAATTTCAGGAATTTGGTGATCAATGGTTCTTTGCGGAGGAAGATTTACTTGGTCAGCAAACACCTCAGGGAATGTCTGCAAGATGGATTGTATTTCTTCATTCTTGTCCATCATGTGCAGTGAAGGATTGAGGGATGTGTCTTCAGCTGGAATCTCTTCTATCTGGAGTACAAATGCCTGGCACATAGAACTCCCAAACCTTACTAGCTCATTCACTTCCATACATTGAAGCTGAGGATCAAGGATTCCTTGTAACCTTCTCTTTACACCTGCAGACTCAAAATCCATAGTCATTTGGTTGAAGTCCATGGTGACTGGCCCCAATGTCCTCAACCAGCGTGCTCCTAGCACCATCTGCGCAGGTCCTAGGGGAAGTAGTAATAACTCAGCTTTGAGAGTTACCCCTTGCATAACAAAGCATACATCAGAAGCTTTGCCCTCACTATACATGCATTCCCCATTGGCTACAGTAACTTTGTACCTAGG
Source organism: Hemerocallis citrina (assembly GCA_017893485.1). Classification (NCBI taxonomy): domain Eukaryota; kingdom Viridiplantae; phylum Streptophyta; class Magnoliopsida; order Asparagales; family Asphodelaceae; genus Hemerocallis; species Hemerocallis citrina. The sequence goes on along the minus strand of CM030368.1, from coordinate 186,751,852 downwards.
TTCTTTTGCAATTGATAATTGAGCTCTTTCAGCTGTCTGAGGGTCTAAGTAGTTATGAGTGGATCCTGTGTCAATCAAGATACTCACATCTCTTCCATTGATCCTCCCCTTTACTCTCATTGTCTGGGGGTATACCTGGGATCCAATAAGGGCATGAAGGGAGATTTCATGGTGTTCTATAGGATGGGAGTTGGATTGATGTAGCTGGGAATGGGGAGTAGTGGGAGTGGAAGTGCACTAGGAGTTTGGTGTTTCTCCAGCATAGGTGACTTCATAACTAGCTTCTTCCTCATCTTCTTCCAACCCTTCTAGAAAATAAAATTTCTGGCCCTTACATATGTGTCCTTGTACATATTTTTCGTCACAATTAAAACATAAGCCTTTAGCTCTTCTATCCCTTAACTCCTATGGATTAAGTTTTCTAGGAAACACATTGATGTTTGGTGTCATAGGATTAACATTGCTGGAAGGTTTAATTGGTTGTGGTGTATGGTGATTGAAAGTAGGAGTTGGTTTGGATACAAAAGGAGGTCGGTAACTCTTCTTCATACTTGCTATCTTCTCCTCATATCCCCTTGCTAGACCCACAACTTCATTCACATTTTTCGGCCTTTGGGACTTCACATCCCATCTGATTTCACTCCTTAATCCACTCACAAAGGCATTGAGGTAATGGGACTCAGTCCAATCCTTCACAAAGTTAGATAATCGATCGAATTCTTGGATGTAAGATTCTAATTCTCCCTTCTGCTCTAGTTTGGTTAGAACTTCCTCATAATCATGAAAAACAGTTCGACCAAACCTATTGATGAGTTCTTCAAGGAATCCAGTCCATGTTACTTCTAGCAATCTAGGCTTTATATGTCTGCGAAACCATTGGGCTGCCCTTCCCTTGAAGTTTAATGCAGCATATTTCAATTTCTTGTTCTCCGGCACCTCATAGAACTCAAGAAATTGTTCGATTCCACAGATCCATTCAGTTGGAACTCCCTCTTCAAATACAGGGAATTCTACTTTGAAAGGTGTTTTGAATGTGGTTTCAGTATGGTACATGCCTGAGGAAATAACAGAGTTGGAGTGGAAAATTGATACCTCTCTAGGCGGAACTGGTTGATTAGGATTGGAAAGCAATGGTGGATTAGGAAGACGTGCTTGGGTTTGACGCATCATCGTCATCAGATCTCTCATTTGAGATTCCATAGCTGAGAACCTTTCACCTATGCTTAACGCTACTGCCTCCACTCTCTCCGTCAAGTATCCATTCTGCAATTGAACCTCTGCCACCTGACTCTTCAGAGTCTCTACATCGCCTTCCATGGTGGTACTGCCTTCATCTCTACCATCGCCATCGAAGCAACCTGGCTCTGATACCAGATTGTTAGGATTTGGATTCCGACCAGCTCGAGATCTCGCCATTAATGGAGAAGAGAGGGGTTAGGGGATTGAGAGGGATTGAGAGAAATAGGAAGAGATCTGAGATTGGAGAAGAAATCACAATTTTCTATTACTTGAAAAAGAAAAAGGAATACAACGATCTTATATAGTGGGGAGAGAGTTTGTTACGCTAGACGACAAACTCAACTACGTGCGAAGGTCACTTCTCTTCCCGCTCTATTACAGTTTAAAAAAACATGTGCACTCTATGTAAACTACTAATATAGCTGATACTATCCGCTGATTACATTCTGCCTCCTTCTGCAGTGAACTATGGCTTCCCGATGGCTTCAGCGATTACTCCGACGACGGTTGGGACTCCGGCGTCCCTAACATTAACGACAGAATCATCGTCGAGCTTGCTGAGGTCGGCCTTCAACTGCTCCATCTTCAACCCCATGGACCTATGAAACTCCTCCGCCCTCTCCTTCTTCTCATCATCATCATCCAGCCTCTCCAACAGCCCGTCATACATATCCATCACCACCTCCACCTCCTGGTGGGCCCACTCCACGATCCAGTGCACGTTCCCCTTCATCCTCAGCACCGTGTGGATATGCTGCAGTGCCCTACCGAACTTCACTTCGATCATATTGATCTCCGGATCGTTGAGCTCCTCGAACTGCTCCATCTTCAACCTCATGGACCTCTGAGCCTCCTCCGCCCTCTCCTTGCTGACATCAGCAGTCGGGATGGAGGTGGAGAAGGATCTTGAGGTGATGACGGTGGTGGTTGTGGTGGTGGTGAGGATGGGATTAGAAAGGAAGGATTTTTTTTGAAGGGGTCGGTGGGATGATTATGGTTTTGAAGGATTGGGAGATGATGGGTTTGGGGAATTTGGGTCTGGATTTGGAGAGGAGAGAACCAGCGGCTCGTCGCAGCAATTTTTGGTTGTTTTGAGAGAGAGAGAGAGAGAGAGAGAGAGAGAGAGAGAGAGAGAGAGAGATTTAGAGGTGACTTTTAGGGTTAGAATTATTTTGTTATGCTAAAGATAGAAATCTTAAGCCCAAATTAATTTGAGAGCTTCTTGTATGTGTTACTACCATTCTCTAACTTTCATAGATTTTTTTGGAATTAATTTGATAAGTCGAATAGACGTTTCCCCCAAAACAACGAGTTTTCAAGCAAAAACAGCAAACCGCTGTTTTGGGGTTAACATCGAAAGGTGTTCAAGGAGTTGTATTTTGATTTTTATAAGAAATTTGGAATAGTGTTCAACTAGAGAGTTGTATTAGAGTCTCTAACCTTTCCAAAATGTCCTATTTAGTCAGATTTCGATAAGCGGAGCAAAAGTTATAAGCTTTACAAATCTAGCAGCTGGCATTTTGGCTGAAAGCTCAGTGTTTGCATTGTTCGAAGTTTTTGCCCCTCTTATTGATTGAATTTGAAAAAGTGTCCAACTAGAGAGTTATAGTAGATGTTCTCACCTTTCCAAAATACCCTATTTGGTTAAATTCCGACAAACGGAGTAGGAGTTACAGCTTTTACAAAACATAGCAGCCAGCTTTTGGCTGAAACCTCGCTGTTTAGATTGCTTGATGTTTTTGTACCTCTTACTTACTAAATTTGGAAAAGTGTTCAACTAGAAAGTTGTAGTAGATGTTCCCACCTTTTCAAATTGTCCTATTTCGTTAAATTCCGACAAGTAGAGCAAAAGTTATAAGCTTTAGAAGTTTCAGCGTTGTTGAAATTCTGCAGTTTGGTTAACTGCTTGCGTGTATTCGACGGATTAGATTTTGAATTCCTTACGGAATCTGAAAAAGTAATCAACTACAGAGTTGTAAGAGATGTTCTCACCTTTCTAAAAAGTCTAATTTTGTCGAATTCTAATTAGCGTAGCACTGTTTGTTTCTAGGGTGTTAAAAGGCTTTTTATGTCGCTTTCGGGTTTTCAGTGGTAGTATGTTTATATTAGACTGTCAGAAGATTCTTTTGTTGCTTATAACTATAAAAGATCAAGTTTTTGTTAGTAAACTTATATATGAAATTCTAGTTCATGTTAACTAGAGTTGTCGTGAATTGTTTGTAGTTTGAATCATGCACTTGATTATGAGTAACAAGTAATCATTGTGCTCATAAGTCATGTAATAAGTATTGGTCCATCTCATACGTAGCTCACCTAGCTCGTATGTAGTTGTTCGTTCATGCGTAGCTCATTGGGCTCGTATGGAGTAATTATCTTGAATAGATAGGCAATGAGTGGATCCGAGGAGATCTTGTGAAGTCTAGGTTGAGTCTTGGTAAATTGTATCAACAATTGTTACATTCTCTCAAAGAGAGACACGTGCAGTGTTTTTTCATGATAAGTTGGAAGCACATTGATATGTCTCGCTTGTTTGAATCTTGTCACATGGCAAGACGAGAGTACGACTCTAGGTTGAAAGTACCTTGTACCTCGTACGGCCCTATTTGATTGGTTAGGGTTAGTGACATCGTTAAGGTAGTAACTGTTACTTAACCATTTTTATCTATGAATTGCCGAAGGGTGAAGAGTTGGTGTTAAGGGTGATACCTTATAATCCGACTTCTCCTATAGGCTGACACTAGGTGGTGTTATTGGGATGTATCCCCCTGTCAAAGAGATACGGACGGTACTTTTTCATGATTAGTTGGGTGCTCGGGATCCGTATCTCGGCTATTAATTCCTGAAGTGCCATGATAAGAATGGGAGGTTTCCTAGGAAAATAGATCCTACAATTCCATCAGGTTCTATGGCTTCTCATGATGAATTGAGGGCACGGCTTAAGGTTGTCTAGAATCTTGGGGTTCGTGTTGGCTTTTGAGTGAGGTCCGGTTCGCCGGGTAAATAGTGGCAAACATAGACACCATTATTGTACTGCAGTAGCGAAACTAGACCATATCTGCAATCTCACCAGTCACGTTGTATCTGTGAGGAATAGGAAAGGTACAAGAGTAGAATTCATGACGCGGGTTCAAATCTCTATATATGAAAAAATGGCTTGATATAGAGCGTATGTAGTATGGGCTGCATACCGTTCCAGAGTCTTGCTTGCATTATAATAAGTGCATCATTGCATTAGTTAATCCTGCATTAGATTCTAAGTCATAGCATACACTGGCACATCAATTATATACACACATTTATCTTTTTATCAATCTGTTTGTTTAAAGTTGAGAATCACTACTATTCATCAGCCTTAAAGCGTCAGTATATGTACTGACGAACCCACTTCAATAGATACTGGATTGCAAGTACTGGATTGCAAAGCTACAGGTACAAGATTCAGGAGGACTCAAGGCAAAAGAAGCAAGTGTTGATTTATTTCAATTGTAATATACGTTGTAATTTATTAACTGTTGAGAAGCATCCAGGTGAAGTACCAAATGTTATGTATTATTCATTGTACTCTGATGTATTTCTTATTGAAAGTTTGTAACACTTGGGCTTGTATGGGATTATTGTAACACTGATGTAATGTATTGCAGTTTTATACCATTCGGACTTGTAATACATTTGTGTTGAATAAAAAATTTAAAATTTTCATGTTTTTCTGTGTATTGTGGCTAATTGAAGTAAAAGATTTCTGGCTTATGTCACGGTTTTCCAGTGTATGGAAATCGGGGCGTTACAATTTGAGACCTTATTAATCTTTTGTTTGCTATGGTTGGGTCTATTATATTGTTTCCAACTCTTTGGTTGTATATTATCTGTTCTTACCGTAAATTTTGTATGTATTATGAATAATTCAATCTTTTTTATGGCTTTTAAGATTGCTAATAATTCCATTCATTGATGTGGTAATTTTGTTGGGTCTGTGTGAATATCTACTAGTGTACCTGGCTAGTCTTTCCTCTTTTTCACCTATTTCAATAAATTTTAATATTGCTCCAGAATTATCTTCGCTTGCATCGGTTTCTATTATCCATAAACATTCTTTAACAGGTAATCTTTGTTTGTTTAATTCTGAAGTTTGTTGTTTCAATATTTTGAGTTTTTCCTCATCCTCTGGGGTTCATTTCCATTTCTTGAACTTTTTTCTGTTTTTGTTGAAGTCAATTTTTTTTACTGATAAATTTGGTATATATCATCTTGTTTGATTTAGTAACCCAATTATGCCTTATACTTCTCTTTTTTCTTTTAAAACATTTGGAAATGTCTTTATTTTTTCTGCTACGTGTGGCTTTAGTTCTATTCCTTCATGTGATAACTTTGTTCCTACGAATGCTATCTCTGTTTTGAATATTTCATTTTCTTTTTTGATAGTATAATTCCTGCATTTTTACTATTTCTATGAATTTTACTAAATGTTCTTTATGTTGATTTTCGTTATCGAAACCTATTAGAATATCATCTACATATACTAGTATGAAATTGTTATATTTTTCAAATATCTTATCCATATATTTCTGAAATACTCCTGGAATGTTTTTATATCCGAATGGTAATACATTCTATTCATAGAATCCTTGTGGTGTACTAAATATTGTTAACTGTTTTGATTAATCTGTTAGTTTTACGTGGTAAAATCCTGATTTACAATTGAATTTTGAATATATTTTTCTTGTTCTTACTGTTCTTAGTAGTATCTACATATCTAGTAGCGGATATCCAAATCTTTTAGTATTTTTATTTAATTCTTCATAATTTACTACAATTCTAGATTTACCTCTTTTTTCCTCTGAATGTTTTCTTACTATGAATACTGGTGATGAATGTGGACTTTGTGACTTTCTTATGTAATTGTTTTCCATTATTTCTTTGATATGTATTTGGAATTTTTGTAAATCTGTTGGAGTATGTCTAATAGGTTTAATTTTTATTATTTTGTTTTTGTCTAGTAATTTTATATGAGCTGTGGGTTTACTTAAATGCCATTTTGCTAAAGGGTCTTCTCCACAAAGATCTTCTAACTGTTTTTGTAATATTTCTTGTGTAATTGTTACTTGAACTTGTTGTATTCTAGTTTAATTTGGTAAATATTGGTATTCACCACGTTGAGCTGAAGAAACTGATATGTGGTAAGTCTGTCATAAAATAAGGTTGTGTTATTCTAATTTCTATTGGTTGGTTTTAACAAGGTGTTGTAAATATAACCGATTTATGTGATATAGTTATAGAATAATATTGTTGGAAGAAATCATTTCCTAACAGTACATCATTATTCATATCATCAAACTGGTATATTGTTGGTATTTTTAGTATGTAATTTTCTATTTGTATAGTAACATTTTATTGATACCTATCAAGTATGATGATTTATCCGGTTAATCCAGTTATTGCCTTTTTATTATATTCATCTTGTTTTCATTTTGGTGGTATGTTTTCACAACATAAGCTAGTGTCCACTCCATTTTCTATTAGACTATAATAGTTTCTTGATTTTTATCATTCGTAGACAAATTCTGTTAGTATGTATAATGCATTCTTCATTGCTCTTAATGGATTCATTTACAAAATATTATATTTATTACTATACTTTCATTGTTTACTGTTATTGTTATTTTTTCTTCTTGTATTAAGGACAGTTGTATTGATGTAAGGAATTCAGTTCCTAATAACATTTCATTAACATTGTGCTCTGGGTCTACATGTAAATGTAATAGCATTTCATTTCTGATATTTATCCTTAGTGGCAATATTATTGTATGGACAGTTGGATGTCTATTATTATAATCGTCTAAGTAGTAATATGGGTTCTTTAATGATATTAATTTTGTTGTTTTATATTTGTTTGTTTAATATGTGAATTAGTAGCTCCTGTAACAACATGAGCTATTTGTTTGTTCCATTTACCATTATCGTAATATTCTTTTTTATCTTAAATTGCTTATTATTTTAGTTGTCTAATGTATTTACTATTTGTATGAGTTCCAATGCTTGTTGTTTGTTTCTTATTGATGTCGATCTTTTCCCAAACATTATTTGTGGTGTTTTTTCTTTTGCAATATCTTTTGCTTTGTTAAAATCAAATTCTATATAATTTAATATGGTCATTTCAGGGTTTTTTCTGGCTGGTTTGTATCTTATTATTTCTCGGAATAGTGGTTTTATTTCAAAGTTATCAGTGTTTCTATTTTTTACTTCATGCTTACTTGTAAAAGCATAATTTTTTCTTATTTATATAAGCTTTACTCTTCTCTATCATTTCTATTCCTGATAATTTGTGGTACATGACTAAACTTTTGTCCTTATTTTCTTCTGACATACTTATAGAAAAATTAGGTTTTATAGTAAATTTCATCTTTTGATACATTATGTTTTCTTGTACTATTCCTATTAAGGAATCTTGTGTACTTGATATTATTTTATCATCCATTAGGTATATTTCTAAGGGTGTATTTATTCATTCCTTAAAATAAGCTTTTATTATTATTTGCAATGCTCCTAAATGTATGTGTCTTAATATTTCTCTGGTATTCTCACTTATTTTTTTTCATTTCTTGTCTTATTATTCTTTATGTTATTAATGGAATTATGGTTTTTCCTTTGGCTTATTCAGTGTCTATAGGTTGTTCATTATTTCTGGCTATTATAATGGTATTCCTTTTTTTCTTTCAAATATTTGAAGTTTAAATATCTCTTTTGGGTTTATGTCTAATTTAGTTGCTCTTATTTTATCGTATTTTTGTATATCAAAGCTCATTCTTTCTCGTACTTCTTCATTATTTTCTTCCTTTTCTAATTATTCTCCTATTTCTGTTATTTCGATCATCATATTTATTTCATATTCTTATGTTTCATCTTTACTACTTCCATTATCTTCTTCCATTACCATTATTTTCTCATCTTCACTAATTTTTTACCAATCCTGTAACACCCTAGTTTTCATTTATGAGATTTTTTGTGATTTTACGTGTTTTACACGTGTGATCTCATTTGTATAAATTTTTCGTATGAAATATTTTTATAGTATTTTTTCTCCCTTATTTTTCGAAAGGTACTTTTCTTTTAAAGCCTAATTAAAATCTAAAGCCCAAATTGTCTTTTTAGCCCACTTTATTAATTAACTATTTTAATTATTTAAACCCATGGTTAAATTGGCATATTAATGAGCCCATTTAACTTATTTCTTTTTTAAAACAATTGAACTTGTATTGTAGACTTTTTCGTGAACAAATAAAATTTTTATGCACATGTACACTTATAAGGAGGGGGTACTAGTTGGCACGTGCAAGCACTAGAGTGTGCATTGCACACCCACCCTAGGCCGGATGGAGCAAGGGGAGATGGAGAGAGTGGAGTTGTGGATTGAGGTGGTTATGTGATCGTGGGTAGTTGCTACAACTCCCTAACTCATCCTAGCCTTTGATCTCTAACCATTTGATTTAATCCTAGCCATCTATTCTCACCAAAAAAATGTATAAATACCCCCTAGTTCTTCTCATTTATTACACTAAGAAATTTATTAAAGAAAGAAAGGATTAGAGTGAGAAAAGATTGAGAGTTTTGGTGAGTAAAAGATTGAGGGGATATTTTGTGTGTGCTCAACCAAGGAGAGGCCGGGAGTGCAATAGGGGAGAGCTCGGGTTGCTACATCCAAGGAGGAGGAGGCATATTTTGAGGCACAACTTAGGAGGAGAAGGGTCCATTCGTGCATTCTAGGAGATTTCTAGGAGCTTTCTATTCGTTTTTCTCCAACTAGGTGGGTGTTTCTCGTACTTCTAATTCTAGTTACCATGCTAGGAATGTTTTGATAGAATTATCAATGAAAACTGAAGTGAAATTGACTCCATGTTTGCTCATGTAGAGATGAATTGATAATTTAGAAAATGTTTGTTGAAATGATTGCTATTTGATAAATTATGAATTAAATTGCTAGAAGATGTCATATTTTGCCATGCTAGATAGTTAAAAACCATTTTGTGTTAAGAAAATCCATACATTTGAGACAAGTTGAATGCATCTTGTGGAAGTGATTGTTTTAATTAAAATAACTCTATTGTAGTAAAAGGAGAAAGTTGTGTTTTAAAAAGATTGTAGATTGCTAGTAAATAAAGGGATGAATGAATGAAGTATTTTGTAGAAAATTATATTGAATTGTGTGCAACTATGATTTGTTCTCAATATCGACACTATGGACCTACAACTTAAAATAAGACCAAAAATGCATGTTTTATAGGCAAATAATGAGTTTAAAATTACTGGTTTATTGTATTTATATATGTTTCAAAATATGGATAGTTATGTTTCAAAAAGAGAAGGAAAAGAACAAAAATCGTTTTGGGAATTTTTAATAATTAGTAGAGGGCAAGAATCGAATTAAAACGATCCCAATCTTTTTGTGACAACCTGGTCACTTAGACCAAGTAGTTGTGGGGTGCCTGGGCGCTACAGTAACGCGTTGGCGACCCTGTGGTCTCGAGTTCGAAACCTAGGCTCTGCCTTTTATTTTTCGTTTTGAACAAAAAATCCAAAACCCAAAACCCAAAACACTTAACCCTATTATTCCCTTCTCTTAGCGTGGTTGCACCCTAGCCTAGTTGGCTTGCGGTTGCGGTTGGTTTCTCTTAGGTTTCAGGTTCGAAGCCTGTGTTCGGCAGTTTTGAAAAAATTTGATTTTTTGAGGTTTTTAATTAAATTTTTTACTTTAAAAATCTGAAAAAAATCTGTAAATTATTCTTAAAAAATGTAGAGGTTATGAAAAATATTTGGGTACTATTTTGACTAAATAAAAGTGATTTAGAAGTAAAAAATTGGGTAGAATCCTATGTAGTTTTACTTTGGGAAAATTATAAAAAGTATGCATTTGCATAAGAAGAATTATTTAGTGATAGAAGAGAAGTTTTGAATAAAAGAAAAATTAAATGTGGCATCTATGGGCTTTCATTGTTAAATTGAGTGTTGGTTGCAAATTAAAATACGACTTGTGACTTTTTAAGTAGATTAAGGGAAATGAGCGATAGCACGAGGATTAAATGAGATTATTGAAACTCATGTGTTTGAATAAATTGAGATTGACATGGTATATGAAATTGGAATTTAAAGACATGATGATTTATGATGAATTATGAATATGATTGCATGAATGTTGTGAACATGAAATGTGAATTACAATTAATCATGAAAAAAAAATTATGAGTATGAAAACTCGATGTTGCAATTATGAGTTGAAATTGAGAATTAGGATATAGCCAAGCCTTATACCGGCAATGAAAGAATTGTGAAATGATATTGGAAATGAGAAGACCGAGGTTGGGTCATGTGAATTAAATGAATAAGACTGGTATAGTGGAAGTGCTACATTCTAAGAGTTGATTTTTATTCATGATTCAATTATACTAAGGATTAGATACATAATGAAGATGTGATGAAAGTAAGAGAAAAACATTCAGTATGAGGGCCATTAGATTAGCGGCGTGAGAGTATTCACAGGATGTCCCATGATGAGTCATGATAGGGCGTGGATACTGTTCCAGAGTACCGTCCCGGTGACGACGCTCGTGGGGTGTTTGACAACTGCGGGTGGTCTCATGTCTATGGTAGGAGCTGAATTACCACAGGATACCTGCATGATGAGTTATGTGTCAGTGCGTTGGGATTTCCTCCAGGACGCCTAGACATGAGTTCGTAGGTCAGAAAACATCTAGGATACTTACCGTAGTTACAGTAGTAGATTAAGTCATGGCGAGAGATTGAACCCTACAAGATGAAGAACGATTAAGGGCTTGCCCACAGACCTATGTAGTATGGGCTGCATAGACTATGAACAAGTGCGCATTAGTGTCATATAATATAAATAATTGCATTAAGGACTAAGTGCACATTCATAACACGACATCAATAGGATAGTACCTTTAGCTTTTTTTGTGACAAGTTTGCGATTTGCTAAGTAATGAGAATCGTTATACTATTTCCGGCATAGAGAGGATGGTCGTGTATAATATTTCGTCAGTTGAATGAACTGACGCGCCCACAAATTTTATGTAAGGTAAAGTGGTTAACAAGACTAAAGAATGCATGCTAATTAAAGATTGATTCAAGAGTTGTACATTTCAATTTATGTAAATTGTTGTAATATGCTTCCGCTGTAAATATGTAATATAATTATAAACTCTGATGAAAGAAAAGTTTTTATTTCCTTGTAAAATTGTACGAAAGAAGTGTAAAGATCCTATGGAACTTCGAATTCATTTGTATTTTGGAATTCGGGGTATTACAAGTCTTCCTCATATTCTATGGTTTCATAGTTTATGTTATTCATTTCTTCAAATTCTTCTACGTATTTTACATTTTCTTTTTTCATTCTCTTAGGGCAGTTTGGTGATATATGTGATACTTCTCCACATATATAACAATTACATTTGGGTTTTTCGGATATTGTTTGTTTCCATTTTTTTTCTTTTGAAGTATCTTTTATAGGGTTTTTTTATATCTCTTAAAAGTCATTCTGCATTTTAGTTTACATTTTTGGAATTTGTGTTTACGTATTTTTATATAATTATATTACATCCCCAATAATTTGGTCTTGCTTCATCACAACAAATTCTTTGTTTATAAATCTATAATATTTAATGGTTGATTTAGCTTTTTGGCATACTTTATCTCTATAATCTTTTATAAATTGTGTTTTATACCCTAAAGTATCTATTTTTGGTTTTACTTTCTTGTTTACATATGCACTATATGCAGTGCCCCGAATTTCCAATATGATATCTTAGAAATACGTGGCACAATTCACAGCATCAACTTCAATGTAATCATAAACATAGCAATCAAATAAATCGAAAATTAAAACTTTTTATTACATCAATTGTTTACAAAGCACAGCGGAATACAAAACACCTTGAATTACAAATTTCTTTTTTTACAACACTTTCTTTTACAAATTACATAAGTCATTACATTACTTTAACTCAAGCATCCAAAATCCAACCTACAAGTAATCACCTGTAAAATATGAAGGTAGAGATAACCCTAACCCCCAAAACTAGAGGGGTCAGCCACAATGGTGTGAGTGACATAAAAAAAAAGGCAACATAAATAAGCATGAAACATGGAATCATAAACAACACGTACTAAAGACAAGAATAAATGAAATAAGAAATAACAAGGAAACATGAAAAATATCAAGTGTAGCTAGACTAAGTGTCAAGTGTAGAAAACAGGAAACCACATGCATGAAACCAAGTCAAGAAAACACAATTCTATATGCTGACTCTCTAATGCGTACTTGTCAGAGTCTATGCATCCCACTCTACATAGGTCCGGTGCAAACCCTTAATGTCTCCACATTGTAGGGTTTAATCTCCCACTATGCAACTAATCCTAACACGATGACTACTACGAGATAAAGATAAACTGTGAGTATTAGCCCATGCCCTGATAATTCCGGAGGTCAATCTCTATCCACAGATAATTCCGTAGACTATTTTACTCACACCTGGGAATCTTCAAGAATACCCCACACCGCAAGCTATGGCACCTCATCACACGAATACCACATGCGCATCGTCTCGACCCCGATAATTCCGGAGATCAATCCCACACCACAGGTAATTCCAGAGACTATTTCACTCACACCTGGATAATTCCGGGGATTATCTCACACCGCGAACCATACTGAGGTCCATAACTCATGTTCTCATTCATCATATCACAACTAGTGCCTGTCCTTATCATTTAGGTTATTTAATTACTTTACGAATCTCCTAGAGTTGGTGTACCCTACCGGACTTAACTCAACAACTGATCAACTAAAATGCCTCAACAGGTCCAAACATAAATATCTCAACTGCTGGTATACTAGGGTCACACACACCCTCTAGAGACTTACACTCAAATATCCAAACCAATCTTCCAACATAAATTGCTCAGTTAAACCACTTGAAAACATATTGATATGGCTAAAAATGGGGTTAAATCGGAACCGTTCAGATTGGACACGAATCTCAAAGCTTGGGGGTAAAATGGTAATTTCACATACGGATGGATCCAAAGCGGCTACTGGATCTCCTTCGCACGAGACCCAATAGCCCAGAGCGGGTCCACACTGGTTGGGCGCGGGTCCCGACCCGAGTCGAGCCCAGACCAGCAAGAGACAAATCAGGGCCACTGATTTGACCAAGTCAACGGGCCTGATTTGCTCTCACCGGGAATCAAGGGGTTAGTTTCCTTAACAGACTGTGAGGATTTCTCTCCTAGCAGTTACACAGGGAACCAGGCCTCTAATCGCTCCCCTGGCGACTATAAATACCTCCCCTCTGTCACTGTGACCAGGTTAATCACTTTTTCACCACTTTAAGCTCTTTCTTGATCTCTTCTGAGTACTGACAAGAGCGTCGGAGGGTGCGTCGCTGGAATCAACCCCGGTGTCTCGCACTTCCTTGCAGGTTGCGACAGGGGCAAGAAGGCTTGAGTCAACTGTTCAGGTTTTTCTCGAGCTCACAAATTCTATCTGTTTACCCCCACACCGAAATCAGCGGTAACAGATTGGCGCCGTCTGTGGGAAACAACCGCACGAACAGCCTCAGCCCCTTCTCTGTCATCCTCTCCAACCATGCCTCCAAAGAAGGTCAGATCCAGAGGGTCAAATCGTGGGGCTAATGCCGCCGACCCTACAGAGGAAGCCCCTCTCAATCCTACTCCACAGCATGATCTTCCTCCGTCGGCCCAGCAGGGCCAGCCTCCTCTTCCCAAGCAGCAACCCAACAATGGCCCTTCCGACCATAACGGTCGGAAGCAGAAGCAGCCCCTCAACCCGGACCATGTCTCGGTCCATAATGGGTCCTCGGACTCAATGGCTTCTCATCATCCCGACCTCCGCAACACACTCCTGAACCGCCAGAAAGATGAGGACCTTCGCACTCACCTTGATGAGAGGCAGGCTCGAAAGGGAGCCTCCCGCCAGCATCATGGTGAGCGCTCGCCTCACCGCCGAGACGGCAGACGGTCTCCGGACCGAAGGGGCCGAGCGGCTTCGCCCGAGCGCCGAAGGAGGAGGCCACAGTCCCCCGCGGATCGGCGTCATCGCAGGAACAATGATGCACCCATCACCCATGCCAAGTTCCTACAATTCCAAGACACCGTACTGCAGGCTCTCAACCTTCGGCAGAACGCCCAAAATGCCCCGAGGGCTCCAACGCCCCCGAGGGATCCCAGTCCCCGTCGCCGAACCCAAAGTCCTTCCCCGGCTCCCAGCCGCCAGCAGCAGCACTACAGTCCTCGCCGATCCCAGGACTACCGGCACCGCAGTCCGCGCTCCCCTTCTTACGAAGAGGAATCCGGGGGGTCATATGATTACCAGCGGAGGGACGACGCCCTCATCTGCCGTCTCCATAAGGTGGAAAGGCGCATTGGCCGCATGGACAGAGAAGAGGAGTCCCGAGCAGGAACAGTCCGTCCCAGCAGACCCCCTTTCTCTCGGTCGATCATGGAGGCCCACATACCGAGGGGTTTCAAACCTCCGCAGTTTGAAACGTACTCAGGGGAATCCGACCCAGTTGATCACGTCGAAAGCTTCAAGACCCTGATGCTGATCCATCAAGCTTCCGACGCCGTGCTCTGCAGGACCTTCCCTGCCACCCTCAGGAGGTCGGCCCGGGAATGGTATTCCAGACTCGCTCCCTCCTCCATCTTCTCGTTCGAGCAGTTTGAAACACTGTTCATAACTCACTTCGTGAGTAGCAGGCGAGCCGAGAAGACAAGCCTCTCCCTACTGAACCTGCGGCAGGAAAGGGAAGAGAAGCTGCGGGACTATGTGAAGAGATTCACCGCAGAGGTCAGGTCTATCGCCTCCTTAGACCAGTCAGTGGCGACCGTGGCGTTCCGGTCGAACGTCCTCAACGCCAACCTCCGATCGTCCCTAGCCAAGAAGCCCCCGCATGACTTCGCCGACCTCCTCCTGAGGTGCGAGAAGTATATCCGAGCAGAGGAGGCAGAGGCCCTCCCGAGCTTCGGGGGGTCCTCCTCAGGGTCGAAGAGAAAGGCGACGGGGGAAGAGGGGTCCAAGAAGGCGCAGAAGGACAACGGCGGTCAGCGTCGCCCTCCCCCCAGATTTGAGAAGTTCACTCCCCTCACCACTAACGTCTCCACCATCCTAATGGAAGTGGAGAAGGAGGGAGTCATCCCTCCAGCTCCAAGGATGCACACCCCAGCGAAGAGGAGGAACAAAGATAAGTAGTGTCGTTACCATCGGGATCACGGCCACGACACGAACGACTGCCGGGCTTTGAGAGATGAGATAGAAGCCCTCATCCGGAGGGGGCAGTTAGCCAAATTCGTGAAGGCTAACGATCGGGTGGATCACAACTCTCCTCCGCCTCGGGGGGCTAACAAGCACTCCGAGCGACGCGAGGAGACACCCGAGTTCGAGGAAGAGCGGATTCTGCACCTGATCCACGGAGGGCCCATGGGAGGCTCCTCTAATTCCTCTCGGAAGGCCTTCGTCCGAGATGTCAACTCGGTTCACAGCGCCCATCCTCCCAAAGGTCTCGGCGTCCCTGTGTCTTTCTCCGACGCAGACCTCGAAGGGGTCCGAACCCCACACTGTGACCCCCTCGTCATCGACCTTCGCATGGCCAACTTCAAGGTGCAGAGGATCTTAGTAGACAATGGGAGTTCGGTCAATATTCTCTTCCTCTCGGCCTTCCGAGGCCTGCAGCTGTCCCGGGACCGTCTCAAGCCGGCCGGTTACACACTCCACGGGTTCACGGGGGTCCCGGTAACTGTCGAGGGAGTGATAACCCTGGACGTAACCACGGGAAGCGCCCCTACTACCCGGACCGAGCCGATGGACTTCATGGTCGTCGACGTCCCGGCAGCGTATAATGTCATTCTAGGCCGACCCGGCCTAGCCGCCTTGGAAGCTGTCCCTTCGGCGTACCATTTGAAAATGAAGTTCCCCACTCGGTCGGGAGTAGGGGAAGTCAGGGGAAGCCAAGAAACAGCCCGGAAGTGCTACATGACTTCCACCGGGGGACCAGTGCTCTCGCTCGAGACACTAGAAATCCCCGAGCCGAAAGCTCGGCCAACGTCCGAGCCGGCGGACGAGTTAGAAGAAGTGCTCTTCTCGGACGAGGACCTGAGCCGGAAGTTCCTCATCAGCAAATCCTTGCCGACCGCACTGTGCTCGGACCTGATTAAATGCATCCGGGATAACCGTGACTTGTTTGCATGGTCGGCCGCGGACATGCCCGGCATTTTCGAGGAGCTGCTCGTCCATCACCTAAGTGTCGAATCGGGGTGCAAACCGGTTCAGCAGAAGAGGCGAAAGTTCGCTCCCGAGCGACAGCAGGCCATCAAGGAGGAGGTGGATAAACTGCTGAAGGCCAAGTTCATACAGGAGGTAAATTACCCTGAGTGGCTCTCTAATGTTGTAATGGTCAAGAAGTTGAACGGCTCCTGGAGAATATGCATTGACTTCACCGACCTGAATAAGGCGTGTCCGAAGGACCCATTCCCTCTTCCAAACATCGACACCCTCATTGACGCCACCTCGGGCCATGAGCTCCTCAGCTTCATGGATGCCTTCTCAGGCTATAATCAAATCCGAATGTTCCCTCCGGACATTCCGAAGACCTCCTTCATCACCGACCAGGGCCTCTACTGCTATCGGGTCATGCCGTTCGGGTTGAAGAACGCGGGTGCCACCTATCAGCGCCTTGTCAATAAGGTTTTCCAGAACCAGATAGGTCGGAATATGGAGGTGTACGTTGACGACATGCTCGTCAAAAGCGTACGAGGCACTGATCACGTGGCCGACCTCCAAGAGGCCTTCGGCGTGTTGAGAAGGCACAGCATGCGGCTGAACCCGAACAAGTGTGCGTTCGGGGTCTCCTCGGGATAATTCCTCGGCTTCATGGTAAGCCAACGAAGAATCGAAGCTAATCCCGAGAAGATTAAGGCCATATTAGACATGGCCCTACCTCGGAACATCAAGGAGGTGCAGAAGCTTACCGGTCGGCTCGCCGCTATCGGTCGGTTCCTCTCGAAGTCGGGGGAAAAGTGCCTCCCCTTCTTCAAAGCACTCAGGGGGGCTAAGGGTTTTGAATGGGGCCAACCACAACAGGAATTGTTCGACCAACTGAAGGCATACTTGGTGAACCCCCCTCTGCTCAGCAAACCGGTCCCGGGCGAGACTCTCTTCGTCTACTTGGCTGCTTCCGAGCAGACCCTAAGTGCTGTCCTGGTAAGAGAGGAGGACCGGTCCCAAAGGCCCATCTACTACGTGAGCAAGGTGCTTCGGGACGCCGAGCTCCGCTATCCGAAGATAGAGAAGATGGCCTACGCCCTAGTCACAGCGGCGAGGAAGCTTCGGCCATACTTTCAGTCCCACTCGATCGTTGTCCTCACCGACCAACCCCTAAAGCAGATCCTCTACAAGCCTAGACCTCGGGCCGGCTGATGAAGTGGTCCATAGAGATGAGCCAGCATGACATCTCTTACCAGCCTCGGACGGCAATTAAGGCGCAGGCACTCGCCGACTTCATCGTAGAGTCCACTATCCCTGAGGTCGGCCGCATCCCGAATGGACCTCCCATTCGGACAGTCTTCGTGGACGGATCCTCCTGTAATGAAGGAAGCGGCACCGGCATCATCCTGAACGGCCCGGACGACTTCGTCCTCCAGTATGCGATCCGCATGAACTTCAAGGCCTAGAACAATGAGGCAGAGTACGAAGCACTCATCGCTGGTCTCGGACTTGCACGAAGTGCTGGGGCGTAGCGCCTCCGAATCCACAGCGATTCCCAGCTCGTCGTGAACCAAGTCTTGGGCGAGTACGAGGCCCGAGACGAGCGGATGGCAAAGTACCTCGCTAAGGTTCGGGCCCTCATGAGCCGGTTCGAGGAGGCGCTCATCCAGCGGGTCCCTCGTGAAGAGAACTCACAGGCCGATGCCCTCTCCAAATTGGCCTCGTCCTCACTGCAAGGTCTCGAACAGACCGTACTGATCGAAGTCCTCTCTAAGCCGAGCATCGAAGACGAGACACCTGGCTCGGCGGAATCTTTGCCGGTCATGTTACAAGACAAATGGATGAAGCCTTTAGTGGAGTTCTTAAGGGACGGGCTCCTACCCGAAGACCCCAAAGAGGCTCGCCGAGTCAGAACCCGGGCCGAGCAGTATGTCTTGATCGAGGGCATCCTATACAAACGCTCTTTCTCTCAAATAGACGGCCGACCGTACCTAAGGTGCCTCTCTCTGGATCAGGCCGAATATGCCCTACAAGAGCTCCACGAAGGCATCGGAGGGGCACACTCAGGATTTAGGTCCTTGGCCCGAAAAGCTTTGAATTATGAGTACTGCTAGCCGACCCTCCTTCAAGACGCCGAGCGACACGTTCGGCAATGCAGCTCTTGTCAGAGACACTCCAGCATCCGTCGCCTCCCTCAGGCCAACCTCGCCTCCCTATCAAGTCCCATCCCCTTTGCAATGTGGGGGATGGATTTACTAGGGCCTTTCCCTCCGGCTCCGGGTCAGTTCAGGTTCTTGGTCGTAGCCATCGACTACTTCTCGAAGTGGGTCGAGGCCGAGCCCCTCGCCACTATAACCGAGAACAAGGTGGTACAGTTCTTCTGGAAGAGCATCATCTGTAGGTTCGGCGTCCCCCGTGTCCTCGTGATGGACAACGGGACTCAGTTCACTGGCACAGCATTCCGAGCTCTGTGCGACGACCTTGCCATCCAGCAGCGCTTCTCGTCCGTTTCCCACCCTCAGTCGAACGGACAGGCAGAAAATGCTAATCGGCAGATCCTCGCAGGCATCAAGAAAAGGCTGGACAAAAGTTCCAAGGGCTTATGGGTCGACCAACTCCCCAACGTCCTATGGAACTACCGCACGAGCAAGCGGACCCCCACAGGCGAGTCCCCTTTCAACCTCACCTATGGGTCCGAGGCCGTGATACCTCTCGAGGTCGGAATACCTTCCCCTCGGCTCACAGCCTATGACGAAGAACAGAATGCCAGGGACCTCAGAGCAGAATTAGACCTGATAGATGAACTGAGGGAAAGAGCGGCGATTCGGCAGTAGAGTTACCGAAGAAGGGTTGAACTGGCGTACAACAAAAAGGTCCGACCCGCCAACCTTAAGCAAGGAGATTTAGTCTTGAGAAAATTGGCCATATCCTTCCCCAATCAGAAGAGTAAGCTGGCTCCGAACTGGGAAGGGCCGTACAGGGTCACGAGGGTAGTTCGGCCCGGAGCTTATCGTCTTGAAGATCTAGAGGGCAGAGAGCTTCTGAGGACCTGGAATGCCGACCACCTCCTAAAATACCAGGAGAGCGCTCCGGCGCCACTCTAAGTATCATAGGATATCGAGCCATTCCAGTCCTCTGACTTGTAACCTACTTTCATAAATTGTACTATGTGAAACGGTTCGCCGTCGATTATCAATAAAGAAAGCTCTTTCGTGTTTTTGAATTCGCATGTTTCTCTCCCCTCTTATCACCTGCTTTTTAAATTGTGATTTCAATCAATGGTTCGGAGTCCACGTTCGGCTCGACTTTACCTCCTCGGCTCGCCTCCGGGCGAGCCAGGGGTAGATCGCCGTTCGGAATTGCTCCCACAACCGTTGAACTTCACCGATGGTTCGGAGTCCAACACTCGGCTCGACTTTACCCCCTCGGCTCGCCTCTGGGCGAGCCAGGGGTAGATCGCCGTTCGGAATTGCTCCCACAACCATTGAACTTCACCGATGGTTCGGAGTCCAACACTCGACTCGACTTTACCTCCTCGGCTCGCCTCCGGGCGAGCCAGGGGTAGATCGCCGTTCGGAATTGCTCCCACAACCGTTGAACTTCACCGATGGTTCGGAGTCCAACACTCGGCTCGACTTTATCTCCTCGGCTCGCCCCCGGGTGAGCCAGGGGTAGATCGCCGTTCGGAATTGCTCCCACAACCGTTGAACTACAACGATGGTCCCGAAGTCCAACACTTAGCTCCCAGTCCCCCCAAGCTTGCTTCGCGGCAAACTGGGAGTGGTCCACCCCTCTGCTCCGTCAGTGGAGGTACACCGAAGCTACGTTCGGCCACATAATCCGAGCACTCTTACCTAACAGCCGAAGCCCGAAGCCCTACGCCTTCGGTCGGCTACCGAGCAAGTGCCTTCCCGAGCTCGCAAACAGAGAAAACTCACTTTCTCCTCAACTTTCACGCATGATCTCGATCAGACGGCCCAGATCTTGCCACCGGCGCTAAACGACAAGATAGCGTTTTCTTGGGAACTGAGCCGCCTCGAGATTCGTGCCTGCGTTCAACGGCTCAGATCTTGCCACCTGCGCTAAACGACAAAGCATTTTCTTGGGGACTGAGCTGCCTAGGGATTCGTGTCGTACCTTGTCAGAGTCGCTAAGCGACGAAATACCGTACTCATAGGTACCCGTTCGGTTCAACACTCTCGCCGACGGAACTAACACGCTCGGTTCGAGAATCTCGGCACGACCAACACAGTTATAAGCAAGACAAAAGTGCAGAGCAATGAAAGATATTTTATTAAACAACCAGGCCATAATACAAAACACATCTTTTCCATGGTTACAAAATGTTGGCAAACAAAATACACGCCGTCGACCCACTACACTTGGCCCTCATATGGAAATGTCTTCACTAGACTGTTCGGTCGCCTGTGCATCCTCCTCGGCTGATAGCTCCCCTGCATCGTTCCAGAGCTTCGCTACCACAGTCTGTAAGTGTCGAATCTCCGAGAGCAAATCGTCCCGCTTGGCTATGATCTTCGACTGGTTGTGCCGAATACACTTGACCCGAAGAGCATTGCTGAAAGCGGTTTGCGAAGCTTCGTCCCCTTCTGCAGGGCTCAACTCGGCAATCCTATTCTCCAAGCGTTGGATCTCGGCTTCCCGTAGGGCGAGGACGGACAAGAGGTGGGCCCGCTCACTCTCAGTTCGGCGTAATTCCAGCCCGGCACTCCTAGGACTCAGAGTCACCGTCCCAGAAGTTGCTTCGGATCCAGAGTCATCATCCGAGCCGTGGGGATCAGCATATGGGTCGGCCGCCTCGGGCTGAAAAAAGGGAAAAACAAATAGCAAGACTTCAAAACATCGCCGAGGCCCAACACTTAAAATTTATCCAAATCACAAATCCAGATTCATATTCAGACATATTAATTCTACATACAACGAGACTGACCCTACTACAGCGTTTTACAACAAATCAGAAGGGACATAAAGCGACATGATCAGGTCCTCTTCGGAAGGGGAACGCTTCGGTTTAAGGAAACGCGAGGACGACGAGGCCTGCCCTCCGAGCTCGATCCTAAACCAACGAAGCGCGACCCCCCTTCGTTGCTGGCCCTAACTGCGGCGCCGACCGAGGCCCCGCTCGACGAGACGGCCGCACTGCTTTGAGCGTCGGCTGGACTCCGTCCGGTCATAGGCGAGCGTGTCGCAAGTTCGTAAAAAGAAATCCCTCTCTCGCTCTCTTCACGAGTACATGACGTACTGCGGACGTTAGCCTTCTCCGGCACAGGCTTGAGCGACGCGACCTCTTCCTCCAGTTCAATGATTCTATCTCTCAGAGCGTCGTCCTTCGCCAACTTCTTCAGACGAGAAGGCCTAGACGAGCCAGAGACGTTGGCACTATCGGTCGCGAGCCGTCGGAAGTGGGTGACTTCGATCCCCCTATCTATCGTGATCCTTTTGAGCCTGTCGACTTCGGCCAATAGCCTCTTGCGCTCGGCCGATGCCTTCTCTAGCTCCAAGTCAGCTTCTCTTCCGCCGCCGAGCGTTCTTTTTCCGCTAATTCCATGTGTTGGACCTCAGCCAAAAGCTCGCCATTCTTCTGCTCGGCGGCGGTGAGCTCTCTACGGAGCCGCTCGACCTCGCCCTCAAGAGCAGAGACCGGGGGTCGCTTTCGTAGCTGCGCCAACTCGCGACACTTTGCCCTGGCCAGCGCCTTTACCTCCCCCAGTTCCAAAAATAAGTGAAAGCGCTTATCATGGCTCAATGACAGCTCTCGCTTCATCTTGACCAACTCCTTACGGAGGTACGAAACCTCCGTGATCGGACCGAACTTCACCTGAAAAGCGGAGATGAGTCCGAGGGGACAATACATGGAAACATCTACAGCTAGTCACACACAAATCCGAGGCTCAACACTTGGATAAATTTTGGCCAAACAAAATGTTTTCATTCAAAACCGAGGAGAAAGTTTTACAAAAGTGGTGGCCAGTCCGCAGTTAGGCTTACAAAAAGAGACAAAACAAAAAAAAAAAATAGACAACCGAGTCAGGGGTCGACCTTTTTGCTGCTCGGATCCGTCGACCCCCCGGTCTTGCCCTCGCCGTCGCCCTCGCCTTCGCCTTCACTCCCGCTCTCCTCCTCGGAGTCGTCCTCCTCCTCCTCCTCGGCCTCGGTCTCCCCTGGGCCTTCGACACCCTCCGTTTCTCCCTCAGGGTCGAGCAGCTCCACGGGAACCTCCTCCTCCCCTTCCACGGGGTCGTAAAAACGGTAGGAGGACGTGTCGAAGCCAGGGTTCTTGGCGGCTACGTGGAGCAAGGCTCGACCGTAGGCATCCTCCATGTTCTGGAGCATGTGCTGCGCGGCCTCCTCCTGCACGGCCTTCTTCACCTTCTTCACCTTCTTCTGGTGTTTGGCCATGATCTTCTCGGCCCTCTTTCGAGCCTTCTCCGCCTCCGACCGAGCATTGGCCAACGCCTCCTTCAGCTCGGCAGCCTCCTTCTCCGAGACCTCAAGTTTGGCCGCCGCATCCTTCGACAGCTGAATGGCGTCGGCCAGCTGCTGCTCCAGCCCCTTCACTTCAGCACCCCTCTTCGCCGAGAGGAGCTGCTCGGCATCAAGCAGCTGCATGGCCTTGATGCGCTCTGCCCTCTCCCGCTCGTTCTCCTGCTCCTTGTTCGCAAACTCCTCGAGCAGGAAATTGAAGTGGCAGAGAGTCTGAAAAGGAACGACACATTAAAATTCGAACCCAAAGACTTGGAAAAATTCTAAGAAAGAAATTTTGATGAGGGAGAGCTCAGCCTACTTACCGACATAGTATTCCGAGCAATCTGCATCACGGCGTCCCTTGCTAGCCCGGCCTTCAGGGTCGCTCGATCCTTTGGGGTCGGCAGGTGCCTCACCGCCTCCATGCAGATGTTGCCATCGCCCAAGAAGCCGTCGACATTCATCACCTGCCAGTCAGGGACGAAGATCTGCTTATGACGCTCGGTCAAGATCTTCTCCGCCTCGGCAGTAAGGGGCGGAACTTGGAGGGACAACACCTCCTTCACGCCGAACGCACCGCTCGACGAACCAGGAGCGTCCCCCTTCGGGGTCGATGTCGGCGCACCCGAGGCAGGAGGGTCGAGGACCATGACCTCCCCCTGCTCGAGGACCATGACCTTCGGCTGGTCAGCAGCCTTCACGACCGAAGGCTTCTTCGAGGCTCGGCTGTCCTGAGGCCCCGCCGAAGGCCTCTTCTTCTTCGCCTCCTGCTCCGACCGGCCCTTCGCCACCAGTGCTTTGTAATCCAGCTTCATCGTCTCTGCACAAGCCGAATGAAAAAACTTAGAAGAATTTTCATGAACCTTAAGCAAAGAGTATAAATACCAGAAGCATACTAGGGTCGATCGGACTGAGACCCCCTCGGAACAGATCCCCCTCGGTAATTTCTTTCCAGCTTAGCGCTGGCAGGGCGAGGAGCTTCTTCTGGACCTCCGCCTCCTCATCACTCAGCGCCGCCTCCTTCTTGGTCCGCTTTGGCAGACCATCCTTTGCCCAAACCGTCGGTATCACCCACGGCACCGGGGCTCGGATGAGGAAGTACTTCTCCTTCCAATGTTTGATCGAGTCCGGATTCTCGATCAGCTTCACGCCCGTTCGGGGCGAAAGATAGAACCTCTGTTCGTCTCGCCTTGGCTGACAGGGTCGGTAGAGACTCCGAAAGAGGAACATACTCGGCTTGGCGCCGACCTCTTGGCATCGGAGGACGAATGCCATGACGTGCCTCCATGTGTTCGGCATCAGCTGGGCGGGGCTCAAACCGTACCATGTCAGGACATCAACCACGAACGGGTGGAGGGGAAAGCGGAGTCCGGCAATAAGGGAGTCGACCGGAAAGACGCACACGTCCGACGAGGACTTTGTGTTGGCTCGGAAACCCGGCCCGGGGAGGAGCAGTCCGTAGTCGGCAGGGATCCGGAAGCCCTCTCGGATCAGGTGAAGGTCACCCTCGGTAAGAGACGAGATGGTATGGTCCACCTCGGACAGCTCCCTCGGCTCGTTCTCTTCCACCAACTTAGCCGTACCTTGGGTCACTCTCTCCAAGGTGTCCTCGGCGTAGTCCCGTACGCCCCCCACGCTTGACAGAGCAATGGGTTGCCGACCGAATGCCCCAGCCGTCTTCGGTGTTTTCACGATCGTGACCACGGCCTTACCCTCCCGGGACACCGCCGCAACCTCCTTAGGCAGCTCGGCCACTTCGCCCTCTCTGCCCGGACGAACGACGTTCTGATCGCTCGGCTACACTACCTCCTTCCCTTCGCCCCCTCGGCCTACTGCTTGCTCCGAGGCGGGGGTCTCATCCGAGAGCGTAACCTTAACCATTTTTCTAAGAGAGAAGGGAAAGAGACTGACCTTGAAGTGATAGGTACGGTCGAAAAGTTCGCCGGAAGCAAAAAATGCCTTGCCGCGTCAGCTAGCACCACCACCAAGGAGCTAAAAACTTCGAAGGCGAAAAGTAAAAACTGAAGAGAGTGAGTAAAAGTAAAAAATGAGACTTGGTCTGAGGGGGGGTGAAGATTTATAGTAAAAGAGAACGTCCCTTGGACTTCCAAACGAAAGAGTGCGACTCTTGGGCCGCTCTCGAAACGTCGCGAAGGCCCAACACGACTGCCTTCTTCGCCGAGACAACTAGCTCGGCATATCAGGACCAGGAGCCGAACCATGCGCCATCTGACCACGCCAGCAAAGAGACCGGTCGGCTACCGAGCAAGTACCTATCCGAGCTGGTAAACGGGAAAAACTCCCTTTCCCCTCAGACTTCGCGTAAAATCTCAATCAGACGGCCCAGATCTCGCCGAGAACACTAGACGACAAGATAGTGTTTTCTCGAGAGATGCGCCCGTCTCGAGATGAACAACGCCATCCAACGGTACAAATTACATCAAGTTGCTCGGATGCCCTACACTTCCTCCATACCCCACCTCTGTCTGAAGAAACCAGAAAAAAATTTAATTCAAAGTTTTAAGGCACCGCCTTCGGCGTGCCCCCCAGGCCCCATGTCTCGGTCGGCTTCCCGCCGACCCACGGGGCCCGGTCGAAAGCAGATCAACACTCAGAGATCGGGAGAAGCGCACCATTCCGAGCTAGTTGATTGTAACTGTGAAGGTTCGGCCTGGTAGAGGACTCTGGCAACAGAACCTTCACAGTTGCAAACAACAAGCTCGGAACGCCCTTTATTTCTTCCCCCTCAATCTCACCGATGGTCCGGAAGTCCGAGCCATAATCTCCCCCGACGCTGATACCCACGTCGGGGCAGTCAGAGTCCGGAGAAGATCATGGTGGAAGAACGACCGCTCGTTCTTCCGAAGCAACTTGGCCCCCGGGTCCGAATTTGGATCGTCACCTCTTCCACAATGATCTCCTCCGACCCCGCCACCCACCTCGGGACAGCCGGAGTCGGCAGAAGACCTTGGTGGAAGAACGACCACCCATCATCCCGGAGCGACTCATACCTCGGGTTCGAATCACAGTCGTCACTACTCCTGCCTCGTTCTCCCCCGACCCCGACACCCACAATGGGGGCCGTCAGGAACGGGAGAAGAAGAAGGCAGTAGAGTGACCACCCCTCCGAATCTATCAAGGTTAAGACTTCACAAGACTGGCGTCCGCTAGAGGCAGACACCACCGAGGTCTAAAACTCAACATTGCTGCAACTGAAATAACAAGGGGAATGGAGTACTTATAGCCTACCCTCCAAGAACCAGCCATTATGACCCTCGGAAGTTGGAACGACGCACATTAATTGAAGGGATCAACATTAATGACCATTGGAAAACGAAACGCCACATGAATCCGGGAACGCCATTATTATCCTGGGAAATTGGGCCATACCAAGGTCCATTCCTCCACTACCTCTCGGAATGCCCTTTCATGCCTCCGCTCGGCGACCGAGCAAGTGCCTTTCCGAGCTCGCAAACGGAGAAAACTCACTTTCTCCTCAACATTCGCGCATGATCTCGATCAGACGACCCAGATCTTGTCGAGGACACTAGGCGACAAGATAGTGTTTTCTTGGGAAATGTGCCCGTCTCGAGATGCGCGCCATCATCCGACGGCTCAGATTGCGCCACATTGCAAAATCTGGCCGAGACCCCACGTCTCCGGTCGGATGCCGAGCAAGTGCCTTTCCGAGCTCGCAAACGGAGAAAACTCACTTTCTCCTCAACATTCGCGCATGATCTCGATCAGACGGCCCAGATCTTGCCGAGGACACTAGGCGACAAGATAGTGTTTTCTTGGGAAATGTGCCCGTCTCGAGATGCGTGCCATCATCCGACGGCTCAGATTGCGCCACATTGCGAAATCTGGTCGAGACCCCACGTCTCCGGTCGGATGCCGAGCAAGTGCCTTTCCGAGCTCGCAAACGGAGAAAACTCACTTTCTCCTCAACATTCGCGCATGATCTCGATCAGACGGCCTAGATCTTGCCGAGGACACTAGGCGACAAGATAGTGTTTTCTTGGGAAATGTGCCCGTCTCGAGATGCGCGCCATCATCCGACGGTTCAGATTGCGCCACATTGCGAAATCTGGCCGAGACCCCACGTCTCCGGTCGGATGCCGAGCAAGTGCCTTTCCGAGCTCGCAAACGGAGAAAACTCACTTTCTCCTCAACATTCACGCATGATCTCGATCAGACGGCCCAGATCTTGCCGAGGACACTAGGCGACAAGATAGTGTTTTCTTGAGAAATGTGCCCGTCTCGAGATGCGCGCCATCATCCGACGGCTCAGATTGCGCCACGTCGCTCGACCTGCCGAGACCCCATGTCTCCGGTCGGATACCGAGCAAGTGTCTTTCCGAGCTCGCAAACGGAGAAAAGAGACACTGAGCTACTACAACTGCTGGATCTCTCAGAAATTCGCGCCCGTCTATGATCAACGGCCCAGATCGATCCACGTCATAAATCGATATTTAAAATCATTTTTTATCTATTTTAATCGATTTATTTATTTAAAAATTGAGAAAAATTGCTAAAAATTCAGGAAAATTAACTAAAAATTCTAGAAAATAATTAAAAATTCGGAGATATCTTTTTGAGCCCCTGAACGAACAATTATTGCCTAGAATGCACTGTTAAGGTCCCCGAACGATTAGTAAACACATCGCAAAATTAAATAAATAATTCGAAAAAATAGGTAAAGGCCGTCAAATACTCAATATGGCTAGAGAACAGCACATAGTATCAAAAATTACCTCACTACCCCCTTCAAGATTCAAAATCCTCCACTTGGACTCCGATACAACTCCACTAGCCACTAAAACAGTTAAATTACTCCTCAAAGGCTGATCACGCTCAGTCTTTAGGAGTGGAGGGCTCGTGATATGGCTAAAAATGGGGTTAAATCGGAACCGTTCAGATTGGACACGAATCTCGAAGCTTGGGGGTAAAATGGTAATTTCACATACGGATGGATCCAAAGCGGCTACTGGATCTCCTTCGCACGAGACCCAATAGCCCACGAGCGGGTCCACACCGGTTGGGCGCGGGTCCCGACCCGAGTCGAGTCCAGACCAGCAAGAGACAAATCAGGGCCACTGATTTGCTCTCACCGGGAATCAAGGGGTTAGTTTCCTTAACAGACTGTGAGGATTTCTCTCCTAGCAGTTACACAGGGAACCAGGCCTCTAATCGCTCCCCTGGCGACTATAAATACCTCCCCTCTGCCACTGTGACCAGGTTAATCACTTTTTCACCACTTTAAGCTCTTTCTTGATCTCTTCTGAGTACTGACAAGAGCGTCGGAGGGTGCATCGCCGGAATCAACCCCGGTGTCTCGCACTTCCTTGCAGGTTGCGGCAGGGGCAAGAAGGCTTGAGTCAACTGTTCAGGTTTTTCTTGAGCTCACAAATTCTATCTGTTTACCCCCACACCGAAATCAGCGGTAACACATATGTTCAGTAGAAGATAAAGTATAGAATAGTAAGTTATAGATTAAAATATTTAGAGAATAAATCATTTAAAAGAACATTCAAAGATATAAAGATACATCAGTATCAGTCGACTATAGACAAGCGTAAGTCGACTGTCCAGAAAGAAAATTCAATAGCTTTAAGAAAATAATTCTAAGTATAGCAGTCGACTGTAAAAGGATCATAGGTCGACTGTCCAGAACAAAAAATCCAATAATCTTTAAGAAATAATTCTAAGTATAGAAGTCGACTGTAAAAGGTCATAGGTCGACTGTCTAGAGAAAAATCCAATTCTTAGGGTGACATCAAAACAGAGCAGACTCAGTCGACTGTAAAGATGAGTCAGTCGACTGTTCTGCATGATAATTTAAAAACTTTAAGAAAATTACAGCAGCCAGGCAGCAACGGTCGACTAGAAAGTCACACCGGTCGACTGTCGACCTGCAGACTGCAGACTGCAGATGTTTGTTGTGCATATTTCAGCCGATACCTAGTTTTACTTTACGAAAACGATTTCTATCAAAAGCATATTTCTTATTTGATCAAATACAACTTGTAGGACATATAATAGTCCATAAAACTAAATCAAACTACTTGAATTTATAAAAATAGCGATTTGTTAATTTCTTTCAATCAAACATGAATTGTGTACATAAACAAAATAGAGTTTTCTTAAAAATTAATTGTTCATTGAAATAGCTTCATATTCAGATCCAAACCATATCAATACCAAGACCTCAAAAAGATCCCCAATTTAGTTGTATTCATCAAACTCAATCCAGTTTATCTCAAATCCAATTCTCGAGACATGATCTCCTAATTCATTAGTCCTTCTCAAAATTTCCTCAACTCAATCACCATTATTAACTCATGAACATGAACAAATCTAACATTTCTATAATGAAGATGTGTTCATCCAAACTCATTGATAATAAGAACTCACATCATCCACATGCAAATCTATCCATAGATAATTAGGGTTCATAAAAGATCAATTTTTAATTCATCAATCTATCCAATCCATCCAATCCATCATGTACATATTCATACTCAAACCCTAACATGCTTTCTAGTAGATGAAATACCATATACAACATTACAAGACTAAAACAAAACAATTTATATCACTCACATACAACATGCACAAAATAAAATCAAACACAACAAGTCACTCACCTCAATGAGGAAATCCAATCGAATTAATGAAGAATAAGAAAAAGCACTTCTTTTGTAAAATCCAAGATTACTCCTTTGAAACTCCAAGAAATTAATGGTAAAAAAAAACTCTTTTTTTTTGCAGAGGAGAGGGACGGCTGTAGTGACTATAATATAGGCCAAAATCTGGAGTTTCTAGGGTTTTACAAGTTTATGGAAACAACCCTTAACAAATTATTACTTTACATATATAAACCTTTCTTTATAAAGTAGTTAAAATAAGTTAAATAAATTAAAACAAAACCAAATCCTTTTACTACTGAGTTGTCCAGCAATCCAGCACAGCCCAAAAATAGAGAAAATTCGGATTTGTACTCAGGGTGGCAATTTTGCACAAAAGTCCTTCTTTTTTGTAATATTTGCAAATACATCATAAAATATTAGTAAAAATCTAGAAAATTTAGAAATAATATCTAATAATAAATATTAGATTTTTCAATTAAAATATCTGACTTTTACTTTCCAGGAAAATATTTGCAAAAGATCTAACATAAATTCCATATTTGCAAAAACACCATATTTATTTAAATCTTTACCAAATCAACTCTAAATAGAATTTAAATATATTTTATTTTCATTGATGACCATGGCAAGTCCAAAAATCAGTAAAAACAAATTTTCATTATTTATTTGAGATCCAAACGGCTTTTTACATAAAAGCCCCTCTCTTTCGAGGTATTTATAAAAATAGTTTCTTTATTCAGAAAAATCCCAAACTTTAGGATAGACTGAATTATAAGTAGGAGAATTTAATAAAAAGATTTAAAATTGGATATTTGCACGTGTAAATTCGACAAGTTTGTAAAATAGTGAAATTGATTTAAATAAATCTGAAAATTAAAATATCATAAATAAATAAGGAAAATCAATCATTAACCATAACATTTTAAGAATTCAAAATTCATAACTTTGTACGTGTGTTGCACGTGCATAATTGCAGTTTCAAGAAAATAGTCAAAATAGTCAACTTTACAAATTCAATATTATTTACTAATGCAAAATAAATCATTTTATTTTGCAGGGTATTACATCACTCCCCCTTAGAAAAGTTCTGTCCTTAGAACTTCTCTAAGCAAAAAAAAAACAAAATACAAAACTTATAAAATAGTTTCGGAAATTATTATTTTTATAATTGGATTTAATTATTAAGCAAAACAAAAATAACATATAATTATAGCTCGAAGAGTAAAAGGCGAAAACTGACATGGCAAAAGTATAAGAAATCCAATAGAATACACGATAAATCACAAAACGTAAGAAAATAGCAGGACTATTCTTATAGAATAAGAAGTTAAAAGTAAAGAGATAAAACTCAAATATAAAAGGTTGATAATCATACAAACAACGAAGGAACACATACTTAAAAAAATATATATATTTGAAAAATAATCAGTCAAGATACATAGAAATACGAACAATTTTTTGCTAAGTAAAGAAATATTAATAACAGTGAATGTACAAGACCAAGAATAATAAGTATACTAGTGAATGTGGATATTATAATCAATACTCCAAAAACACATTAAATGGTAACGGAAAAAAATAGACCAAAATATATATGTATACAGGATGACTTAAAAGAAGTTCATTGAATATTGCAAAAGTAAGCGTCAAATCATTAATTAGGACGTGGGAAAAAAAAGTAAGTGAGAAATCTAAAATATCAAAGAATTGGAAAACGGTAGCAATAAATAGTACTTACAAAAGAACGAAAGCTTAGACCATAGTTGATGTATTCAATCTTAACACAAACATAAAAATTTTATAAACACAAAATAGAGTAAAATCAACTATACTAGTTCAAATTAC
Source organism: Hemerocallis citrina (assembly GCA_017893485.1). Classification (NCBI taxonomy): domain Eukaryota; kingdom Viridiplantae; phylum Streptophyta; class Magnoliopsida; order Asparagales; family Asphodelaceae; genus Hemerocallis; species Hemerocallis citrina. The sequence goes on along the minus strand of CM030368.1, from coordinate 186,720,349 downwards.
ATAAAAATGTAAAGTGTAATTTGTATAAACAAAATGTCATAACGAAAATATTTCCTTACCATTAGTTTCATTATATAAGTAAAAATCTTGATATATCAATTAGCAAATAAATAAAAGAAATAGTCAAAAGCAAGAATTTATCGATCAGAAAAACTTGTTAAACACATAATGCTTGAATAAAAATGGACATAACGAAGTAAAAATCCCAAAATGACAATATTAAGAATGAATAAAATAAAGACGTACAAAATAATTTCAATAGTATGCAGATTTAGAGAATCTAATGAAAAGTAAGTGAAAATTAAAATATTGTTATGAATAGAGGAAATGCGAAGGAGAGCAGAAATCGTACCAAGAAATCAGAAGGACCAAAGTCCAAAAATAAAACAAGTGAGCAACATGAGATACGAGAGTATATCAAACAGATTTAAAGAAATATAGAGTAACAATGGTTAAAGAAAATTGGGTAAAATAAATAAGTAAGAGGTTATGTTTTAAAATCTCATAAAATGGTATGAACCAGTACAAAAGAATAAGACATTGATAAGTAATATACATATAAAATACTAGTGGGGTTATTATAGTAGAAATTCTTTAATGTGGGTTTGCCTCATTGATGTCCAACTGTAGACTTGCCTTCTCGACATCAAGTTGCATATTTGCCTCCATGATATCAGGTTACAGGTTGCCGTCAGGATATTCGGTTGCACATTTTGCCTCCTCGATATCCAGTTGCAATTTGTCTCCATTGACGTCTAGTTGCATGTTTGCCATCTCGACATCCAGTTGCAACAAAACGATGAACAAGATGATGCAATCTTCCACACGCACTTGGATATTGATTGCTTAATTTAAGTATGAAGTTACTTTTTGAAATTTATAATAGTAGCAAAAGTAAGAAATGGAGTTGAAAATTATCCGACAGAATATTAAATTAGAAGTATGGATTACAAATATCAAACACAAATACCATAAATTAGTAGTAGTGAAAATAATTTATAAAAGTGGGGAGAAAACGGAAAGAAATACATGCATAAGCATAAATGCAAATGTAAATGAGAAAATAACTATGCAGTGTAGCAAATTTACACATTAAATATATCATAAAAATATACAATAAGGTAGGAAATAAACAAGTGTGAAATGAGAGGCATAGCAAGTATGTTGAAATACATTATATAGTAATTTGTAGGAAGTACATGTAGAAATCAAGAATGTAATGATAATAAAATTTAAGTAAAATATAAGTAGTGGGTGCACATAGTACATTCGAAAAGTATGAAGCAACAAAGTTAATAAGTAGTTTTTAAATAGTGAAAAGAAATTATAACAAAAGTAGTCAACTATAAATAATAATAAAGGTATTGAATATGAGGTGCAAAAACATAATTAATAATAAAAATTTAAATGTGCAAAAACATATCACATTTATATGAGTAAAATACTGCAGTCAAGTTTAAATGCTCCAAAATAAATAAGACAATACAAAATAACAGAAAATATAGTATCGAAAAATCCAAGTATATATAATAAATGAAAGTAAATATGCAACACAAAATTTCATAATATAGTAAACATAATAATGAAAGGAAATAGGAGTTGCAATAATAACTTATCTTGTACTAATTCAAAATTTAGTGTGGTAGGTAAAAGTAATAGCAAAATATGCGAGTGACGAAAAAGCACATGAAAGTAAGATAAATAAAACGTCAAGAAAGAAATGGGTAAGAGTCGCAAAATAAAAATGAGTTTGTGAAATGCTAAAGGATGCACTATTGAATTACAGCAAAAGTTGTAAAATAATAATTTGGACAAAAGACAAAAGTAAGAACCAATAGTAAAGTCAGAAAACAAAATGTTTAGTAAAGGTTTAATGTTTGCACTAATGAATACAAATAATATAAGAGTTATTTAGCAAAGCAAACAAATATAAAACAGTAAAAGTGATAGGATACAAGAGTGATCACAAAATTGAGGCACACAAAATATACAAGAGAGAAAATAATTAAAAGAATCTAGCGGAAGATAATTAAAATTTATAACTAAAAATAAATAAATAAATAAAAATTAACACTGGCGAAAATCATATAATCAAGAAATTATATACATTGGGTAAAATAGGAAAACATATAGTAGATCATTAATAAGTAAGATAGAAAATATACAAGTTGAAAGAGTAATACCTTACATAATAAAATATCAAATACACAAAGCGAACAAAAGAGGTCAAAAACAGCTAGTGAGAAAATATATGCTTTATGTAAAAATAACCAATACACTTGCGATAAAGAAATTTCATTCAAGTCTAAGCATACAAACAGTCTAAATCTCATTACAGGTCTTCATGACCAAACAATCAAGTCACACAAATCAGATGTCCACCAAGGTACTCACATTTCTAATGTCCACCTAGGTTGTATTTAATGTCCACTTGTGTACTCACACTTCTAATGTCCACCTAGGTTCTCACACATCAAATGTCCATTTATGTTTATTCCCCGTGCTATGTTTAAAATTACTAATTGAAGCATGCTCTGATACCAAATCTGTAGCGCCCCGAATTTCCAATATGATATCTTAGAAATACGTGGCACAATTTTCAGCATCAAGTTCAATGTAATCATAACCATAGCAATCAAATAAATGGAAAATTAAAACTTTTTATTACATCAATTGTTTACAAAGCACAGCGGAATACAAAATACCTTGAATTACAAATTTCTTTCTTTACAACACTTTCTTTTACAAATTACATAAGTCGTTACATCACTTTAACTCAAGCATCCAAAATCCAAGTTACAAGTAATCACCTGTAAAATATGAGGCTAGAGATAACCCTAACACCTAAAACTAAAGGAGTCAGCCATAATGGTGTGAGTGACATAAAAAAAAAGCAACATAAATAAGCATGAAATATGGAATCATAAACAATACGTACTAGAGACAAGAATAAATGAAAAAAGAAATAACAAGGAAACATGAAAAACATCAAGTTTAGCTAGACTAAGTGTCAAGTGTAGAAAACACGAAACCACATGCATGAAACCAAGTCAAGAAAACACAATTCTATATGCTGACTCTCTAATGTGTACTTGTCGGAGTCTATGCATCCCACTCTACATAGGTCCGGTGCAAGCCCTTAACGTCTCCACATTGTAGGATTTAATTTCCCGCTATGCAACTAATCCTAACACGATGACTACTACGAGAAAAAGATAAACTGTGAGTATTAGCCCATGTCCCGATAATTCCGGAGGTCAATCTCTATCCACAGATAATTCCAGAGACTATTTTACTCACACCTGGGAATCTTCGAGAATACCCCATATCGCAAGCTATGGCACATCATCACACGAACACCACATGTGCATCGCCTCGACCCCGATAATTCCGGAGATCAATCCCAAACCACAGGTAATTCCGAAGACTATTTCACTCACACCTGGATAATTTCGGGGATTATCTCACCCCGGGAGCCATACTGAGGTCCATAATCCATGTTCTCGTTCACCATATCACCACTAGTGTCTGTCCTTATCATTTAGGTTATTTAATTACTTTACGAATCTCTTAGAGTTGGTGTACCCTACCGGACTTAACTCAACAACTGATCAACTAAAATGCTTCAATAGGTCCAAACATAAATATCTCAACTGCCGGTATACTAGGGTCACACAACCCTCTAGCGACTCACACTCAAATATCCAAACCAATCTTCCAACATAAATTGCTCAGTTAAACCACTTGAAAACATATGTTCAGTAGAAAATAAAGTATAGAATAGTAAGTTATAAATTAAAAACATTTAGAGAATAAATCATTTAAAAGAACATTCAAGATATAAAGATACATCAGTATCAGTCGACTATAGACAAGCGTAAGTCGATTGTCCAAAAAAAAATTTAATAGCTTTAAGAAAATAATTCTAAGTATAGCAGTCGACTGTAAAAGGGTCATAGGTCAACTGTCCAGAACAAAAAATCCAATAATCTTTAAGAAATAATTCTAAGTATAGAAGTCGACTATAAAAGGTCATAGGTCGACTGTCCAGAGAAAAATCCAATTCTTAGGGTGACATCAAAACAGAGCAGACTCAGTCGACTGTTCCGCGTGATAATTTAAAAACTTCAAGAAAATTACAGCAGCCAGGCAGCGACAGTCGACTGGAAAGTCACACCGGTCGACTGTCGACCTGCAGACTGCAGATTTTGGTTGTGCATATTTCAGCCGATACCTAGTTTTACTTTACGAAAACGATTTCTATCAAAAGCTTATTTCTTATTTGATCAAATACAACTTGTACGACATATAATAGTCCATAAAACTAAATCAAACTACTTGAATTTATAAAAATAGCGATTTGTTAATTTCTTTCAATTAAACATGAATTGTGCATATAAAAAAAATAGAGTTTTCTTAAAAATTAATTGTTCATCGAAATAGCTTCATATTCAGATCCAAACCATTTCAATACCAAGACCTCAAAAAGATCCCCAATTTAGTTGTATTCATCAAACTCAATCCAATTTATCTCAAATCCAATTCTCGAGACATGATCTTCTAATTCATTAGTCCTTCTCAAAATTTTCTCAACTCAATCACCATTATTAACTCATGAACAGGAACAAATCTAACATTTCTATAATGAAGATGTGTTCATCCAAACTCAATGATAATACGAACTCTCATCATCCACATGCAAATCTATCCATAGATAATTAGGGTTCATAAAAGATTAATTTTTAATTCATCAATCTATCCAATCCATCCAATCCATCATGTACATATTCATACTCAAACCCTAACATGCTTTCTAGTAGATGAAATACCATATACAACATTACAAGACTAAAACAAAAAAATTTATATCACTCACATAGAACATGCAAAAAATAAAATCAAACACAACAAGTCACTCACCTCAATGAGGAAATTCAATCGAATTAATGAAGAATAAGAAAAAGCCCTTCTTTTGTAAAATCCAAGATTACTCCTTTGAAACTCCAAGAAATTAATGGTAAAAAATATATTTTATTTTTTCAGAGGAGAGGGACGGCTGTAGTGAGTATAATATAGGCCAAAATCTGGAGTTCCTAGGGTTTTACAAGTTTATGGAAACAACCATTAACAAATTATTACTTTACATATATAAACCTTTCTTTATAAAGTAGTTAAAATAAGTTAAATAAATTAAAACAAAACCAAATCCTTTTACTACTGAGTTTTCCAACAATCCAGCACAGCCCAGAAATAAAGAAATTTTGGATTTGTACTCAGGGTGGCAATTTTGCACAAAAGTCCTTCTTTTTTGTAATATTTGCAAATACATCATAAAATATTAGTAAAAATCCAGAAAATTCAGAAATAATATATAATAATAAATATTAGATTTTCCAATTAAAATATCTGACTTTTACTTTCCAGGAAAATATTTGCAAAAGATCTAACATAAATTCCATATTTGCAAAAACACCATATTTGTTTAAATCTTTACCAAATCAACTCTAAATAGAATTTAAATATATTTTATTTTCAATTATGACCATGGCAAACCCAAAAATCAGTAAAAATGAATTTTATTATTTATTTGAGATCCAAACGGCTTTTTACATAAAAGCCCCTCTCTTTCGAGGTATTTATAGAAATAGTTTTTTTCTTCAGAAAAGTCCCAAATTTTAGGATAGACTAAATTATAAGTAGGAGAATTTAATAAAAAATTTAAAATTGGATATTTGCACCAAAAATATTTTCACGTGTAAAATCGACAAATTTGTAAAATAGTCAAATTGATTTAAATAAATTTGAAAATTAAAATATCATAAATAAATAAGGAAAATCAATCATTAACCATAACATTTTAAGAATTCAAAATTCATAACTTTGCACGTGTGTTGCACGTGCATAATTGCAGTTTCAACTAAATAGTCAAAACAGTCAACTTAAGAATTTTAATATTATTTACTAATGCAAAATAAATCATTTTATTTTGCGGAGTATTACACTATATATATTTATACTCCATGGATCTGGTAATTTTAGGGAAAATGAGTCAAGGATTGAAACATTTTCTTCTTTTGTGTAATAACTATTTCACATATCACAAATTTCTAAATTGCTTATCCTCTTTCTTGCTTGGTTCTTTATATATATATATATATATATATATATATATATATATATATATATATATATATATATATATATTATGTCTTGTTTTTTCATAGACACTAAATTCTGTTCTTATTGTTTTCTCGTAATTTATAATTATTTCTTTTAATCTTAGAGTTCTTTGTGTTGGAGTTTCTTGTGTTCCTTTATCATCAATTGGTTTTGGATTCCTGATATTACTCTTTCTTCTTTTGTTAATCCATTCCACCATTTTGCTACTACTCTTATAAATGTTGCTTCTATAAATTTTCCAAATGTATTTCCTGAGAGCTTTTGTCTAAATCCTACTACTAGGAATGCCTTTACCCATTCTTCTACTATTCTATCTACATCTTTTACACAGTCTAAATCAAGCAATTCACCATTTCCTGTTATTCCTTTTTCGTAGTGTTTTGTGGGTTCATATTTTGGTGTTTCTTTTTCTTTTTCTTTTCCTAACTTAATTCTTTCTTTACTTTTCCATTTCCATGGTAGGTTATACGGTCTTTTATTAGGTGGTGGTCTTAGGTATTCATACATATTAGTTGGAATTTCAGTAGGTTTTGTTATAATCTTGTCTTTTTTTTTTATCCATTTTAATTTCTTCATTTATTAGATTTTTAAAGGCTTCGGCTACTTCCTCAGAATTGGGATTTGCCATTAAATCTTCTATCTATAAAATATTTATATTAAGTTTTGTTATGACTCCTAACTTCTTCATACCTTGTTCTGTTATGCCAAATTCTTATTTTGTGTATTCTGTTATGTATCTACTTAGTTCTTTTATGTTATTATTTATGATTTTTAAATCTTTTCTTATAATTCCTACAAATTCTGGACCATTGTAATATCCTTCCAACTCTTGAATGTAAATTTTTAATTCTATTTTTGAATTTAATTTATGTATTGATATTTCTACTTTTGCACTATTATCCATGTCGGTTTAGTTTAATATTTTGTGTGCTAGTAGTTGTTGGTAGTACCAACTTACTTCTTCGTTTCTATAATCTAATACTTTGTATGCTAATATTGTTTTGTAATTCTTTAGGTAAGTTTTGAGTTACTTGTTATTACAAAATATTTTGATTTTTTTTATCAGTTATATATTTTATTTCTATTAATCTACTATCAATGTATCTTATTTTAAATTTTGAAATATTTTTTAGCTTTAGTTTCTTTATTTTCTGCGAAATATCCAGTTTTTAAATAGTGTGGTGAATTGTGTAAATTATTAGTTTTGGTGTTGTATAAATAGTTAAAAGGTACGGTTCTTTTTGTAAAATTTTCTCCAACTGTCCTATTTGCTCAAATGTTTTGGCAAGTGGCCTTTATTTGCAATTAATTTCTAAGAGTGGCCTCTATATCAGAATCACTCGGCGAAGGGCTAGGGCTAGGGCTAAGGCATCGGCCAGCACAGACGCGCAATAATTCACAGGTTTTAGTCTATAGTTGACTGATTGCGGTTGTTTTATTTTTATTATATATATTGAAATGTGGAATTGTGGATAACTATATTGATAAGAAATGTACGATACCTATAAGTAATTTTTAAGTGGATGTAGAAATGCAACCTATTGGTTAATTACCTTTATGTCCTTGTTTGGCTTAAACAAGATCCGATTGGATTGAACTTTAGAATTTAGATACCTCCTATTATCTTAATTGATGTGAGATAACCGGAAGTAACATAACTCAAAAATTTGATCCAAACAGGCTGAAGTTTAGGTAATGTACCATAGGTATAGTACAACAAGTCATCTCCGCTAACCTCCACTAATCGCTCTGTCCAAACAGGGCCTTAGATGCTTATGTTCATGAAAATAGCAATAGCACAAGACAAATTTTCTTGTGCAGCTAGTGGGCTGATTTATGTGATATTTATGATGTAACTTGTAAAATAGAATTTGTTTTGCAAATTGCAACAGAGGATTATTAGCTCTCAAGATATACCTTTCATCAATTTATAGCAGAATCTGTATTTTAAAATTATACAAGCAGGTCAGAGTTATTTTATCACAATTTCCTTTGCCGTACCCTTTTTTATTTTAGCTTGGAGGTTGATCTTTTGTGTCTCAGGGTTAGGGCCTACTAATTCTAGAAAGAGTAGCTTTGTGCAGGATGCTTCTGAGCTGGGCATCTAAACAAGGTTTGAAGCCTACATTTGTGGATTTGGATATTGGTCAGGGGTCTATTACTATTCCTGCTGGTACTCCCATTGAGATGCCTATAGATGCGGTTGAGGGAATCTCGTTGGATTATCACGGGCACACAAGTCCGAGTTGACCTTTTCTTATACTGCCTTCCCATCATCTGTAATGTTAAATGCACTGCATTCTGCATTTGATATTATCTCTCTTGTAAGTTCTAAAAGGAACTTGAGCCCAAAGATCTTTATATATGCTGTTGAATTGTAATAATGCAGAATTATATGAATTTCTTGCAAAAGAGCTGGCATAAACATTAGAGAGACAGTTTTCAGGCAATGCTGAATCTAGAGCTGCCGGCATGGTGATAAATACTATGGGATGGGTAGAAGGTCTTGGACATGAGGTGAGTTTGCATATCAAGTTTGTGAGCTTTCTTTTCCTTTTTTTTGATAAAAGATGACTAATGTCATCGCCTCATTAACGATCGATTAACAAAACACAGTACATCGAACTCCATATTACAAAAATCATTACGCAAAATAACGGAGAATAGCAACAACATAAGATAGACATATAGATCCGGCCATAATCCAATCCTGAGAAGCTGCCGCAAACTACTCTTCTTCTCCCAGACGCATTCTCTTCTTTCCACCTGTGATGACATTCCAATCATGAGAGAGAGAATAAATTTTATGCATCAAAAATGACAATCTATGATTAATCTTTTGGAAGCAAAATTCATTACGATCAAGCCACAACCCCTACATGGTTGCAGCTACTGTAATATCCCACAGATGTCTACTCTCTTTCTAAACAATATTTATTTTGATAGACCCCCACACATCTGAACACGACCTAGGACACACTGACCTCCCAAAACCTAAGACCACCGTTTCCCAAACACTACTCGCTCTAGGACAAAGGAACAGCAGATGGTTTGTATCTTCGTCTTCCTGCTCACACCTATCGCAAATATTGTTTCTTATCATATTTCTTTTCTTTAGGTTGGTCTTACTTAGAATTGCGTCGTTCTTTACCACCCACAAGAACACTCTGGCCTTAAGGGGAACACCTATACCCCAAATAATGTCGGTATCATTATTTCGCAACCCCCCGTCATTCAACCACTTGTACATAGACTGGACAGAGAATGTCGCACTTGAATTAAGATTACAAACCCTTTCATCTTCGATATCATTTGAATATTTTCCCTCCCTCCTAATAAAAGTGTTCAGATTCCGAAGCTGGTCTAAACTTTCCTGATTTAGATTATTGTGAACATCTATGGTCAACATTTTGTTTCGCCATACGTCTGCTACAAGGAAATCATTGTTTAAGGTCACTGACGCGGCTTCTAGAAAAAGACTGATGAAGGTGTTGCATCCGCACCATTTATCTTTCCAAAATCTTGTTTTCTTACCGTTCCCAATCCTGCATATGGTATTCTCATGATATATCGTCCCCACTTTCGCTATTCCTTTCCAGATAGGTGATGCTTTCCCTCGCCTTGTTACTCCTCCGAATCTGAATTTTTTTCTATTCTTATACGAATCGAAGGACTTGCTCCACCATTCATTCTTCTTATTGCTCATCTTCCACCACCACTTGCAAAGCAATGCCTTATTCATTGCTCTTAGATCTAAAACCCCCAAGTCCCCAAACTCCTTACATTTACATACCCTGCCCCATTGAATAAGGTGAACTCCTTTGCCGTTCTCTCTCGCTCCTTTCCACAAAAATCTCTTCCTGAATCTATCGATTTTGCTTATGACCCATTTCAGAAGCTCATACATTGACATTATATAAATTGGTATGTAGCTTAGGACCGAGTTAATAAGCGTCAATCTGCCTCCCAGTGAGAGAAATCGTCCCTTCCAACCAGACAATCGTTTACCAATTTTTTCAATAAGATGGTTCCAGTCATCCCGAGTCAACGAATCAAAATCCCCAATGCAGTTGCTTCCTCCTCCGTAGCTTTCCCAAACATTAAAGTATCGTCCGCGTATTGAAGTATAGATATTGATTCGTTAACACCTTTAACCGAGATACCCCTAATTGTGCTCCCTTCTCTCCCTCTTTTGACCATTTCTGCTAACCCGTCAACGACTATGGTAAACAAAAAAGACGATAGCGGGTTGCCTTGCATGAGCCATCTTTGACACCTAATTTCTTTACCCCTCCATCCATTAGCCTGTACATTCGATTTTCCGCCCTTTAAACACATTTGGATCCACTGTCGCCATTTTAAACCGAACCCTTTTAGGGTAAGAGCTTCATCCACTACTTCCCACTCTACCGAGTCATACGCTTTTTGAAAATCTAACTTTAGCACAAACCCGTCAGCTCTATCTTTGTATCCTCTATACACGACTTCATGAACCGAAGCGATACTATCCATGATGTCTCTACCCTTGATAAATCCACTCTGAGCCTCTCCAACCACGTCCTTGAGATGTGGAGCAAGCCTTCGTGCAAGAACTTTTGTAACAATCTTGAACGACTCGTTTAGAAGACTAATTGGCCTCAAGTTATCTATCGATCGTACCTCTTTTTTCTTCGAAATTAAGATGATGTTAGCATAGTTTAGCCTTTCTAGCGCAGCTATTCTATCGAAGACATCTTTCAGAATATTCATGAAATCAGATTTTATAATGGCCCAGAAACTCCTATAGAAGAACAATGGAAATCCGTCCGGTCCTAGCGCTTTATCTTGACCTAGCTCTTTTATTGCGTCGAACACTTCTTCCACGGTGAAAACACCTTCAATACTTTCGCTTCCTCCAATCCTTAAGGACTCCCACATCTCTGTGCAAAGCTTACATCTATAAGCCGCTCGACCACCAAATAGACTTTTAAATTTAGCGTCTATATGCCTCCTTATTAAATCTTCATTCTCAGTCCAAACTCCCTCAATGTACAGCCCAGCGATTATGTTATGCCTCTTCCTCTCATTTGTTGTCTTATGAAAAAACTTTGTATTCGCATCCCCTTCTTTAAGATACTGTATTCTGGAATGTTGCTTCCAATACAATTCTTCCATCTGCTCTATCTGATAGATTTCGTATCAGCTTCACCTGAGCTCCTCGTTCATATGTGTTGGAAGGATTCCTTGCTCTTGTAGTAATTCTAGCTCCACAATTCTAACTTCCAACTTCTGTACTTGTCTTTTTTTCTCCCCAAATTTTTTAAAAGCCCAAACCTTCAAACTTCTACGCAACCTTCTAATTTTTCAATCCAGACCTACTGCCCCTGCGTTCCTAGTCTCAGTACTCCAAGATTCCTAAATGATCGAGCGTAATCCTGAATGTAATGTCCAAGCCTTTTCGAAATGGAATTGATTTCGAACACTCTTATAACCAATGCCGCAGTCTACCCCCAAGGGACAATGATCAGATGTCAAGCGAGAAAGGGATTTGATGAAAGCCAAGGAGAACTCCTCTTCCCAGTTGGTCGAAACTAGTATTCAGTCAAGCTTAGCAAGTATGGGGTTTGTCTGCATATTCAACCACGTGAATCTCTTATCGGTACTTGTTAACTCCAGCAACTTGAGCTCCTCTATGATAGAGTTGAAGTTACCTCTATCAATCCAACTCGCACCTCTTCCGTTATGTTCAAACCCAAATCTGGTGATATTGAAATCTCCTCCAATCACCCAAGGGCCTGACCATGAATTCCTAATGTCTCTTAATTCGTTCCAAAACTGCTTTCTTTTCCTTGTGTATTTCTTTCTGCATAAAATATGATCAATATACATAACTTTTAATTTTGTTTTACATGCAGTTGCTTTTTCATGCAATTGATACCTTCATTGCCAATGTTGTTCTTGTCCTGGGACAGGTATTAATTTACTATGTAACAATTCATCATCTGACACACCTGTTTAGAACTTGCATGGATATTTCTGTCAGGATGTTCTGTGAATGTGATGCATTTAATTTTATAAGATATTATTTGTAGCATTTGATTAAGTGGATGAATAGAACTAGCTTACAAGGAGGGATCGGTTGCTTTTAGGGAAGAGTACGGTGGCAAATGTACTCAGTTTTATATGATAATGGGAGCATGAGAGGTGACTGATAAAGTGATACGTTTAGATTTAGGGTCAAATAAGTGAAGCATGATGGCTAAATTTAGGAGAAGTCATCTAAACCAGGACATATGCCATGAGTACTAATGAAGTTATTAAAGAGTGAAAAAAGGAGAAGAATTTTAACGAGAAGAAAATTGAGTTCGCTGACTCAATCTGGAGGAGAATATACACTGTACACAATTAGGGGGAAAGTGAAATGAAGGAAGATGACAAATTTGTAAGCATTGTAATTTGTAAGGTTCAATATGCCTTTGATCGATATAGTTGTCGGGAAGAGGAACAGCATCTATGAAAATGATAAAACAGGAGGAAATAAGAGAGCTCAAGGCTGGCACCGTTGTGGTCTTCATCCATTACATAAGCGTTTTTTTATATATATATATATATAAGTGACCCTAGTCACCTGTTTCATTAATGAACAGTTAACAAAACATAGTCCGAAATATTACAAACCCAAAATTTTACAATCCCAAAATATAGAAGTCCACATTAAACTAAAACCAAATACAATACGAACTGCCAGAACTAAGAAAGTCTGGCTCACAAAATACCCAATAACCCCAAATGCCTTAGCTTCAGTCTTCTGCAAGATCAGGCTACTCCTCCATCTCATGCTGCAGTTTCTTCCTTTGACTCAGTGCACCTGCCCAATCATTAATAAGTAATAAGATTTTATGAAGCAACCTGTGAAATGTACAGTTATTATAACGAAAGCATGCATCGTTTCTATCTAGCCAAAGGCTCCACAAACAAGTAGCTACCGTAATATCCCACATACATCTACCCTCCTTCCTAATGACCCTTGATCTCCATTCCCCCCACAAGTCGTCAATACAGCTAGGAACATCTAGTACCCCGAACCCCATCCCCATTATTTCCCAGGTAAGTTTAGCTTTTGGACAGACCAGGAGATGTGATTAGTATCTTCCTCCCCTACACTACAACATGGGCACGTCGTGTCAATTGGAATGTTAAGTTTGCTAATGTTCATCCTCGATAGGATAGCGTTATTCTCCACCAGCCATAGGAACACTTTCACCTTATATGGGATTTTTGCCTTCCAAATAACCTTTGCGGTCCCACTTCTGATTCCCCCATCATTTAAGAGATGATACATAGATCTCACCGAAAACACGCTATCCGTCTCTAACCTCCACACTCTCTCGTCCTCATTTCCCCTTCCGCTCGCCATTTTCTCTGCCAACATATTCTGAATTGTTTGGATCTGCTCTTGACCTTCAAGGGATACATTTCTGTGGAACTGTATCCTCATTCTTCCACATTTCCAGACGTCCACCACCAAAACATCTTCGTTAATAACTTCCTCCGCTAGCTTTGCAAAAGAGATTTCATTGTGTTCGGTCCCCACCATTTTTATCCATCCAGGATCTAGTTGTTTTCTCGTCCCCTAGAATGGAATTGGTGTTATCGTGGAACAAATGACCCACCTTCGCAATCCCCTTCCATAGTCGCGACACCTTTCTGCATTTGCTACGGCCTCCAAATCTCATTTTTTTCTGTCGTCTATATACCCTGAATGAATTACACCACCAAGACTGACGTCGCTTATTCATTTTCCACCACCACTTGGAAAGCAATGCCTTATTCATATCCCGGAGGTTCACGACCCCTAGACCTCCGAACTCTTTCTTTCTACACACCTTGCTCCATCGGATTATATTGACTCCTTTGTTATCCTCCCTTGATCCTTTCCATCGGAAATTCCTTCTGCATTTATCTATTCTGTCTACCACCCAGATCGGAATCTCATAGATTGACATTAGGTATGTCGGCAAGCTGCTAAGGACTGAATTGATAAGCGTAATCCTGCCTCCCAGCGATAGGAATTTTCCTTTCCACCCTGCTAGTTTTTTTTCCACTATCTCCACTAAAGGCAGCCAGTCCTCCTTACGCAATTTCCCAGGTCTGATTGGCATCCCTAAATATTTGAGTGGGAATTCCCTTTTCCCACATCCCATTGCATAAGAGATAGACTCCATGTCATCTTCCTGCTTTTTGTATATGGCTATGATGCAACTCTTCTGAAGATTGACGGCCAATCCCGACCAAAATTCAAAGCATCTTAATAATACTCTCATAGCTATGGTTTCCTCAACCTTTGCTGCCCCGAAAAGTAGCGTGTCGTCCGCATATTGTAGTATGGACAATGGTTCCTCTATTCCTTTGACCTTGACTCCCTTGATAATATCTGCCTCTTTTCCTTTCTTGATCATCTCTGCCAATCCGTCGGCAATAATCGTGAAAATTAGTGGTGATAGAGGATCCCCTTGTCTTAGCCCTCGACGACAACGGATTTCTTTTCCTGTAACTCCGTTCAGCACAATGAAAGATTTTCCATTTTGAACACACAATCTCATCCAACTCCTCCATTTCACCCCGAAGCCCTTTAACTCTAGCGCTTCGTCCACACTATTCCATTCGACCGTATCATAAGCATTTTCAAAATCTAGTTTTAGCAGAAAGTCGTTCACCTTATCCTTGTTACCTCTAAAGATCATCTCTTGAGCTGAGGTGATGCTATCCATGATGTCTCTACCTTTGACAAATCCACTTTGAGTTTCGTCAATAATATCTGATAAATGTGGTGCCAATCTATTGGCTAGAACTTTTGTAATGATCTTGAACGATCCATTCAGCAGACTGATTGGTCGGAGATATGACATCCTCAGTACCTCCAATTTCTTCGGAATTAAAATAACATTTGCATAGTTTAATCTTTCAGCTCTTGCAACTCCTCGATGAAGTTCCCAGAAGATGTCCAATAAATCTTTCTTGATGATGTTCCAATATCGAGTGTAGAATAAAATTGGGAATCCATCCGGACCCGGCACCTTGTCCTGACCCAGAAGTCTTATAGCCTTTAGAATTTCATCCTCTGAAAATTCCTCCTCAATCCCTTCACTTCCCTCAATTCTCGATAACTCCACATGTCTGATTGCTACCTACCTCTCTGAGTTCTCTTTTTTCCTAGGAGCTCTCTGAACCCCCTATCTATGTGGTTACTGATTTTAAAGCTATCCTCGGTCCAGATTTCATCTACGAACAGCCCCCCAATATGATTATGTCTCCTTCTACCGTTAGCCACCTTATGGAAGAATGTCGTGTTTGAGTCACATTCCTTTAGCCACTGAATCCTAGATCTTTGCCTCCAGTAACATTCCTTCATCTCACCTATTCTGTGTAACTCTTCTCTGCTCGATTTCAATTCTTCATATTCGCCTCCCTCCAGGTTCCTATTTTTCTCAATAATTTCTAGTTCCTGGATCCTTTCTCCTAAGCTCTCCTTCTTCCTGTAAATCTCCCCGAATTCCCTCTTTGCCCACTTCTTAAGGCACTTACAGAGCCATCTCATCTTACTGTTCTATATGGAAATCACATCTGTATCTGCCACCGGCCCCTCCCACGATGTTTGAATAATCTCACAGCAGTTATCGGCCATTGTCCAAGCTTTCTCGAATTTGAACTGTGGCCTAGGTCTTCGTCTATCGCTTCCACAATCCAGCATAAGCGGTGAATGGACCGATGTGTACCTCGGATAAGATCTCACTGTCACCAATGGGAACTTGTTTTTCCACTCCACAGAAACCAGCACTCTATCTAACTTAGCCAGTGTGGGATTCGTCTGCATGTTAGACCAAGTAAATCTCCTATCCGACGCTTGGATCTCGGTGAGCTCTAAATCATTGATTACCTGGTTGAACATCTATCTGTCTCTATCGTTTGGCCCTCTTCCTCGATGTTCGAATTGAAATCTAGTAATATTGAAGTCCCCTCCTATAACACCCCGAATTCCAAATAAGGATGAATTCGAGATTCCACAGGATCTTTACTTCACTTCGTATAATTTTACAAGGAAATTAAAACTTTTTCAACAATAATACATCAGAGTTTAAAATACAACTTTGGTTACACAGCGGAAGAATATAACAATGAAATAAAATACAACTTGGAAATGATATACAACTTATACATTTCATAACAATTAATAAATCAATAGCATCGAAATTAACTTCATATCTCTTTGAAAGTCCCATTTCCCTGCATATAAAACTGTGAGCACGTCAGTTGATTACAACCGACGAAATGTTATACACGGCTATCCTCTCTATGCCGGGAATAGTATAATGATATCATTACTTTAATAAAACACAACTGTTAAATGAATAATAAAATGTTAAATGTGACTACGTTAAACATGTAAGTGTATGTCATGCCTTAATGCATAATGCACACAATTTTATACTAGGATGACACTAATGCACACTTGTTCAGATTCTATGCATCACATACTACATAGGTCTGAGGGCAAGCGCCTACGTACTCCACAATAAAGGGTTTGATCCCTCTCCATGAAACTACCCAGTAATAAAGCAAGATTTGAAAATTCCACGATTACGGATCCCAGCCCCGGAATACACCGCCTGACTGTTATACAAGCTCCTTATCGTGCGAATCTCCCGCAATTGCCCCTCTAGCCCCGGGATACGTATATACTTTGGAGACGGTAAACTATCCACTCGGCTTCATCAAGTCCCGGATTTAAATATAAACAAAACCTGTCTCCCACAGAGCAACCTCAGCCCGACGACTGGGTCTACAGCCCCGGAGAATCGCTACCGACGCAGTCAACCCACCAGTAAATCACTGCCGACACAGTCAACCCACCGGTCGATGAATCGCTATCGGCGCAGTCAATCCATCGCCCGACTATATAGAGGCAACCCACTTACGTTTGCCCAGGTTTACTACATCTTCACCTAAGTGCCTAATTATTTTAGTTCAAGACATGAATGTGTTATCACCCTAGAATCATTTTTACCTCCTACCGGATTTGTTCACAAAAGTACAAGATCGCCCAATGGCATTATCTTGAAATCAAGTCTCAAAATCTTTCTTTCAAAATTACTGGTAACTGAGGTCTTACTACTTCTAAATCATAAATCTTTCATGTACAAGAAACATGGGTACATATACCCTCAATAATCAAATGTCTTAAACATCATATTCATGTCTCTAACTTATCCATAATTTGTCTCATGTCTCACTAAGCAGTATTCACGATTCTCTTATTTATTAAAAGTTCATTCATGAATCACAACAATCATAATTCCATTTTCAAAATTTAAACACATGAAATATCTTCAAATAATCAAATACAATCTCTTCAAGAGTAAATAATTCACACAATATATTCCTTTTATTCTTTAAGAAAATCATGTCTTTCTTATTAATAAATCTTCAATCTTCACTTACTTTCTATCGTAAACTTTTCTTTTTAAACTCCTAATTTTTCTTCATAGAAGATTTCTGAAATTACTTTTAGTAAGTTCTAAACCATTTATAAAATAGTAGGATCTTTCTCAATCTTTTCATTTGCACTAAAATTCTTCTGAAACACAAAAAAAAAATCAAGATTTTATAAAAGAAGTTGGCCACAGGTTTCGAAGCCGTGACTGCACAGCCGACGCCCAAACCCACACCTGCTAGCCAGTGAGTCCAATGGACTCTAGCGATACAAAGAGGTAAACCGGGCCTCTTGTACTAAAGTTCATTACTTAGATTTTATTTTAAAAAAACGAAAACAAAAAGAAGGGTGTTGCCCAGTTTCGAACCCGTGACCCCCAAGCCACAAAGGCGTTACAGTAATGTACTCAGAATGCACCGTGTAACCAAGAAGTACATGTATACTTACTGTTATAGAATTGTTCAAAAACGCTTTTGTTCGTTTTGTTCAGAAATCGATTCTTTTTCACCAAACTTGTTTATCAAAATTAATCCATTCTTCTTAGAATATTGAACACAAATCTCTTTTGGACTGAGATAAATATTAAAATAGCAATTCAAAGTACAACCTTATTTTTAGAAATATATCCTCACTTTTAAATAATTTTTTTTCCTTTCTTTTTGGCATACGAATACTCCTCTTTTTCCCAAGTTTCGAAACTAAAAATCATGTTTAGTAAAACTAGTTCATTTACTCTATTATACTAGTTACATTTTGTGATAAAACAAGCATGTCTCTTAATAAGTCATGAATATCTCAAAGAATCTCCTTCATGCAAAAAATTGTATTTTTTAACTTATGTCGACATAAAAAGTTATCTTTTCGCTTTTTCTTTGTCAATCATCATGTCGAAATATATCATTCTTTAACAAATTCTAAAAGAAAGTTACACATTCAACAAAACATACAAATTGCAACATTCTAACATGATTCCTATGATTTATTTCTTAATTAAACTCTCTTTTAAAATTTTGCATGGTAACAATTTGTTCATTGATTTTTAACATAACCATTGCATATTATGCTATCATGGATTCTACATATATCACATTATACTTCTCATTTTAAATTAATTAGCATGCAAGTCTTGCTTTAGAAAGGAAGGAGATCACCCACCTTATATGAAGCTTGAACAATTGAAAGGAAGGATGGGAACACTACTTCTAGCTCCAAGACAAACTCCTAGCAATGGCTTCTCCTCCTAGCAAGCTCCCTCTCCTAGCAGTGGCTTCTTCTCTCTAGCAATTCCTCCGAGCAAAAGGACTCTCACTCTCTTTGTTTTCTTTCTTTCTTTTCTTTCTCTTACTCTTATTTGTTTTCTTTTGGTGTGTGGAATGAGAAGAAATGGGTGCTATTTATAGGTCTAGGTTAGGGTCTCATTTGTAAAATTTCACAACCTAATAAATTATTCAAATTTAGGTAATGTTCTTTTTCTCCTCTTATAAGCGATTTACCTCTTGTAAGAGGTGGTCCGCCTCTTACAAGAGTTTTTTTAGCGTTCTTTTTTTTCCTCTTATAACACATTTTTCCCAAAATTTCTTATAAGCCTAAAAGACTTCTAGTAGCATCTTTCAAATTCTTATAAGACTTCTATCACTTAAAAAGTCTATATTACCCCTAAAGTCTATATTATAATTGTAAGTGGAGTTTTATGTTGCATATTGTCTGAAACGAAAGCAACTAAATAGTCTAAACCAATCAAAATCACATAGTTTTGTTTTTCGTCATTGAGTTGCTTGATTGCCTCCAACCTTACAAGTTACAATTACCAAGGTTGGCTTTTCGATAAGTGCTTTTAGGGAGATTTTTTTATTTAACTTTTGGGGGAGATGATCAAGGTAGCTGACATCATGTAAATTCTTTTTTTCTAGTTAAAATCATGTAAATTCTTTTGATTGCGGAGATTATGAAAATAACATGATAAGTATATGCAGCCTTATTTCTCGTTTGATTGATATGCCAGTGGTTATCCCCTCTCACTTGTCAACTGTTGAGACAATCATATTTGACAAATACAACATTTCAAAGACAAGGTTTTCCCTCATCTGCATCTTCTGAATCTTTTGAATCCAATGCCAAAGAGTCTAAGCAATCTACGGTCCTTGATAGTGAAGTTGCCATTAAACTAGTTTATATATTAGTAATTTGAACTTATCTTTTCTTGTCCTTCATCTCACTATTTTTATACTTTGGGGTAATATAAACTTTAGGGTAATATAGAATCTTGTAAGAGGTGAAAAAAGAACAGAAATCTCTTATAAGAGGTTCTTATAAGAGGTTATTTTTATATAAAAAGAACACCTCAAAAAAGGCACTTACAAGAGGCTATTACTGTAAATCTCTTATAAGCGGCAAAAAAAAGAACAGTACATTAATCTCTCTCTCTTCATTTTCTCAACTCATCCTCAAACCTCTCCAATTTCCCTAACTTCCAAAACTCCCAACCTCTCATCTCCCCACTCCTACAAGTCTTAACTCTCTCATCACCAAAAAATGGTCCAAATAAATTTGTGTGTGCATGCACATATGCACAAACAAATATGAACACATTTATAATTCTAAATGTGTACTATAGTTTGTAACTTGTCATGTAATAGTGCATGTTTAACTAAAAATGTGATTTTATTAGTGGGCTTGCTAAATGGGTTCATTACTAATTAATTCATTTAATTATCTAGTGGGTTCCCCTCCTAATGGGCTAGATTTTATACTATAGGTCCATGGATCAAAGAAAAGGCTAATTAAAACTAATGCATGTTAAAAATAGTAAAATGAGAATAACCAAATGAGAATAAAAATTTGCACGTGCATCATACGTGCAAAAATCAAAAATGCATTTTAATCAAAATAGGGAAAAACAAAATTTCATTTTATAAAAAGAGTTCGAACACGTAAAATAAATAGTCAATACTCATATAAATATCACACTTAGTGATGGAAAAATATGCAATTGATACGTGCATCGAAAACACATAAAAAGCACGTAAAATACAAGATTGAAATATTATATTTTAGTTGACTCAAATAGAATAAAATCAATACAGGAAATGCAAAATTAGTCGGTAATCAAAATACGTAGTGGAAACACATTACAAAATACACGTGCGTAACACACAAAGGCAAAATTGTGATTTCCAATTTTGCGGGGAGTTACACTCCCCCCCCCCCCCCCCCTCTTAGAATAGTTCCGTCCCCGAAACTTGCTAGGGTAAAGGTAGTATTTTGTACACACTAAAGAAAATATCATTATTGTATTTAGAAAACTGCAAACTTTAAGAAAATAATTGTAGTTTACAAATAAGCATTGAGAAAAAACAAAACAACTTAGCAAATAATATGTAATCGAATGCAGGAAAAATGGTAGGTCATATTTATATAAGTAGAAAATTTTCAATCTCATTAAAAATATATTGAAATATATATAAGGCAATATGAAGAAATAGAAAAATATAGTATCATAAAATCAAATCATATAAAATGAATACACATAAGAAAATTCAGAATATAAAATAAATAATAAATGAAGAAAATAATAGTTGCAAATGTAAATGGATAAGAATACGAAGAACAAATCTTTAAGATTAAAATACAGATAAAACAACTTCAAAAGATCGAGACTGAGAAAATAGTCAAAATAATAAATATCCAATTGATTTAATAATATACGAAAATGTTTATTTGAAAAATATTAAATGTTGAAAAATACTAGGATGAAAATCCACGGAAAAATAATTTGAAATGGAAGTGTGTCATGTATCATGAATGTAAGGTCAGCCAACCACGCTTCCTCTACGCCACTCTGATACCCAGGGAGAACATGCTCGCATACAATATCACATCAATGTATACGAGGAGAGCATCTTGAATGAAAGTTCAATAACTATTTCATTCACGACTCCAGCCATCCAACAGGAAGAGAAAATATCAGTGTATAGAGCAACACAAATGTAAATCCCTTACATTTAAATCTCTATATGCTGAAACTCACACTCTAATGTCCACTCTAGAGAATCGTTCCTTATAAATTTGTACTACTTGTGAAACCTGCTCTGATACCATCTGTAACGCCCTAAATTCCAAATAAGGATGAATTCGAGATTCCACATGATCTTCACTTCACTTCGTATAATTTTACAAGGAAATTAAAACTTTTTCAACAACAATACATCAAAGTTTAAAATACAACTTTGGTTACACAGCGGAAGAATACAGCAATAAAATAAAATACAACTTGGAAATAATATACAACTTATAAATTTCTTAACAATTAACAAATCAACAGCATCGAAATCAACTTCATATCTCTTTGACAGTCCTATTTTTCTGCATATAAAACTGTGGGCACGTTAGTTGATTACAACCGACGAAATGTTATACACGGCTATCCTCTCTATGCCGGAAATAGTATAACGATCTCATTACTTTAATAAAACACAACAGTTGAACGAATAATAAAATGTTAAATGTGACTACGCTAAACATGTAAGTGTATGTCATGCCTTAATGCCTAATGCACACAATTTTATACTAGGATGACACTAATGCACACTTGTTCGGATTCTATGCATCTCATACTACATAGGTCCGAGGGCAAGTACCTACGTACTCCACAATAAAGGGTTTGATCCCTCGCCATGAAACTACCCAGTAATAAAGCAAGATTTGGACATTCCACGAGTACGGATCCCAGCCCCAGAGTACACCGCCCGACTGTTATACAAGCTTCTCATCGTGCGAATCTCCTGCAAGTGCCCCTCTAGCCCCGGTATACGTATATACTTTGGAGACGATAAACTATCCACCCGACTTCGCCAAGTCCCAGATTTAAATATAAACAAAACCTGTCTCCCACAGAGCAACCTCAGCCCGACGACTGGGTCTATAGCCTCAGAGAATCGCTGCCGAGACAGTCAACCCACCGATGAATTGCTGCCGATGCAGTCAACCTACCGGTCGATGAATCACTGCCGACGTAGTCAATCCATCACCTTACTATATAGAGGCAATCCACTTACATTTGTCCAGGATTACTACATCTTCACCTAAGTGCCTAATTATTTTAGTTCAAGACATGAATGTGTTATCACCCTAGAATCATTTTTACCTCCTACCGGATTTGTTCACAAAAGTGCAAGATCGTCTAACGGCATTATCTCGAGATCAAGTCTCAAAATCTTTTTTTCAAAATTACTGGTAACTGAGGTCTTACTACTTCTAAATCATAAATCTTTCATGTACAAGAAACATGGGTACATATACACTCAATAATCAAATGTCTTAAACTTATCATATTCATATCTCTAACTTATCCATAATTTGTCTCATGTCTCATTAAGCATTATTCATGATTCTCTTATTTGTTCAAAGTTCATTCATGAATCACAACAATCATAATTCTATTTACAAAATTTAAACAAATGAAATATCTTCAAATAATCAAATACAATCTCTTCAAGAGTAAATAATTCACACAATATATTCCTTTTATTCTTTAAGAAAATCATGTCTTTCATATTATTAAATCTTCAATCTTCACTTACTTTCTATCTTAAACTTTTCCTTTTAAACTCCTAATTTTTCTTTATAGAAGATTTCTGAAATTACTTTTACTAAGTTCTAAACCATTTATAGAAATAGTAGGATCTTTCTCAATCTTTTGATTTGCACTAAAATTCTTCTAAAACACAAAAAAAAAAAAAAATCAAGATTTTATAAAAGAAGTTGGACACAGGTTTCGAACCCGTGACTGCACAGCCGACGCCCAAACCCACACCCGCTAGCCACTGAATTCAATGGACTCTAGCGATACAAAGAGGTAAACCGAGCCTCTTGTACTAAAGTTCATTTAGATTTTATTTTTAAAAAACGAAAACAAAAAGAAGGGTGTTGCCGAGTTTTGCACCCGTGACCCCAAGCCACAAAGGCGCTACAGCAATGTACTCAGAATGCATCGTGTAGGCAAGAAGTATATGTATACTTACTGTTATAGAATTTTTCAAAAACGCTTTTGTTCGTTTTGTTCAGAAATCGATTCTTTTTTCACAAAACTTGTTCATCAAAATTTATCCATTCTTATTAGAATATTGAACACAAATCTCTTTTGGACTGAAATAAATATTAAAATAGCAATTCAAAGTTCAACCTTATTTTTAGAAATATATCTTCACTTTTAAATAATTTTTTTTCCTTTCTTTTTGGCATACGAATACTCCTCTTTTTCCCAAGTTTCGAAACTAAAAATCATGTTTAGTAAAACTAGTTCATTTACTCTATTATACTAGTTACATTTTGTGATAAAACAAGCATGTCTCTTAATAAGTCATGAATATCTCAAAGAATCTCATTCATGCAAAAAATTGTATTTTTTAACTTATGTCGACATAAAGAGTTATCTTTTCCCTTTTTCTTTGTCAATCATCATGTCGAAATATATCATTCTTTAACAAATTCTAAAAGAAAGTTACACATTCAACAAAACATACAAATTGCAACATTCTAACATGATTCCTATGATTTATTTCTTAATTAAACTCTCTTTTAAAATTTTGCATGGTAACAATTTGTTCATTGATTCTTAACATAACCATTGCATATTATGCTTGCATGGATTCTACATATATCACATTATACTTCTCATTTTAAATTAATTAGCATGCAAGTCCTACTTTAGAAAGGAAGGTGATCACCCACCTTATATGAAGCTTGAACAATTGAAAGGAAGGATGGGAACACTACTTCTAGCTCCAAGACAAACTCCTAGCAATGGTTTCTCCTCCTAGCAAGCTCCCTCTCCTAGCAATGGCTTCTTTTCTCTAGTAATTCCTCCAAGCAAAAGGACTCACTCTCTTTCTTTTCTTTCTTTCTTTTCTTTCTCTTACTCTTATATGTTTTCTTTTGGTGTGTGGAATGAGAAGAAATTGGTGCTATTTATAGGTCTAGGTTAGGGTCTGATTTGCAAAATTTCACAACCTAATAAATTATTCAAATTTAATCTCCATCTCTTCATTTTCTCAACTCATCCTTCAACCTCTCCAATTTTCCTAACTCCCAAAACTCCCAACCTCTCATCTCCCCACTCCTACAAGCCTTAACTCTCTCATCTTGCCCAAAAAATGGTCCAAATACATTTGTGTGTGCATGCACACATGTACCAACAAATATAAACACATTTCTATAACTCTAAATGTAACTATAGTTTGTAACTTGTCATGTAATAGTGCATGTTTAACTAAAAATGTAATTTTATTAGTGGCTTGCTAAATGGGCTCATTACTAATTAATTCATTTAATTATCTAGTGGGCTCCCCTCCTAATGGGCTAGATTTTATACTATAGGTCCATGGATCAAAGAAAAGGCTAATTAAAACTAATGCATATTAAAAATAGTAAAATGGGAATAACCAAATGAGAATAAAAATTTGCACGTGCATCATACGTGCAAAAATCAAAAATGCATTTTAATCAAAATAGGGAAAAATAAATCTTCATTTTATAAAAAGAGTTCAAACACGTAAAATAAATTGTCAATACTCATATAAATATCACACTTAGTGATGAAAAAATATGCAATTGATACGTGCATCGAAAACACATAAAAAGCACGTAAAATACAAGATTGAAATATTATATTTTAGTTGACTCAAATAGGATAAAATCAATACAGAAAATGCATAAATAGTCGGTAATAAAAATACGTAGTGGAAACACGTTACAAAATTCACGTGCGTAACACACAAGGACAAAATTGTAATTTCCAATTTTGCGAGGTGTTACACCTCCAATAACCCATGGCCCATCCCATCTATCCCTAATGTTAATTAACTCCGTCCATAGGTCCCTCCTAAGAGACGGGTTATATGGACCGTAAACTGTAGTGACCATATATTCCTGCCCATCCCTTTTACATCTAATCCTAATCGTTACCGAGTACTCCCCGATAAAACAATCTAATATCTCGAAATCGTGGAGTCAACCCCTACCGCTATGCACCCCGACATACCTCTAAATGACTTTAAGCACCACTGAAAATCCCTCAACGATCTCATGCATGAGAAATCTTTGTATTGTGGATTTTCAATCCTAGTTTCTTGAAGAGCACAAATCGTCGGCTTTTTCTTCACTATAGTGTCACTGATCAACCTACCTTTACCCCTCGAGTGCATACCTCTCACATTGCAGAAGATGTATAACATTAATAAACTATCCTGAAGACACCTACCACTCTACCTAGCCCATACAACAGGGGCATCTAAAAACCTATTCTATATGCCTCTTCCCTTAACGCGTTTATCCTAACCTGTTGCATATCCACTACAAAAGAAAGTAGCTTTCCCGATGCTTTTTTACGTCTATACCGGCGTTTTTTTACGCCGGTGAAACTTTCACCGGCGTTTACAATAACGCCGGTCCAACTGCCGCCGAAGCGGGCGTCGCTGAAACGAAGGGGTCTACACCAGCGTTTTTGGTGGACGCCGGTAAATGTTAGGACTACACCGGCGGTCATAAAACGCCGGTGTATATCGGTCTCTGGGTGCCGTTCTTGTGCACCTATATACATACACCGGCGGTCGTAAACCGCCGGTATTTATCCATTCACCGGCGTATATGAAAACGCCGGTGTAGATCGAAAGTATACCGGCAGTCAAGAAATGCCGGTGTATGTGCGTTTATGAGCGCCTGCTTTTCCCTATTTACGAACACCGGTACTACCAAAAAACGCCGGTGTAGTTATATATGTCGGCGTTTATAAAACGCCGGTGTACGACTGTGCCGTTACAGCTGATAACATTCGCCGGCGTGCGTTGAAATGCCGGTGTATCACACACTCCAACAATTAAATTATATAGACCGCCGTTTTTTAAAATGCCGTTCTGGCTATGCCCGTTTATTTTCGATACTCCGCTTTTCCGTTCGATTTCAATTCACAGTTTCATTTACAAAACCTGTAAACTAATTCTCACAACTGATTCAATCAATTTCGTTGCACACTACTGCGCAAACCACAACCAAACACAAGAATAATTAAAGATAATCAAGTTTCACACGTGTCATATCAACGTCCAAATTCATTGATTAATTAACAGTGTCATAATTAACAAATTAATATAGAGACTAACATCCAAAATATCCAAACAAACCAGTCTGACAAATATCCAAAATATCCCAAATTCAAAGTATGACATAACTCTCAATAAAAAAACCAGTCTGACATAACAACAGCAAGGAGGAGGACATAAGAACAACAACCATACAGCAAGGAGGACATAAGAACAGCAAGGAGGACCGCAGATTCATACCCCTCGAGTAGCTTCAGCTCTGATCATCAGAATTTCCTTCATCTTGACGACCGCTCTGTGAAAAAAAAACAATAGTTTAATTGAACAGTAGATCACAATACAGAATATACATATTTTTTGAACTTGCAAAAAGAACTACCTGTATCTCGAATTATAAGATCAAAGTGCCAACTGCAAATGGAATTGTTAATGATATATACAGAGGTAAAATAATTACATTGCAATGCTAAAAATCTAGTACTTAATTTTGTTTTTAAATATATCTAAAATAACAAAACAAATGAAAATTCAGTATCTAACTTGATATCTTTATATTCTCCTCTGATTGGGAATATCCACTATCTAAAACAATAAAACAAATAAAAATTCAGTATCTAAGCATGTCCTTCATGGATTGTTCAGACAATCCATGAAACTGTCATCGTGGACGGAAACCAAATATAAGAAAAATAAGAAAAATAAGATAGGGCTCATATCAAGTGTATTTTTAGGGAACTGTCATCGTGGAAGGAAACCAAATATATATAGAAGCCAGAAATGGAAACAGAAAGAAGAAAGGTAGAGACTTTGGATACACCAGGCTACCATAGCGGCATTTTCCTCATCTCTCTCTCATCCCTTATTTCCCTTCAGCACACGAACAGAAAGAGACATCAGCAACCACCTTAAGAGAGACAAGAACAACAATAATAATAAATTATTATGAACAAGATGTCTCTATATGGGTTTCCAGATCTCCACTCGAGCCCACTCTTTCTAATCACAGCCCAATTAAGAACATAGACAACATCCACTAAACAATCCAATCATAGCCCAGTCAAAATTTGCCATCCTGGATCTTAATGAAATACGCTTCATTAACAGTGAAAGAAAATGAGGATGCTAGCAGCATACTTAGTTTGGAAGTGAACCCATTTTTTGTTAAAAAATCATGCCAAAGATGGCAATCAGCTTCATTAACAGTATCTGAAAATGAAAATTTCCATTATCTGAGCTTATATGTTGCTCTACTAATTCACTGTGCCCAACTAAATCTAAAACCCAATTGTTGTGCGTATCCAGAGGATTTTGGCATACGTACCTATAGCATCCTCAGTTCACAGTGAACCCGTTTTGGTCAAAAAAACATGCCAAGATCACAATCAGATGCATGAAAATTTCACTAACAACAAAAGAAGAAACTGGGGATGCTATGCAGCATACTTAGTTTGGAAGTGAACCCATTTTGTGTTAAAAAAACCGGTTACATTGACAGTATTTGAAAATGAAAATTTCTCCATCATCTGAGCTTATATGTTGCTCTACTACTTTTTTAGCCCAACCATATCGCAAAACCCAAGTGTTGTGCATATCCGGCCGGAGGCCTTTTGGCATACGTACCTATATAATATCTGATGACCACAGTGAACCCATTTTTGGTATAAAAACATACATGCCAAGAAGACAATCAGGTGCTTGAAATCAGCTTCACTAACAGTTAGTGAAAATGGGACCATAAAATAGCTTAAGAAGACCATCAGGTTTGTGAAATAAGCTTCACTAACAGTGAAAGAAACTGGGGATGCTATGCAGCATACTTATTTTGGAAGTGAACCCATTTTGTGTTAAAAAAACCATGCCAAAGATTGCAATCAGGTTACATTGACAGTATTTGAAAATGAAAATTTCTCCATCATCTGAGCTTATATGTTGCTCTACTACTTTTTTAGCCCAACCATATCGCAAAACCCAAGTGTTGTGCATATCCGGCCGGAGGATTTTGGCATACGTACCTATATAATATCCTCAGTTCACAGTGAACCCATTTTTGGTATAAAAACATACATGCCAAGAAGACAATCAGGTGCTTGAAATCAGCTTCACTAACAGTTGGTGAAAATGGGACCATAAAATAGCTTAAGAAGACCATCAGGTTTGTGAAATAAGCTTCACTAACAGTGAAAGAAACTGGGGATGCTATGCAGCATACTTAGTTTGGAAGTGAACCCATTTTGTGTTAAAAAAACCATGCCAAAGATTGCAATCAGGTTACATTGACATTGTCTGAAAATGAAAATTTCTCCATTATCTGAGCTTATATGTTGCTCTACTACTTTTTAAGCCCAACTATATCGCAAAACCCAATTGTTGTGCATATCCGGCCGGAGGATTTTGGCATACGTACCTATACAATATCCTCAGTTCACAGTGAACCCATTTTTGGTATAAAAACAAACATGCCAAGAAGACAATCAGGTGCTTGAAATCAGCTTCACTAACAGTTAGTGAAAATGGGACCATAAAATAGCTTAAGAAGGCCATCAGGTTTGTGAAATAAGCTTCACTAACAGTGAAAGAAACTGGGGATGCTATGCAGCATACTTAGTTTGGAAGTGAAACCATTATGTGTTAAAAAAACCGGTTACATTGACAGTATTTGAAAACAAAAATTTCTCCATCATCTGAGCTTATATGTTGCTCTACTACTTTTTTAGCCCAACCATATCGCAAAACCCAAGTGTTGTGCATATCCGGCAGGAGGATTTTGGCATACGTACCTATATAATATCTGATGACCACAGTGAACCCATTTTTGGTATAAAAACATACATGCCAAGAAGACAATCAGGTGCTTGAAATCAGCTTCACTAACAGTTAGTGAAAATGGGACCATAAAATAGCTTAAGAAGACCATCAGGTTTGTGAAATAAGCTTCACTAACAGTGAAAGAAACTGGGGATGCTATGCAGCATACTCATTTTGGAAGTGAACCCATTTTGTGTTAAAAAAACCATGCCAAAGATTGCAATCAGGTTACATTGACAGTATTTGAAAATGAAAATTTCTCCATCATCTGAGCTTATATGTTGCTCTACTACTTTTTTAGCCCAACCATATCGCAAAACCCAGGTGTTGTGCATATCCGGCCAGAGGATTTTGGCATACGTACCTATATAATATCCTCAGTTCACAGTGAACCCATTTTTGGTATAAAAACATACATGCCAAGAAGACAATCAGGTGCTTGAAATCAGCTTCACTAACAGTTGGTGAAAATGGGACCATAAAATAGCTTAAGAAGACCATCAGGTTTGTGAAATAAGCTTCACTAACAGTGAAAGAAACTGGGGATGCTATGCAGCATACTTATTTTGGAAGTGAACCCATTTTGTGTTAAAAAAACCATGCCAAAGATCGCAATCAGGTTACATTGACAGTATTTGAAAATGAAAATTTCTCCATCATCTGAGCTTATATGTTGCTCTACTACTTTTTTAGCCCAACCATATTGCAAAACCCAAGTGTTGTGCATATCCGGCCGGAGGATTTTGGCATACGTACCTATATAATATCCTCAGTTCACAGTGAACCCATTTTTGGTATAAAAACATACATGCCAAGAAGACAATCAGGTGCTTGAAATCAGCTTCACTAACAGTTGGTGAAAATGGGACCATAAAATAGCTTAAGAAGACCATCAGGTTTGTGAAATAAGCTTCACTAACAGTGAAAGAAACTGGGGATGCTATGCAGCATACTTATTTTGGAAGTGAACCCATTTTGTGTTAAAAAAACCATGCCAAAGATCGCAATCAGGTTACATTGACAGTATTTGAAAATGAAAATTTCTCCATCATCTGAGCTTATATGTTGCTCTACTACTTTTTTAGCCCAACCATATCGCAAAACCCAAGTGTTGTGCATATCCGGCCGGAGGATTTTGGCATACGTACCTATATACCATCCTCAGTTCATGGAAGAAAAATACGAATAGGGCTCATAGCAAGTGTAGTTTTAACTGGAATTGTCATCGTGGAAGGAAACCAAATATAGAAGCCAGAAAGAGGAATGGTAGAGAATGAGGATACACCAGGCTAACATAGCGGTATTTTCCTCATCTCTCTCTCATCCCTTCTTTCCCTTCAGCACACGAACACATAGAGACATCAGCAATAACCGCAAGAGTGACAAGAACAACAATAATAATAAATTATTATGAACAAGATGTCTCTATATGGGTTTCCAGATCTCCACTCCAACTCGTCTCTTTCTAATCACTGCCCAATTAAGAACAATTGTTCACGGTCACTGTTAAAGAAACATATATGCTCAGATTATGAAAAATTTATATGCTCAGATTATGGAAATTTTCAGTCACTGTTAACGAAACTAAGTAGGCTGCATAGCATCCCCAGTTTCTTTCACTGTTAGTGAAGCTTGTTTGGAATACAGATCAGTCAAACATGCCCCTTGTTTCTGAACTCAAACATCACATTAATAAACATCTTTTCTAATAATGGCTACACTTGTGGAAGCTGTCTCTAAGCCTCAATTCTTCAAGGTTTTGTTGCCTACTTCTTTACAGAAGTTGGTACTCTATTCTCCTCTCTTTAAAGAAGAATAGAGTACCAGCTTCTGTAAAGAAGTAGGCAACAAAACCTTGAAGAATTGAGGCTTAGAGAGAGCTTCCACAAGTGTAGCCATTATTAGAAAAGATGTTTATTAATGTGATGTTTGTGAGTTCAGAAACAAGGGGCATGTTTGAGTGAACAATTGGGTTTTGAATGGAGATTGTAGTCATAGATCAATTCTTCATGGAAGAAAAATACGAATAGGGCTCATAGCAAGTGTAGTTTTAACTGGAATTGTCATCGTGGAAGGAAACCAAATACAGAAGCCAGAAAGAGGAATGGTAGAGAATGAGAATACACCAGGCTAACATAGCGGCATTTTCCTCATCTCTCTCTCATCCCTTCTTTCCCTTCAGCACACGAACACATAGAGACATCAGCAACAACAGCAAGAGTGACAAGAACAACAATAATAATAAATTATTATGAACAAGATGTCTCTATATGGGTTTCCAGATCTCCACTCCAACTCGTCTCTTTCTAATCACAGCCCAATTAAGAACAATTGTTCACAGTCACTGTTAAAGAAACATATATGCTCAGATTATGAAAAATTTTCATTTTCAGATACTGTTAAAGAAGCTGATTTCATGCATCTGATTGCTATCTTCGGCATGGTTTTTTTAATACAAAATGGGTTCACTTCCAAACTAAGTATGCTGCATAGCATCCCCAGTTTCTTTCACTATTAGTGAAGCTTATTTCACAAACCTGATTGTCTTCTTAAGCTATTTTATGGTCCCATTTTCACCTCCTCCAAATCAGTACAACAACACGACTGAACAATCCTTGTTTGCAGGTCATACAATGTCATCTATACCAGGTTATGTGCCAAAATGGGGTTGGGCATACGATGCAAGGCCGACAAGTATTAGTTGTTTGTGAGTATGCAATAGGATGCAGCTATGAACATGGGCTCATATCAAGTGTAGTATTACGGACTGTCATCGTGGAAGGAAACCAATTTAATATAGAAGCCATATATGGAGCCAGAAAGAGGGATGGTAGAGAATGAGGATACACCAGGCTAACATAGCGGCATTTTCCTCATCTCTCTCTCATCCCTTCATTCTCTTCAACACACGCACACAAAGAGACATCAGCAACAACAGCAAGTGGGGGTTGGTCCAACAATAAGTGTAGATTATAATAAACGAGATGTCTCTATTTAGGGTTTCCAGATCTCCACTCCAGACCTTTCTTTCTAATCACAGCCCACTTAAGAAACATAGACGAAATGCTTATAGACGACAGCCACAATGCAGACTCACAAACACTAGTACGTGTCTTTCATGCATTCAAGTAACATAATCTCTTTAAAAATACCAATTTTAAGACTTACCGATGTTTTTTGACAGTGGGCGGCGTGCTACCCTCACTCTCATATGTTTGCCTGCCACTATTATTTAGTGGCTGCTCATCCCCATGGCTCTCGTTGCCATCATTTATATTTACCCTCTTTCCACGCCTCGGCATGTTGTACCTGTCAAGGATCCGATAACTTGGTTCAAATGATAGTTTGGTTCAAATGACAACGATAGTTTGGTTCAAATGACACTAAGCATAGTTTAATGTAAATAATACCAAGCAGTAGAAAATAGAAAGACAATTAAACCAGTGTATTAAATTCACAATGAACATATTCGAAATTACAGACATAATATTACAACAAGATTTAAGACATAAAATTACAGACATATAATAAACTCAATTGAAAATCATGTAAACTACAATACGACATCTTCTAGTACATCGCCCTCTTCTCCATCCTTGCGGAGCCAAGTCCCGCAAATTCCAACATCGGTTGTGTTTACATCAAATACAGGAAACTCAGAAGCAATGTAACTGTTCATGTCTTCATCGTCTTCATCGTCTGAAGTATCGCCCAGTTGGAATACATCTCTTGGTTGCATAGGGATAGCCACATACGATTTTGACAGGGTTGGATCTTCAATGTAGAACACTTGTTGCACTTGGGATGGAAACACAAATGGCTCATGGCTAATGTGTGTACCGATGTGAATCAATTTTGAGAAGTTTACAACTGTGAAGCCAAGCTTGTCCTTGTTGTTAGCAAAATTCCTATCAAACTCAGCCCAATCCCCACGAAATAAGACAACACGGAAATGGCCAAAATAATTCAACTCAATGATATCCGTGAGCACTCCATAGTAGTCGAGATCCCCATCTACAGGCCTCGTGTCCGATTTGGAAGCATAACTTCTAGTCTTAGACGTCACTACCATTCCACTATTTTGAGACTTCAAATTAGATTCACGATCCTTAGTACGAAATCTAAAACCATTGAATATGTATCCTCCGTATCTTTTGACCATCTGATAGGGACCTTTGGCAAGTGCTTGTATTTCAGATGACGCACCTTCAGGACCCAAAGAATGTACCTATTAATTTTGTGCAAATCGTATCAACACCATAGAAAATGTAGATATAATAAAGATTAACTTGCATAACTGTAATTCACCTACATGAGATTCAAACCACTTATGAAATTTTTCATTCATCAGCTTGTTTTGTTCACGTGGTGGTAGTCTTCTTGGTCTAGCCCTTCGTTTGATGTCCCTGACAAATTCGCTAAAAAACAAGCAATTGAAATTAGGAATAACAAAAGTATCAAAAATATCGAACTCCGCGGTTTTCACTGTATTCGATTTACATTCAAAAGCAACTTACTTTCGAAATGGTTCCACTGATGCATGATGGTCTAGCACATATTGATGTGCCTGTTCCCACGCTAAGCTATCGAGCTCAAATGCATCAACTTTACCAACAGTGGTGCCAGCGGTATCAAAAAGATATTGTGCACCATCAAGGTTGGAAATGTCTGGATTTCTACGTGGTCTACTGGAAGATGTCTCCACACCAGGCAAATACCTGGAAAAAAAATGTGAGCACTCCTCTGATAGATATCCCTGGGCTATTGACCCTTCAGGATATGCTCTATTTTTCATATAACCCTTTAGCCGGTATAGGTACCTGAACATGTATAATTAATAAACTAGAGCGGATTAGGGGATTAAAAGAAATGAGCTTTTGAAAATTCAATTTCGTAAGATGAACGAATTATTTTACCTCTCAATGGGGTACATCCACCGATAGTGAACAGGACCACCGATTCTGGCTTCACCAGCAAGGTGGATTATCAAGTGAATCATAATAGTGAAAAACGATGGAGGAAATATCATCTCCATTTTACTAAGTGTCAATGCCGCCTGCTGCTCCAATTGGTCCAGATCTTCAACACGAAGCATTCTTGAGCAAATACCTTTATATATGCTACAAAGATCTTTCAGGACAGTAGTGACTTGCTCACACATTGAAGACCTTAGGGCCACAGGAAGGAGATCCTGCATTAGGATGTGGTAGTCGTGTGACTTTAGCCCCTGAAGCCTCTTCTCTTTAAAGTTGACACATTTTGCCATGTTAGAAGAATAGCTATCGGGGACTTTCAGTTCAAGTAGTACTTTGCAAAACAACTCCAACTCCGATTTTGACATTGAATAGATTGCAGGAGGTAGGAGCACTTTCCCGTTCGGCAATTCTTCTGGGTGCAACTCATGTCGGATGCCCATTGACTTCAAATCAAGTCGGCTCTTGAGATTGTCCTTTGTCTTCCGATCATCTCCCATAACTGTTCCTATACAATTCTCACCAATATTTTTTCCGATATGCATCACATCTAAATTATGTCTCAGTAAGTTGAATTCCCAATACGGCAACTTGAAGAAAATACTCTTCTTCTTCCATGCACCTAAACTAGTCAAGTTTTGATCCTCATCCTCGCCATATAGATCGGTCTCCTCATCTTGCTCCGGCCTTGCCCTTTTCTTGCCCTTTGTCCTGACTTCTGGTTCCTTTTCATATTTGAATTGATGACCATCTACCCGCCTCAAAATATCTGAACCAGAGGAAGACCCAGGAGCATGTTCCCACTCATCGGTGCCATCAAATGTCGCTGCCTCTGCCCGAAATATATGTGTGTCAGGCAACCATCTCCTATGACCCATATAGCAAAACTTTCTGCCATTATACAACCACCTTGAACTAGTTTGGTCAGCACAACATGGACATGCATAATGTCCTTTAGTACTATATCCAGATAAATTTGCATATGCTGGAAAATCATTGATTGTCCAAGACAACACGGCACGAAGAGAAAATGTTTCTTTAGCCACAGCATCATAGGTTGGAACACCCACCCACAACTTCTGAAGTTCATCTATTAACGGTTGTAGGTACACATCTATATCATTTCCAAGACCTTTCGGTCCAGGAACTATCATGGACAAAATAAATGAGGACTGCTTTATGCATTTCCAAGGTGGCAAATTGTATGGTATCAACACAACCGGCCATATGCTGTATGTACTACTCATTTGCCTGAAAGGGTTGAAACCATCACTAGCTAGTCCAAGTCTCACATTTCGAGGATCTTCCGCAAAATCAGGATATCTTTCATCAAATCTTTTCCAAGATTGAGAATCAGCAGGATGTCTAAGAATCCCATCATTAGTGCGGCCTTCAGCATGCCATTTCATATCAGAAGAAGTTTTCGTGGACATAAACAACCTTTGTAACCTAGGAATCAGAGGAAAGTAACGCAATGTTTTGGCAGGCTTCTTTTTCCTACTTCGCTTAGTAGATCCACTGGCTCCCTCGTCTTGATTGGTCTTTCTTTCCATTTCGAAGAACCACACACTTCGCAATTCTCCAGACTTTCCTTACCACTCGTGAAAAGCATACAGTCATTTGGACATGCTGCTATCTTCTCATATCCTAGATCGAGAGAACTTAGGAATTTTTTGATTTTATAGGCTGAGTTTGGAATACAGATTTCAGGAAATGCTTCATTCAACAATTCAAGTAGCATAGTGAAGGACTTAGCAGACCACCCGTTTAAACATTTAATCTGAAATAGTCTGACAATGAATGAGAACTTAGAAAATTTGGTGCAGTCGCGGTACAACGGGATACTAGCATCTTCAAGTAACTTAGCGAAGGATTCTTGCTGCTTATTATTTTCATGGGTGGGGCCAGACATTTCCTCGTCCACCCCACCACCAATCTGGTTTGTTTCTATTGACTCATTGTGAACTTCGGTTGTTGGGTCATTGGTGTGGAAAGGAACATTATGAATCCCCATGGCATCTTGTAACAAAGCATGCATCTCATCGGGAACGCTTAAGTCTTCGTTCACTAAGGGCTCAGCCTCATTTTCTAATACAACCGAACGAACAGGAGCTGCCGTATGATCCTCTCCATGACAAAACCACCTTGTGTACCCTTGAAGAAAACCGTTGACAGCCAAGTGTGTATGTACTACGTCATATGTCCTCAGCATACAATTTGTACAGCGAAGGCATGGACAAAGGATTAGGTTGGGATCACGGGAATGTCGTTTGGCAAAGATAATAAAATCTTTAATACCATCACGGTACTCCTTGGATAATCGTGGTTTACTAATCCAACTTCTATCCATTATATCAATAGCACACAGTCTGAAATTAAAATTTGATATATTAAATAGTAATAACAGTAAAAGGCATTTTGTATATTAAATTTCACCTATTTGAAAACCATCCCTAGCTGCAAATAAATAAACGATATAATCTTTAACTGTAAAATAAAGAAATTGTGGCTCCAAAAAATGTACAAAAAAAAACTACATCTTAACACAATCTACTCTATTCACCAAACCCTAAACGACCTTTTGTGGAAATTGATCACAACCACCTTAGACGGTATTTTATCGCACACCCTGTGTTCGAGCATAAAAAAAATCGACTATAGTCTCCCCTGTATTTGGCTTTCCGTTCAAGGAGATGATGATGGTAAAGGGTATTTTGCTGATGAAGAGGAATCGGCCGAATAATGAGCGCGTCGTGCTGTAACTACGGTAACAAGAAGATCTGATGACTCATGAACTATTCTGTTCATGACTACTAATAATCACTTATCTCATAATAATAATAATAATAATAATAATAATAATACTAAACAAAAGAAACAGTAAAAGAAAAATTAAAATGTCTAGTATGTAAGCATATATTTTGCAGACTGAACCAATTGTTGTACATAGCCGGAGGATTTTGGCATAGAGCTATAGCATCCTCAGTTCACAGTGAACCCAGTTTGGTCAAAAAAACATGCCAAAATGACAATCAGATGCATGGGATAAGCTTCAATTCATTAACAGTGAAAGAAACTGGGGATGCTATGCAGCATACTTAGTTTGGAAGTGAACCCATTTTGTTTAAAAACCATGCCAAGGATTGCAGTCAGGTTACTTTAACAGTATCTGAAAATGAAAAATTTCCCATTATCTGAGCTTATATGTTGCTCTACT